>CM060900.1:456812258-458012258 GCA_030762935.1 Hymenopus coronatus | reverse complement strand
GCCTAATTATTGGAATTGTGGCATGTGCAGGCAATACGATAATTACGCCTTCAGATTACTATCCATTATATTATGCAGTCGATTATGTTGATGGTTAATGCTTATTGCATAAGGGCTATAAACGTCACTATGAGATATTTTAACATCACCAAATGTGCCCAAACCGTCCCGGTCCTGGGGCCACGCTCGCTAAAGTCTCTCCGCTTCGGTGCTTCGTGGCGAAGGGGATCGTGGGTTCGAGTCCCATCTTGGCATTCGTGCTTGTGTGTTGGTTAAGCTGTATGTCTCAGTTAAAAGAAAAAGGTAAATAGTTAAACGTAGGAAGCTGGAGGGAAAATAAAAGAGAAAAAACGAATACAGCGCTGGACTCCTGGAAAGGCATTTTTGTATGAAAAATAAAGCCGAGTAGTTAGACCACTCTATTTTCATCTAGACGGCCTGGGTTCTATCGCATATAGTGTACGCCTAAGGTCAATTTACAAATGATCGTTGGAAGTTTATAAACCAGTACTTACTAAGAACTGTCTGCTGAAGAAGCGGTTGAGGAGGATGCTGCTGAATCTCCCGTCCAATACAGTAAATTTGCCAGAACACTTAAACAGCATACCATGATTCAAGGGCAATAAGTGGATCATTAGAGGAGAAGGAAGAGTTTCGAAATGGAAACGCATTCCAGATTCTCCATTACACTATTCTTTTGACGATACCGAGTGGTATAAATACTAATTATAAGAAAGCAAACGCTAATTTAAGTAGCAAAACAGGGCGACTGGTTATCCACGCTTAAATGTTCCTTAGAAAGCTCAATTAACTTTCAGTTCAAGCTTACCTGCTGTATGGTCTTAGCACACGAAAAGTAAGTAAATATCCGAGTACATCATAAATGTGTGGAATTTCAAATATGATTATATTCCTTGCCTATAATAGTGTAATCCAGTAGACCCTACCGCCCGTATTTGAGGTATACAGATCTCCCTCCATGGGCTAAAGGAGTTGCAGAACTCAACTAGGATATTGAGATTTATAACCTATCATTGGTAATCTGAAAGAGTGGTATACGTTTTACTCCTCTTTTTTATCAGCGGGGACTGTAAACAGGTCGCGCTCATTGAGGAGGCTGGACCTTTTTAAGTAACGATAAGTTACTTAAATGCTCAATGAATGGGTAGTATCAATTTCTTTTAGTGTTACGTAATGCACGCAAGCCTTATTGTCAGAGCAAGTTTATGGAAGAACGTTTCAATCACCAGAATATCAAAGTTGAGATTGTGTATGTTGAAACGTTTAATGGCTGATATATATTAATTTGTACGTATAAAATAAACTCTGTTTTTTTGTTGTTAATATTTATTTTTTGTCGCTCTGACAAAATCGCGAGTGAAACACTGGTACATTGTGATAACAATAATTATTGCAGGATGGTTATAGAGATAAATTGGAATATAATACAAATTGTGTTAATTAACGTTATGTACGCAAACAGGTAACAATGAATACAAAATTACATATTATGAAGTTAATATCGAGTAATATTAAATTGTACAGATAAATTTAATTTTAATTTTAATGATCCATAACATATTTCTTACATTTCATATTTGCAAATAAAAGCTGTGTTAATGAATATTACAATTTTAGATTTAACTGTAGATATTGATAGCTGTTCAGAACATAACCATATTTTTATACATGGTTTCATTATTTAGTACTTTTATATCACCGTAGATTTTATACTTTTTCCTCTGGGGATCATAAATGTAGCATTCTGAAAGTATATGAGGCACTGTCAATGGAGTATTGCAAATTGTACACCGAGGTTGGGCATCTCTGGTGATCAAGTAGGCATCAGTCATTGTTGTGTGGCCAATTCTCAGACGAGTGATAATGATTTGATGTTTCCTATTTAGGTTTTTAAAACAGCAAACGTCAGTGGAGGATCCACTAACTGAGTGTAGTTTAGTTGTTAGATGTTGAGACCATTGAGTTTTCCAAGCATTGTTGATTTTAGCACGAATGTAAGTGGAAAAGTCTGAATGGTGCAATGGAATGTCAGTGCTGCAAACAGGTTTCCGAAGAGCAGTTTTGGCTGCCTCGTCTGCTTTCTCGTTGCCAGAAATTTTTGGTGAGAAGAACCCCATAAAAGGATCGCTTGTTTTACTTGTTCTAAGGTCTGATTATAGGAAATTTGAACATTTTGGGCAAGTTGGTTGTCTGTATACATATTCTGAGTTGCCATTAGGCCCGATTTGAATCTCAAAAGATTATGAATGACTGATTCTTAGACTCTGTTATATACGAGAAGGTTTTTTTAATAGCGTATAGTTCGTTGGAAAATGCAGAGAAACAGTCAGGAAGTTTTACGGTCTGAACTTGATTTGGTAGAATTATTGCACATGCTACCCCAAGAGCTGATTTTGAACCATTTGAAAATGTTTTTTCATAATCAGAGTGTGAACTAGACACTTCTTAAAAGAGTTATTGTTAAATAATTCCAGATGTTTGTCTTTTTCAGTAGGGTTCCATTTCTTGGTTAAGTTTTGGTTTTTTAAGCCTCCCGGAAGGAAAATCGGGAATTCCGTTTGTTGTTATCTTCTGAAGGCTGGTTTGTTGTTTCTTTAAGAAGTAGTTTATCCGATCGTTGAACGGTAATGATTTGAATGGACGCTGGAGTTTATCTCTTATTGGTGTTTTTGGAAATACGTAATTTTGAGCATTTGAGTAAGGTAATCCAGAGATTTTCATTGCATACTTTAAACTTAAGTATTTTCGGCATACGTCAAGGGGAGTTTCATCTAATTCCATATGTAAACTCTTGATTGGACTAGTATTTGCCTTAAGGCTGTGGATTGTTCAAGGTCGAGATCTTTAAGTAGCGAGGGGCTGGCTTAATTATACACCATTGAAGCGTAGTCTAGCTTGGATCTTATTAATGCTTTATATGACGTGTGAAGGACTTTTATGTCGGATCCCCAGTTACTAGCGCAGAGAGTTCTTAATATACTTTGCCTGTTTTGCAATCTGTTGCCAGTAATTTTATATGTGAAGACCAAGTTAGTCTTTTGTCAAATGTTAGACCTAGTATGCTCACAGAACTGGCAAATTCAAGCTTTTTGCCATTTATAAACAACTTGGGTTTACATCCATCTCGTCTTGCTATTAAAAATTGATATATTTAGTTTTATGCTCCGAGAATTTTAACTCTAGATCACTGGACCAGTCTTGATTGAATGCAATAATTTCTATAAAATGTCTTGAGTTGCCTCCTGAACAAAAAAAAATAAAAACGTCAACTGCAAAGAGACATGCTTTAGCTGGTGGTAACACATGATTGACTATTTTGTTCATTGCATTAATAATGTTACTCTCAAGATTGAGCCTTAGGATCGCAATTATTTATTAATATGCTCTGAGATAGACTGCCTTTCAGTCTGACTCGGATCTATCACTTTTGAAGGACATTACAAATGAAGCTTAGCATGTGATCATTCATATTCTATTTTCTATATCTAAGATGAGACATAATAGTGCTGGGAATTATTAAATACGTCTTTGATTTCAGTTCTAGAACAATTAAATTATCAATTGTAGAGTGAAACTGGCGAAAACCACTTTGAGATTGGCTGAAAAAGTGATTCTTCTCTATCATCCATCGCAAACGTTTATCTATTACTTTTTCCATGACTTTGGACATAATAGATGTTAGTGCAACGGGCCTATAGTTTACTGGATGTAGATAATCCTTGTTTGGTTTAAGAATAGACATTACTATTGAGTGTTGCCGTGATGGAGAAAATGCATTATTGACCCATATATAATTGAATATTTTCGTGCTATATTCTACACCAACTTGAGGTAATTGCTTTGGAAATTCAAAAGCGATATTATCTGGGCCAGGACTCGTGCTTTTAAAACCAAATAGAGCATCTTATGCTTCTTCAATACGGATTGAATCGTTTTAAGTGTAGCTAGTATTTTTACTTATATTATCAATTTGTATTGGGTTTAATGGTGTATCATTCCGCTGCCGGTTCAACACTTTTGCAAAAAAATTTGCTAAGGTGTTGGCTATTTCCTGGGAATTAGTTTTGATACTGCGATCATCAGGATTACGATTAGCCGTTATCTGGGCACCATTATAACACCTTTTTATACTCTTTATTTTTTACCGTAATATTGACTGGGGTGTCTTGTCAGTTAACGTAGAGAGCAAGGTCAGCCACGTTTCTTTCTTGGTTTGTGTAACAATAGTACATGCATTTGAACAATAATTTAAGAATTCCTGCTTATTTTTTAAATTTGTGTGAAGCGATTAGAAGCACGATTTTTGTTTACAATAGCTACCCTGCACTTTTCATTCCACCACGGAACAGGGCGTTTTCCAGGTGTAATGAATGTTTGTGGAATACTTAATGTTGTAGATGTAATGATACAGTCGTTGAATTCTTATAGAATTGCATCAATATTATTCTTTTGAAAGACAATTGGAGGCATTAGTCTTTGGACATTTTCACTAAATAATTTTCTAAATTTTAACCATTCAGCTTTTTTGGGTTCCATTTGACTGTCGTAAATAACTGAGAAGTAAATATACTGTGGATGATAATGGGAAAATTATCATTATCTTGAATAGATTTAGTTAGTTCTTTGCTGAAAAAATGGTATATATCAGGTGTGCAGAAGTAACACTAAATTTGCTGTATCCAATAGTTTTTTCAATTATGCTACCCTGTCGTTTAGTATATTTTGAACGCCATAAATTTTTGTGACTATTAAAATCACCCACATCAATGTATGGTTTGGGTAGTTGCTCCAATAAATTATGTAGTGTCGTTAGTTCTATTTCATTGCTGCTTGGAAGGTAAGCATTACAGATTGTTATGGTTACTGATAGGTTCACTGTAACTGCTACAGCTTCTAGAGAAGTGTTTATGTCTACTTCTCTGTGTGAAATATTGTCTTTAATACAGGTGACAACGCCATCACTAGCACGTAAAGCGCCTATGCGATTGTTGTAATATGAGGAGTATGCTTTCATGGGAGCTACGTAATTTTCCTTAAAATTGGTTTCTTGAAGGAAGCTAATGAAGTTCTGAGTTGCGAAATGGTGATCCCTATTGGTTAGGCAATTCTGCACCTGGTATTATAAAATGAGGTTAATATTTTCTCTGCGCTACATACTGAAGTTCTAATGCTAAGGAAATACGCGCTCAAGGTAGACTAAGTTAATACACTGTTTATGCAAGTCAGCCTTTTCTGAGAGAGTGTGAACAGGATTGAGGGGGAAGGGGTGAAATGTGAAATCGGTTGTTAATTTCCTTACTCGCGTGGTATGTTGTACCAGAATTGCACCAATGGAAATTTTGGATAAACCCGAGTTCGCGTCAAACATTCACACTTTCAGCAAAACCACAGCGACAGGCGTATTTTTAGTGTCTTTGACTGTACAATGCAAATGCTAAGAAATGTGTACAAAATCAAATATGATTATACGCATTGCCTGTAATAGTATATGCCAGTCGGTCAAATATCTCCTTATCTGACGTATGCAGATATCTCTCCATGTGTTAAAGGAGTTGCAGAACTCCACGGGGCTATTGAGAGTTATAACCCGTCATTAGGGATCTGAGAGAGTGGTCTACGGTATATTGAACTTGTTTATCAGCGGAGACTGTGAACGGACCGTGCCCTTTGAAAAAGCTAGTTGCTCACTGACACGTTTAAACTTGGAATAGCCCCGTTAAATTCTACAAATCTTTTGTCGCACGAAGTTATATTCACACACGTGAAATATAGAGCAGTTGAGATCACAGATATATGCATCAAACATATCTACTAGTAGATGCAATTAACATAATAAGTCCACATAATAGCAAAAGAAAAAATGGACAAACACACAAATAACAATAGGTAGTTTCTTCACTGATTGCAGGAAACTGATTTTACCAACCTGATACAATTTGATCTGCATAAAGAATTACTGCAGCAAAAAATGATTATTATACAATCACTGTATTCATGATTCTGGCAGACTCTTTGGCAAAACCTTATCCATTGAGACAAAGATATTTCCAATGCGAAGGCTTGTTCCAGTAATTATGTATAAAACAAACTTAGATTTTTGAGAAATGAAACCAATAAATGTTCAATGAATGGGTAACATAAATGTATTTATGTGCTACATAATATACACAGCCTTTATTGCCAGAGCTAAGTTATGGAAATCTCTTTCAATCGCCAGAATAACAAAGTTTAGAATATGAATTATGAAATGTTTTATTTCTGATGTGTGTTATTTCGTACGTATTTTATCACATGTGTTCAGGCCTTTTAGTATGATGTTGTATTATAAAGTAGGATGTGCATTATGTTTAGTTCTATGTGCAAATTTTGTTAGAATCCTTCGTTTAGAACGCACGAAGGGTGTCCTAGATCTCAGGTGGTGCTGTATAAAATTTGTCGTATCATGCTACCTTTCATGTTTAAGAGCTCATGGCCGAAATCCTTGGAAATTAACTAGCAAACATTGCAAATTCAACTTGAAGTAAAACACTTCAAATGTTGGATGTTTTGCTTATAGAGGTAAGTCTAAACAGCAACAGCAGAGGTTGCTACAATTAGAATAGCTGAACTAGTTGGAGTGTGTTTCTGTGCTGGATCGAAATCTGCGTAACGATTTTTTTTAAGGGAGCTTAATTATTTGAATAACCTGTGGCTATTTTGTTGTGTCTTTGGAAGGGGAGAAGGAAGTTGGGTAACCGGCTGTCTCTGGAAATGGTTTGATGATCTCAGGGTTTGTGGGGAGGAACCTTAATGAAAAGAATAAAAGAATTATATGGGCCATTTCTACCCGTTTTAGAAAAGTTTAGAAAGTTAACATTGAAACCAATAATCCGGAATATCTCGATGACCTTTAACTCAACAAAAAATTTAAATGACATAAATTAAGTGTGATAATGTCATCTTAATTTTTTGTATTGTCTAAGTTTTCATATATTTTTACGGTTTTCCAGCTATACAAAATTCATCCAGTTTCAAAAGGTCTTCAGAGGCTATTCCCTGAACATTCCAGATATATATATTGAATATCTTAAACATAAGCCATGTTAATCAAAATCTACAGTCATTTTTGAGAAAATGACAATTTTCGTAAAATCTTCTACATACAGGATAATTTGGAGATAAAATATTCTTCTTTTTGGATTCAGGGGGATCCAAAACACGTATTTCCGGTGAAACCTCAGTCTTGAACGTTGGGTGCATTACAGTACCCTCTCTATACACAATGTACATAGTACATGTAGAGAAACTTATAATTTATTTAAAATTTATTTATAACGAAAAACAGAGTAACTTGATATGACGAATATCTATAACCAAGCACATATCTTAAACCCTTTAACAATAAATTTTCATTAAAATATTGGCGACAAAAACAAATATAAATATTGGATTATAGGTATTCCAACCTGTATTAAAAAACATAAACGGTTTATGATAATTATATATAGGTATAAATATATTTTAACACGGCAATAAACCAAATAAAAAAATCATTTTCATGATTTCGAATTATAATATAACTTAAAGCAGCTTCAAAAACAGGAAAATATAAAAAGAAAACGTGATGTGATTCATTCACATGACTTTCTCTACCATTCTGCAATAAATTATTGCTAAACCATATTCTTCTATTTACTTAATGCTAACCAAGAAAAGATTAGCAGAAAGGATCTTATTAATTGCCTCCTTGTAAGCAGAAGGAAAATAAGGGAGTAGGTTAAATAGGTTAAATAGGTAGTGTGATTTAAGTCCCTTTGTTTTTATGGACAGAAGTTAACAAATTCCCGTATGAGAAAAGTATATATGTATATTAAGGCTGCAGATAAAAATAAGGAATACATCCAAAACGGTAAACCCAACGAAAAAAATGTAATTTACGTAAATTGTATGTTTTAACGAAATCTACATTTTTTGTTATGTAAGCTTTTACCTATCTGTTATGGTTTACTAGTTATACAACATTCCTCAAAACTTATTCAGAGGCTATTCCCAGAAAATTGAAGTTGCTCATTTTATTTGTAATGTAAATGTCTTACATATAAGAAATTTTAATCAAAATCGGTAGAGGCATTTTTGAGTAAATCAAAACTTTGGAAATTTGTTCTATGTTAAGGGTAGTTGGGGGTGAGTGGATTTTCTTGAAAATCCTTTTTGTTGCATCATTGGAGGTTACCGAACTTAAATACCGAAATTGGTATTTAACGAACGTTTAATTTTTGAGTTATGCTGCCCTGACACACACATACACACAGACATGCACAGGGACATGTTTCTAACAATTTTCTTTTTGGGTTCAGATAGTGTCAAAAATGTATTTCCGGTGAAATCTTAGAATGTAATTTTTGTGTGCAATATGATACCTTCTCAATACACTATGCTCATAGTAGGCGTAGCTTAAAGAAACAATATTGTTGTATATAATTGTCAAATTATTGTTAGCATACAATAATATAAATAATAAATAAAATCAGAACAATAACTTCTAATCTTAATAAAATCATTCACAAGTGTTAACGCTTAAAAGAAAATACCCATTACCGCAAAAATATAAAATAAAATATAACAATCAATGTTTTCAAAGTTTAAAAATGTGATGTGTTCCATTCACATGACTTTTTCTACATCGCTGTAACAAATTATTATTAAAAAGCATATTGTTCTATCTACTTTATGATAATCGATATAAACTTTAGAAGAAATTGTCTTAATTAATTGCTTCCTTGTAAATTGAAGAGAAATAAGGGAATACATTTGGCTAAAACGATAGTCAAATCTTTTAATAGCCGGTTGGCATGTGATTGAAATCCGTTTCTATGCAGGGCCAGGAGTTTACAACTTTCCATGTGGAAAACGTATTTCAAATCTGAAGCAAATAACAAGGAATATCTCAGAAATGGTGCATTCAGCGAAAGAAACGTATACGACATAAACTGTGTGTTATACCGTGATCTACATTTTATTTGTACTAAGTTTATGTGTATCTCCCTCGGTTTACCAGTTACGCAAAATTCAGCAGAAATCATTCAGAATAAAGAGATCTTTAGAGGCTATTTCCATTAAATTCAATATATACATTTTATTTTCCGTATACATAATTTTAATATACGGTATTTTAATAAAAATCGTTACAGCCATTTTTGAGAAAATCAAAATGTTTCCACGTAAAGGTAGTTCGGGTTTGGAGGATTTTTCTCAACATATTACTGTCGCATACCTTGGAGTAATCTAAACATAAATACCAAGTTTTGTATTTTACCGATTATTCGTTTTTGAGTTATCGTGTTCAGAGGCACACAATGACAGACGGACGTGCGGACACACACACATTGACCTTTTTCTGAAAATATCTTTTTTGATACAATAGACCCTAAATCGTCAATTTCCGGTGAAACCTGAGTATCGAACATTTAAATGGAATGCAACACCTTCTCTATACAATATGTACATAGTACGTGTAGAGATAGTAAAAATAAAACATTGGTCTTGTACAACAAAATTAAGTATCACTTATTAAAACTTCAAAAGATATAAATTTCATCAATTATGTCCCAAAACTAATATTTTGCTTTTAATTGGCCTTTTGTATATCAGGTGCGTTAACTGCCCTTCATTTTCGAGTTTTATGCAAACCGCATTATACCTTTTCAACATGAAAATATGGACCCCCTTTACGAGCTTCTACCCACGAGTTTAACGGGAAATTACTACTAATGTAGATGTTATCGCATTTCCTTTTAATATACTGGTAATTAGACAGCTGACGTTTGCAACACAACAAAGGCTTATTGGGACCAGCGAATACTACATGCTAAACGCAATGTTGATCTCTAGAGTTACTAGGTAGCTCAGTTGGACCCAGCGCAAAACTCCAAAGTGATCTGTTTGCTGTGAAGGGTGTTCGAATCCCCTGTATCTACTAATTATTGTTACTGTGTAATATTCACAAATTACAAATATAAATCTGAAAGAGGTTATTGTTTTTATTTCAATTGCTTTATTAATGGTTTATGGTATTGCTTGATGCCTCTTTATTGGTGAACTACAAAATAGGTAGTTGTTTAAAAATAACTTATACCTAGGTAGGTGCAATTAAAATATGGATCATTTATACCTAGGTACATATTTGAACACAGAAAAGAAGGCACTTACATAATTAAAGTTTAATATGGAAGTTGAACACAAGTTTGCAGATACAGAATTATTGTGTCATTAGAAATATCGGTTCATATAGGTATGTTTTGTGTCGCCGGAATGACCCTTTTTCCATTCCTGGAACACGACTCCTCTAACGAAGCAAGTGCTGGAACTGGTGACCCTGGCTATCCCTTTGACTCGGTGTAGCATGGTGGATTGAACAGAGCTACTGGCCCCTGTAATACACTGAAAAGGTTTTCTCGATTGTCTGGCTCCTCTGCATAAACGTGTTATTTTAAATAACACTAGAGGAGTAAGCCAAGGGGTGTTACATCAGGTGATCTGGCAGACCAGGAGGCTGGTCGTGGACTTCCTATCCAATATCCATGATGTGCGGCATATAAATTATTGCAGACGATCCTCGACCGAAATCACGTCATTCGCTTCTGCAATGGGCACATTCTCTAATATTGAGGGTAGCTCATTACGGAGGAATTCCAGTAGCGTGCTCCTGTTAGATGCCCCTTGAAGAATAACAGTCCAACAAAGTGATCTCCCAAGATTCCACACCAGACATTCACTCCCCACTGCTCTTGGAATGCTGCCTCTCTTACTCAATGAGGATTATCAACATTTCAATAGTGCAAACTGTGGTGGATTTCGGTTCCTTTGTTGTGGAATCTTCATTCGTGAGAAAACAGGATCCTGGATATGAATCCCACATCATTTGCTACTCGCTCCAGGAACCATTTACAAAAGGTTACTCGAGCTTCGAAATTTTTGCCATGAAGTACTTGGTGTAGGTGCAAACGATAAGGATGAAACATATTAGTGTTTAATATTCGTACTGCAGAGGACTAATTGATGTTCACCTCCTGAACAACTACCCGTGTACTAGCATGCGGATTGTTGCGGATGGCGTTGAAAACAGCTTCTACATTAACACCTGCTGTTGATGGAGCGTGTCTAACAGGAGACATTCTCGCAAGGGACGCTGTTACACGCGACGCCTATTTACATTCCGGAAGGTGTTTGCTGTTGGTTGTCCTCTTGTGCGTTCTTGCTTATCCGCAGATCAAAAGCATATCTACGTACTCGTCTGTCGAATACATAATGAAAGCCTGGCCCAAAATATGTGCGACAGCATACTCGTACAGTATGTCGGAGGTCGGCATTCATAATAACGCACCTATATATATACCTATTTTTAATATGTCTGTTTTGACTGTATGGGTCCATGTAGGATGAGGCGTTACCCTAAGGTTTCCCTAATGTTTGACAGCCACTGAGTACAAGATTCCACCAGTTTCTTTTTAGCTGACGTTAATAGTGTACTGATATCATAGGTCTCGTTTTTCCGAGGCGTTTACTGAACTACTTTGCTATGTATACTCTAATAAACGGTTTGTAAAATCGGCTGGAAAACGGAGATCGCATGATTTTGAGTCGTATGTTTTTGAGATGAACTTTATTGACGAGTACCTCTGTCCCTTAAACCACTGTTCTCTGAATTTTGCGGATTCTTCTCTCTAAGAGCGTCAAGCAATACGTTTAAGTATGCGCAAAACTGGTCCTCGGCGCACATGCTGTTTGATAAGTGGCTTATTTTCCAAAACACTAAGGGTCGGCTGACACAGATGATATAATATACGAAATATAAAAATTTAATATACAAACATATAATTCCTTAGTAGATGTGCCAACATCTTCATTATTTTCATCCTAATGGCATTTTTGCTCTATTATAGATTTATGTTTAGAAGTATAAATTGTAACAGGATAAATCTTAGCAATATATTACTTAATTGATATTGACTTTCTAGAATCGCTAACATGTGTAGATATGTGAATTGTGATTGACAATCTTCTTTCAAATCGCGCTTCAGTATTTTTATTTCCATTTATTTACTTATTGTGTGAGGTATACATTTTATTTTAAATGAATAGTAGGAGTAGTAATTTTTTTATTAGTTATATCAAAATATATAGCTAAGAGTCAGGATGAAAATTACATCAGCTTTGTTTTGACCTCCTTAACTTATTTAGCCCTTCTTTTCTGCGTGGTAATACTTACCTTGTGGCTAAATACTGTGTACCTTTGCATATTATAGCTAACCAGGTGATTGTGAATTTAACTTCTTTAACTCAACTATACGTTTTGTAAAACTCCTAGCTTTATCCAAAATAATTAATTTCTGACCTTATCAATTTACGTATTGTCAATAAAAGGTGTAAAAATTGCATTGCAGCCAAGAATTTGTAACATGATATCTCCTGAAACCATCTCTTAAGCTAAACTAAATAAGTTAGAAGAAGACCCATGTGCGTATGTGTATATATGGCTCGTCACTACACAGTAGATACAACTCATAACGAAATGTCTGATAAATTTCAAACCCTTAGTTTAGGTTCAGTACTTTCCGAATATACAACACGACAGCTTACAACATTCATAGTGTGAATACTGAGCGTTTAAACGCTGTAATCAAATCATTTATCTAACACCTCTTTCTTCTAAAGGTGGAGTGATATAAATTGTGTGTTTTAAAGAGATCTATACGTTCTGTGTTGTATAAATTTTTGTATATCTTTTACGGTTATACAAAATTCATCCAGGATGAAGAGGTTTTCAGAGGCTAATTACAGAAAGTTCAACATATGCTTACATTTTGTTTGTCATAATAATATATTAAATATAAGGCATTTTAATCAAAATCGTCATTTTTGAGAAAATCGAAATGTTCGATAATTGTTCCATAAAACGTAATTCGGGTTGAAGGATTTTCTTGAACATCTACGTGTCGCATCCTGTGAAGATGCCAAGGTCAAATACCAAGTTTGAGGTATTCTGTCCAAACGCACACCAGCAGACACACACATGGAACTTTGCCTAAAAATACCTCCTTTTTTTTTTTTTTGTCTCAAGGGGACGTAAAGGCTCGTATTTCCAGTGAAAGCGTAATATCAGTCTTTGAATGCGATACAAATCCTCCTCTATACTCTATGTACGTTTAGAGAAAGTAATAGTTCATTTGAAATTTATAACGAATAACAGAATAATTCCCATGATTGTAAAAAACACTTATTCAAAATCTTAATAGGTATTACTAATCGATAGTATGAATAATTGTAACCAAACACATATCTTAAACACTCTAAAAATATAAATATTAAAATATAAAAAATATAATATACTGTAAATATTAATGTATAAGACAAACATAAATTCTAAATTACATATCAACCTGTATTTGAAGGTGTCATTACAGAGAGGTACCTAAGTCACTTGAAGGGAAGTTGTGGGAAATTAAAGCTTAATAATTAAGAAATATATAATAACAAAACAAATTCTGGATACTCTTCTGATTACCAGAAATAGATCCTGTACTGGCAAATGCTCGCAATCAAGATAATTTAGTGTACAAACATATTTAATTTTGACTGACTTAGGTATCTTTCTGAAATTAAAATATTATATAACCAATATTAAATGAAATAGTGTTCATAAATTAATTTCAGTGAATGAGGAATGTTGTTTTTATCCTCAGATATGAATAGTATAGCATCACATCTTAAACACAACCTCTTGATAACTGTTGCAACAGTTTGTTATACATGAAGCATCAAAACTTTAGGCATGAAGGTGCAAAATTTAATATATCATATCCCTATGTTTCGAGTCTCAACATACAGTAAGAGTTCTATTTCAACATGTTCAAGAATCAGAATGTGGCCAGTGCAAGATATGTTCATAAAAATGAATATGTTCCTCGATATATTGAAGGACTTTTTTAATATCTACTATCTTACTTAGCTTTTATCGGAACTTTACCATCTGGATACAATTTTTGAGTAGGAAATAGGTGTGGCACACTTCCTGGTTGAGACAGACGAAATTTATGCTCAACAAGTCCACCAATCCAGTTTCTTGTTACAACACATCCATTATTTTTGCAAGAGTACTCAAAAAACTGAAGTGGGATGGATTGAACCGTTGTTTCTTGTCTCTAGGAGCACGTGATGTTTCTAGGATTACTGTAACCTTATTATAAAATTGAGGCCACCAGTTTGTAAAATCCTTAATATCACATGCCTCAACCATTTTCAATGAAAATGCATCAGCCTTTGAAGATGAAACAACGAGCTCGCAGTACTCATACTGTGTGTGAGTTCTATCGCTCTTCCTCAGAGCACGTTGAATTATTCCAAACTTCCTGTCCAACGGAAAAAAGGAATGTCCTCTTAGTGGATAGAAGTGGAGAATTTTATCAAACCGATTCATATCAGTTAAAGCCAAACAGGTCCTTATATGGCTGGTGTTCTTATTTTGTCCACTGTAGTTATCAGAAAATAAGTGTAACTCTGATATACTCTTTGAGACAAATTCTTTAATATAATCAATTAGAAATGATGAAACTTCATCTGCACCTTCTCTTCTCTGGCCCTCATGGTACACAAGGAAGTGAGTTTTTTCTGTCTTCAAATTATGAATGGAAAGAAACATTAATGGTTAGTTGCCACAAATAGAGTATATCTTGAACGGGTATAGCAGGCAAATGTAGTTTTGCGTAAAATCAAACACTAAGGGCATAATGCTTTTATTCTTAATACATTTTTCCTTGCTCTGTTTCAAAGCACTGTAAAATCTGTTACTTCTCCTTTTATGAACAATTAATTCGGCAGCGGCTGCCGTTTAGCTGTCTCATTCAGATTGAGGTTTTTGAAGTTATTCAGTTCTTCACACACACACACAGCACACATCTATTGTGGGCAACAAAACCGTAATGCAAAATTTTCATTGAAAGATTTGTTATAAAAATTATACTTTATCTTGGTAGTTGGATGTTTCTCTTTAAAGAGTGAGTACATCTTGTTTACCGACAAAGAAGCATGTAAATAATGGACTACTTTGTCACAATAATGACCTTGCTTCACTGGAAACATTTCAATATATTCACTAATGAGCCGAAGTTCTTCTCCCTTTATAGCATTTCTGCTGGATTCCTTACCCCTAGCATCATGTGGGGCAGTCCCATGAGTAGTAACTTGCGAAGTAGTCTTACACGTTTATCAGACACACTATATAAAGAAAAGAATGCTTCCCTGCATACTTGTACTTTCTTATCACGCAACAATATATGGAATGTAAAAGATTTGTCCCTAAGAGTTGGGTTATCTCTGCGAGGTCTGTGTGTTGCAGGATCAACTGCTACAATCATTCTTTGCAAGTGAAGATCTTGTTCGTCTTTTGAATTCATCCCGTAAAGGGTTTAAAATATCTCTTCCTGATTCTCATCGGTGAACATCTCAAAACATTTCTAATGGCACCTGTAAATTAAAAATAATGTTATCTTACCGGACTGTAGGTACAACTTTGAGCATTAAAGAGAGTGTAATATTAACGATATTACTTAGGCCTGAAATTTTATTTGATTTTATACTTTTTTAAAATATTTTAATCGTAATGCATACTAACGAGCAATGTACTTATGAAATATTTCAAAATTAAACAATATATTATATAAATATATTGGCGAACCAATATCAGAAGGTACACTTCATGGTTTGAAAACCTCGCCCTATAACAACTTTTGTCAGCACAGCACCAGAAATCAGTATACAACACTTGACTATTTACCTGCATTTTGAGCCAATTTCCCGACGAGGCACTGTCTTCCCATTATAGGAAATGTATTCTTCACCATGCTTTCTTAATACTATTTATTTTATACTCTTTACCATTATCAACGCCTTTCCTCATTTTCTTCGGAGAAACATTAACCACAGTATCGGTCTCCGTCATTTTGCAGTTTTATGTTTTGTTTGTGATGCTAGTGCTCTGATGTGGGAATGCAGAAAAGTACTTCAGTCAGTGACTTAAAAACCTTTTGAAGTACACGTTATTTTCACATTCGATTTTCATTCTAACAAAGTTTGATAACATCGGTAATTTTCTGCCCAGAATATGTGACTATGTGTAGGGACTTGATAAACCACATAATGTCGATTTCACAAAGAAACTGACTTAGGATCCTTTCTGCCACGACACATTCATTTATGACATAAAGGGATTATAAACATTATGTATAAAATATACCTTAACACTGTAATAAACCAAATGAAATAATAATTTTCTTCAATTCGAGTTATTGATATTAATAAGGATAAACCTAAAGCCCCTTCACAAACAGCAAAAGACAAAAATAATATTGCTGTATATAATTCTTGACTTATTGTTACCATATAACATTATAAAATAATAAACAAAATCAAAACAATACATTCTAATATTAATAAACTCATTCATAAACGTTAACGTTTCAAAGATTGTAAGCATAAAACATAAATATAGAATAGAATAGAATATAACTAAGATTAAACATATTCATAGTTTATAAATAAAACATCGGTCTTATACAACCAAAATATGTATTACTTTTAAAATTTCAAAGGAAGGAATTCTTAACATGAAATCCCAAACTAAGATTTTGTTTTAAATTAACCTTTGACATTATAACATATAAAATATAAATATATAATGCCTTAATAAATCTACCAAGTCCCATATATTTTATCATGATAAAATTTGGGCTCTATTTTATATTTTTGTTTAGAAGTATAAGTTGTAACAGGATAAATTTTAGTAATATATTACTGAACTTATATTGACCTTTTAGAGTATCTCACATTTGTTGATATTATAATAGCGGTTGGCTTTTACGGACACTTTATGCCAATAGCACTTCAATATTTTTATTTGTATTTATTTGCATACTGGACGAGTTATAAAGTGATGAATAATAGGAGTAGTAATTTTGATTTTAGTTATAGCAAACCGTTTTATAGGTTATGTACTAACTTGAGGATGCAAAAAGCATTGGTGTTGTTTCCTTCCGATGTGAGGTAAAGCCGCTCATATCGTTTAATATTTATTTACATATAAATGAACTCAATACCTTGAAAGAAGAAGGTTCCAGAGAAAAATGTTCCGCTATTTGGTGTCCCATCAATCACGGATTGGTCAGTTGCTATGACCACTGAGCTAATTGGCAACATGGCAGCTCGGCATTACATTCCTCAAGTAATACGCATATTTCCCGGGAAACAACACGATGATCTCTAATTAGTAATTACTTTTAGATGACATACCCCAATGTTGACTTATAATGTCGCAAGAACTTAATACCCGGGCGTCATAGTTTATCATTTGAAATGTCAATAGTTAATGTTAATTTCATTGTTTATTCACACAAGCCATGTGTAGAACAGGACTTGCATGGTTGCAGTTCGACTGAAAAACTCAATCCCGTAGCCGGGATTTGAACCAAGGATCTCCCAGTCTATAGCCAATTGTTCCATCCAGTAGCTTCATGACAACATGTCAGCGCGGCATAAGTTCCTCATCTGGTACACCACAAGGTGAACTCTAATTTACTTGAGATGACGTACCCCAATGGCAAATTAAAATGTCGCAAGTTATTTGAGTCCCGGGCTTCATAGTTAAGCCATCTATTGGTTCAATTGATGTTATTTTATTGCTTTCTCACACAAGCGGTTAGTAGGATAGGAATTGGATGGTGAAGAGTCAGGCGAAAAAGAAATTCACTTTGTTTTGTGTTCCTTAACTTCCTTTGTGCATAATTTCTAGCCGTACAATTTCATGTTTACCAAAGCACACACACACACAAACACAGACACAAACACAAATACATATTTATATTCGAATTGGTTAGTTAAGAGTCAGGCTGAAAAATACTTTTCTTTGTTTTGTGATCCATAACTTATTTACTCCCTCATTTCTAACCGTACAGTTTCATGTTCATCACAAACAAATAGATCTATTAAATGAATACATATTGCTCCTTCAGCCTAGCATACTTGACAACGAATTAACTATTATGGCTGAATAATTCTATAATGGCATATTGGTTCATTTTAAGCAATTAATGTTGGTTTTATTGCTTTTTCTCACAATCCAAGTGTATTAATAAAATTGGATAGTAAAGAGTCAGGATGAAAAAAACATCAGCTTTGTTTTGACCTCCTTAACTTACTCAGTCCTTCTTTTCTGCGCGGTAGTACTTACCTTGGGGCTATATGTTGTGTATTTTTGCATTTTATAGCTAGCTAGGTGAATTTGAATTTAACTTCTTTAACTTAACTATACGTTTTGCAAAACTTCTACCTTTATCCAAAATAATTAATTTCTGACTATTTTAATTTACGTATTATAAATAGAAGATGTAAGGATTGCTTTCCAGCCAAGAATTTGCTAACTTGATATCTCTTGAAAGCTTCTCTTAAGCTAAACTATATAAGTTAAAAGAAGACCTTTGTGCTTAACTGTATACATGGTAGATACAACTCAAAGTGAAATGTCTGATAAATTTCAAAACCTTAGTTTACAATTCCGAATATACAACACGACAATTTTCAACAAACATAGTGTGAATACTGAGCGTTTGACCGCTGTAGAAAAATCATTTATCTCACATCTCTTTCTTCTAAGGATGGACGAAACTGCTTACACTAATATGTGGATATTTTAAAAGTATAACCATATAGCCAAAACAATTTCTAATTGTTCAGCAAACATTTACCCGTTTTAATGTAATTGGTATATAAATTTTTAAAGTGGTATGTGGGGGTAGCTAACCTAAATTTAAGCAACCAATTATAACTTAAACGTCATTGAATATGTGGATACATTGTAAATGAGGCACTTCTAGGAATGTTGTCTTAGTTTACAGAAATGTTTGAATACTTACTTCACCAAAGTTTTGTTAATCCTTGGCTTGCCTTTTTCAGACCAACCCAAATGAAAATACCAAAGAGGGAGGCAATTACTCAGGAGATCTCTATGCTCAAAGCACAGGAGCCATAACAAAACAGGTACGTAAATCACCAATGCTCACTTGTATTGTATTTATAGTAAAAGAAACAACGAAACAACTTTGGTAACAACTTCTCCAAATCAGGTAAACACAGCTGTATTAATCGACCACGATACGAATGAGTCTGATGGTGAGCGGAATTAAACAGTTTTTGAAAATTGGGCCAAGCATCGGGAGTAGAGCGAGGTAATGCAAGGATACGCTGCTTTCGGGAAAACTAATGTGAAGACAGCAGCAGATTAATATGTTTTCCATTGAGCAATTGTGTGTTCACACTATCATATTTCCTTCAGTCCCCTTGAATACAAAGTTTAACTTCTTATGATGTTAACTGTATATTGGTGCTCTCTTCCAAATGCATTCATATCATGGTTGAGTAGTAGGAGCTATTTGTTTATCACGGAATGAGGACATATCTCTTAGAAGCCTATTATGCAATGCACAGTTTTGAAATATTTCGATACGTGACAAATGGTCAATAATTGGGATTATGGCACAAAAGCCGCAGCCAATGTTAATGAGTTTGGTAGGAGTATGCTCCAGATATGTAACAGGTTGTTTATTGAGGGGAATTACCCTACCTGCTGGGGAAAGGGCATTATTCATCCCATTTATAAAGGGAAGGGAACTATTGGAAATCCGGATAACTATAGGGGGGTTACTCTGTTGCCAATTATGGAGAAAATTTATTGTAGAGTGTTATATAACCGGAATCTAAATTTGGCAAACTTTCAAAATTTAAAATGGGTTTCAGAGAAGGACACAATACCATAGATGCCGCTTTTATATTAGACACTTTAAGGACGAAGCAACTGTTAGTTAAGCGGGGAAAGCTTCATTGTGCTTTTGTGAACTTTAAGAAGGCATTTGACTCTATCAATCGAAATGATTTATGGTACAAACTAGGCAGAAAGGGGTTATCAAGTAAAATGGTTAGAGCATAGCAGGCAATATATCAAAATGTCCAATTCTGTGTGAAGTACGACAGAAACAGAGTGTCCGAGAGCTGCCGAAGCTATAGGGGAGTGAGGCAGGGTTGTATTTTATCTCCCTTGCTATTTAATCTCTTTGTGGATGATATTACTGATACAATGATAGCAGAGAATATTCAAGCACCAATAGTAGCGGATTTGCAGATCCCAACACCTTTATACGCAGACGATTTAGTATTGTGCTCTACGACAGTAAACGGATTGCAACGAGGACTGGACAAACTTAAGAACTATTGCGATGAATGGCTACTTACAGTTAATGTGAATAAGACTAAGGCAGTGACTTTCAAAAAGGGTTGTGTTTATAGCAGTGAGGAGACTTGGACATATGCAGGACAGATACTAGACAATGTTAAATCCTTTGTGTACTTAGGACTCACATTTACAATGAACGGAAAATGGACAAAACACATTGACATTACCAAACACAAGGCAAGGGTGAAAGCGGCGGAAGCTCTCCAGATACGCTGCAGAATTCTGAATATCTCCATAACCTTAATGGAAACTGTATACGGAGCGACATTTAGATCCACGATGACATACGGAGGAGAAATATGGGGGTGGGAACAAACAGGGAATCTGCATCAAGTGAGGACCCAATTTTTGAAAGGATTTTTGGGTGTAGGGAGGGGTACGGCAAACTGCGGAATAATGAGGGAATACGGGGTACATAGTGAAACGATAGAGTGCAAAATCAGAGCAGTTAAATATTGGATGAGAATCATTCACGGAAACCAATCTCTAATTAGGGCAGTCTGCTACCGTGAACAGTTGCGAATGGAAGGTAATTCGACGTGGGCATCAAAATTAAAGAAAGGGTTGGAAACCATTGGGATGGGAGACATTTGGATGGCGGGGCAGGAAAACAGGCGAAGTATTTGGAGAAAAATTAAGAAACGTCTCTGTGATATTGACAGACAGCAAATAATTGCGCAATGCACAGAGAAGGTGTCATTAGAAGTACGGTCTGGGCTGAAATCGGAGTGGGGTATGGAGCAATACATCAAAACAGGTAGCAAACTCATTAGGGAGGGGCTCGCGTGGATTAGACTAGAAGCATGGAGGAGCACGACAATTTCTGACGAGAATGGTATAAGAATCTGTCCCATTTGCGAGGAGGAAGGTATAGGTACAAGGTATAGGTACTCGTTTGCTTGCACACGGCCTTTTCTTTTGCTATACCATCTACATGGATTTAGATTAAAGGTTAATCGCGGAGGAATGGCGGGAAAAATATTTGCCGCGATTTTTTACCACTGCGAATGTAGGGATAGAAGCATGTTGGACGCTACTAGCAGGCACGGAAAACATGGACGGGCTAGGTAAATTTATACTTAAGGCAAGACAGCTGAGATCTGAGGAGGCTGCCAATAGAGAAGGGGGGGGGATAAGATCAACTAAACAAAAGTGACTACAATGTTCTACATACATGTATATTATATCATACTTAGGTCACTGTTGTGCTAGGGTTGTATATATTATGTGTATATATGTCTTTTAAGTGTAATTATCTATTATAAGAGGGTGCATTTAAGAAGGTGTACTCTGTGCTGTAAATTTAAATTGATATATTTGAATATCTTTGTATCTTTATTTTCGTATTCACTCTTAATTTTTATTGTTGTTTAATATTGCTTTTGACTGTGTATTTCCTTTGTCTTTTCATTTTCGTGTTTACTCTTTTAATTCTTTACTGTGGTTGTTGCTTTAATATTGCTTGTAATGTGTATTACAAAAGCACGTACGGTCTGTGGACACGTGCGAGTGTTGAAATTCTATATATGATATTGCTATATTAATAAATACACTTATTCATTCATTCATATTACTCACCACCATATAATATACTGAATTACCTTGTTTGTTAATGTTCTTTTCATAAGGTTGATAAACGCCTTTATGAATTATTTAGGAATCACCAAGTATTCTCCTAATGCGTGGGTTCGAGTCCCGCCTTGGGCATGGGTGTCAAATGTTTAAGTATATAAAGAAAACAGCAATTCAGAAACCATACAGCAAACAAAAAGAAAAAATTAGGTAAATAAAAGTAGCATATACAGCTCCAGAATCCCGACCAGACTCCGGAACTGTATTTAAAAAAATGTATGCATGACAAAGGTCAATAGGAAGAACCGGTGGAGAAGGATTCTCATGAAACTACCATCTTGTTTAGTGAAAGTTCACACAGCTACCATAACGTTTAACGTTGTCTGTAGTGCTTATTTTCCCTCGATTTTCGTTGTTTGTACTTTTCTAGAAGTGTAAAATAGCTTAACATGACACAAATGCATTAAGTGCATCATGGGAGTAGAAGGTAGCGTTCCGAAATGGAAAAGCAGTCCAGAATCTCTATTACACACAATGCATGTGCATTGCGGACTATTCTTTCGCCGATGCGGAAAGATAGAAACACTATTTACAAGAAAACAAAACGCTAACTTATATTGCAATACGGGGCTCTAATTATCCACGACTCAATGAGACCTCAGAAAGTGCCATGAACTTGAAGTTAGAACTTACCTGCTGAATGGACTTAGCAACTGAAAAGTAATGTGCAGGTCCACGTCCACCCAAAGACATTAAAATAGCTGGTTAATGTTTTCTCAGGGCTGCATACTGAAGTTCCATTGCCAAGGTAATGCGTAGACGATTTAATACACTTTTAATGCAAGTCAAGCCTTTCTGAGAGGGTGTCTAGTGTGATTGAGGGTTTTTGGGGTGAATTGCCCAATCGGTTGTTAATTTCCTTGTTCGCGTGGTATGTTATACCAGAATGACACTAAAGAAATTCATGGAAACACCCGAGTCTCCGTCAAACGTTCAATTTTCAGTAAAGGCATGCGCCAGGTGTATTTTAATGTCTTTGACTGTACAATGTAAATGTGAAGAATGTGTACAAATTCAAATATGGTTGTTCGGATTGCCTGTGATAGTGTATGCCAGTCCGTCAAATTTCCCCCCCTTATAGAGAGTTATAACTTGTCATTGGAGATCTGAGAGGGCGGGCTCGTTTTACTCAACTTGTTTATCAGCGGAGACTGTGAACGGGTCGTACTCATTGGGAAGGCTGGCACCTCAAACTTGAATCAGCCCCGTTAAATTTTTCAAATCTTTTAACGCACCAATGCATATTCGCACATGTGAAATACGGAGTAGTAGAGCTACCTGATAGATACTTCAATTATATCTACTCGTAGATGAATTTAACATATTTATTTCACAAAAAGGCGAAAAAAAAAAGAAAAAAAAAAGAAAGTGGACAAACACTCAAATAGGTCAGTTTTCATCTCTGGGTACAGGAAAGTCAAGTTACCAATCTCATAAAATTTGATCAGAATTAAATTTTACTGTAATCATACAATGACTATTATACAATCACTGTCTTCGTGACTCTTGCGGATCTTTCGAAAAAACCTATTTGGAGACAAAGACATTTCAAACACGAAGACATGTTCCAGTAATTGTTTGTAAAACTAAATTAAATTTTTAAGTAAAGAAACCAATAAGTGTTCAATGAAAGGGTCATATAAATGTATTTAACTGTTTCCTAATATACACAACCTTTATTCTCGGAGCAAAGGAATGGAAACCCATTCCAATCGCTAAAATAACAGACTTGAGAATATGTATGCATGAAATGTTTTATGGCTGGTATATATTAATCTGTAAGTCTTTTTTCACATGTTTTCAGGCCTTTTATTATAATGTTGTATTATAAAGTACACTCTGCCATGTTGTTAGTGTTATGTGCATATTTTGTAGGTAGTGTATTTCTCCAAGTTTTTCACCATAACCACCTATATAGATACTATCTTTCACAAAAGTGATACAGAGCTTCCGTTTGAACGCTCGAAGGGTAGCCTATAACATAGCTAGTGTTGTTTTACATACCCTTGTAATAGTTCGTGCCTTCTTATAAACGGTGGAATACGTACACACGTTTTACAAAACGGAATGCCTGATGAAATATAAAATGCAAATGCTACATATAATACAGGGAAGTACACCTACTTCAACTGTCAAACACTCCTCCCCAAATTGAGTATTTTACTTTAAACACCCTCATTCAAGGACACAAACTGTAAATCTCTAATACTTATTTGTTTAATCTAATGCTCAGGTTGTTGAATAGTTGTCATTATCCTGCTGACATCCCAATATATTTGTCCATTTGATTTGTCCTTCTGTGTTAAAAAAAGAATAAATCTGATACTTTACGCTCAAATAACTTCTAGCTACATTACATACAACTTCTTACAAAAGATAATTCTTCTTTCAACACCATGCATCGAGATAAACATTAGCAGAATTTTATTACTTAATTCCTTATAAGTAGAGTGGAACTAAGGGAATGCACTAGGATAAATTGATAGTCAAATGTTTTAAAAACTGTCGTTATGCGATTGTCACTGCAAATTTTTTTTGTAGTGTTTAACGCCCGCTTTAACTACTTATGGCACCGCAGGCGGTGTCACTGCAAATCGCTTCTTCGCTTGGCCAGGAGAAGAACGAAAGAAAAGCCGACTCTTCCGACTGAGAAAAGTATAATTACTTCGCAATTGAAAATGATAGCAAGGAATAACTCGAAAACGGTAAACTCCACGAAAAAAAAATATATATGACATAACTTGTGTGTCTTAACAAGGTCTACATTTTTTGTAGAGTAAGTTTTTGTCTATTACTTACGGTTTACTATCACGTTAAGTAAAATTATATTGCTTCTATCTCACTATCAAAGTTTATTACATCAGGTTAAAGGAATTATTTTGGTCATTTCAAGTGGCTAATTATATATAAAAGATGTAAAGGTTGCATTCCAGCATAAAGTGCGGCACCGAGATATCTCCTGGAGGCATCTCTTAGGTTCAACTGTATAATACGTACGAAAAAGAGCGCTTCGTCAGTACTTGTATTAACTCAAAACGAAATGTCCCATAAATACCAAATTTGTACTTTAGGTTCTGTATTTTCGGATTATACTACACGAAATTTTTCAACATAAATTATGTGAATACTGAAATTGTGAACGTTGTAGGAAAATCACTTATATCCCGTCTCTTTCTTGTCAAGGTGGAGTCATTTAAATTGGATTAAAATGTTTACACTAATATGTGGATATTTTATAAGTATAACCATATAGCCACAATAATTTCTAATTACTCAGCAAACATTAAAACGTTCAAATATAAGGTAACGAAAAGCAACCAATTATAACCCAAACGTAATTGATTATGTGGAAACATTGTAAAATAAATCACTTATAGCAACGTGCTTTAGTTTAGAGAAATATTTGAATACTCCCTAACCAATGTTTTGCTAATGTTGGGTTTGTCATTTTCAGAATGACCCAGATGGAACTACAAACCAAACTTGGACTAGCTCAGCTGATTTCGTTCCACGAAGGCGTCACCGTCGCAGAAGACCATTCAACACAAAGGTAAGTAAACAGCAATGCGAACTTATATATAATTTATAGTCGAGCAAACCACGAGAAGACCATGGTAACAACCTCAACAAACTCAGCTGTACTATTCGACCACGATACGAATGAGTTGGATCTGAGAGGATTAAAAAGTTTTAGAACATGTGGTCCGAGCATGTGGAGTAAGGACAGGTGGAGGTGCTGCTTTCGAGAAAACTAATTTGAAGACAGCAGAGGGTTAGTAACTTTTTCATTATGCAACTGTATTTTCACACTATCGTCATTTCCTCAGTCGACTTGAGCTCCAAGTACATCTCATGATGTTAACAGAATACTGGTGCTCTCTTCCAAGTACATTCATATCATGGTTGAGTAGTAGGCGCTATTTGTTTATCACGGGATGAAGGCATTCGCTTCAGAAATATATGGTGAAGATGGACAGTTTTGAAATAGTCTTATATGGAACAATTGCCTAATTATTGGAATTGTGGCATGTGCAGGCAATACGATAATTACGCCTTCAGATTACTATCCATTATATTATGCAGTCGATTATGTTGATGGTTAATGCTTATTGCATAAGGGCTATAAACGTCACTATGAGATATTTTAACATCACCAAATGTGCCCAAACCGTCCCGGTCCTGGGGCCACGCTCGCTAAAGTCTCTCCGCTTCGGTGCTTCGTGGCGAAGGGGATCGTGGGTTCGAGTCCCATCTTGGCATTCGTGCTTGTGTGTTGGTTAAGCTGTATGTCTCAGTTAAAAGAAAAAGGTAAATAGTTAAACGTAGGAAGCTGGAGGGAAAATAAAAGAGAAAAAACGAATACAGCGCTGGACTCCTGGAAAGGCATTTTTGTATGAAAAATAAAGCCGAGTAGTTAGACCACTCTATTTTCATCTAGACGGCCTGGGTTCTATCGCATATAGTGTACGCCTAAGGTCAATTTACAAATGATCGTTGGAAGTTTATAAACCAGTACTTACTAAGAACTGTCTGCTGAAGAAGCGGTTGAGGAGGATGCTGCTGAATCTCCCGTCCAATACAGTAAATTTGCCAGAACACTTAAACAGCATACCATGATTCAAGGGCAATAAGTGGATCATTAGAGGAGAAGGAAGAGTTTCGAAATGGAAACGCATTCCAGATTCTCCATTACACTATTCTTTTGACGATACCGAGTGGTATAAATACTAATTATAAGAAAGCAAACGCTAATTTAAGTAGCAAAACAGGGCGACTGGTTATCCACGCTTAAATGTTCCTTAGAAAGCTCAATTAACTTTCAGTTCAAGCTTACCTGCTGTATGGTCTTAGCACACGAAAAGTAAGTAAATATCCGAGTACATCATAAATGTGTGGAATTTCAAATATGATTATATTCCTTGCCTATAATAGTGTAATCCAGTAGACCCTACCGCCCGTATTTGAGGTATACAGATCTCCCTCCATGGGCTAAAGGAGTTGCAGAACTCAACTAGGATATTGAGATTTATAACCTATCATTGGTAATCTGAAAGAGTGGTATACGTTTTACTCCTCTTTTTTATCAGCGGGGACTGTAAACAGGTCGCGCTCATTGAGGAGGCTGGACCTTTTTAAGTAACGATAAGTTACTTAAATGCTCAATGAATGGGTAGTATCAATTTCTTTTAGTGTTACGTAATGCACGCAAGCCTTATTGTCAGAGTAAGTTTATGGAAGAACGTTTCAATCACCAGAATATCAAAGTATTATTGTGTATGTTGAAACGTTTAATGGCTGATATATATTAATTTGTACGTATTTTATCACAGCTGTTCAAGACCTTTAGTGTGATGTTTAGTAAAATAAACTCTGTTTTTTTGTTGTTAATATTTATTTTTTGTCGCTCTGACAAAATCGCGAGTGAAACACTGGTACATTGTGATAACAATAATTATTGCAGGATGGTTATAGAGATAAATTGGAATATAATACAAATTGTGTTAATTAACGTTATGTACGCAAACAGGTAACAATGAATACAAAATTACATATTATGAAGTTAATATCGAGTAATATTAAATTGTACAGATAAATTTAATTTTAATTTTAATGATCCATAACATATTTCTTACATTTCATATTTGCAAATAAAAGCTGTGTTAATGAATATTACATTTTTAGATTTAACTGTAGATATTGATTGCTGTTCAGAACATAACTATATTTTTATACATGGTTTCATTATTTAGTACTTTTATATCACCGTAGATTTTATACTTTTTCCTCTGGGGATCATAAATGTAGCATTCTGAAAGTATATGAGGCACTGTCAATGGAGTATTGCAAATTGTACACCGAGGTTGGGCATCTCTGGTGATCAAGTAGGCATCAGTCATTGTTGTGTGGCCAATTCTCAGACGAGTGATAATGATTTGATGTTTCCTATTTAGGTTTTTAAAACAGCAAACGTCAGTGGAGGATCCACTAACTGAGTGTAGTTTAGTTGTTAGATGTTGAGACCATTGAGTTTTCCAAGCATTGTTGATTTTAGCACGAATGTAAGTGGAAAAGTCTGAATGGTGCAATGGAATGTCAGTGCTGCAAACAGGTTTCCGAAGAGCAGTTTTGGCTGCCTCGTCTGCTTTCTCGTTGCCAGAAATTTTTGGTGAGAAGAACCCCATAAAAGGATCGCTTGTTTTACTTGTTCTAAGGTCTGATTATAGGAAATTTGAACATTTTGGGCAAGTTGGTTGTCTGTATACATATTCTGAGTTGCCATTAGGCCCGATTTGAATCTCAAAAGATTATGAATGACTGATTCTTAGACTCTGTTATATACGAGAAGGTTTTTTTAATAGCGTATAGTTCGTTGGAAAATGCAGAGAAACAGTCAGGAAGTTTTACGGTCTGAACTTGATTTGGTAGAATTATTGCACATGCTACCCCATGAGCTGATTTTGAACCATTTGAAAATGTTTTTTCATAATCAGAGTGTGAACTAGACACTTCTTAAAAGAGTTATTGTTAAATAATTCCAGATGTTTGTCCTTTACAGTAGGGTTCCATTTCTTGGTTAAGTTTTGGTTTTTTAAGCCTCCCGGAAGGAAAATCGGGAATTCCGTTTGTTGTTATCTTCTGAAGGCTGGTTTGTTGTTTCTTTAAGAAGTAGTTTATCCGATCGTTGAACGGTAATGATTTGAATGGACGCTGGAGTTTATCTCTTATTGGTGTTTTTGGAAATACGTAATTTTGAGCATTTGAGTAAGGTAATCCAGAGATTTTCATTGCATACTTTAAACTTAAGTATTTTCGGCATACGTCAAGGGGAGTTTCATCTAATTCCATATGTAAACTCTTGATTGGACTAGTATTTGCCTTAAGGCTGTGGATTGTTCAAGGTCGAGATCTTTAAGTAGCGAGGGGCTGGCTTAATTATACACCATTGAAGCGTAGTCTAGCTTGGATCTTATTAATGCTTTATATGACGTGTGAAGGACTTTTATGTCGGATCCCCAGTTACTAGCGCAGAGAGTTCTTAATATACTTTGCCTGTTTTGCAATCTGTTGCCAGTAATTTTATATGTGAAGACCAAGTTAGTCTTTTGTCAAATGTTAGACCTAGTATGCTCACAGAACTGGCAAATTCAAGCTTTTTGCCATTTATAAACAACTTGGGTTTACATCCATCTCGTCTTGCTATTAAAAATTGATATATTTAGTTTTATGCTCCGAGAATTTTAACTCTAGATCACTGGACCAGTCTTGATTGAATGCAATAATTTCTATAAAATGTGTTGAGTTGTGGATAAGTTTCCTCCTGAACAAAAAAAAATAAAAACGTCAACTGCAAAGAGACATGCTTTAGCTGGTGGTAACACATGATTGACTATTTTGTTCATTGCATTAATAATGTTACTCTCAAGATTGAGCCTTAGGATCGCAATTATTTATTAATATGCTCTGAGATAGACTGCCATTCAGTCTGACTCGGATCTATCACTTTTGAAGGACATTACAAATGAAGCTTAGCATGTGATCATTCATATTCTATTTTCTATATCTAAGATGAGACATAATAGTGCTGGGAATTATTAAATACGTCTTTGATTTCAGTTCTAGAACAATTAAATTATCAATTGTAGAGTGAAACTGGCGAAAACCACTTTGAGATTGGCTGAAAAAGTGATTCTTCTCTATCATCCATCGCAAACGTTTATCTATTACTTTTTCCATGACTTTGGACATAATAGATGTTAGTGCAACGGGCCTATAGTTTACTGGATGTAGATAATCCTTGTTTGGTTTAAGAATAGACATTACTATTGAGTGTTGCCGTGATGGAGAAAATGCATTATTGACCCATATATAATTGAATATTTTCGTGCTATATTCTACACCAACTTGAGGTAATTGCTTTGGAAATTCAAAAGCGATATTATCTGGGCCAGGACTCGTGCTTTTAAAACCAAATAGAGCATCTTATGCTTCTTCAATACGGATTGAATCGTTTTAAGTGTAGCTAGTATTTTTACTTATATTATCAATTTGTATTGGGTTTAATGGTGTATCATTCCGCTGCCGGTTCAACACTTTTGCAAAAAAATTTGCTAAGGTGTTGGCTATTTCCTGGGAATTAGTTTTGATACTGCGATCATCAGGATTACGATTAGCCGTTATCTGGGCACCATTATAACACCTTTTTATACTCTTTATTTTTTACCGTAATATTGACTGGGGTGTCTTGTCAGTTAACGTAGAGAGCAAGGTCAGCCACGTTTCTTTCTTGGTTTGTGTAACAATAGTACGTGCATTTGAACAATATTTTAAGAATTCCTGCTTATTTTTTAAATTTGTGTGAAGCGATTAGAAGCACGATTTTTGTTTACAATAGCTACCCTGCACTTTTCATTCCACCACGGAACAGGGCGTTTTCCAGGTGTAATGAATGTTTGTGGAATACTTAATGTTGTAGATGTAATGATACAGTCGGTGAATTCTTATAGAATTGCATCAATATTATTCTTTTGAAAGACAATTGGAGGCATTAGTCTTTGGACATTTTCACTAAATAGTTTTCTAAATTTTAACCATTCAGCTTTTTTGGGTTCCATTTGACTGTCGTAAATAACTGAGAAGTAAATATACTGTGGATGATAATGGGAAAATTATCATTATCTTGAATAGATTTAGTTACTTCTTTGCTGAAAAAAATGGTATATATCAGGTGTGCAGAAGTAACACTAAATTTGCTGTATCCAATAGTTTTTTCAATTATGCTACCCTGTCGTTTAGTATATTTTGAACGCCATAAATTTTTGTGACTATTAAAATCACCCACATCAATGTATGGTTTGGGTAGTTGCTCCAATAAATTATGTAGTGTCGTTAGTTCTATTTCATTGCTGCTTGGAAGGTAAGCATTACAGATTGTTATGGTTACTGATAGGTTCACTGTAACTGCTACAGCTTCTAGAGAAGTGTTTATGTCTACTTCTCTGTGTGAAATATTGTCTTTAATACAGGTGACAACGCCATCACTAGCACGTAAAGCGCCTATGCGATTGTTGTAATATGAGGAGTATGCTTTCATGGGAGCTACGTAATTTTCCTTAAAATTGGTTTCTTGAAGGAAGCTAATGAAGTTCTGAGTTGCGAAATGGTGATCCCTATTGGTTAGGCAATTCTGCACCTGGTATTATAAAATGAGGTTAATATTTTCTCTGCGCTACATACTGAAGTTCTAATGCTAAGGAAATACGCGCTCAAGGTAGACTAAGTTAATACACTGTTTATGCAAGTCAGCCTTTTCTGAGAGAGTGTGAACAGGATTGAGGGGGAAGGGGTGAAATGTGAAATCGGTTGTTAATTTCCTTACTCGCGTGGTATGTTGTACCAGAATTGCACCAATGGAAATTTTGGATAAACCCGAGTTCGCGTCAAACATTCACACTTTCAGCAAAACCACAGCGACAGGCGTATTTTTAGTGTCTTTGACTGTACAATGCAAATGCTAAGAAATGTGTACAAAATCAAATATGATTATACGCATTGCCTGTAATAGTATATGCCAGTCGGTCAAATATCTCCTTATCTGACGTATGCAGATATCTCTCCATGTGTTAAAGGAGTTGCAGAACTCCACGGGGCTATTGAGAGTTATAACCCGTCATTAGGGATCTGAGAGAGTGGTCTACGGTATATTGAACTTGTTTATCAGCGGAGACTGTGAACGGACCGTGCCCTTTGAAAAAGCTAGTTGCTCACTGATACGTTTAAACTTGGAATAGCCCCGTTAAATTCTACAAATCTTTTGTCGCACGAAGTTATATTCACACACGTGAAATATAGAGCAGTTGAGATCACAGATATATGCATCAAACATATCTACTAGTAGATGCAATTAACATAATAAGTCCACATAATAGCAAAAGAAAAAATGGACAAACACACAAATAACAATAGGTAGTTTCTTCACTGATTGCAGGAAACTGATTTTACCAACATGATACAATTTGATCTGCATAAAGAATTACTGCAGCAAAAAATGATTATTATACAATCACTGTATTCATGATTCTGGCAGACTCTTTGGCAAAACCTTATCCATTGAGACAAAGATATTTCCAATGCGAAGGCTTGTTCCAGTAATTATGTATAAAACAAACTTAGATTTTTGAGAAATGAAACCAATAAATGTTCAATGAATGGGTAACATAAATGTATTTATGTGCTACATAATATACACAGCCTTTATTGCCAGAGCGAAGTTATGGAAATCTCTTTCAATCGCCAGAATAACAAAGTTTAGAATATGAATTATGAAATGTTTTATTTCTGATGTGTGTTATTTCGTACGTATTTTATCACATGTGTTCAGGCCTTTTAGTATGATGTTGTATTATAAAGTAGGATGTGCATTATGTTTAGTACTATGTGCAAATTTTGTTAGAATCCTTCGTTTAGAACGCACGAAGGGTGTCCTAGATCTCAGGTGGTGCTGTATAAAATTTGTCGTATCATGCTACCTTTCATGTTTAAGAGCTCATGGCCGAAATCCTTGGAAATTAACTAGCAAACATTGCAAATTCAACTTGAAGTAAAACACTTCAAATGTTGGATGTTTTGCTTATAGAGGTAAGTCTAAACAGCAACAGCAGAGGTTGCTACAATTAGAATAGCTGAACTAGATGGAGTGTGTTTCTGTGCTGGATCGAAATCTACGTAACGATTTTTTTTAAGGGAGCTTAATTATTTGAATAACCTGTGGCTATTTTGTTGTGTCTTTGGAAGGGGAGAAGGAAGTTGGGTAACCGGCTGTCTCTGGAAATGGTTTGATGATCTCAGTGTTTGTGGGGAGGAACCTTAATGAAAAGAATAAAAGAATTATATGGGCCATTTCTACCCGTTTTAGAAAAGTTTAGAAAGTTAACATTGAAACCAATAATCCGGAATATCTCGATGACCTTTAACTCAACAAAAAATTTAAATGACATAAATTAAGTGTGATAATGTCATCTTAATTTTTTGTATTGTCTAAGTTTTCATATATTTTTACGGTTTTCCAGCTATACAAAATTCATCCAGAATGAAAAGGTCTTCAGAGGCTATTCCCTGAACATTCCAGATATATATATTGAATATCTTAAACATAAGCCATGTTAATCAAAATCTACAGTCATTTTTGAAAAAATGACAATTTTCGTAAAATCTTCTACATACAGGATAATTTGGAGATAAAATATTCTTCTTTTTGGATTCAGGGGGATCCAAAACACGTATTTCCGGTGAAACCTCAGTCTTGAACGTTGGGTGCATTACAGTACCCTCTCTATACACAATGTACATAGTACATGTAGAGAAACTTATAATTTATTTAAAATTTATTTATAACGAAAAACAGAGTAACTTGATATGACGAATATCTATAAACAAGCACATATCTTAAACCCTTTAACAATAAATTTTTATTAAAATATTGGTGACAAAAACAAATATAAATATTGAATTATAGGTATACCAACCTGTATTAAAAACATAAACGGTTTATGATAATTATACATAGGTATAAATATATTTTAACACGGCAACAAACCAAATAAAAAAATCATTTTCATGATTTCGAATTATAATATAACTTAAAGCACCTTCAAAAACAGAAAAATATAAAAAGAAAACGTGATGTGATTCATTCACATGACTTTCTCTACCATTCTGCAATAAATTATTGCTAAACCATATTCTTCTATTTACTTAATGCTAACCAAGAAAAGATTAGCAGAAAGGATCTTATTAATTGCCTCCTTGTAAGAAGAAGGAAAATAAGAGAGTAGGTTAAATAGGTTAAATAGGTAGTGTGATTTAAGTCCCTTTGTTTTTATGGACAGAAGTTAACAAATTCCCGTATGAGAAAAGTATATATGTGTATTAAGGCTGCAGATAAAAATAAGGAATATATCCAAAACGGTAAACCCAACGAAAAAAATGTAATTTACGTAAATTGTATGTTTTAACGAAATCTACATTTTTTGTTATGTAAGCTTTTACCTATCTGTTATGGTTTACTAGTTATACAACATTCCTCAAAACTTATTCAGAGGCTATTCCCAGAAAATAGAAGTGGCTCATTTTATTTGTAATGTAAATATCTTACATATAAGAAATTTTAATCAAAATCGGTAGAGGCATTTTTGAGTAAATCAAAACTTTGGAAATTTGTTCTATGTTAAGGGTAGTTGGGGGTGAGTGGATTTTCTTGAAAATCCTTTTTGTTGCATCATTGGGGGGTACCGAACTTAAATACCGAAATTGGTATTTAACGAACGTTTAATTTTTGAGTTATGCTGCCCTGACACACACATACACACAGATATACACAGGGACATGTTTCTAACAATTTTCTTTTTGGGTTCAGATAGTGTCAAAAATGTATTTCCGGTGAAATCTTAGAATGTAATTTTTGTGTGCAATATGATACCTTCTCAATACACTATGCTCATAGTAGGCGTAGCTTAAAGAAACAATATTGTTGTATATAATTGTCAAATTATTGTTAGCATACAATAATGTAAATAATAAATAAAATCAGAACAATAACTTCTAATCTTAATAAAATCATTCACAAGTGTTAACGCTTAAAAGAAAATACCCATTACCATAAAAATATAAAATAAAATATAACATTCAATATTTTCAAAGTTTAAAAATGTGATGTGTTCCATTCACATGACTTTTTCTACATCGCTGTAACAAATTATTATTAAAAAGCATATTGTTCTATCTACTTTATCATAATCGATATAACCTTTAAAAGAAATTGTCTTAATTAATTGCTTTCTTGTAAGTTGAAGAGAAATAAGGGAATACATTTGGCTAAAACGATAGTCAAATCTTTTAATAGCCGGTTGGCATGTGATTGAAATCCGTTTCTATGCAGGGCCAGGAGTTTACAACTTTCCATGTGGAAAACGTATTTCAAATCTGAAACAAATAACAAGGAATATCTCAGAAATGCTGCATTCAGCGAAAGAAACGTATACGACATAAACTGTGTGTTATACCGTGATCTACATTTTATTTGTACTAAGTTTATGTGTATCTCCCTCGGTTTACCAGTTACGCAAAATTCAGCAGAAATCATTCAGAATAAAGAGATCTTTAGAGGCTATTCCCATTAAATTCAATATATACATTTTATTTTCCGTATACATAATTTTAATATACGGTATTTTAATAACAATCGTTACAGCCATTTTTGAGAAAATCAAAATGTTTCCACGTAAAGGTAGTTTGGGTTTGGAGGATTTTTCTCAACATATTACTGTCGCATACCTTGGAGTAATCTAAACATAAATACCAAGTTTTGTATTTTACCGATTATTCGTTTTTGAGTTATCGTGTTCAGAGGCACACGGACACAATGACAGACGGACGTGCGCACACACACACATTGACCTTTTTCTGAAAATATCTTTTTTGATACAATAGACCCTAAATCGTCTATTTCCGGTGAAACCTGAGTATCGAACATTTAAATGGAATGCAACACCTTCTCTATACAATATGTACATAGTACGTGTAGAGATAGTAAAAATAAAACATTGGTCTTGTACAACAAAATTAAGTATCACTTATTAAAACTTCAAAAGATATAAATTTCATCATTATGTCCCAAAACTAATATTTTGCTTTTAATTGGCCTTTTGTATATCAGGTGCGTTAACTACCCTTCATTTTCGAGTTTTATGCAATCCGCATTATACCTTTTCAACATGAAAATATGGACCCCTTTACTAGCTTCTACCCACGAGTTTAACGGGAAATTAGTACTAATGTAGATGTTATCGCATTTCCTTTTAATATACTGGTAATTAGACAGCTGACGTTTGCAACACAACAAATGCTTATTGGGACCAGCGAATACTACATGCTAAACGCAATGTTGATCTCTAGAGTTACTAGGTAGCTCAGTTGGACCCAGCGCAAAACTCCAAAGTGATCTGTTTGCTGTGAAGGGTGTTCGAATCTCCTGTATCTACTAATTATTGTTACTGTGTAATATTCACAAATTACAAATATAAATCTGAAAGAGGTTATTGTTTTTATTTCAATTGCTTTATTAATGGTTTATGGTATTGCTTGATGCTTCTTTATTGGTGAACTACAAAATAGGTAGTTGTTTAAAAATAACTTATACCTAGGTAGGTGCAATTAAAATATGGATCATTTATACCTAGGTACATATTTGAACACAGAAAAGAAGGCACTTACATAATTAAAGTTTAATATGGAAGTTGAACACAAGTTTGCAGATACAGAATTATTGTGTCATTAGAAATATCGGTTCATATAGGTATGTTTTGTGTCGCTGGAATGACCCTTTTTCCATTCCTGGAACACGACTCCTCTAACGAAGCAAGTGCTGGAACTGGTGACCCTGGCTATCCCTTTGACTCGGTGTAGCATGGTGGATTGAACAGAGCTACTGGCCCCTGTAATACACTGAAAAGATTTTCTCGATTGTCTGGCTCCTCTGCATAAACGCGTTATTTTAAATAACACTAGAGGAGTAAGCCAAGGGGTGTTACATCATGTGATCTGGCAGACCAGGAGGCTGGTCGTGGACTTCCTATCCAATAACCATGATGTGCGGCATATAAATTATTGCAGACGATCCTCGACCGAAATCACGTTATTCCCTTCTGCAATGGGCTCATTCTCTAATATTGAGGGTAGCTCATTACGGAGGAATTCCAGTAGCGTGCTCCTGTTAGATGCCCCTCGAAGAATAACAGTCCAACAAAGTGATCTCCCAAGATTCCACACCAGACATTCACTCCCCACTGCTCTTGGAATGCTGCCTCTCTTACTCAATGAGGATTATCAACATTTCAATAGTGCAAACTGTGGTGGATTTCGTTTCCTTTGTTGTGGAATCTTCATTCGTGAGAAAACAGGATCCTGGATATGAATCCCACTTCATTTGCTACTCGCTCCAGCAACCATTTACAAAAGGTTACTCGAGCTTCGAAATTTCTGCCATGAAGTACTTGGTGTAGGTGCAAACGATAAGGATGAAACATATTAGTGTTTAATATTCGTAATGCAGAGGACTAACTGATGTTCACCTCCTGAACAACTACCCGTGTACTACCGTGCGGATTGTTGCTGATGGCGTTGAAAACAGCTTCTGCATTAACACCCGCTGTTGCTGGCGCGTGTCTAACAGGAGGCATTCTCGCAAGGGACGCTGTTACACGCGACGCCTTTTAACATTCCGGAAGGTGTTTGCTGTTGGTTGTCCTCTAATCGGATATCTCCCACAGTATAGATGCTGACCCACTTGTGCATTTGTTCTTGCTTATCCGCAGATCAAAGGCATATCTACGTACTCGTCTGTCGAATACATAATGAAAGCCTGGCCCAAAATATGTGCGACAGCATACTTATGAAGTATGTCGGAGGTCGGCATTCATAATAACGCACTTATATAAACCTATTTTTAATATGTCTGTTTTGACAGTATGTGTCCATGTTGGATGAGGCGTTACCCCAAGGTTTCCCTAATGTTTGACAACCACTGAGTACAAGATTCCACCAGTTTCTTTTTAGCTGACGTTAATAGTGTACTGATATCATAGGTCTCGTTTTTCCGAGGCGTTTACTGAACTACTTTGCTATGTATACTCTAATAAACGGTTTGTAAAATCCGCTGGAAAACGGAGATCGCATGATTTTGAGTCGTATGTTTTTGAGATGAACTTTATTGACGAGTACCTCTGTCCCTTAAACCACTGTTCTCTGAATTTTGCGGATTCTTCTCTCTAAGAGCGTCAAGCAATACGTTTAAGTATGCACAAAACTGGTCCTCGGCGCACATGCTGTTTGATAAGTGGCCTATTTTCCAAAACACTAAGGGTCGGCTGACACAGATGATATAATATACGAAAAATAAAAATTTAATTTACAAACATATAATTCCTTAGTAGTTGTGCCAACATCTTCATTATTTTCATCGTAATGGCATTTTTGTTCTATTACAGATTTATGTTTAGAAGTATAAATTGTAACAGGATAAATCTTAGCAATATATTACTTAATTGATATTGACTTTCTAGAATCGCTAACATGTGTCGATATGTGAATTGTGGTTGACAATCTTCTTTCAAATCGCGCTTCAATATTTTTATTTCTATTTATTTACTTATTGGGTGAGGTATACATTTTATTTTAAATGAATAGTAGGAATAGTAATTTTTTTATTAGTTATATCAAAATATATAGCTAAGAGTCAGGATGAAAATTACATCAGCTTTGTTTTGACCTCCTTAACTTACTTAGCCCTTCTTTTCTGCATGGTAATACTTACCTTGTGGCTAAATACTGTGTACCTTTGCATATTATAGCTAACCAGGTGATTGTGAATTTAACTTCTTTAACTCAACTATACGTTTTGTAAAACTCCTAGCTTTATCCAAAATAATTAATTTCTGACCTTATCAATTTACGTATTGTCAATAAAAGGTATAAAAATTGCATTCCAGCCAAGAATTTGCTAACATGATATCTCCTGAAACCTTCTCTTAAGCTAAACTAAATAAGTTAGCAGAAGACCCTTGTGCGTAAGTGTATATATGGCTCGTCACTACACAGTAGATACAACTCATAACGAAATGTCTGATAAATTTCAAACCCTTAGTTTAGGTTCAGTACTTTCCGAATATACAACACGAATACTATCAACATTCATAGTGTGAATACTGAGCGTTTGAACGCTGTAATCAAATCATTTATCTAACATATCTTTCTTCTAAAGGTGGAGTGATATAAATTGTGTGTTTTAAAGAGATCTATACGTTCTGTGTTGTATACATGTTTGTATATATTTTACGGTTATACAAAATTCATCCAGAATGAAGAGATTTTCGGAAGCTATTTACAGAAAGTTCAACATATACTTACATTTTGCTTGTCATAATAATATACTAAATATAAGGCATTTTAATCAAAATCGTAATTTTTGAGAAAATCGAAATGCTCGATGATTGTTCCATATAAAGGTAATTCGGGCTGAAGGATTTTCTTGAACATCTACGTGTCGCATCCTGTGAAGATGCCAAGGTAAAATACCAAGTTTGAGGTATTCTGTCCAAACTTTGCCTAAAAATACCTCCTTTTTTTTTTTTTCTTTTTTTTTTTTTTTTTTTTTGTCTCAAGGGGACGTAAAGGCTCGTATTTTCAGTGAAAGCGTAATATCAGTCTTTGAATGCCATACAGATCCTCCTCTATACTCTATGTACGTTTAGAGAAAGTAATAGTTCATTTGAAATTTAAATCGAATAACAGAATAATTCCCATGATTATAAAAAACACTTATTCAAAATCTTAATAGGTGTTACTAATCGATAGTATGAATAATTGTAACCAAACACATATCTTAAACAGTCTAAAAATATAAATATAAAAATATATAAAATATAATATACTGTAAATATTAATGTATAAGACAAGCATAAATTCTAAATTACATATCAACCTGTATTTGAAGGTGTCATTACAGAGAGGTACCTAAGTCACTTGAAGGGAAGTTGTGGGAAATTAAAGCTTAATAATTAAGAAATATATAATAACAAAACAAATTCTGGATACTCTTCTGATTACCAGAAATAGATCCTGTACTGGCAAATGCTCGCAATCAAGATAATTTAGTGTACAAACATATTTAATTTTGGCTGACTTAGGTATCTTTCTGAAATTAAAATATTATATACCAATATTAAATGAAATAATCTTCATAAATTAATTTCAGTGAATGAGGAATGTTGTTTTTATCCTCAGATATGAATAGTATAACATCACATCTTAAACACAACCTCTTGATAACTGTTGCAACAGTTTGTTATTCATGAAGCATCAAAACTTTAGGCATGAAGGTGCAAAATTTAATCTATGATATCCCTATGTTTCGAGTCTCAACATACATTAAGAGTTCTATTTCAACATGTTCAAGAATCAGCATGTGGCCAGTACAAGATATGTTCATAAAAATGAATATGTTCCTCGATATATTGAAGGACTTTTTTAATATCTACTATCTTACTTAGTTTTATCGGAACTTTACCATCTGGATACAATTTTTGAGAAGGAAATAGGTGTGGCACACTTCCTGGTTGAGACAGACGAAATTTATGCTCAACAAGTCCACCAATCCAGTTTCTTGTTACAACACATCCATTATTTTTGCAAGAGTACTCAAAAAAACTGAAGTGGGATACATTGAACCGTTGTTTCTTGTCTCTAGGAGCACGTGATGTTTCTAGGGATACTGTAATCTTCTTATAAAATTGAGGCCACCAGTTTGTAAAATCCTTAATATCACATGACTCAACCATTTTCAATGAAAATGCATCAGCCTTTGAAGATGAAACAACGAGCTCGCAGTACTCATTCTGTGTGTGAGTTCTATCTCTCTTCCTCAGAGCACGTTGAATTATTGCAAACTTCCTGTCCAACGGAAAAAAGGAATGTCCTCTTGGTGGATAGAAGTGGAGAATTTTATCAAACCGATTCATATCAGTTAAAGACAAACAGGTCCTTATATGGGTGGTGTTCTTATTTTGTCCACAGCAGTTATCTGAAAATAAGTGATCTGATATACTCTTTGGGACAAATTCTTTAATATAATCAATTAGAAATGATGAAACTTCATCTGCACCTTTTCTTCTCTGACCCTCGTGGTACACAAGGAAATGAGTTTTTTCTGTCTTCAAATTATGAATGGAAAGAAACATTAATGGTTAGTTGCCGCAAATTGAGTATATCTTGAACGGGTATAGCAGGCAAAGGTACTTTTGCATAAAATCAAACACTAAGGGCATAATGTTTTTATTGTTAATACATTTTTCCTTGCTCTGTTTCAAAGCACTGTAAATTCTGTTACTTCTCCTTTTATGAACAATTAATTCGGCAGCTGCTGCCCGTTTAGCTGTCTCAATCAGATTGAGGTTTTTGATGTTATTCAGTTCTTCACACACACACACACACAGTACACATCAACTTGTGGGCAACAAAACCGTAATGCAAAATTTTCATTGAAAGATTTGTTATAAAAATTATAGTTTATCTTGGTATTTGGATGTTTCTCATTAAAGAGTGAGTAAATCTTGTTTACCGACAAAGAAGCATGTAAATAATGGACTACTTTGACACAATAATGACTTTGCTTCACTGGAAACATTTCAATATATTCACTAATGAGCCGAAGTTCTTCTCCCTTTATAGCATTTCTGCTGGATTCCTTACCCCTAGCATCATGTGGGGACAGTCCCATGAGTAGTAACTTGCGAAGTCGTCTTACACGTTTATCAGACACACTATATAAAGAAAAGAATGCTTCCCTGCATACTTGTACTTTCTTATCACGCAACAATATATGGAATGTAAAAGATTTGTCCCTCAGAGTTGGGTTTTCTCTACGAGGTCTGTGTGTCGCAGGATCAACTGCTACAATCATTCTTTGCAAGTGAAGATCTTGTTCGTCTTTTGAATTCATCCCGTAGAGGGTTTAAAATATCTCTTCCTGATTCTCATCGGTGAACATCTCAAAACATTTCTAATGGCACCTGTAAATTAAAAATAATGTTATCTTACCGGGCTGTAGGTACAACTTTGAGAATTGAAGAGAGTGTAATATGAATGATATTACTTAGGCCTGAAATTTTATTTGATTTTATACTTTTTTAAAATATTACTAATCACCATGCATACTAACGAGCAATGTACTTATGAAATATTTCAAAATTAAACAATATATTATATAAATATAAAGGCGAACCAATATCAGAAGGTACACTTCATGGTTTGAAAACCTCGCCCTATAACAACTTTTGTCAGCACAGCACCAGAAATCAGTATACAACACTTGACTATTTACCTGCATTTTGAGCCAATTTCCCGACGAGGCACTGTCTTCCCATTATAGGAAATGTATTCTTCACCATGCTTTCTTAATACTATTTATTTTATACTCTTTACCATTATCAACGCCTTTCCTCATTTTCTTCGGAGAAACATTAACCTCAGTTAATGTTTCCGTCATTTTGCAGTTTTATGTTTTGTTTGTGATGCTAGTGCTCTGATGTGGGAATGCAGAAAAGTACTTCAGTCAGTGACTTAAAAAGCTTTTGAAGTACACGTTATTTTGACATTCGATTTTCGTTCTTACAAAGTTTGATAACATCGGTAATTTTCTGCCCAGAATATGTGACTATGTGTAGGGACTTGAAAAACCACATAATGTCGATTTCACAAAGAAACTGACTTAGGACCCTTTCTTCCACGACACATTCATTTATGACATAAAGGGATTATAAACATTCTGTATAAAATATACCTTAACACTGTAATAAACCAAATGAAATAATAATTTTCTTCAATTCGAGTTATTGATATTAATAAGGATAAACCTAAAGCCCCTTCACAAACAGCAAAAGACAAAAATAATATTGCTATATATAATTCTTGACTTATTGTTACCATATAACATTATAAAATAATAAACAAAATCAAAACAATACATTCTAATATTAATAAACTCATTCATAAACGTTAACGTTTCAAAGATTGTAAGCATAAAACATAAATATAGAATAGAATATAACTAACATTAAACATTTTCATAGCTTATAAATAAAACATCGGCCTTATACAACCAAAATTAAGTATTACTTTTAAAATTTCAAAGGAAGAAATTCTTAACATGAAATCCCAAACTAAGATTTTGTTTTAAATTTACCTTTGACATTATAACATATAAAATATAAATATATAATGCCTTAATAAATCTACCAAGTCCCATATATTTTATCATGATAAAATTTGGGCTCTATTTCATATTTTTGTTTAGAAGTATAAGTTGTAACAGGATAAATTTTAGTAATATATTACTGAACTTATATTGACCTTTTAGAATATCTCACATTTGTTGATATTATAATAGCGGTTGGCTTTTACGGACACTTTATGCCAATAGCACTTCAATATTTTTATTTGTATTTATTTGCACACTGGACGAGTTATAAAGTGATGAATAATACGAGTAGTAATTTTGATTTTAGTTATAGGAAACCGTTTTATAGGTTATGTACTAACTTGAGGATGCAAAAAGCATTGGTGTTGTTTCCTTCCGATGTGAGGTAAAGCCGCTCATATCGTGTAATATTTATTTACATATAAATGAACTCAATACCTTGAAAGAAGAAGGTTCCAGAGAAAAATGTTCCGCTATTTGGTGTCCCATCAATCACGGATTGGTCAGTTGCTATGACCACTGAGCTAATTGGCAACATGGCAGCTCGGCATTACATTCCTCAAGTAATACGCATATTTCCCGGGAAACAACACGATGATCTCTAATTAGTAATTACTTTTAGATGACATACCCAATGTTGACTTATAATGTCGCAAGAACTTAATACCCGGGCGTCGTAGTTTATCATTTGAAATGTCAATAGTTAATGTTAATTTCATTGTTTATTTACACAAGCCATGTGTAGAACAGGACTTGCATGGTTGGACTTCGACTGAAAATCTCAATGCCGTAGCCGGGATTTGAACCAAGGATCTCCCAGTCTATAGCCAATTGTTCTATCCAGTAGCTTCATGACAACATGTCAGCGCGGCATAAGTTCCTCATCTGGTACACCACAAGGTGAACTCTAATTTACTTGAGATGACGTACCCCAATGGCAAATTAAAATGTCGCAAGTTATTTGAGTCCCGGGCTTCATAGTTAAGATATCTATTGGTTCAATTGATGTTATTTTATTGCTTTCTCACACAAGCGGTTAGTAGGATAGGAATTGGATGGTGAAGAGTCAGGCGAAAAAGAAATTTACTTTGTTTTGTGTTCCTTAACTTCCTTTGTTCATAATTTCTAGCCGTACAATTTCATGTTTACCAAAGCACACAAACACACACAAACACAAATACATATTTATATTCGAATTGGTTAGTTAAGAGTCAGGCTGAAAAATAGTTTTCTTTGTTTTGTGTTCCATAAATTATTTACTCCCTCATTTCTAACCGTACAGTTTCATATTCATCACAAACAAATAGATCTATTAAATGAATACATATTGCTCCAGCCTAGCATACTTGACAACGAATTAACTATTATGGCTGAATAATTCTAATATGGCATATTGGTTCATTTTAGGCAATTAATGTTGGTTTTATTGTTTTTTCTCACAATCCGAGTGTAGGAATAAAATTGGATAGTTAAGAGTCAGGATGAAAAATACATCAGCTTTGTTTTGACCTCCTTAACTTACTCAGACCTTCTTTTCTGCGCGGTAGTACTTACCTTGAGGCTATATGTTGTGTATTTTTGCATTTTATAGCTAGCCAGGTGAATTTGAATTTAACTTCTTTAACTTAACTATACGTTTTGCAAAACTCCTAGCTTTATCCAAAATAATTAATTTCTGACTATTTTAATTTACGTATTATAAATAGAAGATGTAAGGATTGCTTTCCAGCCAAGAATTTGCTAACTTGATATCTCCTGAAAGCTTCTCTTAAGCTAAACTATATAAGTTAAAAGAAGACCTTTGTGCGTAAGTGTATACATGGCTGGTCACTGCACAGTAGATACAACTCAAAGCGAAATGTCTGATAAATTCCAAAACCTTAGTTTCCAATTCCGAATATACAACACGACAATTTTCAACAAGCATAGTGTGAATACTGAGCGTTTGAACGCTGTAGAAAAATCATTTATCTCACATCTCTTTCTTCTAAGGATGGACGAAACTGCTTACACTAATATGTGGATATTTTAAAAGTATAACCATATAGCCAAAACAATTTCTAATTGTTCAGCAAACATTTACCCGTTTTAATGTAATTGGTATATAAATTTTTATAATGGTATGTGGGGGTAGCTAACCTAAAGTTAAGCAACCAATTATAACCTAAACGTCATTGAATATGTGGATACATTGTAAATGAAGCACTTCTAGGAATGTTGTCTTAGTTTACAGAAATGTTTGAATACTTACTTCACCAAAGTTTTGTTAATCCTTGGCTTGCCTTTTTCAGACCAACCCAAATGAAAATACCAAAGAGGGAGGCAATTACTCAGGAGATCTCTATGTTCAAAGCACAGGAGCCATAACAAACCAGGTACGTAAATCACCAATGCTCACTTGTATTGTATTTATAGTAAAAGAAACAACGAAACAACTTTGGTAACAACGTCTCCAAATCAAGTAAACACAGCTGTACTAATCGACCACGATACGAATGAGTCTGATGGTGAGCGGAATTAAACAGTTTTTGAAAATTGGGCCAAGCATCGGGAGTAGAGCGAGGTAATGCAAGGATACGCTGCTTTCGGGAAAACTAATGTGAAGATAGCAGCAGATTAGTATATTTTCCATTGAGCAATTGTGTGTTCACACTATCATCTTTCCTTCAGTCCCCTTGAACACAAAGTTTAACTTCTTATGATGTTAACTGTATATTGGTGCTGTCTTCCAAGTGTATTCATATCATGGTTGAGTAGTACGAGCTATTTGTTTATCACGGAATGAGGACATATCTCTTAGAAGCCTATTATGCAATGCACAGTTTTGAAATATTTCGATACGTGACAAATGGTCAATAATTGGGATTATGGCACAAAAGCCGCAGCCAATGTTAATGAGTTTGGTAGGAGTATGCTCCAGATATGTAACAGATTGTTTATTGAGGGGAATTACCCTACCTGCTGGGGAAAGGGCATTATTCATCCCATTTATAAAGGGAAGGGAACTATTGGAAATCCGGATAACTATAGGGGGGTTACTCTGTTGAAAATTATGGAGAAAATTTATTGTAGAGTAGTATATAGCCGGATAAAGGACTGGGAATCTAAATTTGGCAAACTTTCAAAATTTCAAATGGGTTTCAGAGAAGGACACAGTACCATAGATGTCGCTTTTATATTAGACACTTTAAGGACGAAGCAACTGTTAGTTAAGCAGGGAAAGCTTCATTGTGCTTTTGTGAACTTTAAGAAGGCATTTGACTCTATCAATCGAAATGCATTATGGTACAAACTAGGCAGAAAGGGGTTATCAGGTAAAATGGTTAGAGCATTGCAGGCAATATATCAAAATGTCCAATTCTGTGTGAAGTACGACAGAAACAGAGTGTCCGAGAGCTGCCGAAGCTATAGGGGAGTGAGGCAGGGTTGTATTTTATCTCCCTTGCTATTTAATCTATTTGTGGATGATATTACTGATACAATGATAGCAGAGACTATTCAAGCACCAATAGTAGCGGATTTGCAGATCCCAACACTTTTATACGCAGACGATTTAGTATTATGCTCTACGACAGTAAACGGATTGCAACGAGGACTGGACAAACTTAAGAACTATTGCGATGAATGGCTACTTACAGTTAATCTGAATAAGACTAAGGCAATGACTTTCAAAAAGGGTTGTGTTTATAGCAGAGAGGAGACTTGGACATATGCAGGACAGATACTGGACAATGTTAAATCCTTTGTGTACTTAGGACTCACATTTACAATGAACGGAAAATGGACAAAACATATTGACATTACGAAACACAAGGCAAGGGTGAAAGCGGCGGAAGCTCTCCGGATACGCTGCTGAATTCCGAATATCTCCATAACCTTAATGGAAACTGAATACGGAGCGACAGTTAGATCCACGATGACATACGGAGGAGAAATATGGGGATGGGAACAAACAGGGAATCTGGATCAAGTGAGGACCCAATTTTTGAAAGGAATTCTGGGTGTAGGGAGGGGTACGGCAAACTGCGGAATAATGAGGGAATACGGGGTACATAGTGAAACGATAGAGTGCAAAATCAGAGCAGTTAAATATTGGATGAGAATCATTCACGGAAACCAAACTTTAATTAGGGCAGTCTGCTACCGTGAACAGTTGCGAATGGAAGGTAATTCGACGTGGGCATCAAAATTAAAGAAAGGGTTGGAAACCATTGGGATGGGAGACATTTGGATGGCGGGGCAGGAAAACAGGCGAAGTATTTGGAGAAAAATTAAGAAACGTCTCTGTGATGTTGACAGACAGCAAATAATTGCGCAGTGCACAGAGAAGGTGTCATTAGAAGTACAGTCTGGGCTGAAATCGGAGTGTGGTATGGAGCAATACATCAAAACAGGTACCAAACTCATTAGGGAGGGGCTCGCGTGGAATAGACTAGGGGCATGGAGGAGCACGAAAATTTCTGACGAGAATGGTATAAGAATCTGTCCCATTTGCGAGGAGGAAGAGTCATGGAGTTACATCTTGGCAAGATGTAGGGGTACGGAGGAATGGCGGGAAAAATATTTGCCGCGATTTTTAACCACTGCGAATGTAGGGATAGAAGCATGTTGGACGCTACTGGCAGGCACGGAAAACATGGACGGGCTAGGTAAATTTATACTTAAGGCAAGACAGCTGAGATCTGAGGAGGCTGCCAATAGAGAAGGGGGGGGGAATAAAATCAACTAAACAAAAGTGACTACAATGTTCTACATACATGTATATTATATCATACTTAGGTCACTGTTGTGCTAGGGTTGTATATATTATGTGTATATATGTCTTTCAAGTGTAATTATCTATTATAAGAGGGTGCATTTATGAAGGTGTACTCTGTGCTGTAAATTTAAATTGATATATTTGAATATCTTTGTATCTTTATTTTCGGATTCACTCTTAATTTTTATTGTTGTTTAATATTGCTTTTGACTGTGTATTTCCTTTGTCTTTTCATTTTCGTGTTTACTCTTTTAATTCTTTGTTGTGGTTGTTGTTTTTATATTGCTTGTAATGTGTATTACAAAAGCACGTACGGTCTGTGGACACGTGGGACTGTTGAAATTCTATATATGATATTGCTATATTAATAAATACACTTATTCATTCATTCATTCATTCATTCATATTACTCACCACCATATAATATACTGAATTACCTTGTTTGTTAATGCTCTTTTCATAAGGTTGATAAACGCCTTTATGAATTATTTAGGAATCACCAAGTATTCTCCTAATGCGTGGGTTCGAGTCCCGCCTTGGGCATGGGTGTTAAATGTTTGTGTATATAAAGAAAACAGCAATTCAGAAACCATACAGCAAACAAAAAGAAAAAATTAGGTAAATAAAAGTAGCATATACAGCTCCAGAATCCCGACCAGACTCCGGAACTGTATTTAAAAAAATGTATGCATGACAAAGGTCAATAGGAAGAAGCGGTGGAGAAGGATTCTCATGGAACTACCATCTTGTTTAGTGAAAGTTCACACAGCTACCATAACGTTTAACGTTGTCTGTAGTGCTTATTTTCCCTCGATTTTCGTTGTTTGTAATTTTCTAGAAGTGTAAAATAGCTTAACATGATACAAATGCATTAAGTGCATCATTGGAGTAGAAGGTAGCGTTCCGAAATGGAAAAGCAGTCCAGAATCTCTATTACACACAATGCATGTGTATTGCGGACTATTCTTTCGCCGATGCGGAAAGATAGAAACACTATTTACAAGAAAACAAAACGCTAACTTATATTGCAACTTATATAATTATCCACGACTAAATGAGACCTCAGAAAGTGCCATGAACTTAAAGTTAGAACTTACCTGCTGAATGGACTTAGCAACTGAAAAGTAATGTGCAGGTCCACGTCCACCCAAAGACATTAAAATAACTGGTTAATGTTTTCTCAGGGCTGCATACTGAAGTTCCATTGCCAAGGTAATGCGCGCTCGTGGTAGACGATTTAATACACTTTTAATGCAAGTCAACCCTTTCTGAGTGGGTGTCTAGTGTGATTGAGGGTTTTTGGGGTGAATTGCCCAATCGGTTGTTAATTTCCTTGTTCGCGTGGTATGTTATACCAGAATGACACTAATGAAATTCATGGAAACACCCGAGTCTCCGTCAAACGTTCAATTTTGAGTAAAGTCATGCGCCAGGTGTATTTTAATGTCTTTGACTGTACAATGTAAATGTGAAGAATGTGTACAAATTAAAATATGGTTGTTCGGATTGCCTGTGATAGTGTATGCCAGTCCGTCAAATTTCCACCCTTATAGAGAGTTATAACTTGTCATTGGAGATCTGAGAGGGCGGGCTCGTTTTACTCAACTTGTTTATCAGCGGAGACTGTGAACGGGTCGTACTCATTGGGAAGGCTAGCACCTCAAACTTGAATCAGCCCCGTTAAATTTTGCAAATCTTTTAACGCACCAATGCATATTCGCACATGTGAAATACGGAGTAGTAGAGCTACCTGATAGATACTTCAATTATATCTACTCGTAGATCAATTTAACATATTTATTGCACAAAAAGGCAAAAAAAAAAAAAAAAAAAAAAAAGAAAGTGGACAAACACTCAAATAGGTCAGTTTTCATCTCTGGGTACAGGAAAGTCATGTTACCAATCTCATAAAATTTGATCAGCATTAAATGTTACTGTAATCAAACAATGACTATTATACAATCACTGTCTTCGTGACTCTTGCGGATCTTTCGGAAAAACCTATTTGGAGACAAAGACATTTCAAACACGAAGACATGTTCCAGTATTTGTTTGTAAAACTAAATTAAATTTTTAAGTAAAGAAACCAATAAGTGTTCAATGAAAGGGTCATATAAATGTATTTAACTGTTACCTAATATACACAACCTTTATTCTCGGAGCAAAGGAATGGAAACCCGTTTCAATCGCTAAAATAACAAAGTTGAGAATATGTATGCATGAAATGTTTTATGGCTGATATATATTATCTGTAAGTCTTTTTTCACATGTTTTCAGTCCTTTTATTATAATGTTGTATTATAAAGTACACTCTGCCATGTTGTTAGTGTTATGTGCATATTTTGTAGGTAGTGTATTTGTCCAAGTTTTTCACCATACCCACCTATATAGATACTATCTTTCACAAAAGTGATACAGAGCTTCCGTTTGAACGCTCGAAGGGTAGCCTATAACATAGCTAGTGTTATTTTACATACCCTTGTAATAGTTCGCGCCTTCTTATAAACGGTGGAATACGTACACACGTTTTACAAAACGGAATGCCTGATGAAATATAAAATGCAAATGCTATATATAATACAGGGAAGTACACCTACTTCAACTGTCAAACACTCCTCCCCAAATTGAGTATTTTACTTTAAACACCCTCATTCATTCAAGGACACAAACTGTAAATCTCTAATACTTATTTGTTTAATCTAATGCTCAGGTTGTTGAATAGTTGTTATTATCCTCCTGACATCCCAATATATTTGTCCATTTGATTTGTCGCTTCTGTGTTAAAAAAATAATAAATCTGATACTTTACACCCAAATAACATCTAGCTACACTACATACAACTTCTTACAAAAGATAATTCTTCTTTCAACATCATGCATCGAGATAAACATTAGCAGAATCTTATTACTTAATTCCTTATAAGTAGAGTGGAACTAAGGGAATGCACTAGGATAAATTGATAGTCAAATGTTTTAAAAACTGTCGTTATGCGATTGTCAGTGCAAATCGCTTCTTTGCTTGGCCAGGAGAAGAACGAAAGAAAAGCCGACACTTTCGACTGAGAAAAGTATAATTGCTTTGCAATTGAAAATAATAACAAGGAATAACTCGAAAACGGTAAACTCCACGAAAAAAAAATGTATATGACATAACTTGTGTGTCTTAACAAGGTCTACATTTTTTGTAGAGTAAGTTTTTGTCTATTACTTACGGTTTACTATCACGTTAAGTAAAATTATATTGTTTCTATCTCACTATCAAAGTTTATTACGTCAGGTTAAAGGAATTATTTTGGTCATTTCAAGTGGCTAATTATATATAAAAGATGTAAAGGTTGCATTCCAGCATAAAGTGCGGCACCGAGATATCTCCTGGAGGCATCTCTTAGGTTCAACTGTATAATACGTTCGAAAAAGAGCACTGTACGCTTCGTCAGTGCCAGTATTAACTCAAAACGAAAGGTCCCATAAATACCAATCTTGTACTTTAGGTTCTGTATTTTCGGAGTATACTACACGAAATTTTTCAACATAAATTATGTGAATACTGAAATTTTGAACGTTGTAGGAAAATCATTTATCTCCCGTCTCTTTCTTCTCAAGGTGGAGTCATTTAAATTGGATTAAAATGTTTACACTAATATGTGGATATTTTTTAAGTATAACCATATAGCCACAATAATTTCTAATTACTCAGCAAACATTAAACCGTTCAAATATAAGGTAACGAAAAGCAACCAATTATAACCCAAACGTAATTGATTATGTGGAAACATTGTAAAATAAATCACTTATAGCAACGTGCTTTAGTTTAGAGAAATATTTGAATACTCCCTAACCAATGTTTTGCTAATGTTGGGTTTGTCATTTTCAGAATGACCCAGATGGAACTACAAACCAAGCTAGGACTAGCTCAGCTGATTTCGTTCCACGAAGGCGTCACCGTCGCAGAAGACCATTCAACACAAAGGTAAGTAAACAGCAATGCGATCTTATATATAATTTATAGTCGAGCAAACCACGAGAAGACCATGGTAACAACCTCAACAAACACAGCTGTACTATTCGACCACGATACGAATGAGTTGGTTCTGAGAGGATTAAAACAGTTTTAGAACAAGTGGTCCAAGCATGTGGAGTAAGGACAGGTGGAGGTGCTGCTTTCGTTAAAACTAATGTGAAGACAGCAGAGGGTTAGTAACTTTTTCATTATGCAACTGTATTTTCACACTATCGTCATTTCCTCAGTCGACTTGAGCTCCAAGTACAACATCTCATGATGTTAACAGAATACTGGTGCTCTCCTCCAAGTACATTCATATCGTGGTTGAGTAGTAGGCGCTATTTGTTTATCACGGGATGAAGGCATTCGCTTCAGAAATATATGGTGAAAATGCACAGTTTTGAAATAGTCTTATATGGAACAATTGCCTAATTATTGGAATTGTGGCATGGGCAGGCAATACGATAATTACGCCTTCAGATTACTATCCATTATATTATGCAGTCGATTATGTTGATGGTTAATGCTTATTGCATAAGGGCTATAAACGTCACTATGAGCTATTTTAACATCACCAAATGTGCCCAAACCGTCCCGGTCCTGGGGCCACGCTCGCTAAAGTCTCTCCGCTTCGATGCTTCGTGGCGAAGGGGATCGTGGGTTCGAGTCCCACCTTGGCATTCGTGCTTATGTGTTGGTTAAGCTGTATGTCTCAGTTAAAAGAAAAAGATAAATAGTTAAACGTAGGAAGCTGGAGGGAAAATAAAAGAGAAAAAACGAATACAGCGCTGGACTCCTGGAAAGGCATTTTTGTATGAAAAATAAAGCCGAGTAGTTAGACCACTCTATTTTCATCTAGACGGCCTGGGTTCTATCGCATATAGTGTACGCCTAAGGTCAATTTACAAATGATCGTTGGAAGTTTATAAACCAGTACTTACTAAGAACTGTCTGCTGAAGAAGCGGTTGAGTAGGATGCTGCTGAATCTCGCGTCCAATACAGTAAATTTGCCAGAACACTTAAACAGCATACCATGATTCAAGGGCAATAAGTGCATCATTAGAGGAGAAGGAAGAGTTTCGAAATGGAAACGCATTCCAGATTCTCCATTACACTATTCTTTTGAGATACCGAGTGGTAGAAATACTAATTATAAGAAAACAAACGCTAATTTAAGTAGCAAAACAGTGCGATTGGTTATCCACGCTTAAATGTTCCTTAGAAAGCTCAATTAATTTTCAGTTCGAGCTTACCTGCTGTATGGTCTTAGCAAACGAAAAGAAAGTAAATATCCGAGTACATCATAAATGTGTGGAATTTCAAATATGATTATATTCCTTGCCTATAATAGTGTAATCCAGTAGACCCTACCGCCCGTATTTGAGGTATACAGATCTCCCTCCATGGGCTAAAGGAGTTGCAGAACTCAACTGGGCTATTGAGATTTATAACCTATCATTGGGAATCTGAAAGAGTGGTCTATGTTTTACTCCTCTTTTTTATCAGCGGGGACTGTGAACAGGTCGCGCTCATTGAGGAGGCTGGACCTTTTTAAGTAACGATAAGTTACTTAAGTGCTCAATGAATGGGTAGTATCAATTTCTTTTAGTGCTACGTAATACACGCAAGCCTTATTGTCAGAGCAAGATTATGGAAGAACGTTTCAATCACCAGAATATCAAAGTTGAGAATGTTTATGTTGAAACGTTTTATGGCTGATATATATTAATTTGTACATATTTTATCACAGCTGTTCAAGACCTTTAGTGTGATGTTTAGTAAAGTAAACTATGGTTTTTTGTTGTTAATATTTATTTTTTGTCGCTTTGACAAAATCGCGAGTGAAACACTGGTACATTGTGATAACAATAATTATTGCAGGATGGTTATAGAGATAAATTGGAATATAATACAAATTGTGTTAATTAAACGCAAACAGGTAACAATGAATCCAAAATTACATATTATGAAGTTAATATAGAGTAATATTAAATTGTACACATAAATTTAATTTTAATGATCCATAGCATATTTCTTACATTTCATATTTGCAAATAAAGCTGTGTTAATGAATATTACAATTTTAGATTTAACTGTAGATATTGATAGCTGTTAAGAACATAACTATATTTTTATACATTGTTTCATTATTTAGTACTTTTATATCACCGTAGATTTTATACTTTTTCTTCTATGGATCATAAATGTAGCATTCTGAAAGTATATGACACACTGTCAATGGAGTATTGCAAATTGTACACCGAGGTTGGGCATCTCTGGTGATCAAGTAGGCATCAGTCATTGTTGTGTGGCCAATTCTCAGACGAGTGATAATGATTTGATGTTTCCTATTAAGGTTTTTAAAACAGCAAACGTCAGTGGAGGATCCACTAACTGAGTGTAGTTTAGTTGTTTGATGTTGAGACCATTGAGTTTTCCAAGCATTGTTGATTTTAGCACGAAAGTAAATGGAACAGTCTGAATGGTGCAATGGAATGTCAGTGCTGCAAACAGGTTTCCGAAGAGCAGTTTTGGCTGCCTCGTCTGCTTTCTCGTTGCCAGAAATTTTTGGTGAGAAGGAACCCCATAAAAGGATCACTTGTTTTACTTGTTCTAAGGCCTGATTATAGGAAATTTGAACATTTTGGGCAAGTTGGTTGTCTGTATAAATATTCTGAGTTGCCATTAGGCCCGATTTGAATCACAAAAGATTATGAATGACTGATTCTTTGACTCTGTTATATACGAGAAGTTTTGTTTAATAGCGTATAGTTCGTTGGAAAATGCAGAGAAACAGTCAGGAAGTTTTACGGTCTGAACTTGATTTGGTAGAATTATTGCACATGCTACCCCATGAGCTGATTTTGAACCATTTTAAAATGTTTTTTCATAATCAAATTGTGAACTAGACACTTCTTAAAAGAGTTATTGCTAAATAATTCCAGATGTTTGTCCTTTTCTGTAGGGTTCCATTTCTTGGTTAAGTTTTGGTTTTTTAAGCCTCCCGGAAGGAAAATCGGGAATTCCGTTTGTTGTTATCTTCTGAAGGCTGGTTTGTTGTTTCTTTAAGAAGTAATTAATCCGATCGTTGAACAGTAATAATTTGAATGGACGCTGGAGTTTATCTCTTATGGGTGCTTTTGGAAGTAAGTAATTATGAGCATTTGAGTAGGGTAATCCAGCTATTTTCATTGCATACTTTAAACTTAAGTATTTTCGGCATACGTCAAGGGGAGTTTCATTTAATTCCATATGTAAACTCTCGATTGGACTAGTATGTGCCTTAAGGCTATGGAATGTTCAAGGTTGAGATCTTTAAGTAGCGAGGGGCTGGCTTAATTATACACTATTGAAGCGTAGTCTAGCTTGGATCTTATTAATGCTTTATATGACGTGTGAAGGACTTTTATGTCGGATCCCCAGTTACTAGCGCAGAGAGTTCTTAATATACTTTGCCTGTTTTGCAATCTGTTGCCAGTAATTTTATATGTGAAGACCAAGTTAGTCTTTTGTCAAATGTTAGACCTAGTATGCTCACAGAACTGGCAAATTCAAGCTTTTTGCCATTTATAAACAACTTGGGTTTACATCCATCTCGTCTTGCTATTAAAAATTGATATATTTAGTTTTATGCTCCGAGAATTTTAACTCTAGATCACTGGACCAGTCTTGATTGAATGCAATAATTTCTATAAAATGTGTTGAGTTGTGGATAAGTTTCCTCCTGAACAAAAAAAAATAAAAACGTCAACTGCAAAGAGACATGCTTTAGCTGGTGGTAACACATGATTGACTATTTTGTTCATTGCAACAATAATGTTACTCTCAAGATTGAGCCTAATGATCGCAATTATTTATTAATATGCTCTGAGATAGACTGCCATTCATTCTGACTCGGATCTATCACTTTTGAAGAAAATTACAGATGAAGCTTAGCATGTGATCATTCATATTCTATTTTCTATATCTAAGAATAGACATAAAAGGTGCTGGGAATTATTAAATACGTCTTTGATTTCAGTTCTAGAACAATTAAATTATCAATTGTAGAGTGAAACTGGCGAAAACCACATTGAGATTGGCTGAAAAATAGATTCTTCTCTAGCATCCATCGCAAACGTTTATCTATTACTTTTTCCATGACTTTGGACATAATAGATATTAGTGCAATGGGCCTATAGTTTACTGGATGTAGATAATCCTTGTTTGGTTTAAGAATAGGCATTACTATTGAGTGTTGCCGTGATGGAGAAAATGCATTATTGACCCATATATAATTGAATATTTTCGTGCTATATTCTACACCAACTTGAGGTAATTGCTTTGGAAATTCTAAAGGGATATTATCTGGGCCAGGACTCGTGCTTTTAAAACCAAATAGAGCATCTTATGCTTCTTCAATACGGATTGAATCGTTTTAAGTGTAGCTAGTATTTGTACTTATATTATCAATTTGTATTGGGTTTAATGGTGTATCATTCCGCTGCCGGTTCAACACTTTTGCAAAAAAATATGCTAAGGTGTTGGCTATTTCCTGGGAATTAGTTTTGATACTGCGATCATCAGGATTACGAATAGCCGTTATCTGGGCACCATTATAACCCCTCTTTATACTCTTTATTTTTTTCCATAATATTGACTGGGGTGTCTTGTCAGTTAACGTAGAGAGGAAGGTCAGCCACGTTTCTTTCTTGCTTTGTTTAACAATCCTACGTGCATTTGCACAATATTTTAAGAACTCCTGCTTATTGTTTAAATTAGTGTGCCGTCTGAAGCGATTAGAAGCACGATTTTTGTTTACAATAGCTACCCTGCACTTTTCATTCCACCACGGAACAGGGCGTTTTCCAGGTGTAATGAATATTTGTGGAATACTTAATGTTGTAGATCTAATAACACAGTCGGTGAATTCTTATAGAATTGCATCAATATTATTCTTTTGAAAGACAATTGGAGGCATTAGTCTTTGGACATTTTCACTAAATAGTTTTCTAAATTTTAACCATTCAGCTTTTTTTGGGTTCCATATGACTGTCGTAAATATACTGTGGATGATAATGGGAAAATTATCATTATCTTGAATAGATTTAGTTACTTCTTTGCTGAAAAAAATGATATATATCTGGTGTGCAGAAGTAACACTAAATTTGCTGTATCCAATAGTTTTTCAATAATTCTACCCTGTCGTTTAGTATATTTTGAACGCCATAAATTTTTGTGACTATTAAAGTCACCCACATCAATGTATGGTTTGGGTAGTTGCTCCAATAAATTATGTAGTGAAGTTAGTTCTATTTCATTGCTGCTTGGAAGGTAAGCATTACAGATTGTTATGGTTACTGATAGGTTCACTGTAACTGCTAAGCTTCTAGAGAAGTGTTTATGTCTACTTCTCTGTGTGAAATATTGTCTTTAATACAGGTGACAACGCCATCACTAGCACGTAAAGCGCATATGCGATTGTTGTAATATGAGGTGTATGCTTTCATGGGAGCTACGTAATTTTCCTTAAAATTGGTTTCTTGAAGGAAGCTAATGAAGTTCTGAGTTGCAAAATGGTGATCCCTATTGGTTAGGCAATTCTGCACCTGGTATTATAAAATGAGGTTAATATTTTCTCTGCGCTACATACTGAAGTTCTAATGCTAAGGAAATACGCGCTCAAGGTAGACTAAGTTAATACACTGTTTAAGCAAGTCAGCCTTTTCTGAGAGAGTGTGAACAGGATTGAGGGGGAAGGGGTGAAATGTCAAATCGGTTGTTAATTTTCTTACTCGCGTAGTATGTTGTACCAGAATTGTACCAATGGAAATTTTGGATAAACCCGAGTTCGCGTCAAACATTCACACTTTCAGCAAAACCACAGCGACAGGCGTATTTATAGTGTCTTTGACTGTACAATGCAAATGCTAAGAAATGTGTACAAAATCAAATATGATTATACGCATTGCCTGTAATAGTATATGCCAGTCGGTCAAATATCTCCTTATCTGACGTATGCAGATATCTCTCCATGTGTTAAAGAGTTGCAGAACTCCACGGGGCCATTGAGAGTTATAACCCGTCATTAGGGATCTGAGAGAGTGGTCTACGGTATATTGAACTTGTTTATCAGCGGAGACTGTGAACGGACCGTGGCCTTTGAAAAAGCTAGTTGCTCACTGACACGTTTAAACTTGGAATAGCCCCGTTAAATTCTACAAATCTTTTGTCGCACGAAGTTATATTCACACACGTGAAATATGGAGCAGTTGAGATCACGGATAGATGCATCAAACATATCTACTAGTAGATGCAATTAACATAATAAGTCCACATAATAGCAAAAAAAAAAAAAATGGACAAACACACAAATAACAATAGGTAGCTTCTTCACTGATTGCAGGAAACTGATTTTACCAACCTGATACAATTTGATCTGCATAAAGAATCACTGCAGCGAAAAATGATTATTATACAATCACTGTATTCATGATTCTGGCAGACTCTTTGGCAAAACCTTATCCATGGAGACAAAGATATTTCCAATGCGAAGGCTTGTTCCAGTAATTATGTATAAAACAAACTTAGATTTTTGAGAAATGAAACCAATAAATGTTCAATGAATGGGTAACATAAATGTATTTATGTGCTACATAATATACACAGCCTTTATTGTCAGAGCAAAGTTATGGAAATCTCTTTCAATCGCCAGAATAACAACGTTTAGAATATGAATTATGAAATGTTTTATTTCTGATGTGTGTTAATTCGTACGTATTTTATCACATGTGTTCAGGCCTTTTAGTATGATGTTGTATTATAAAGTAGGATGTGCATTATGTTTAGTACTATGTGCAAATTTTGTTAGAATCCTTCGTTTAGAACGCACGAAGGGTGTCCTAGATCTCAGGTGATCCTGTATAAAATTTGGCGTATCATGCTACCTTTCATGTTTAAGAGCTCATGGCCGATATCCTTGGAAATTAACTAGCAAACATTGCAAATTCAACTTGAAGTAAAACACTTCAAATGTTGGATGTTTTGCTTATAGAGGTAAGTCTAAACAGCAACAGCAGAGGTTGCTACAATTAGAATAGCTGAACTAGATGGAGTGTGTTTCTGTGCTGGATCGAAATCTACGTAACGATTTTTTTTAAGGGAGCTTAATTATTTGAATAACCTGTGGCTATTTTGTTGTGTCTTTGGAAGGGGAGAAGGAAGTTGGGTAACCGGCTGTCTCTGGAAATGGTTTGATGATCTCAGTGTTTGTGGGGAGGAACCTTAATGAAAAGAATAAAAGAATTATATGGGCCATTTCTACCCGTTTTAGAAAAGTTTAAAAAGTTAACATTGAAACCAATAATCCGGAATATCTCGATCACCTTTAACTCAACAAAAAATTTAAATGACATAAATTATGTGTGATAATGTCATCTTAATTTTTTGTATTGTCTAAGTTTTCATATATTTTTACGGTTTTCCAGCTATACAAAATTCATCCAGAATGAAAAGGTCTTCAGAGGCTATTCCCTGAACATTCCAGATATCTTAAACATAAGCCATGTTAATCAAAATCTACAGTCATTTTTGAGAAAATGACAATTTTCGTAAAATCTTCTACATACAGGATAATTTGGAGATAAAATATTCTTCTTTTTGGATTCAGGGGGATCCAAAACACGTATTTCCGGTGAAACCTCAGTCTTGAACGTTGGGTGCATTACAGTGCCCTCTCTATACACAATGTACATAGTACATGTAGAGAAACTTATAATTTATTTAAAATTTATTTATAACGAATAACAGAGTAACTTGATATGACAAATATCTATAACCAAGCACATATCTTAAACCCTTTAACAATAAATTTTCATTAAAATATTGGTGACAAAAACAAATATAAATATTGGATTATAGGTATACCAACCTGTATTAAAAAACATAAACGGTTTATGATAATTATATATAGGTATAAATATATTTTAACACGGCAATAAACCAAATAAAAAAATCATTTTCATGATTTCGAATTATAATATAACTTAAAGCACCTTAAAAAACAGAAAAATATATAAAAAAAAAACTGATGTGATTCATTCACATGACTTTCTCTACCATTCTGCAATAAATTATTGCTAAACCATATTCTTCTATTTACTTAATGCTAACCAAGAAAAGATTAGCAGAAAGGATCTTATTAATTGCCTCCTTGTAAGCAGAAGGAAAATAAGGGAGTAGGTTAAATAGGTTAAATAGGTAGTGTGATTTAAGTCCCTATGTTTTTATGGAAAAAAGTTAACAAATTCCCGTATGAGAAAAGTATATATGTATATTAAGGCTGCAGATAAAAATAAGGAATACATCCAAAACGGTAAACCCAACAAAAAAATGTAATTTCCTTAAATTGTATGTTTTAACGAAATCTACATTTTTTGTTATGTAAGCTTTTACCTATCTGTTATGGTTTACTAGTTATACAACATTCCTCAAAACTTATTCAGAGGCTATTCCCAGAAAATTGAAGTGGCTCATTTTATTTGTAATGTAAATATCTTACATATAAGAAATTTTAATCAAAATCGGTAGAGGCATTTTTGAGTAAATCAAAACTTTGGAAATTTGTTCTATGTTAAGGGTAGTTGGGGGTGAGTGGATTTTCTTGAAAATCCTTTTTGTTGCATCATTGGAGGTTACCGAACTTAAATACCGAAATTGGTATTTAACGAACGTTTAATTTTTGAGTTATGCTGCCCTGACACACACATACACACAGACATACAAAGGGACATGTTTCCAAAAATTTTCTTTTTGGGTTCAGATAGTGTCAAAAATGTATTTCCGGTGAAATCTTAGAATGTAATTTTTGTGTGCAATATGATACCTTCTCAATACACTATGCTCATAGTAGACGTAGCTTAAAGAAACAATATTGTTGTATATAATTGTCAAATTATTGTTAGCATACAATAATATAAATAATAAATAAAATCAGAACAATAACTTCTAATCTTAATAAAATCATTCATAAGTGTTAACGCTTAAAAGAAAATACCCATTACCGCAAAAATATAAAATAAAATATAACATTCAATATTTTCAAAGTTTAAAAATGTGATGTGTTCCATTCACATGACTTTTTCTACATCGCTGTAACAAATTATTATTAAAAAGCATATTGTTCTATCTACTTTATGATAATCGATATAAACTTTAGAAGAAATTCTCTTATTTAATTGCTTCCTTGTAAGTTGAAGGGAAATAAGGGAATACATTTGGCTAAAACGATAGTCAAATCTTTTAATAGCCGGTTGGCATGTGATTGAAATCCGTTTCTATGCAGGGCCAGGAGTTTACAACTTTCCATGTGGAAAACGTATTTCAAATCTGAAACAAATAACAAGGAATATCTCAGAAATGGTGCATTCGGCGACAGAAACGTATACGAATAAACTGTGTGTTATACCGTGATCTACATTTTATTTGTACTAAGTTTATGTGTATCTCCCTCGGTTTACCAGTTACGCAAAATTCAGCAGAAATCATTCAGAATAAAGAGATCTTTAGAGGCTATTCCCATTAAATTCAATATATACATTTTATTTTCCGTATACATAACTTTAATATACGGTATTTTAATAAAAATCGTTACAGCCATTTTTGAGAAAATCAAAATGTTGCCACGTAAAGGTAGTTTTGGTTTGGAGGACTTTTCTCAACATATTACTGTCGCATCCCTTGGAGTAATCTAAACATAAATACTAAGTTTTGTATTTTACCGATTATTCGTTTTTGAGTTATCGTGTTCAGAGGCACACGGACACAATGACAGACGGACGTGCGGACACACACACACATTGACCTTTCTTCTGAAAATATCTTTTTTGATACAATAGACCCTAAATCGTCTATTTCCGGTGAAACCTGAGTATCGAACATTTAAATGGAATGCAACACCTTCTCTATACAATATGTACATAGTACGTGTAGAGATAGTTAAAATAAAACATTGGTCTTGTACAAAAAATTAAGTATCACTTATTAAAACTTCAAAAGATATAAATTTCATCATTATGTCCCAAAACTAATATTTTGCTTTTAATTGGCCTTTTGTATATCAGGTGCGTTAACTGCCCTTCATTTTCGAGTTTTATGCAATCCGCATTATACATTTTCAACATGAAAATATGGACGCTTTTACTAGCTTCTACCCACGAGTTTAACGGGAAATTAGTACTAATGTAGATGTTATCGCATTTCCTTTTAATATACTGGTAATTAGACAGCTGACGTTTGCAACACAACAAAGGCTTATTGGGACCAGCGAATACTACATGCTAAACGCAATGTTGATCTCTAGAGTTACTAGGTAGCTCAGTTGGACCCAGCGCAAAACTCCAAAGTGATCTGTTTGCTGTGAAGGGTGTTCGAATCCCCTGTATCTACTAATTATTGTTACTGTGTAATATTCACAAATTACAAATATAAATCTGAAAGAGGTTATTGTTTTTATTTCAATTGCTTTATTAATGGTTTATGGTATTGCTTGATGCCTCTTTATTGGTGAACTACAAAATAGGTAGTTGTTTAAAAATAACTTATACCTAGGTAGGTGCAATTAAAATATGGATCATTTATACCTAGGTACATATTTGAACACAGAAAAGAAGGCACTTACATAATTAAAGTTTAACATGGAAGTTGAACACAAGATTGCAGATACAGAATTATTGTGTCATTAGAAATATCGGTTCATATTGGTATGTTTTGTGTCGCTGGAAGGACCCTTTTTCCATTCCTGGAACACGACTCCTCTAACGAATCAAGTGCTCGAACTGGTGGCCCTGGCTAACCCTTTAACTCGGTGTAGCATGGCGGATTGAACAGAGCTACTGGCCCCTGTAATACACTGAAAAGGTTTTCTCGATTGTCTGGCTCCTCTGCATAAACGCGTTATTTTAAATAACACTAGAGGAGTAAGTCAAGGGGTGTTACATCAGGTGATCTGGCAGACCAGGAGGCTGGTCTTGGACTTCCTATCCAATAACCATGATGTGCGGCATATAAATTATTGCAGACGATCCTCGACCGAAATCACGTCATTCGCTTCTGCAATGGGCAAATTCTCTAATATTGAGGGTAGCTCATTACGGAGGAATTCCAGTAGCGTGCTCCTGTTAGATGCCCCTCGAAGAATAACAGTCCAACAAAGTGATCTCCCAAGATTCCACACCAGACATTCACTCCCCACTGCTCTTGGAATGCTGCCTCTCTTACTCAATGAGGATTATCAACATTGCAATAGTGCAAACTGTGGTGGATTTCGGTTCCTTTGTTGTGGAATCTTCATTCGTGAGAAAACAGGATCCTGGATATGAATCCCACATCATTTGCTACTCGCTTCAGCAACCATTTACAAAAGGATACTCGATCTTCGAAATTTCTGCCATGAAGTACTTGGTGTAGGTGCAAACGATAAGGATGAAACATATTAGTGTTTAATATTCGTACTGCAGAAGACTAATTGATGTTCACCTCCTGAACAACTACCCGTGTATTAGCATGCGGATTGTTGCGGATGGCGTTGAAAACAGCTTCTGCATTAACACCTGCTGTTGCTGGAGCGTGTCTAACAGGAGACATTCTCGCAAGGGACGCTGTTACACGCGACGCCTTTTAACATTCCGGAAGGTGTTTGCTGTTGGTTGTTCTCTAATCGGATATCTCCCACAGTATAGGTGCTGACCCACTTGTGCATTTGTTCTTGCTTATCCGCAGATCAAAGGCATATCTACGTACTCGTCTGTGGAATACATAATGAAAGCCTGGCCCAAAATATGTGCGACAGCATACTTCTAAAGTATGTCGGAGGTCGGCATTCATAATAACGCACTTATATAAACCTATTTATAATATGTCTGTTTTGACAGTATGGGTCCATGTTGGATGAGGCGTTACCCTAAGGTTTCCCTAATGTTTGACAGCCACTGAGTACAAGATTCCACCAGTTTCTTTTTAGCTGACGTTAATAGTGTACTGATATCATAGGTCTCGGTTTTCCGAGGCGTTTACTGAACTAATTTGCTACGTATACTCTAATAAACGGTTTGTAAAATCCGCTGGAAAACGGAGATCGCATGATTTTGAGTCGTATGTTTTTGAGATGAACTTTATTGACGAGTACCTCTGTCCCTTAAACCACTGTTCTCTGAATTTTGCGGATTCTTCTCTCTAAGAGCGTCAAGCAATACGTTTAAGTATGCGCAAAATTGGTCCTCGGCGCACATGCTGGTTGATAAGTGGCCTATTTTCCAAAACACTAAGGGTCGGCTGACACAGATGATATAATATACGAACTATAAAAGTTTAATATACAAACATATAATTCCTTAGTAGATGTGCCAACATCTTCATTATTTTCATCCTAATGGCATTTTTGCTCTATTATAGATTTATGTTTAGAAGTATAAATTGTAACAGGATAAATCTTAGCAATATATTACTTAATTGATATTGACTTTCTAGAATCGCTAACATGTGTCGATATGTGAATTGTGGTTGACAATCTTCTTTCATATCGCGCTTCAATACTTTTATTTCTATTTATTTACTTATTGGGTGAGGTATACATTTTATTTTAACTGAATAGTAGGAGTAGTAGTTTTTTTATTAGTTATATCAAAATATATAGCTAAGAGTCAGGATAAAAATTACATCAGCTTTGTTTTGACCTCCTTAACTTACTTAGCCCTTCTTTTCTGCGTGGTAATACTTACCTTGTGGCTAAATACTGTGTACCTTTGCATATTATAGCTAACCAGGTGATTGTGAATTTAACTTCTTTAACTCAACTATACGTTTTGTAAAACTCCTAGCTTTAACCAAAATAATTAATTTCTGACTTTATCAATTTACGTATTGTCAATAAAAGGTATAAAAATTGCATTCCAGCCAAGAATTTGCTAACATGATATCTCCTGAAACCTTCTCTTAAGCTAAAATAAATAAGTTAGAAGAAGACCCTTGTGCGTAAGTGTATATATGGCTCGTCACTACACAGTAGATACAACTCATAACGAAATGTCTGATAAATTTCAAACCCTTAGTTTAGGTTCAGTACTTTCCAAATATACAACACGACAGCTTACAACATTCATAGTGTGAATACTGAGCGTTTGAACGCTGTAATCAAATCATTTATCTAACATATCTTTCTTCTAAAGGTGGAGTGATATAAATTGTGTGTTTTAAAGAGATCTATACGTTCTGTGTTGTATACATTTTTGTATATATTTTACGGTTATACAAAATTCATCCAGAATGAAGAGGTTTTCAGAGGCTATTTACAGAAAGTTCAACATATACTTACATTTTGCTTGTCATAATAATATATTAAATATAAGGCATTTTAATCAAAATCGTAATTTTTGAGAAAATCAAAATTTTCGATGATTGTTCCATATAAAGGTAATTCGGGGTGAGGGATTTTCTTGAACATCTACGTGTCGCATCCTGTGAAGATGCCAAGGTCAAATACCAAGTTTGAGGTATTCTGTCCAAGCGCACACCAGTACACAGACACATGGAACTTTGCCTAAATATTACTCCTTTTTTTTTTTTTTTTGTCTCAAGGGGACGTAAAGGCTCGTATTTCCAGTGAAAGCGTAATATCAGTCTTTGAATGCGATACAGATCCTCCTCTATACTCTATGTATGTTTAGAGAAAGTAATTGTTCATTTGAAATTTAAATCGAATAACAGAATAATTCCCATGATTATAAAAAACACTTATTCAAAATCTTAATAGGTGTTACTAATCGATAGTATGAATAATTGTAACCAAACACATATCTTAAACAGTCTAAAAATATAAATATATAAAAAATATAATATACCGTAAATATTAATGTATAAGACAAGCATAAATTCTAAATTACATATCAACCTGTATTTGAAGGTGTCATTACAGAAAGGTACCTAAGTCACTTGAAGGGAAGTTGTGGGAAATTAAAGCTTAATAATTAAGAAATATAAAATAACAAAACAAATTCTGGATACTCTTCTGATTACCAGAAATAGATCAGCAATGTACAGGCAAATGCTCGCAATCAAGATAATTTAGTGTACAAACATATTTAATTTTGACTGACTGAGGTATCTTTCTGAAATTCAAGTATTATATAACCAATATTAAATGAAATAGTCTTCATAAATTAATTTCAGTGAATGTGGAATGTTGTTTTTATCCTCAGATATGAATAGTATAACATCACATCTTAAACAAAACCTCTTGATAACTGTTGCAACAGTTTGTTATACATGAAGCATCAAAACTTTAGGCATGAAGGTGCAAAATTTAATCTATGATATCCCTATGTTTCGAGTCTCAACATACAGTAAGAGTTCTATTTCAACATGTTCAGGAATCAGCATGTGGCCAGTACAAGATATGTTCATAGAAATGAATATGTTCCTCGATATATTGAAGGACTTTTTTAATATCTACTATCTTATTTAGCTTTATCGGAACTTTACCATCTGGATACAATTTTTGAGTAGGAAATAGGTGTGGCACACTTCCTGGTTGAGACAGACGAAATTTATGCTCAACAAGTCCACCAATCCAGTTTCTTGTTACAACACATCCATTATTTTTGCAAGAGTACTCAAAAAAACTGAAGTGGGATACATTGAACCGTTGTTTCTTGTCTCTAGGAGCACGTGATGTTTCTAGGGATACTGTAATCTTCTTATAAAATTGAGGCCACCAGTTTGTAAAATCCTTAATATCACATGCCTCAACCATTTTCAATGAAAATGCATCAGCCTTTGAAGATGAAACAATGAGCTCGCAGTCTCATACTGTGTGTGAATTTTATCTCTCTTCCTCAGAGCACGTTGAATTATTGCAAACTTCCTGTCCAACGGAAAAAAGGAATGTCCTCTTAGTGGATAGAAGTGGAGAATTTTATCAAACCGATTCATATCAGTTAAAGCCAAACAGGTCCTTATATGGGTGGTGTTCTTATTTTGTCCACTGCAGTTATCAGAAAATAAGTGTAACTCTGATATACTCTTTGGGACAAATTCTTTAATATAATCAATTAGAAATTATGAAACTTCATCTGCACCTTTTCTTCTCTGGCCCTCGTGGTACACATGGAAATGAGTTTTTTCTGTCTTCAAATTATGAATGGAAAGAAACATTAATGGTTAGTTGCCGCAAATAGAGTATATCTTGAACGGGTATATCAGGGAAATGTAGTTTTGCATAAAATCAAACACTAAGGGCATAATGTTTTTATTGTTAATACATTTTTCCTTGCTCTGTTTCAAAGCACTGTAAAATCTGTTACTTCTCCTTTTATGAACAATTAATTCGGCAGCTGCTGCCTGTTTAGCTGTCTCAATCGGATTGAGGTTTATGATGTTATTCAGTTCTTCACACACACACACAGTACACATCAGCTTGTGGGCAACAAAACCGTAATGCAAAATTTTCATTGAAAGATTTGTTATAAAAATTATAGTTTATCTTGGTATTTGCATGTTTCTCATTAAAGAGTGAGTAAATCTTGTTTACCGACAAAGTTGCATGTAAATAATGGACTACTTTGTCACAATAATGACTTTGCTTCACTGGAAACATTTCAATATATTCACTAATGAGCCGAAGTTCTTCTCCCTTTATAGCATTTCTGCTGGATTCCTTACCCCTAGCATCATGTGGGGCAGTCCCATGAGTAGTAACTTGCGAAGTCGTCTTACACGTTTATCAGACACACTATATAAAGAAAAGAAGGCTTCCCTGCATACTTGTACTTTCTTATCACGCAACAATATGTGGAATGTAAAAGATTTGTCCCTAAGAGTTGGGTTATCTCTGCGAGGTCTGTGTGTCGCAGAATCAACTGCCACAATCATTCTTTGCAAGTGAAGATCTTGTTCGTCTTTTGAATTCATCCCGTAGAGGGTTTAAAATATCTCTTCCTGATTCTCATCGGTGAACATCTCAAAACATTTCTAATGGCACCTGTAAATTAAAAATAATGTTATCTTACCGGGCTGTAGGTACAACTTTGAGCATTAAAGAGAGTGTAATATGAATGATATTACTTAGGCCTGAAATTTTATTTGATTTTATACTTTTTTAAAATATTTTAATCGTAATGCATACTAACGAGCAATGTACTTATGAAATATTTCAAAATTAAACAACATATTATATAAATATAATGGCGAACCAATATCAAAAGGTACACTTCATGGTTTGAAAACCTCGCCCTATAACAACTTTTGTCAGCACAGCACCAGAAATCAGTATACAACACTTGACTATTTACCTGCATTTTGAGCCAATTTCCCGACGAGGAACTGTCTTCCCATTATAGGAAATGTATTCTTCACCATGCTTTCTTAATACTATTTATTTCATACTCTTTACCATTATCAACGCCTTTCCTCATTTTCTTCGGAGAAACATTAACCACAGTATCGGTTTCCGTCATTTTGCAGTTTTATGATTTGTTTGTGATGCTAGTGCTCTGATGTGGGAATGCAGAAAAGTACTTCAGTCAGTGACTTAAAAAGCTTTTGAAGTACACGTTATTTTGACATTCGATTTTTATTCTTACAAAGTTTGATAACATCGGTAATTTTCTGCCCAGAATATGTGACTATGTGTAGGGACTTGAAAAACCACATAATGTCGATTTCACAAAGAAACTGACTTAGGACCCTTTCTTCCACGACACATTCATTTATGACATAAAGGGATTATAAACATTCTGTATAAAATATACCTTAACACTGTAATAAACCAAATGAAATAATAATTTTCTTCAATTCGAGTTATTGATATTAATAAGGATAAACCTAAAGCCCCTTCACAAACAGCAAAAGACAAAAATAATATTGCTATATATAATTCTTGACTTATTGTTACCATATAACATTATAAAATAATAAACAAAATCAAAACAATACATTCTAATATTAATAAACTGATTCATAAACGTTAACGTTTCAAAGATTGTAAGCATAAAACATAAATATAGAATAGAATATAACTAACATTAAACATTTTCATAGTTTATAAATAAAACATCGGTATTATACAACCAAAATTAAGTATTACTTTTAAAATTTCAAAGGAAGGAATTCTTAACATGAAATCCCAAACTAAGATTTTGTTTTAAATTTACCTTTGACACTATAACATATAAAATATAAATATATAATGCCTTAATAAATCTATCAAGTCCCATATATTTTATCATGATAAAATTTGGGCTCTATTTTATATTTTTGTTTAGAAGTATAAGTTGTAACAGGATAAATTTTAGTAATATATTACTGAAATTATATTGACCTTTTAGAGTATTTCACATTTGTTGTTATTATAATAGCGGTTGGCTTTTACGGACACTTTATACCAATAGCACTTCAATATTTTTATTTGTATTTATTTGCATACTGGACGAGTTATAAAGTGATGAATAATAGGAGTAGTAATTTTGATTTTAGTTATAGCAAACCGTTTTATAGGTTATGTACTAACTTGAGGATGCAAAAAGCATCGGTGTTGTTTCCTTCCGATGTGAGGTAAAGCCGCTCATATCGTGAAATATTTATTTACATATAAATGAACTTAATACCTTGAAAGAAGAACGTTCCAGAGAAAAATGTTCCGCTATTTGGTGTCCCATCAATCACGGATTGGTCAGTTGCTATGTCCACTGAGCTAATTGGCAACAAGGCAGCTCGGCATTAGATTCCTCAAGTAATACGCATATTTCCCGGGAAACAACACGATGATCTCTAATTAGTAATTACTTTTAGATGACGTACCCCTATGTTGACTTATAATGTCGCAAGAACTTAATACCCGGGCGTCATAGTTTATCATTTGAAATGTCGATAGTTAATGTTAATTTCACTGTTTATTCACACAAGCCATGTGTAGAACAGGACTTGCATGGTTGGACTTCGACTGAAAAACTCAATCCCGTAGCTGGGATTTGAACCAAGGATCTCCCAGTCTATAGCCAATTGTTCCATCCAGTAGCTTCATGACAACATGTCAGCGCGGCATAAGTTCCTCATCTGGTACACCACAAGGTGAACTCTAATTTACTTGAGATGACGTACCCCAATGGCAAATTAAAATGTCGCAAGTTATTTGAGTCCCGGGCTTCACAGTTAAGCCATCTATTGGTTCAATTGACGTTATTTTATTGCTTTCTCACACAAGCGGTTAGTAGGATAGGAATTGGATGGTGAAGAGTCAGGCGAAAAAGAAATTTACTTTGTTTTGTGTTCCTTAACTTCCTTTGTGCATAATTTCTAGCCGTACAATTTCATGTTTACCAAAGCACACACACACACACAAACACAAATACATATTTATATTCGAATTGGTTAGTTAAGAGTCAGGCTGAAAAATACTTTTCTTTGTTTTGTGTTCCATAACTTATTTACTCCCTCATTTCTAACCGTACAGTTTCATGTTCATCACAAACAAATAGATCTATTAAATGAATACATATTGCTCCTTCAGCCTAGCATACTTGACAACGAATTAACTATTATGGCTGAATAATTCTAATATGGCATATTGGTTCATTTTAGGCAATTAATGTTGGTTTTATTGTTTTTTCTCACAATCCGAGTGTAGGAATAAAATTGGATAGTTAAGAGTCAGGATGAAAAATACATCAGCTTTGTTTTGACCTCCTTAACTTACTCAGACCTTCTTTTCTGCGCGGTAGTACTTACCTTGAGGCTATATGTTGTGTATTTTTGCATTTTATAGCTAGCCAGGTGAATTTGAATTTAACTTCTTTAACTTAACTATACGTTTTGCAAAACTCCTAGCTTTATCCAAAATAATTAATTTCTGACTATTTTAATTTACGTATTATAAATAGAAGATGTAAGGATTGCTTTCCAGCCAAGAATTTGCTAACTTGATATCTCCTGAAAGCTTCTCTTAAGCTAAACTATATAAGTTAAAAGAAGACCTTTGTGCGTAAGTGTATACATGGCTGGTCACTGCACAGTAGATACAACTCAAAGCGAAATGTCTGATAAATTCCAAAACCTTAGTTTCCAATTCCGAATATACAACACGACAATTTTCAACAAACATAGTGTGAATACTGAGCGTTTGAACGCTGTAGAAAAATCATTTATCTCACATCTCTTTCTTCTAAGGATGGACGAAACTGCTTACACTAATATGTGGATATTTTAAAAGTATAACCATATAGCCAAAACAATTTCTAATTGTTCAGCCAACATTTACCCGTTTTAATGTAATTGATATATAAATTTTTATAGTGGTATGTGGGGGTAGCTAACCTAAAGTTAAGCAACAAATTATAACCTAAACGTCATTGAATATGTGGATACATTGTAAATGAGGCACTTCTAGGAATGTTGTCTTAGTTTACAGAAATGTTTGAATACTTACTTCACCAAAGTTTTGTTAATCCTTGGCTTGCCTTTTTCAGAACAACCCAAATGAAAATACCAAAGAGGGAGGCAATTACTCAGGAGATCTCTATGCTCAAAGCACAGGAGGCATAACAAACCAGGTACGTAAATCACCTATGCTCACTTGTATTGTATTTATAGTAAAAGAAACAACGAAACAACTTTGGTAACAACTTCTCCAAATCAAGTAAACACAGCTGTACTAATCGACCACGATACGAATGAGTCTGATGGTGAGCGGAATTAAACAGTTTTTGAAAATTGGGCCAAGCATCGGGATTAGAGCGAGGTAATGCAAGGATACGCTTCTTTCGGGAAAACTAATGTGAAGACAGCAGCAGATTAGTATATTTTCCATTGAGCAATTGTGTGTTCACACTATCATCTTTCTTTCAGTCCCCTTGAACACAAAGTTTAACTTCTTATGATGTTAACTGTATATTGGTGCTCTCTTCCAAGTGCATTCATATCATGGTTGAGTAGTAGGAGCTATTTGTTTATTACGGAATGAGGACATATCTCTTAGAAGCCTATTATGCAATGCACAGTTTTGAAATAATTCGATACGTGACAAATGGTTAATAATTGGGATTATGGCACAAACTGGTAATACGATAACTACGCCTTCATAATACTCACCACCATATAATATACTGAATTCCCTTGTTTGTTTCGCTCTTTTCATAAAGTTTATAAACGCCTTTATGAATTATTTAGGAATCACCAAGTATTCTCCTAATGCATGGGTTCGAGTCCCGCCTTGGGCATGGGTGTTATATGTTTGTGTATATAAAGAAAACAGCAATTTAGAAAGATTACAGCAAACAAAAAGAAAAAAATAGGTAAATAAAAGTAGCATATACAGCTCCAGAATCCCGACCAGACTCCGGAACTGTATTCAAAAAAATGTATGCATGACAAAGGTCAATAGGAAGAAGCGGTGGAGAAGGATTCTCATGGAACTACCATCTTGTTTAGTGAAAGTTCACACAGCTACCATAACGTTTAACGTTGTCTGTAGTTCTTATTTTCCCTCGATTTTCATTGTTTGTAATTTTCTAGAAGTGTAAAATAGCTTAACATGATACAAATGCATTAAGAACATCATTGGAGTAGAAGGTAGCGTTCCGAAATGGAAAAGCAGTCCAGAATCTCTATTACACACAATGCATGTGTATTGCGGACTATTCTTTCGCCGATGCGGAAAGATAGAAACACTATTTACAAGAAAACAAAACGCTAACTTATATTGCAACTTATATAATTATCCACGACTAAATGAGACCTCAGAAAGTGCCATGAACTTGAAGTTAGAACTTACCTGCTGAATGGACTTAGCAACTGAAAAGTAATGTGCAGGTCCACGTCCACCCAAAGACATTAAAATAGCTGGTTAATGTTTTCTCAGGGCTGCATACTGAAGTTCCATTGCCAAGGTAATGCGCGCTCGTGGTAGACGATTTAATACACTTTTAATGCAAGTCAAGCCTTTCTGAGAGGGTGTCTAGTGTGATTGAGGGTTTTTGGGGTGAATTGCCCAATCGGTTGTTAATTTCCTTGTTCGCGTGGTATGTTATACCAGAATGACACTAATGAAAATCATGGAAACCCCCGAGTCTCCGTCAAACGTTCAATTTTCAGTAAAGTCATTGCGCCAGGTGTATTTTAATGTCTTTGACTGTACAATGTAAATGTGAAGAATGTGTACAAATTCAAATATGGTTGTTCGGATTGCCTGTGATAGTGTATGCCAGTCCGTCAAATTTCCCCCCTTATAGGGAGTTATAACGTGTAATTGGAGATCTGAGAGGGCTGGCTCGTTTTACTCAACTTGTTTATCAGCGGAGACTGTGAACGGGTCGTACTCATTGGGAAGGCTGGCACCTCAAACTTGAATCAGCCCCGTTAAATTTTTCAAATCTTTTAACGCACCAATGCATATTCGCACATGTGAAATACGGAGTAGTAGAGCTACCTGATAGATACTTCAATTATATCTACTCGTAGATGCATTTAGCATATTTATTTCACAAAATGGCAAAAAAAAAAAAAAGAAAAGAAGAGAAAAGAAAAAAGAAAGTGCACAAACACTCAAATAGGTCAGTTTTCATCTCTGGGTACAGGAAAGTCATGTTACCAATCTCATAAAATTTGATCAGCATTAAATGTTACTGTAATCAAACAATGACTATTATACAATCACTGTCTTCGTGACTCTTGCGGATCTTTCGGAAAAACCTATTTGGAGACAAAGACATTTCAAACACGAAGACATGTTCCAGTAATTGTTTGTAAAACTAAATTAAATTTTTAAGTAAAGAAACCAATAAGTGTTCAATGAAAGGGTCATATAAATGTATTTAACTGTTACCTAATATACACAACCTTTATTCTCGGAGCAAAGGAATGGAAACCCGTTTCAATCGCTAAAATAACAAAGTTGAGAATATGTATGCATGAAATGTTTTATGGCTGATATATATTAATCTGTAAGTCTTTTTTCACATGTTTTCAGGCCTTTTTTTAATGTTGTATTATAAAGTACACTCTGCCATGTTGTTAGTGTTATGTGCATATTTTGTAGGTAGTGAATATGTCCAAGTTTTTCACCATACCCACCTATATAGATACTATCTTTCACAAAAGTGATACAGAGCTTCCGTTTGAACGCTCGAAGGGTAGCCTATAACATAGCTAGTGTTATTTTACATACCCTTGTAATAGTTCGTGCCTTCTTATAAACGGTGGAATACGTACACACGTTTAACAAAACGGAATGCCTGATGAAATATAAAATGCAAATGCTACATATAATACAGGGAAGTACACCTACTTCAACTGTCAAACACTCCTCCCCAAATTGAGTATTTTACTTTAAACACCCTCATTCAAGGACACAAACTGTAAATCTCTAATACTTATTTGTTTAATCTAATGCTCAGGTTGTTGAATAGTTGTCATTATCCTCCTGACATCCCAATATATTTGTCCATTTGATTTGTCGCATCTGTGTTAAAAAAAGAATAAATCTGATACTTTACACTCAAATAACTTCTAGCTACACTACATACAACTTCTTACAAAAGATAATTCTTCTTTCAACACCATGCATCGAGATAAACATTAGCAGAATTTTATTACTTAATTCCTTATAAGTAGAGTGGAACTAAGGGAATGCACAATGTTTTAAAAACTGTCGTTATGCGATTGTCAGTGCAAATCGCTTCTTTGCTTGGCCAGGAGAAGAACGAAAGAAAAGCCGACACTTTCGACTGAGAAAAGTATAATTACTTCGCAATTGAAAATAATAACAAGGAATAACTCGAAAACGGTAACCTCCACGAAAAAAAAATATATATGACATAACTTGTGTGTCTTAACAAGGTCTACATTTTTTGTAGAGTAAGTTTTTGTCTATTACTTACGGTTTACTATCACGTTAAGTAAAATTATATTGTTTCTATCTCACTATCAAAGTTTATTACGTCAGGTTAAAGGAATTATTTTGGTCATTTCAAGTGGCTAATTATATATAAAAGATGTAAAGGTTGCATTCCAGCATAAAGTGCGGCACCGAGATATCTCCTGGAGGCATCTCTTAGGTTCAACTGTATAATACGTTCGAAAAAGAGCACTGTACGCTTCGTCAGTGCCAGTATTAACTCAAAACGAAAGGTCCCATAAATACCAATCTTGTACTTTAGGTTCTGTATTTTCGGAGTATACTACACGAAATTTTTCAACATAAATTATGTGAATACTGAAATTTTGAACGTTGTAGGAAAATCATTTATCTCCCGTCTCTTTCTTCTCAAGGTGGAGTCATTTAAATTGGATTAAAATGTTTACACTAATATGTGGATATTTTATAAGTATAACCATATAGCCACAATAATTTCTAATTACTCAGCAAACATTAAACCGTTCAAATATAAGATAACGAAAAGCAACCAATTATAACCCAAACGTAATTGATTATGTGGAAACATTGTAAAATAAATCACTTATAGCAACGTGCTTTAGTTTAGAGAAATATTTGAATACTCCCTAACCAATGTTTTGTTAATGTTGGGTTTGTCATTTTCAGAATGACCCAGATGGAACTACAGACCAAGCTAGGACTAGCTCAGCTGATTTCGTTCCACGAAGGCGTCACCGTCGCAGAAGACCATTCAACACAAAGGTAAGTAAACAGCAATGCGAACTTATATATAATTTATAGTCGAGCAAACCACGAGAAGACCATGGTAACAACCTCAACAAACACAGCTGTACTATTCGACCACGATACGAATGAGTTGGTTCTGAGAGGATTAAAACAGTTTTAGAACAAGTGGTCCAAGCATGTGGAGTAAGGACAGGTCGAGGTGCTGCTTTCGTTAAAACTAATGTGAAGACAGCAGAGGGTTAGTAACTTTTTCATTATGCAACTGTATTTTCACACTATCGTCATTTCCTCAGTCGACTTGAGCTCCAAGTACAACATCTCATGATGTTAACAGAATACTGGTGCTCTCTTCCAAGTACATTCATATCGTGGTTGAGTAGTAGGCGCTATTTGTTTATCACGGGATGAAGGCATTCCCTTCAGAAATATATGGTGAAAATGCACAGTTTTGAAATAGTCTTATATGGAACAATTGCCTAATTATTGGAATTGTGGCATGTGCAGGCAATACGATAATTACGCCTTCAGATTACTATCCATTATATTATGCAGTCGATTATGTTGATGGTTAATGCTTATTGCATAAGGGCTATAAACGTCACTATGAGCTATTTTAACATCACCAAATGTGCCCAAACCGTCCCGGTCCTGGGGCCACGCTCGCTAAAGTCTCTCCGCTTCGATGCTTCGTGGCGAAGGGGATCGTGGGTTCGAGTCCCACCTTGGCATTCGTGCTTATGTGTTGGTTAAGCTGTATGTCTCAGTTAAAAGAAAAAGATAAATAGTTAAACGTAGGAAGCTGGAGGGAAAATAAAAGAGAAAAAACGAATACAGCGCTGGACTCCTGGAAAGGCATTTTTGTATGAAAAATAAAGCCGAGTAGTTAGACCACTCTATTTTCATCTAGACGGCCTGGGTTCTATCGCATATAGTGTACGCCTAAGGTCAATTTACAAATGATCGTTGGAAGTTTATAAACCAGTACTTACTAAGAACTGTCTGCTGAAGAAGCGGTTGAGTAGGATGCTGCTGAATCTCGCGTCCAATACAGTAAATTTGCCAGAACACTTAAACAGCATACCATGATTCAAGGGCAATAAGTGCATCATTAGAGGAGAAGGAAGAGTTTCGAAATGGAAACGCATTCCAGATTCTCCATTACACTATTCTTTTGACGATACCGAGTGGTAGAAATACTAATTATAAGAAAACAAACGCTAATTTAAGTAGCAAAACAGGGCGATTGGTTATCCACGCTTAAATGTTCTTTAGAAAGCTCAATTAACTTTCAGTTCAAGCTTACCTGCTGTATGGTCTTAGCAAACGAAAAGTAAGTAAATATCCGAGTACATCATAAATGTGTGGAATTTCAAATATGATTATATTCCTTGCCTATAATAGTGTAATCCAGTAGACCCTACCGCCCGTATTTGAGGTATACAGATCTCCCTCCATGGGCTAAAGCAGTTGCAGAACTCAACTGGGCTATTGAGATTTATAACCTATCATTGGGAATCTGAAAGAGTGGCCTACGTTTTACTCCTCTTTTTTATCAGCGGGGACTGTGAACAGGTCGCGCTCATTGAGGAGGCTGGACCTTTTTAAGTAACGATAAGTTACTTAAGTGCTCAATGAATGGGTGGTATCATTTTCTTTTAGTGCTACGTAGTACACGCAAGCCTTATTGTCAGAGCAAGATTATGGAAGAACGTTTCAATCACCAGAATATCAAAGTTGAGAATGTGTATGTTGAAACGTTTTATGGCTGATATATATTAATTTGTACGTATTTTATCACAGCTGTTCAAGACCTTTAGTGTGATGTTTAGTAAACTAAACTATGGTTTTTTGTTGTTAATATCTATTTTTTGTCGCTTTGACAAAATCGCGAGTGAAACACTGGTACATTGTGATAACAATAATTATTGCAGGATGGTTATAGAGATAAATTGGAATATAATACAAATTGTGTTAATTAAACGCAAACAGGTAACAATGAATCCAAAATTACATATTATGAAGTTAATATAGAGTAATATTAAATTGTACACATAAATTTAATTTTAATGATCCATAGCATATTTCTTACATTTCATATTTGCAAATAAAGCTGTGTTAATGAATATTACAATTTTAGATTTAACTGTAGATATTGATAGCTGTTAAGAACATAACTATATTTTTATACATTGTTTCATTATTTAGTACTTTTATATCACCGTAGATTTTATACTTTTTCTTCTGTGGATCATAAATGTAGCATTCTGAAAGTATATGACACACTGTCAATGGAGTATTGCAAATTGTACACCGAGGTTGGGCATCTCTGGTGATCAAGTAGGCATCAGTCATTGTTGTGTGGCCAATTCTCAGACGAGTGATAATGATTTGATGTTTCCTATTAAGGTTTTTAAAACAGCAAACGTCAGTGGAGGATCCACTAACTGAGTGTAGTTTAGTTGTTTGATGTTGAGACCATTGAGTTTTCCAAGCATTGTTGATTTTAGCACGAAAGTAAATGGAACAGTCTGAATGGTGCAATGGAATGTCAGTGCTGCAAACAGGTTTCCGAAGAGCAGTTTTGGCTGCCTCGTCTGCTTTCTCGTTGCCAGAAATTTTTGGTGAGAAGGAACCCCATAAAAGGATCACTTGTTTTACTTGTTCTAAGGCCTGATTATAGGAAATTTGAACATTTTGGGCAAGTTGGTTGTCTGTATAAATATTCTGAGTTGCCATTAGGCCCGATTTGAATCTCAAAAGATTATGAATGACTGATTCTTTGACTCTGTTATATACGAGAAGGTTTGTTTAATAGCGTATAGTTCGTTGGAAAATGCAGAGAAACAGTCAGGAAGTTTTACGGTCTGAACTTGATTTGGTAGAATTATTGCACATGCTACCCCATGAGCTGATTTTGAACCATTTTAAAATGTTTTTTCATAATCAAATTGTGAACTAGACACTTCTTAAAAGAGTTATTGCTAAATAATTCCAGATGTTTGTCCTTTTCTGTAGGGTTCCATTTCTTGGTTAAATTTTGGTTTTTTAAGCATCCCGGAAGGAAAATCGGGAATTCTGTTTGTTGTTATCTTCTGAAGGCTGGTTTGTTGTTTCTTTAAGAAGTAATTAATCCGATCGTTGAACAGTAATGATTTGAATGGACGCTGGAGTTTATCTCTTATGGGTGCTTTTGGAAGTACCTAATTATGAGCATTTGAGTAGGGTAATCCAGCTATTTTCATTGCATACTTTAAACTTAAGTATTTTCGGCATACGTCAAGGGGAGTTTCATCTAATTCCATACGTAAACTCTCGATTGGACTAGTATGTGCCTTAAGGCTGTGGAATGTTCAAGGTCGAGATCTTTAAGTAGCGAGGGGCTGCCTTAATTATACAATATTGAAGCGTAGTCTAGCTTGGATCTTGTTAATGCTTTATATGACGTGTGAAGGACTTTTATGTCGGATCCCCAGTTACTAGCGCAGAGAGTTCTTAATATACTTTGCCTGTTTTGCAATCTGTTGCCAGTAATTTTATATGTGAAGACCAAGTTAGTCTTTTGTCAAATATTAGACCTAGTATTCTCACAGAACTGGCAACTACAAGCTTTTTGCCATTTATAAACAACTTGAGTTTACATCCATTGCGTCTTGCTCTTAAAAATTGATATATTTGGTTTTATGCTCCGAGAATTTTAACTCTATATCACTGGACCAGTCTTGATTGAGTGCAATAATTTCTATAACATGTCTTGAGTTGTGGATGAGTTTCCTCCTGAACAAAAAAATAAAAACGTCATCTGCAAAGAGACATGCTTTAGCTGGTGGTAACACAGGATTGACTATTTTGTTCAGTGCAACAATAATGTTACTCTCAAGATTGAGCCTTAAGATCCCAATTATTTATTAATATGCTCTGAGATAGACTGCCATTCATTCTGACTCGGATCTATCACTTTTGAAGGAAATTACTGATGAAGCTTAGCATGTGATCATTCATATTCTATTTTCTATATCTAAGATGAGACATAAAAGGTGCTGGGAATTATTAAATACGTCTTTGATTTCAGTTCTAGAACAATTAAATTATCAATTGTAGAGTGAAACTGGCGAAAACCACTTTGAGATTGGCTGAAAAAGTGATTCTTCTCTAGCATCCATCGCAAACGTTTATCTATTACTTTTTCCATGACTTTGGACATAATAGATATTAGTGCAACGGGCCTATAGTTTACTAGATGTAGATAATCCTTGTTTGGTTTAAGAATAGGCATTACTATTGAGTGTTGCCGTGATGGAGAAAATGCATTATTGACCCATATATAATTGAATATTTTCGTGCTATATTCTACACCAACTTGAGGTAATTGCTTTGGAAATTCAAAAGGGATATTATCTGGGCCAGGAGTCGTGCATTTAAAACCAAATAGAGCATCTTATGCTTCTTCAATACGGATTGAATCGTTTTAAGTGTAACTAGTATTTGTACTTATATTATCAATTTGTATTGGGTTTAATGGTGTATTATTCCGCTGCCGGTTCAACACTTTTGCAAAAAAATTTGCTAAGGTGTTAGCTATTTCCTTGGAATTAGTTTTGATACTGCGATCATCAGGATTACGAATAGCCGTTATCTGGGCACCATTGTAACACCTTTTTATACTCTTTATTTTTTACCATAATATTGACTGGGGTGTCTTGTCAGTTAACGTAGAGAGGATGGTCAGCCACGTTTCTTTCGTATCGCTTCCAAGAATGCGACACGAATATTTTCAAGAAAATCCCTACGCCCACTACCCTTTACATAGAATATGTTTTCGAAATGTTGATTTTCTCAAAAATAGTTCCACCGATTTTGATTAAAATGCGTTATGTTTAAGAAATGCTCATGACAAAGCAAATGTAAATGTAAATGAGAAGACACCTTTCGTTTTATCTCTCTTTTGTTTTGCTGCTCGCCATGCAATGCACCCCGAACTTCAATTGTTCACAGTGCGACACATTTTAAAAGATCTTACTGTCACTTTTGTCTAGTGTACTGCCTTATTTCCATTCTGCCCAGAAGGAAGCAAATAATAAGACAATTCCTGCTAATGTTTCGCTCGATTAGCATGATTAAGATAAAGAATGAAATTTTTTGTAAGAGTAGATTGTGGAACAGATTGAGAGAGTCGTGGGAAAAGTACTCATTAGATTTTTAAAAATAGTTATATTTTATTTATATTGTTATTTATTGTATATATTTCGTTTATAGTATAAATAAATCCAACTTCAAATTTATTATTCACTTATTAAATGTCACTTTTATTATTATTATTCTTATTATTATTATTAATATTATTATTATTATTATTATTATTATTATTATTATTATTATTATTATTATTATTATTAATAGTATTATTATTATTAATTTCTGTAGCAGGCATGCAATATATATATATATTATTACTATTATTATTATTATTATTATTATTATTATTATTATTATTAATTTTTGTAGCAGGCATGCAATATATATATTAGATAGAGAAGGTATTCCACCCAAAAATTCGATACCAAATTTTAACGGGAAATACATGCTTTGAGGAGCCCTGTGTCCAAGAAAAGCATTTTTAGTAGAAGGCCCGCTTGTGTGTGTGGCTGTGTGTTTGTCTGTCTGTCTGTCTGTCTGTCTGTGGACAACATAAATCAAAAACGAAAATTCCGTTAAATACCCAACTTAGTATTTTTTTGATTGTGTTTAACGCATGGTGTTCGCGCGCGAACTTTGAAGAATACGAAGATTTTCAGGAAATTCCTCCATCCCCCTCAATTTACCCTTTACATGGAAAACATTCGAACATTTTGATTTTCTCAAAAATGGTTCTAAAGATTTTGATTAATATTTCGTGTGTTAAGGATGCTTATACGACAAATAAAATTACATCTCGAATTTTCTGGGAATAGCTTCTGAAGTCATCTTCGTTGTGAATATCTTTTGCATATTTGGTAAACCATAAGTGATAGACAAAACGTAACTACACAAACATGGGGAGTTCACTAAAAGACACAATTTATGTTTATACCTACACATTTTTTATTGATATTTCCAATATAAACCTTGTTATAGGTTTCAATTATAAAATACTTACCTATCGCTTTGGTCTACTGTCTTTCCTAATTTCCCTTCTACTTATAAGGTAATAAAGAAATTTCTGCTAATGTTTATATTGGCTGTTCCTATATAACATTAGAAATTATATGCTCTGTATGCTTTAGCAAATACATTAGAACATTGTATTTATTATTATTATTATAATTATTATTATTATTATTTTATTATTGTAATTATTATTGTTATTATACTTATTATTATTATTATTTTTATTATTATTATTATTTTAAAGCTTACACTCATGCTAATCGAGATAAAATTATCAAAAATTGTTTTATTACTTGCTTTTTCGTAAGTAAAAGGGAAATAAGGGAATGCCATAGGCGAAAGCGATAATCAAATCTTTTAAAAGCTATGTGAATTACTTTGTTTGAATGCTACGAGTTGACAAATTCCCGAATGAGAAAAGTATAAGCATTTTAAAGCTGAAATCAATAACATGCAATATCTCAGAAACAGTCAGCTCTACTAGATAAACATAAATGACACAAATGATGTGTTTTAACAAGATTTACAGTTTTATGTAGTAAGTTTTCGTCTACATGTTACGGTTTACCAGTTATGCAAAATTCATCAAAATTCAACCAAAATAAAGAGGGCTTCAGAGGCATTCCCAGAAAAGCTAACATATAAATTTTATTTGTATTATATTGGATATTTTAAACAAAATCGTTAATAAAATGTAAATTTTAAAAAATGTTTATGTAAAGATTGGTATTAACAAACTTTTTATTTTTCAGCAATGCTGTTCACAGACACACACACTGATATTTTTCTAAAATATTTTTTTTTTTTTTTTTTTTTTTGTGGATTCAGTTGTCTAGGTATCAAAATTTTGGGTGCAAAACAATACCTTCTCTCTACACTGTGTAATTAGATATTACGTGTATAGAAAGCAATAGTTAGATAATAAGACAGTGAAACACTACATGCTCTCGTGTTTGCATTGCGGCTCGTTAATGCTTCTGCCGTGTGTATAGTGCGTATTGATGATAATGATGATGACAATAACAATAATAATAGTAATAATAAAAACAATGATAATGATAATACAGTGACACACTACGTGTTCTTGTATTTGCGTGCTTTTTGTTTATGACTAGGGCTCGGAAATATCATCCTTTTTCTTTCTCTATATGTACTATGTACATAGTGTATAGAGAAGGTATTGTATTGCACCAAAAAAAACAACACCAAGATTTCACCGGAAGTACATGTTTTAAGGCCCCCTGAATTAAAAAAAAATTATACAAATGTATAGAGAAGGTATTGTATTGCACCCAAAAATTCATTAGCAAGATTTCACCGGAAGTACATGTTTTGAGGACCCTTAATTCAAAAATACATTTTTAGACAATTGTCCGTGCATGTGTGTGTGTGGGGGGGGGGAAGCATAGCTCAAAAACGAAAAGACCGTTAAATACCAAACTGGGAATTTAAACTTAGTATCTTCTAAGGATGCGAAACGAAGATATTCGAGATAGACCCCGCCCAAACTACACTTTACATGGAAATTTTTTGAAACTTTTTTTTTTTAAAAAAACACCTATAACGATTTCAATTAAAGTACAGTAGGTATATTAAAGATAGTTACATCCCGTGCGGTGCCAGAGCAGCGGGCGTTAAACACTACCAAAAAAAAATTGTTACGTGATAAATAAAATTTATATCTTTCATTTTCTGGAAGTAGCCTCTGATATCGTTTTCATTCTAAATCTCTGTAGCATAACTGGTAAACCGTAAGAGACAGATAAAATACAATACTTAAATATAGGGCTCGTAAAACACACAACTTATGTTATATACAGTATTTTTGTGTATTTAACCAATTTACGAGATGCTTATTATTGCTTTCAATTTCATAGTATTTAAAATTTTCTGAAATGGGAAGCCCCCATCCATTTCATATCTCTTTTGTTTTATTCCTTGCCACTAAAAAAGAACCGAATTTCAATGATAAACGCACAGCGACAGCTTTTAAAAGTGTGCATTTCCCTTCTACTTATAAGGTACTAAGAATTAAAAACATTTTTGGTAATGTTTGTTTTTATTAGCATTATGTAGGTAATTTGTAAGAATATTTTTTTTCAGAGCAGATAGAGAAAGTCGTGTGAAAGGAACATAACGGATTCTTTGTAGTAAGCTTTTGTCTATCTCTTACAGCTTCACTGTTATGAAAACTATAGTTCAGGGGCTACTCCCAAGAAATTTAGGATATACGCGTTATTTGCCATGTAAATATCTTTAACATACGGCATTTTAATTAAAATCTTTAGCGACCTTTTTTAAAAATTGGAAAACTTTTCTTTTAACTACATAGTGCTAATCGCGATCAACATTAGCAGAAATGGTCTTAGTACTTAATTACTTATAAATAGAAGGGAAGTGAGGGAATACACTAGACTAAGTATTTCAAAACTGGAACCGGTAACAGGGAATATCTCTTAAATTTATAGCGCTACAAAAAGTTGTATATGACCAAAATGTGTGTTTTACTGACATCTACATGTTTTGTGTGTAAGTTTTTTTTATCCCTACTTATGCAAAAGTATCTAGAAAGGAGAGGTCTTGAGAGGCTATTTCCTGAACATTCAAGATAAACGTTTTATTTGAAATGTATACATTTTTACATATTGGCATTTTAATTAAAATTGTTACGGCCGTTAAGGATAAAATTAAATACTTCAAAAATGTTCCATGAAAAGCGTAGTTGGGTGTGGGAGGAATTTACTGAAAATCTTTTCATCGCATCTTTGAAGATATTAAACTTAAATGCCATCTGTGGTATTTAACCAATGTTTCGTTTTTGAGATATGCTGTCAACAGGCGCGTACGCACACATACACAGACACACTCAGAGACAGACGGACATATTTACCTTTTTGTAAGGATGATTTTCTGAATCAGAGACCCTCAAAACAAGTATTTCCTTGAAGTCTCAGTATCGAATATTTGGGTGGAATACAGTACTTTCTCTGCGTACTATGTACAGGAGTGATTGGAGAGAGTAACTTTGCTTTTATGCTGGGGTCTTCAAAACATGTATTTCCTGTGAAATCCGGTACATTGTACCTACGTGCTACAGAAGCTAAAAAGTATAGTTTGGATTTTCTACGAATAGTCTATGAAGCCCTCTTCACTCTGAATGGTTTTAGTTATATTTGGTAAACCGTGAGAGATACTCAATGTCCTACTACCAAAAATACGGAACATGTTAAATCATTTAATTTTCGTAAGTTAATATTTAATTTATTTTTGTGGCCTTAATGATCTGGTTCCCAAGGTCGGGGATCAAACTTTTACCTAAAGGCCTTTTGTAGCCTTAAACATCCGAAATGTTATTGGTTTAAACTCTCTGCTTCCAAACTAGCAGAGGGTGCTGCATTTTTCGAGTGTAAAAATTCTTAGCTCAATGGTTTCCTTCGGAAGGTCCCGTGTCCTAGATGTACGCACCTAAAAGAAGCCTCTGAGCAAAATTAAGCGGTCTTTTACGCCCAGTGTAGAATATCATGCTGAGTACGACTGCTGTTAAAGAACGTCCATCTATAAATCTCAATGTTTATTTCAGATTTTCTAATTCGCCATGTGTGTTTTCTTTTGGTCCTGTTTAATGCCCGTTTTACTACCTGTGGCACCGCAGGCGGGCCATGTGTGTTGAGGCAGCATACATCTATGAAGGGATTTCCAAAATGACAAATTTCTCTGCAATTGTTGATAAGCGGTGCTTAACAATTCGCCTTCTGAAAGGACCTTTTTTTCTCCTGAGCAGATAAAACTAAGGTTTTTAAACTAAGAATGCCAGAAATGCCTGATTTATGGGACAGCGTTATTGTCATAAAACCCTCATTAATATATCTAATTTAAAGCAGCTAAGATGCCGGTAAAAAGTGTTACTGGTATAATGACCATAAAATATCATTTAAAAGTTATTCATATTTGAGGGTTTGGAATCGTAAGGGTCATTGGGGCAATAAGTTCTGTTTTATATTGGCTTTTAGCTTTCAGAATGCATAACTTACAGAGAAAGCGCATTGAAAGTGCTATATACTCTAAATAGCATTGTGCTAAGACCTGGGGAGGAAATGAAAATAACAATAGAGCCTATAAACGGGAGGAGGACTGGTTTGATGAAGAATGCAGAGTAACAAAACTACTGTCTCTTCGGCGGTGTTTTAGCTAATGGGTTGGGGCGCACTTCCAAGCAGGCAGGGGTTTAGCAATTGGAAGGAGGTAGTGTTGAAGCAAGTGAGGGGTGAAGTCGTTTGAAGGCCTGGCACGAGTCCAGCAAAAGTGTACCCGCCCAGTAGATTAAAGTGTTCCTTGAACGATAATCCACACCACCTCACGAGCTACAGGCTGAGCAAAAGGGCCCTACCCACCGGGGTAAATAATACATTAATTAGGTATTAAAATAACATTACTATTTTCAACCTTTTCTGATTTCAAATTTCACAGTGCTTACATGATTAGGGTTCCAAAACGTCTGTGTACGTCCCAGAGTGTATTTCACAAGGCTTAATGATTAGGGTTCCAGAACATCTCTATGTACACCCCAGAATGCGCATTATCCGGTGTGGCTAGGCCAGGGTCTCTTGAAGAACAAGGTAATTTGGCAGGAGTATTAACTTGTCCTCAACCAACCCAACGGATTGGAAAAACTTGGTTAAGCCACCTTTGAACGACAGTGCAAAATGCGGTGTAGCACCGTCTTGTTGAAACGTAACGGTTTCCATTAATCCTCTGGCTCCCAGCTGTGGGAGCAATCACACCTTCAGCATCCTCAGATAAGTTTCTTGATTTACAGACCCATCAAAAAAATAAAGGCCAAACACATGTTTACCGGTCGTTCCTGCCCAAATCATCACATGTAGTGGACTGTTCTCGATTTCTTCATAAACATGCACTATAGGGCATTACTAAATAAGATGTGTAAAAACATCAGTGCACCACAAATAATGACCTGAAGGAACCAGTTTGTACTGCCTTTACAACAGTCACACTAGATATGTTGGAGAAGGTGAATAAACGAACTTTTCGGTAAATCCAACTGTGCGTTGATACTGATGAGATGTACAAAGATGTTTTGGAACCCAAATCATGAAATGTGAAAGCGTTGAAAATAATAATGTTATTTTAATACATAACAGTTAAGTTAATGTTTACCCCAGTGGGTAGGTACTTTTCGTCCATCCTGTACAACACCGCTGAGCAGATAGTGCAAGTATTACAGTTCTGCTTAAGTGAAGGTAAGTAGGAGACAAAGAATCAAAGGAAGAGTACATGCAAGGACGGGATTCATATAATTCATTGCTAGAACTAAATAAAACATGATTGAAGTATATACTTCAAGGTAACGATAAGAATCGTAAATTGAAGTAATGTGAAAGAGGTATAAAAGGTTATAAAAGCCAATGCGTGGTAAATAAGTAACGAAACCCAGTACCAGGTGGCCCAACAGCGCTATATTTCACGTGTACATAACCCTGCTTGCGTTAAAAGAGTTGCAGAACTCATCGGGGCAAATTCACGGGAAAATAGAGTCAGCGACCATATTTCTATTCCCCTTGCTTATCAGCGACAACAGTGAACGGATCGCGCTCATTTAGAGACAGTTCCCAGGCTTCCATTAGCTAGAGTGTGTCCGTGATGATATATCAGAGCAGTATAAACAGACAGAGAGGAGTTTTGGAATCCCTACGCCTATAGTTACTGAGGCTTTATTTTTGAAAAAATAAAGTAAACTGTTAGATTCACGAATAAAATCTGATTTGTTACATTCACATGACTTTCTCTACTTGATCTGCAAACAAACTATTTTTACACAAGATTACTATTTTATCTGCATCATGCTAATCAAGAAAAACAGTAAAAACTGACTTATTACTTGCTTGTTCCTACGTAGAAGGGCAATTGGAATATACAAGCCTAAAGCGATAGTGAAATATTCTAAATGCTGGTCGTTATGTGAACAATTGAAGTTCGTTTCTCCAGGACAGGAATGAAACAAAACAGAGACGAAACGAAAGATAACTGCCCGTTTGAGAAAGCGAAACCAATAAAAATAAATATCCCGAAAGTGACAAAAAGCTACCACAAAAGAAAAAACTTATGATGTGCTCATTCGCCTGAATTTTTCTACCCTTTCTACAAAAAACTGCTTAGAAAAGATTACTCTTCTTTCTACACCATGCTAATGGAGAGAAACATTGGCAGAATCTTATTATTACTTATATCCTTATAAATAGGAAGGAACTAAGGGAATGCAATATGATAAATTGTCAAATATTTTTAAAGCTGTCGCATACGAATACCATAGAAATTCGCTTATTTGCATTGCCAGGAGTAAACCAAAAGAAACACGATAATTTCCGGTCTGAGAAAACTGTAACCATTTTAAAATTGAAACCAATTCCAAGGAATATCTTGCAAACCATTAACTCCACAACAAAAATTTAAAGGCCATATATTGTGTGCTATTACCAAGTCTATATTTTTGTGTAGTAAGTTCTTGTCAGTCGCTTGCAGTTTACCAGTTATGCAAAATCTCTCACAATGAAGAGGGCTTCAGAGGCTATTTCCAAGAAGTTGAAGATATACATTTTATTTGTGTTGTAAATAACTTTAATATACGGTATTTTAATTAAAATCGTTAGAGCCATTTTTGAGAAAATACAAATTTTCGAAAAACTTTCCATGTAAAATGTAGTTTTGGATGCAAGTATTTCTCTAAAATGTAATAGAAAGTTTGGTATTTTATGAACTTCTCGATTTTGAGATGCTGTCCTCAGGCATGAAAATGGACTCTCTTCTATTTTTTATTGTTGATTAAGGAGCTCTCAAAACATATTATGTTAACGGTGCAATCAAGGTATTCAATGTTTGAGTGGAAGACAATACCTTCTCTATCCGCTATGTACATTGTAAATACGTGTTAGGGAAACTCAAATTACACATGACGTAAATTGTGAGTTTTAACGAGATCTACACTTTTTTGTGAAAAGTAAGTTTTTGTCTATTTCTTCTGGTTTACCAGTTATGCAAAATGCATTCAGAATGAATAGGTCTTCAGAGATTTACAATTTACTAATTTCTCTACATGAACTATGCGCGTAGTAGGTAGAGAAGGTATTGTATTTCACCTAAAAAGTCGATGTTGGGTTTTCACAGTAACTATAAGCATGTTTTGATCCCCTGGAATCCAAAAAAGAATCATTTTTAGAAAAATACCCGAGTATGCGTCTGTATGTGTATGTGTTATGCCTGTAGGCAGCATAGCTCAAATACAAAAAGTCGGATAAATATTAAACTTGGTGTTTAAGTTCAGTATCTTCCAAGGATACGACACGAAGATTTTCATGAAACTCCTTCACCCCGACTACGCTTTACATGGCACTTTTTTTTTTTCCTCGAAACTATTGATTTATTCAAAAATGCCTGTAACGATTTTGATTAAAATACATATGTTTTAGATAAAATAAATGTATATCTTTAACTTTCTGGGAATGGAATCTGAGGACCTCTTCATTCTGGATGTTTTTTGTGCAACTCTTATACTGTAAAAGATAGGCAAAAACTTACTACAGAAAAAACTTAGATCTCATTAAAACTGTCATTTAAATTTGTTGTAGAACTAACAGTTTCCGAGATATTCCTTTTTTTTGGGGGGGGGGTTTCACTTTCAAACTACGTAACTTTTTTCAAACTGGGTTAATTGTGTAACGGACATTTGAGATTTAATAAGGAATGTATGTTTTGAGCCATCTGATTCCCCCCCCCCAAAAAGCATTTTAGGCAAATATCCGTGTACACGTCTGTGTGTCTGTAGGTAGCATAGCTCAAAAACGAAAAGTCGGTTGAATACTGTAAACTTGATATTTAAGTTCAATATCTTCCAAGAATGCGACACGAATATTTTCAAGAAAATCCCTACTCCCACTACCCTTTACATAGAATATGTTTTCGAAATGTTGATTTTCTCAAAAATAGTTCCACCGATTTTGATTAAAATGCGTTATGTTTAAGAAATGCTCATGACAAAGTAAATGTAAATGTAAATGAGAAGACACCTTTCGTTTTATCTCTCTTTTGTTTTGCTGCTCGCCATGCAAAGCAACCCGAACTTCAATTGTTCACAGTGCGACACTTTTTAAAAGATCTTACTGTCACTTTTGACTAGTGTACTCCCTTATTTCCATTCTGCCCAGAAGGAAGCAAATAATAAGACAATTCCTGCTAATGTTTCGCTCGATTAGCATGATTAAGATAAAGAATGATATTTTTCTAAGAGTAGATTGTGGAACACATTGAGAGAGTCGTGGGAAGAGTACTCATTAGATTTTTAAAAATAATTATATTTTATTTATATTGTTATTTATTGTATATATTTCGTTTATAGTATAAATAAATCCAACTTCAAATATATTATTCACTTATTAAATGTCACTTCTTTATTATTATTATTATTATTATTATTATTATTATTATTATTATTATTATTATTAACTTATTTAGCAGGCATGCAATATATATATTATTATTACTATTATTATTATTTATTTCTGTAGCAGGCATGCAAAATATATATATAATAGATAGAGAAGGTATTCCACCCAAAAATTCGATACCAAATTTTAACGGGAAATACATGCTTTGAGGAGCCCTGTGTCCAAGAAAAGCATTTTTATTAGAAGGCCCGCTTGTGTGTGTGGCTGTGTGTTTTTCTGTCTGTGTGTCTGTCTGTGGACAACATAAATCAAAAACCAAAAGTCCGTTAAATACCCAACTTAGTATTTTTTTGATTGTGTTTAACGCATGGTGTTACTTCACATAGTATCGCGCGCGAACTTTGAAGAATACGAAGATTTTCACGAAATTCCTCCATCCATCCCCCCCCCTCCAATTTACCCTTTACATGGAAAATATTCGAACATTTTGATTTTCTCAAAAATAGTTCTAAAGATTTTGATTAATATTTCGTGTGTTAAGGATGCTTATACGACAAATAAAATTACATATCGAATTTTCTGGGAATAGTTTCTGAAGTCATCTTCGCTATGAATAGCTTTTGCATATTTGGTAAACCATAAGTGATAGACAAAACGTAACTACACAAACATGGGGAGTTCATTAAAACACACAATTTATGTTTATACCTACAAAATTTTTATTGATATTTCCAATATAAACCTTGTTTAGGTTTCAATTATAAAATACTTACCTATCGCTTTGGTCTACTATCTTTCCAAATTTCCCTTCTACTTATAAGGTAATAAAGAGATTTCTGCTAATGTTTATATTGGCTAGCACGAAGTAGATAGAATAAAAGGTTACAGAGATGTAGAGAAAGTCATGTGACTGGAGAACATCAGATTTTTGTAGGAAATACTATTTCCGCTGTTCCTACATAACATTAGAAATTATATGCTCTGTATGCTTTAACAAATACATTAGAGCTTTGTATTTATTATTATTATTATGATTATTATTATTATTATTTTATTATTTTAATTATTATTGTTATTACACTTATTATTATTATTTTAAAGCTTACACTTATGCTAATGGAGATAAGATTATCAAAAATTGTTTTATTACTTGCTTTTTCGTAAGTAAAAGGCAAATAAGGGAATGCCATAGGCGAAAGCGATAATCAAATCTTTTAAAAGCTATGTGAATTACTTTGTTTGAATGCTACGAGTTGACAAATTCCCGAATGAGAAAAGTATAAGCATCTTAAAGCTGAAATCAATAACATGCAATATCTCAGAAACAGTCAGCTCTACCAGATAAACATAAATGACATAAATGATGTGTTTTATCGAGATTTACAGTTTTATGTAGTAAGTTTTCGTCTACATGTTACGGTTTACCACTTATGCAAAATTCATCAAAATTCAACCAAAATAAAGAGGGCTTCAGAGGCATTCCCAGAAAAGTTAACATATAAATTATATTTATATTATATTGGATATTTTAAACAAAATCGTTAAGAAAATGTAAATTCTAAAAAATGTTCATGTAAAGTTTGGTATCAACAAACTTTTTATTTTTCAGCAATGCTGTTCACAGACACACACACTGATATTGTTCTGAAATATTTTTTTTTTTTTTTTTTTGCGGATTCAGGTGTTTAAGTATCAAAATTTTGAGTGCAAAACAATACCTTCTCTCTACACTATGTAATTAGATATTACGTGTATAGAAAGCAATAGATAGATAATAAGACATTGAAACACTACATGCTCTCGTGTTTGCATTGCGGCTCGTTAATGCTTCTGCCGTGTGTATAGTGCGTATTGATGATAATGATGATGACAATAACAATAATAATAGTAATAATAAAAACAATGATAATGATAATACAGTGACACACTACGTGTTCTTGTATTTGCGTGCTTTTTGTTTATGACTAGGGCTCGGAAATATCATCCGTTTTCTTTCTCTATATGTACTATGTACATAGTGTATAGAGAAGGTATTGTATTGCACCAAAAAAAACGACACCAAGATTTCACCGGAAGTACATGTTTTAAGGCCCCCTGAATTAAAAAAAATGTTAGACAAATGTATAGAGAAGGTATTGTATTGCACCCAAAAATTCAATACCAAGATTTCACCGGAAGTACATGTTTTGAGGACCCTTAATTCAAAAATACATTTTTAGACAAATGTCCGTGCATGTGTGTGTGTGGGGGGGAAGCATAGCTCAAAAACGAAAAGACCGTTAAATACCAAACTGGGTATTTAAACTTAGTACCTTCTAAGGATGCGAAACGAAGAAATTCGAGATAGACCAGGCCCAACCTACACTTTACATGGAAATTTTTATGAAACTTTTTTTTTTAAAAAACACCTGTAACGATTTCAATTAAAGTACAGTAGGTATATTAAAGATAGTTACATCCCGTGCGGTGCCAGAGCAGCGGGCGTTAAACACTACCAAAAAAAAAATTGTTACGTGATAAATAAAATTTATATCTTTCATTTTCTGAAAGTAGCCTCTGATATCGTTTTCATTCTAAATATCTGTAGCATAACTGGTAAACCGTAAGAGACAGATAAAATAGAATACTTAAATATAAGGCTCGTAAAACACACAACTTATGCTATATAAAATATTTGTGTGTATTTAACCATTTTAAGAGATGCCTATTATTGCTTTCAATTTCATAGTATTTAAAATTTTCTGAAATGGGAAGCCCCCATCCATTTCATATCTCTTTTGTTTTATTCCTTGCCACTAAAAAGAACCGAATTTCAGTGATAATCGCACAGCGACAGCTTTTAAAATTGTGCATTTCCCTTCTACTTATAAGGTACTAAGAATTAAAAACGTTTTTGGTAATGTTTGTTTTTATTAGCATTATGCAGGTAATTTGTAAGAATAGCTTTTTTCAGAGCAGATAGAGAAAGTCGTGTGAAAGGAACATAACGGATTCTTTGTAGTAAGCTTTTGTCTATCTCTTACAGCTTCACTGTTATGAAAACTATAGTTCAGGGGCTACTCCCAAGAAATTTAGGATATACGCGATATTTGCCATGTAAATATCTTTAATGTACGGCATTTTAATTAAAATCTTTAGCGACCTTTTTTAAAAATTGGAAAACTTTTCTTTTAACTACATAGTGCTAATCTCGATAAACATTAGCAGAAATAGTCTTAGTACTTAGTTACTTATAAATAGAAGGGAAGTGATTGAATACACTAGACTAAGTCTTTCAAAACTGGAACCGGTAACAGGGAATATCTCTTAAATTTATAGCGCTACAAAAAGTTGTATAAGACCAAAATGTGTGTTTTACTGACATCTACATGTTTTGTGTGTAAGTTTTTTTTATCCCTACTTATGCAAAAGTATCTAGAAAGGAGAGGTCTTGAGAGGTTATTTCCTGAACATTCAAGATAAACGTTTTATTTGAAAAGTAAACATTTTTACATATTGGCATTTTAATTAAAATTGTTACGGCCGTTAAGGATAAAATCAAATACTTCAAAAATGTTCCATGAAAAGCGTAATTGGGTGTAGAAGGAATTTACTGAAAATCTTTTTATCCCATCTTGGAAGATATTAAACTTAAATGCCATCTGTGGTATTTAACCAATGTTTCGTTTTTGAGATATGCTGTCAAGAGGCACGCACACACACATACACAGACACACTCAGAGACAGACGGACATAATTACCTTTTTCTCAGGATGATTTTCTGATTCAGAGACCCTCAAAACAAGTATTTCCTTGAAGTCTCAGTATCGAATATTTGGGTGGAATACAGTACTTTCTCTGCGTACTATGTACAGGAGTGATTGGAGAGAGTAACTTTGCTTTTATGCTGGGGTCTTCAAAACATGTATTTCCTGTGAAATCCGGTACATTGTACCTACGTGCTACAGAAGCTAAAAAGTATAGTTTGGATTTTCTACGAATAGTCTATGAAGCCCTCTTCACTCTGAATGGTTTTAGTTATATTTGGTAAACCGTGAGAGATACTCAATGTCCTACTACCAAAAATACGGAACATGTTAAATCATTTAATTTTCGTAAGTTAATATTTAATTTATTTTTGTGGCCTTAATGATCTGGTTCCCAAGGTCGGGGATCAAACTTTTACCTAAAGGCCTTTTGTAGCCTTAAACATCCGAAATGTTATTGGTTTAAACTCTCTGCTTCCAAACTAGCAGAGGGTGCTGCATTTTTCGAGTGTAAAAATTCTTAGCTCAATGGTTTCCTTCGGAAGGTCCCGTGTCCTAGATGTACGCACCTAAAAGAAGCCTCTGAGCAAAATTAAGCGGTCTTTTACGCCCAGTGTAGAATATCATGCTGAGTACGACTGCTGTTAAAGAACGTCCATCTATAAATCTCAATGTTTATTTCAGATTTTCTAATTCGCCATGTGTGTTTTCTTTTGGTCCTGTTTAATGCCCGTTTTACTACCTGTGGCACCGCAGGCGGGCCATGTGTGTTGAGGCAGCATACATCTATGAAGGGATTTCCAAAATGACAAATTTCTCTGCAATTGTTGATAAGCGGTGCTTAACAATTCGCCTTCTGAAAGGACCTTTTTTTCTCCTGAGCAGATAAAACTAAGGTTTTTAAACTAAGAATGCCAGAAATGCCTGATTTATGGGACAGCGTTATTGTCATAAAACCCTCATTAATATATCTAATTTAAAGCAGCTAAGATGCCGGTAAAAAGTGTTACTGGTATAATGACCATAAAATATTATTTAAAAGTTATTCATATTTGAGGGTTTAGAATCGTAAGGGTCATTGGGGCAATGAGTTCTGTTTTATATATTGGCTTTTAGGTTTCAGAACGCATAACTTACAGAGAAAGCGCATTGAAAGTGCTATATACTCTAAATAGCATTGTGCTAAGACCTGGGGAGGAAATGAAAATAACAATAGAGCCTATAAACGGGAGGACTGGTTTGATGAAGAATGCAGAGTAACAAAACTACTGTCTGTTCGGCGGTGTTTTAGCTAATGGGTTGGGTCGCACTTCCAAGCAGGCAGGGGTTTAGCAATTGGAAGGAGGTAGTGTTGAAGCAAGCGAGGGTTGAAGGCGTTTGATAGTGTGGACGCCTGGCACGAGTCCAGCAAAAGTGTACCCGCCCACTAGGTTAAAGTGTTCCTTGAACGATAAGCCACACCACCTCACGAGCTACAGGCTGAGCAAAAGGGCCCTACCCACCGGGGTAAATAATACATTAATTACGTATTAAAATTACATTACTATTTTCAACCTTTTCTGATTTCAAATTTCACAGTGCTTACATGAATAGGGTTCCAAAACTTCTGTCTACGTCCCAGAGTGTATTTCACAAGGCTTAATGATTAGGGTTCCAGAACATCTCTATGTACACCCCAGAATGCGCATTATCCGGTGTGGTTAGGCCAGGGTCTCTTGAAGAACAAGGTAATTTGGCAGGAGTATTAACTTGTCCTCAACCAACCCAACGGATTGGAATAACTTTGTTAAGCCACCTTTGAACGACAGTGCAAAATGCGGTGTAGCACCGTCTTGTTGAAACGTAACGGTTTCCATTAATTCTCTGGCTCCCAGCTGTGGGAACTAAAACACGTTCAGCATCCTCAGATAAGTTTCTTGATTTACAGACCCATCAAAAAAATAAAGGCCAAACACATGTTTACCGGTCGTTCCTGCCCAAATCATCACATGTAGTGGACTGTTCTCGATTTCTTCATAAACATGCTCTATAGGGCATTACTAAATAAGATGTGTAGAAACATCGGTACACCACAAATAATGACCTGAAGGAAGCAGTTCGTACTGCCTCTACAACAATCACACTAGATATGTTGAAGAAGGTGAATAAACGAACTTTTCGGTAAATCCAACTGTGCGTTGATACTGATGAGATGTACAAAGATGTTTTGGAACCCAAGTCATGAAATGTGAAAGCGTTGAAAATAATAATGTTATTTTAATACATAACAGTTAAGTTAATGTTTACCCCAGTGGGTAGGGACGTTTCGTCCATCCTGTACAACACCGCTGAGCAGATAGTGCAAGTAATACAGTTCTGCTTAAGTGAAGGGAAGTAGGAGACAATGAATCAAAGGAAGAGTACATGCAAGGACGGGATTCATATAATTCAATGCTAGAACTAAATAAAACATGATTGAAGAATATACTTCAAGGTAACGATAAGAATGGTAAATTGAAGTAATGTGAAAGACGTATAAAAGGTTATAAAAACCAATGCGTGGTAAATAAGTAACGAAACCCAGTATCAAGTGGCCCAACAGCGCTATATTTCACGTGTACATAACCCTGCTTGCGTTAAAAGAGTTGCAGAACTCATCGGGGCAAATTCACGGGAAAATAGAGTCAGCGACCATATTTCTACTCCCCTTGCTTATCAGCGAAAACAGTGAACGGATCGCGCTCATTTAGAGACAGTTCCCAGGCTTCCATTAGCTAGAGTGTGTCCGTGATGATATATCAGAACAGTATAAACAGACAGAAAGGTGTTTTGGAAACCCTACGCCTATAGTTACTGAGGCTTTATTTTTGAGAAAATAAAGTAAACTGTTATATTCACGAATAAAATCTTATTTGTTACATTCACATGACTTTCTCTACCTAATCTGCAAACAAACTATTTTTACACAAGATTACTATTTTATCTGCATCATGCTAATCAAGAAAAACAGTAAAAACTGACTTATTACTTGCTTATTCCTACGTAGAAGGGCAATTGGAATATACAAGCCTAAAGCGATAGTGAAATATTCTAAATGCTGGTCGTTATGTGAACAATTGAAGTTCGTTTCTCCAGGACAGGAATGAAACGAAACAGAGACGAAACGAAAGATAACTTCCCGTTTGAGAAAGCTGAAACCAATAAAAATAAATATCCCGAAAGTAACAAAAAACTACCACAAAAGAAAATCTTATGATGTGCTCATTCGCCTGAATTTTTCTACCCGTTCTACAAAAAACTTCTTAGAAAAGATTACTCTTCTTTCTACACCATGCTAATGGAGAGAAACATTTGCAGAATCTTATTATTACTTATATCCTTATAAATAGGAAGGAACTAAAGGAATGCACTATGATAAATTGTCAAATATTTTTAAAGCTGTCGCATACGAATACCATAGAAATTCGCTTATTTGCATGGCCAGGAGTAAAACAAAAGAAACACGATAACTTCCGGTCTGAGAAAACTGTAACCATTTTAAAATTGAAACCAATTCCAAGGAATATCTTGCAAACCATTAAGTCCACAAAAAAAATTTAAAGGCCATATATTGTGTGTTATTACCAAGTCTACATTTCTGTGTAGTAAGTTCTTGTCTGTCGCTTGCAGTTTACCAGTTATGCAAAATCTCTCACACTGAAGAGGGCTTCGGAGGCTATTTCCAAGAAGTTGAAGATATACATTTTATTTGTGTTGTAAATAACTTTAATATACGGTATTTTAATTAAAATCGTTAGAGCCATTTTTGAGAAAATACAAATTTTCGAAAAACTTTTCATGTAAAATGTAGTTTTGGATGCAAGTATTTCTCTAAAATTTAATAGAAAGTTTGGTATTTTATGAACTTCTCGATTTTAAGATGCTGTCCACAGGCACGAAAATGGACTCTCTTTTATTTTTATTGTTGATTAAGGAGCTCTCAAAACATATTATGTTAACGGTGAAATCAAGGTATTCAATGTTTGAGTGGAAGACAATACCTTCTCTATCCGCTATGTACATTGTAAATACGTGTTAGGGAAACTAAAATTACACATGACGTAAATTGTGAGTTTTAACAAGATCTACACTTTTTTGTGAAAAGTAAGTTTTTGTCTATTTCTTCTGGTTTACCAGTTATGCAAAATGCATTCAAAATGAATAGGTCTTCAGAGTTTTACAATTTACTAATTTCTCTACATGAACTATGCGCGTAGTGGGTAGAGAAGGTATTGTATTCCACCTAAAATGTCGATGTTGGGTTTTCACAGTAACTATAGGTATGTTTTTATCCCCTGGAATCCAAAAAAGAATCATTTTTTAAAAAATACCCGAGTATGCGTCTGTATGTGTTTGTGTTATGCCTGTAGGCAGCATAGCTCAAATACAAAAAGTCGGATAAATATTAAACTTGGTGTTTAAGTTCAGTATCTTCCAAGGATACGACACGAAGATTTTCATGAAACTCCTTCACCCCGACTACGCTTTACATGGCACTTTTTTTTTTTCCTCGAAACTATTGATTTATTCAAAAATGCCTGTAACGATTTTGATTAAAATACATATGTTTTAGATAAAATAAATGTATATCTTTAACTTTCTGGGAATGTAATCTGAGGACCTCTTCATTCTGGATGACTTTTGTGCAACTCTTATACCGTAAAAGATAGGCAAAAACTTACTACAGAAAAAACGTAGATCTCATTAAAACTGACATTTAAATTTGTTGTAGAACTAACAGTTTCCGAGATATTCGTTTTTTTTTTATTTGGTTTCACTCTCAAACTACGTAACTTTTTTCAAACTAAGTTAATTGTATAACGGACATTTGAGATTTAATAAGGAATGTATGTTTTCAGCCATCTGAATCCCCCCCCCAAAAAAGCATTTTAGGCAAATATCCGTGTACGCGTCTGTGTGTAGCTCAAAAACGAAAAGTCGGTTGATTACTGTAAACTTGATATTTAAGTTCAGTATCTTCCAAGAATGCGACACGAATATTTTCAAGAAAATCCCTACGCCCACTACCCTTTACATAGAATATGTTGATTTTCTCAAAAATAGTTCCACCGATTTTGATTAAAATGCGTTATGTTTAAGAAATGCTCATGACAAAGTAAATGTAAATGTAAATGAGAAGACACCTTTCGTTTTATTTCTCTTTTGTTTTGCTGCTCGCCATGCAAAGCAACCCGAACTTCAATTGTTCACAGTGCGACACTTTTTAAAAGATCTTACTGTCACTTTTGTCTAGTGTACTCCCTTATTTTCATTCTGCCCAGAAGGAAGCAAATAATAAGACAATTCCTGCTAATGTTTCGCTCGATTAGCATGATTAAGATAAATAATATTTTTTGTAAGAGTAGATTGTGGAACAGATTGAGAGAGTCGTGGGAAGAGTACTCATTAGATTTTTAAAAATAATTATATTTTATTTATATTGTTATTTATTTTATATATTTCATTTATAGTATAAATAAATCCAACTTCAAATATATTATTCACTTATTAAATGTCACTTTTATTATTATTATTATTATTACTATTATTATTACTATTATTATTATTATTATTAACTTTTGTAGCAGGCATGCAATACATTATTATTATTATTATTATTATTATTATTATTATTATTATTATTATTATTATTATTATTATTAATTTCTGTAGCAGGCATGCAATATATATATATATATATATATATATATAATAGATGGAGAAGGTATTCCACCCAAAAATTAGATACCAAATTTTAACGGGAAATACATGCTTTGAGGAGCCCTGTGTCCAAGATTAGAATTTTTAGTAGAAGGCCCGCTTGTGTGTGTGGCTGTGTGTTTTTCTGTCTGTCTGTCTGTCTGTGGACAACATAAATCAAAAACGAAAAGTCCGTTAAATACCCAACTTAGTATTTTTTTGATTGTGTTTAACGCATGGTGTTACTTCACATAGTATCGCGCGCGAACTTTGAAGAATACGAAGATTTTCAGGAAATTCCTCCATCCATCCCCCCCCCCCCAATTTACCCTTTGCATGGAAAACATTCGAACATTTCGATTTTCTCAAAAATAGTTCTAAAGATTTTGATTAATATTCCGTGTGTTAAGGATGCTTATACGACAAATAAAATTATATCTCGAATTTTCTGGGAGTAGTTTCTGAAGTCATCTTCACTGTGAATAGCTTTTGCATATTTGGTAAACCATAAGTGACTACATAAACATGGGGAGTTCACTAAAACACACAAATTATGTTTATACCTACACATTTTTATTGATATTTCCAATATAAACCTTGTTATAGGTTTCAATTATAAAATACTTACCTATCGCTTTGGTCTACTGTCTTTCCTAATTTCCCTTCTACTTATAAGGTAATAAAGAAATTTCTGCTAATGTTTATATTGGCTAGCACGAAGTAGATAGAATAAAAGGTTACAGAGATGTAGAGAAAGTCATGTGACTGGAGAACATCAGATTTTTGTAGGAAATACTATTTCCGCTGTTCCTATATAACATTAGAAATTATATGCTCTGTATGCTTTAACAAATACATTAGAGCATTGTATTTTTTATTATTGTTATTATTATTATTATTATTATATTTTAATTATTATTGTTATTATTATTATTATTATTTTAAAGCCTACACTTATGCTAATGGAGATAAAGGTATCAAAAATTGTTTTATTACATGCTTATTCGTAAGTAAAAGGGAAATAAGGGAATGCCATAGGCGAAAGCAAATCTTTTAAAAGCTATGTGAGTTACTTTGTTTGAATGCTACGAGTTGACAAATTCCCGAATGAGAAAAGTATAAGCATTTTAAAGCTGAAATCAATAACAAGCAATATCTCAGAAACAGTCAGCTCTACCAGATAGATCTAAATGACATAAATGATGTGTTTTAACGAGGTTTACAGTTTTATGTAGTAAGTTTTCGTCTACATGTTACGGTTTAACAGTTATGCAAAATTCATCAAAATTCAACCAAAATAAAGAGGGCTTCAGAGGCATTCCCAGAAAAGTTAACATATAAATTTTATTTGTATTATATTGGATATTTTAAACAAAATCGTTAAGAAAATATAAGTTTTAAAAAATGTTCATGTAAAGTTTGGTATTAACAAACTTTTTATTTTTCAGCAATGCTGTTCACAGACACACACACTGATATTTTTCTAAAATATTTTTTTTTGCGGATTCAGGTGTCTAGGTATCAAAATTTTGGGTGCAAAACAATACCTTCTCTCTACACTATGTAATTAGATATTACGTGTATAGAAAGCAATAGATAGATAATAAGACAGAGAAACACTACATGCTCTCGTGTTTGCATTGCGGCTCGTTAATGCTTCTGCCGTGTGTATAGTGCGTATTGATGATAATGATGATGACAATAACAATAATAATAGTAATAATAAAAACAATGATAATGATAATACAGTGACACACTACGTGTTCTTGTATTTGCGTGCTTTTTGTTTATGACTAGGGCTCGGAAATATCATCCTTTTTCTTTCTCTATATGTACTATGTACATAGTGTATAGAGAAGGTATTGTAATGCACCAAAAAATTCAACACCAAGATTTCACCCGAAGTACATGTTTTAATGCCCCCTGAATTAAAAAAAAACGTTTTTAGACAAATGTATAGAGAAGGTATTGTATTGCACCCAAAAATTCAATACCAAGATTTCACCGGAAGTACATGTTTTGAGGACCCTTAATTCAAAAATACATTTTTAGACAAATGTCCGTGCATGTGTGTGTGTGTGGGGGGGGGAAGCATAGCTCAAAAACGCAAAGACCTTTAAATACCTAACTGGGTATTTAAGTTTGGTATCCTCCAATGATGCGGCCGGAAGATTTTCAAGAAACTCACCCCCCCAACTACCCTTCACGCGGTAAAAAATTCGAAAGTTTTGATTTTCTCAAAACTGCATGTAAAAATTTTGATTAAAATCTTTTATATTTAAAATATTTATGTGACAAATAAAATGTATATATTTAATTTTCTGGAAATAACCTATGAAGTCTTGTTTATTATGGATGAATTTTGGGGAATGTTCCATAACTGGTAAAGCGCAAGAGATGGACCAAAGCTTACCACACCAAAAATGTAGAGCTCGTTAAAACACAACATTTATGTTATATACATTTTTTTTTTGTGAAGCTGACCGTTTTTTAGATATTACTTGTTATTAGTTTCAGTTTCAAAATACTTATACTTTTCTCATACTGGAATTTGGCAACTCCTGTCCATACAAACAAAGGTACCTACTTCAATTACATAGCAATCAGCTTTTAAAAGAGTTGACTCTGGATTTAGCCTATGGTACTCCCTTATTTCCCTTCTACTTAGAAGGAAGCAGGTAATAAGATCCTTTCTGCCAATTATTTCTTGATTATCCTTAAGTAAATAGAAGAATAATCTTTTTAACAATTATTTATTGCAGAAATGTAGAGAATGTCATGTGAATGGAACACATCGGATTTTTTCAGACACATTGCAGAAAATGTCGGATGAAATATAACATATTCATTACGCCTCAAGATGAATAAATGGCTTAGTTTTAGTTCCCACTTTTTGAAGTTTTCTGTATTTATTAAATACTGATCAATTTTTAGGACCTCTACATTCTCTTGTTGCATTCTTTCCTTTTACACTGTCAGAATAGGCGTTTCAACATTTCAGTCAAAACAACCTCACAATTCCTAGTTTTTTTATAGTGTTCAACGCCCGCTTTTACTTGTGGCTCTGAAGGCGATTCCTATGAGGTGAACAAATGTGACACATGCTATATTACGTCTAGATGCATTATTCTTACTGTAATCCTGTTAAATTATTCTGGCTTTTCTGATGTAATCATATCAGTGATTAGAGTTTTGACAGGAAAATTGTGCTGGGGCAATAGACATTTCTCAGGACTTACTGGGTGTTACTGACTTGAAAAGTTTGGCATGCATTTTACTATTCTGACAATACTGATAACGTGGCTAAAAAAAACAGACGAGAGATTCATTCAGTTCTCTAGAATATAAAGGGTCTAAGCATATGGGACACTGCACAGGAAAAATTGGCCAAGATAAACCAAGCAACAAAATTACAAAAAAAAAAAAAAAAAATCTCGTGTGTTCCATTCCCATGACTTTCTCTACACATCCGTAACAATCTATTCTATAAAAAACTTATTCTTCTATCTGCCTCATGCTGATATAGATAAACATTAACAGAAATGGTCTTACTTATTTTCTAATAAGTAGAAGGGAAATTAGGGAATATACTAGGCTAAATTGATGTTTATCATTTTTAAAAGCTCGCTGCTATATTATTGAAATTCCTAGGTATCTTTGCACGGTCAGGAGTTGAAAAGTTCCAGTTTAAGAAAATTTGAAGTGTTTTAAAATTGACACAAAAAGAAGGGATATGTCATAAAAGGTTTAACTATATAAAAATGTTGTATGTCATAAATAGTGCATTTCACGAGCCCTCCATTTTCTGTGTTGTAGCTTTTGTCTGTCTCTTACGATTTACCAGTTATGAAAATGTCATTCAGAATGAAGATAGCTTCAGAGGGCATTTCCGGAAAATTCAAGATATATATTTTATTTAGCATGTAAATACATATCTTTAATTAACGGTATTTTAATTAAAATTGCTACAGTCGATATTGATAAATTTGAAGTTTGAGGTGAGGGGATTTTCTTGAAAATGTTCGTATTGTAGGAATTATTTGGCTACATGTGCCATTCTTCCTTCAATTCGCAAAGAGTTTATTATATCCCTTTCACAGGCACCACAACTGAAGTGACTTGAATTGCCGTGATTGTTGGTGTGACGCGATGTTGACTAGCCATCCGTTCAAAGTCGAACATTGCGAGTTGGAGTCCCAGCGACTGTGGTCAAATGTGCCTGTGGTATAGAAAAGAGAGGGACCAACTAAAATAACTTGTGTGATGGCACGCCTGGATGCTGACGGGATTACGTTTTACTGCAGTTGCATGGGATTTGCTCATTTCTATTAAAGAAAATTCTACAGTTTAATTTCAAAAGTAGTAATATTTTTACAATTTAAAACAGATATACATAGTCTAATTTTATTATTGAAACTTCATGTCGCTTCCTTGAAAGATACTAATCTTAACACCTACTTACATAAATTATATTGCTACATATGCCGTTCTTTCCCTAATTCGTAAATCGTTATTTGTACCTCTTTCACCGGTTGCACAACTGAAACAACTTGAATACCATAGACCATTAGTGCGATACGAAGTTGACCGGACATCCATTAAAAGCCGAATCTCGCGAGTTCAAGTATCTGAGACTGCAGTAAAATGTGCCTGTGGTAAAGGAAGGGGAGGGCCCAAGTAAAATAACCGGTATGATGTTACGCTTGGATGCTGACAGGGTTACATTTGACTGCAGCTGCACGAATTTTGCTTTTTTATATTAAAAACTGTAAAAATATTAATCTAGAAAGTAATAATCTGTAAATGAACGTTAGTTAGCAGACAAAGTGTAAATAATACCTGTAATACGCAAACCGTATTTACATCCCTTTCACCACATCTAACCAAAACTAAAGCGAGTTGAATAGCCGTGATCGTTAGCTTGATACCAAGTGGGCTGGTCATTCATTCAAAGACGAAAGACGCGAGTTCAAGTCCCAGCGACTGCAATCAAATGTGCCTGTGGTAATGGAAGGGGACGGACTAAGTAAAGTAACTGGTGTGATGGCACGCTTGGATTTTGACGGCGTTACATTTGACTGCAGTTACATGGATTTTGCTTCTTTTTTTTGTTTTGTTATAACAACATTACAGTTTAATTGCAAAAGTAGTAATATTTTACAACATAAACAGCTATAACCAGCCTAATTTTATTGTTGAATGTTAGTAAAAGATTAGTAGAAAAGTCCCCTAAAATACTAAAAGCTTTGATTAATCATCTTTGCAGCATAAGTGCAACACCATACAATAAAGTGTTAAATAGGAAATTTGATATTTAACGGTCCTTTTTTATTTAGGGGACCTCAAAGTTAGTAAGAAAAAAGACCGCTAAGCGACACGAAGTGAGCTGGTCATCCAATCAAAGCTGAACGTCGCGAGTTCGAGTTTCAGGAACCGCAGTAAAATATGCCTGTGATAAAGGAAGGAAAGAGCCCAAGTAAAATAACCGGTGTGAAATCACGCTTGGATCCTGACGGTGTTACACCCGACTACACTTGCATGGATTTTGCTCTTTTTTAATTTAAAATAACACTACAGTTTGATTGAAAAAATGTTAATATGTTTGCAATATAAACAGCTGTAACTATCCTAATTTTATTGTAGTAGGTGAGTGTAGATTTAGTAGAAAAAGTCCACTAAAAATACTAAAAGCTTTGATTAATCATCTATGTATTTTAAGTGCAACACCGTGCAATAAAGTTTTAAATACCACATTTTATATTGAGCAGTCTGTTTTTAAGCGGGCCTCAGAGTTAGTAAAATAAAGGTCATTAAAGATACTAAAAGTTTTTACTAATCATCTTTGTTGCATAATTGCAACATCACGCAATAAAGGCTTAAATACCAAATTTGGAATTTAGCAGTCTTTTCGTTTTAAAGCTCTGCCGGCCAAAGTCAGACAGACAGTAAGACAGGCGCGCGAGCGACACTATCTAAAAATTCTTTTTTATTTAAGGGAACCTGAAAACATATATTTCCGGTTAGACTTCGACATAGAATTTTTAGGCGGATAACCACACCGTATCTACCTACAATTAGCACAGTACGTATAGAGAACGTAATTGGCTGTAAACGAATGTTAGTTAGAAGGACCAAATGTAAATAATGTCATTGCTACATATGCCGTTGTTCCTTTAAAAGCAAAACCGAATTTATATCCCTTACCAGTGGTAAATGCGGGGACAGCCCAGATAAAATAACTGGTGTGATGGCATGCTTGGATTCTGACGGCGTTACATTTGACAGCAGTTGCATATATTTTGCTGCTTTTTATTGAAAAATAAAGTTTAATTGCAAAAAAATATTAATGCGCATATACAATATGCATAGTACCTATAGAGAAAGCAATATGCTATAAATGAACGGTGGTTAGCAGACAAAGTGTAAATAAAATCAAGGAGTTTTGAAAGGTGCAAATGTCAACATTATGTACTGTGGCAGACTTTTGGTAGGAGACATTGCCTATATTATCTGTTGCATGGGTTTTCCTTTTTTTTTTATTAAAAATGTTCCAATGTTTATTTGCAAAGATATTAATATTTTACAATATAAAACAGTTATAACTAGCCTAATGTTATTTTTGACAGTTAGTGTTAGTAAAATGTCCATAAAACTACTGCAAGGCTTTGATTAATAGTTCTTATTTTATAAGTGCATCACCATGCAATAAAGAATTAAATACCAAATTTGATAGTCAGCTGTCCTTTTGTATTACAGGGACTTCAAAGTTACCTTTGATTAATCATCTTTCTTGCATAAATGCAGTATCACGCAATTAACGGTTAATGGAATGGCCGTCCATTCAAAACCGAATGTCGCTAGTTCGAGTCGCAGCGAAAGCAGTCAAATGTGCTTATGGTAAAGGAAAGGGAGGGCCCAAGGGAAAAATAACCGGTTGCTGACGGGGTTAACAATTGACTGCTGTGGCATATATGTTGCTCTCTTTAATTTAAAAATAACAAGATATAGTTCAATTGTAAACATTTTAATATTATTAGAACCTAAAACAGCTTTAAATAACCAACTTTTATTTTTGAAGGTTAGTGTAACGTCAGCAAAAAAACAAGTCTGTTATAAATACTAAAAGCTTTGATTAACCATCTTTGTTGCATACCCACAACACCGTACACTATATGGTTACATACCAAATTTGATATTGAACTGGCTTCTTTTTTTTTTTTTTTTTTGAGTTATGCTGGCCACAATCTGAGAGACAGACACGCCCGGGCGCGAAGCTTTTTCCAAAATTGTTTTGCTATTATTATTAAAGGACCCCCCTCTCTCTCTGTCTCTCTCTCTCTCTCTCTCTCTCTCTCTCTCTCTCTCCACACCAGCTGATACAGCTGTCCTTTATTCTCCAGTTTTATGCAATCTGAATTATTTATTCCAACATGAAAATATGGACCTCTTACTAGGTTCTGCCCACATATTTTACATGGATGTTAAAGACCCAATGGAATTAGTACCAATATAGATGTTATCGCTTCGCCTTTTAATGCACTGGTAATTAGACAGCTGACGTATGCACCACTGCAAAATTTCACTGGGACCAGAGAATACTACATGTTAAACGGAATGTTGATCTCTAAAGGTGCTAGGTAGCTGAGTTGGAACGCGCGCAAGACTCCGATGTGATCTGTTTGTTCTGAAGGTGGTTCGAATTCCCTGTATGTAATAATTGTTTTAACTGTGGAATATTCACAAATTACATTTTTATTCTGAAAGCGGTTATGTTCATTTTAATTGTTTTATTTATGTTTTATGTAATTGTTTGATGTTGCTGTAATGGTGAACTACAAGTAGGTAGTTGTTTAAACATAACTATAGGTAGGTGCAATTGAAAAAAGGATCATTTGTACCTAGGTACACATTTGGACACAGAAAAAAGGAAATTACATAATCAGAGTTTAACATGGAAGTTAAACACAAGTTTGCAGACATAGAATTATTGTGTCATTAGAAATATCGGTTCATATTGGTATGTTTTGTGACGCTGGAATGATCCTTTTTCTGTTCATGGAACACGACTCTCCTAATGAAGCAAGTGTTCGAATTGGTGACCTTCTTGGGTAAATGCACTCCTGGACACGCTGTTGAGTGTCTGACTCGGTTGAACAGATCTGCAGGCCATTGTAATACGCTGGCGAAGGGGTTCTAGATTGTTCTAGCTCCTCTGTATAAAGGCGTTCTTTTAAATAACCCCAGAAGAAGAAGTCAAGGGGTGCCAGATCAGGTGATCTGACAGGCCAGGTGACTGGTCCTCGGCTTCCTATCCAATGACGAGGATGTGCAGCATTCAAATGATTGCAGACGACCCTTGACCGATGCGGAGGAGCGCCATCGTGTTGAAACCACATCGTCATTCGGTCCTGCAGTGGCATATTCTCTAATAATAAGGGTAGCTCATTACGAAGGAATTCTAGGTAGCGTGCACCTGTTAGATGCCCCTCGAAGAATAATGGTGCATCAAGCTGATCTCCCAAGATTCCACACCAGACCTTCACTCCCTATTGCTCCCTTACCCAATGAGGATTATCAACACTCCAATAATGCATATTGCGGCAATTCACGGTTCCATTGTTTTGGAATCTTGATTCGTCAGAAAACAGGATCCTGGATACGAATCCCATATCATTTACTACTCGCTCCAGCAACCATTCACAGGATGTCACTGGAGCTTCGAAATCTCTCCCGTGATGTACTTGGTGTAGGTGCAAACGATAAGGATGAAAATTATTAGTGATCAATATTCGCACCACAGATGACTGGCTAATGTTCGCTTCCTGAGCAACTACCCGTATACTAGTATGAGGGGGTTGTCCTGGATGGTGTTCAAAACAGCTTCTGCATTAGCACCGGATGTTGCTGGTGCTTGTCTAACGGAGGCATTCTCGCAAATGACGCTGTTTCACGCAGACGCCTTTCAACATTCCGGAAGGTGTTTGCTGTTGGTTGTCGTCTATTTGAATATCTTTCCCGGTATAGATGCAAGACCGCTTGTGCATTTGTTCTTGCTTCTCCGTAGATCAAAAGCATATCTACGTTCTCCTGTGTCGAATACATAAAGAAAGACTGGCAGAAAAGATCGTGCAACAGCATACGTGTGCAAAATGAAGGGGGTCGGCATTTATAATAACAGACTGCATCCTACCAGTCCAATGGGGCAGACGTCACTAAACGTCTTCTACACATTAAAAACTGCAGCCAACCAATAACAATTTATCTTACAATGTCTTGAACTCACAGATTACTATAAACTTGGTTCCCAAGTTTTGATGAGCAATAAAAAAAGGTATATACAATGCGGAGACTCGAACCTGGGGGTTAGTGCACAGGAACACCTCATAATCCTATGAAGCTATTTCGAGACTTGACTGAACGCACGTTCCGCGTTCAGTAGTACGACATGTACGCCAGGTGCTATGCCATTGCCATCTCGCGAGTTTTCGTTCTTGATTTAGCCTTTTAAGACCATTTTAATCCTTTACCGGGCATTTTGACATTATCACTTAAATGCCAAAAGCTATTATGCATGTTACTTGGGATGCAGGATACGTAGTTCTCGTAAAAATGTAAATAAACCCTTGTTCAAAAAATATGTCCGTTTCGACTGTACGGATCCATGGTGCATGAGGCATGTCCCTAACGTTTCCCTAAGTTTTAGCAGCCAATCCCTATTCCAAGTACAAAATTCCGCCATTTTCTTTTTAGACGACGTTGATAGTGTACTGATATGATATGTCCATTTTCCCGAGGCGTTTACAGAATTACGTTGCTATGTATGCTCTAATAAAATGTAAAATGTAAAATCGGCAGGAAACCGGATTTGCTCTCAGTAAACGAGTCGTATGCTTTTGAAGTGTACTTTAGCAAGGGGTACGTTCTGGCCCTTAAACCGCTGTTCCTCTGAATTTTGCGCATTCCTCTCTCTGAGACGTCAAGAAATACATTTAAGTATGCACACAACTGGACTACGGCAAACATGACGTTGATGGGTGGTCTACTAAGTCTAAGGGGCAGCTGACACACCTATATATACCAGGTGGGTCAGTCGCCCCTTAGACTTAGGTGTGTGTGTGTATATATATATATATATATCTCCCATTAAATCTGGACATAGAATTTTTGGGTGGAATACGATACCTTCTCTAACTACAACATACATAGTTTTATTACAGAAAGCAATATTCTGTAAATGAACGTTGGTTAGCAGACAAGGTGTATATAATGCCGTTGCCACATTTGCCCTTCTTCCTCTAATTCGCAAACCGGTATTTAGGTATATCCTATCACCAGCACCACAACTGCAGACTGAATAGCTGTGATTACTAGTGCGATAAGTGTGCTGGCCATCCACTCAAAGCCGAACGTCGCGAGATCGAGTCCCAGCGAATGCAAATGTGTCTGTGGTAAAGAAAGGCGAGGGCGCAAGAAAAATAAGCGGTGTGCTGGCATGCTTTTATACTGCCGGGGTTACGTTTGATTGCAGTTGCATGGATTTTGCTCTTTTTTATCAAATTAACAAAACACACTACAGTTTATTAGCAAACACAATAATATTTTTCCAATATAAAACAGATATAACCAGCCTAATTTTATTATTGAAGGTTAGTGGTAAGTTAGTAAAAGATTCAAATAAAAACAATAAAAGTTTTGATTAATCTTCTTTGTTGCATAAGTGCAACACTATGCAATAAAGAATTAATACCAAATGGGATGTTGAAGGGTCTTTTCGTTTTTGAGTCCGCTGTCCACAGTCAGACACACACGCCCTTGTAACTTTTCTAAAAATGCTTTATTTATTGAGGGGACCTCAAAACATATGTATATGGTTATATCTCGACATAGAATGTTTGGTTTGAATACGATGTCTTCTCTACCTTCAATATGCTAGTACTTATAGAGAAAGTAATATGCTATAAGTGAACGTTGGTTAGCAGACAAAGCAGTTCTGCAAGGTGCAAATGTCAACTTGATGTACTCTTGGAGACTTTTGGTAGGAGACAGTGCCTATTTTAGCTATGTATGGAGTTTGCTCTTTTATTAAGAAAAAATAAATAAATAAAACAACAATGCTGCTCTGAAAGTGTAAAATGTCAACTTGATGTATTGTGGAAGACTTTTTGTGGGAGACATTGCCTATATTAGCTTTTGCATAGGTTTTTCTCATTTTTATTAAAAGTATACCAAAGTTTATTTGCGAAAATATTAACTTTTTACTATATAAAGCAGTCATAGCTAGCCAAATTTTCTTCTTGAAGGAAAAGAAAAAGGTTAGTAAATAAAAGTGCATAATAAGTTACGAAGTGTCCATTTAAAACCGAAAGTGGCGAGTTCGAGTCCCAGCGACTGCAGTCGAATGTGCCCATGGTAAAGGAGAGCGAGGGCCTGAGTAAAACAACTGATGAGGTGGTACGTTTGGATATTGACGGAGCTACATTTGACTGCAGTTGCCTCGATTTTGCTCTTTACTATTAAAAGATAAATATAGTTTAATAGCATATATTTACTATTTTAGTATAAAGAACAACTACAACTAGCCTAATTTTATTGTTGAAGCTTTGTATAAAGTTGGTAAAAATGTCCACTAAAGAACTAAAAGTTTTCATTAATAATTCTTGTTGAAGTGCATCACCAAGCAATAAAGAGCTAATACCAAATTTGATATTCAACGGTCTTTTTGTATTACAAGAACTTCAAAGTTAGTATAAAACAGTGTACTAAAATACTAAAATCGTTGAATAATAATCTTTGTTGCATAAGTACAACACGAGGCAATAAAGGGTTAATCACTGACTATCCATTCAAAGCTGAAAGCCGCTAGTTCGAGTACCAGAGAAGGTAGCAAAGGAAGGACAAGGCCCAAGAAAAATAACCGTTGTGATGGACACTTGGATGTTGAGGGGGTTACGATTGACTGCTGTGGCATTTATGATGCTCTCTTTTATTTAAAAAAACACTACATTTAATTGCAAAAATATTAATATTATTACAACATAAAACAGCTTTAACTAGCTTAATTTTATTGTTGAAGGTTAGTGTAAAGATTTTAAAGAAAGAAACCCATTATAAATACTTAAAGCTTTGATTGATCATCCTTGTCGCATAAGTATGTACAACATTATCAATAAAGGGTAATGGCAGTGGCCATCTATTCAAAGCCGTACTTCGCACGTTCAAGCTCCAGCGACATCAGTCAAATGTGCCTGTGGTAAAGGAAGGTAGGGTTCGAAGTAAAATAAGTGGTTTGATGGCACGCTTGGGTGCTGATGGGGTTATATTTTACTGCAGTTGCGTTAATTTTGCTATTTTTATTTAAAAAAAAACTCTCTTTAATTGAACAAATATTAATATGGAAGGTAATATGCTGTAATAGAACGTTGGTTAGCATACAAAGTGTAAATACTGCCGTTGCTATATAGGCCGTTGTTCCATTAATTCGCAAACCGACATTTATATCCCTTTCATCGGCACCAAAACAGCCGGTCCCCATGTCCACGCTCGCTAGCGCGTCTCGCTTTGGTGCTTCGTGGGCAGGGGATCGTGGGTTCGAGTCCCGCCTGGGGCATGGGTGTTATATGTTTGTGCAATGTGTAAAGGAACAGTAAAACCAGTAATCAAACAGTAAATTAGGAGGGGGATGTAAAACGGGGATACAGCGCCGGTGTCCTGATCAGACTCCGGTACTGTTTATAAAAAATAAATAAATAAACTGAAATGACCAGAATAGTCGTAATTGTTAGTGCGATACAAAATGGACTGGCCAACTATTCACACCGAAAGTTCGCGCGTTCGAGACCCAGCGCCTGCAATCAAATGTGTCGGTGGTGTAGGAGTGGTAGGTGTCAAATAAAATGCTCTGGGGGTTATATTTGACTACAGTTGGCTCGATTTTGCTCTATATTATTAAAAAATAACTACAGCTTAATTGCATATATTACGGTTCTTAGACTATAAAACCGCTATAACTAGCCGAATTTTATTTTTGAAGGTCAGTGTAAAGTTAGTAAAAAGGTCCACAAAATACTAAAAGTTTAGATTGATAATTCTTGTCGTATAAGTGTATCACTATGCAAAAAAAAGTACACTAAAAATATTAAAAGCTTTGATTAATCATCTTTGCTGCCTAAGTACACCATGCAATAAAGGGTTAATCGCTGTCCATTCAAAGCCGAAAGTCGCGAGAAGGGTACGGCCCAATAAAATAGCTGGACTGAGATGCTGACGGGGTTACATATGACTAGCACTTTCATTGATTTTGCTCTTTCTTGTTAAAAGCACTAATGTTTAATTGCAAAAATGTTAATACACATAGTAGTATGCTGTAATTGAGCGTTGGTTAGCTGAAAGTGTAAATAACGCCGTTGCTATATATGCCCTTGTTCCACTAATTCGTTAAACCAGTATTTGTATACCTTTCACCTGCACCAGATTTGAGGAGACTTGAATAGCCGTGATCATCAGTGTGACACGAAGTGGACTGGCCATCCATTCAAAGTTCGTGACCCTGCATTCAAATGTGTCCAAATAAAATAGTCGGTGTGAGGGCACCCTTGACGGGGTTATATTTCATTGTAGTTGCATGGATTTTGCTCTTTATTATTAAAACAACACTTACAGTCTAATTGAAAAAATATTTAAGATTTTTACAATGTGTATAAAACAGCTATAACTAGCCTAATTTCATTGATGTTTTAATGTTGAAGGTTAGTATAAATTTAGTAAAAATAAACCACTTAAATACTAAAAGCTTTGACTAACCATCTTTGTTGCATAACCGCAACACCATGCAATAATGGTTTATATACCAAATTTGATACTGAACGGTCTTTTCGTTTTTGAGCTCTGCTAGCCACAGTCTAAGAGACAGACACTCTCGCGCCCAAACCTTTTTCTACTTTTTTACTAAGGGGACCTCTATATATATACCGTTATACCTTGACATAGAACTTTTGAGTAGAGTACTATACGTTCCAATAATGGTTTATATACCAAATTTGATACTGAACGGTCTTTTCGTTTTTGAGCTCTGCTAGCCACAGTCTAAGAGACAGACACTCTCGCGCCCAAACCTTTTTCTACTTTTTTACTAAGGGGACCTCTATATATATACCGTTATACCTTGACATAGAACTTTTGAGTAGAGTACTATACGTTCTCTACCTACCTCATGCAGAGTATGTAATGGGAAAGCAATATGATGAAAATGAACGTTGGTTAGCAGACAAGGTGCATATAATAGCATTGCTACATGGCGTTCTTCCTGTAAATCGCAAACCGGTATTTCGGTATATCCCTACAACTGAAGCAATCTGAATAGCCGTGATTGTTAGTGAGTTAAGAAGTGTACTGGCCATCCATTCAAAGCCGAACGTCGTGAGTTGGAGTACCAACGACTGCAAATGTGCCTGTGGTAAAGGAAGTTGAGCGCCCAAATAAAATAATCGGTGTGCTGTCACACTTGGATGCTGACGGGGTTACATTTGACTGCAGTTGCATGTATTTTGCTCTTTTTTTGTTAAAACGACATTACTGTTTAATTGAAAAAATATTAATATAGAAAGTAATATGCTTTAATAATAAGTTGGTTAGCGAACAAAGTGTAAATGACGAATAGCCGTGATCGTTAGTGCGATTCGAAACGGCCTGGCCATCCATTCAAGCTGAACGTAGCGAGTTCGAGACCCAGCAACAGCAGTCAAATGTGTCTGTGGTAGGGGAGGGCCCAAGCATAATAATCGGTGTGATGGCATGCTTGTATGCTGACAGGGTTACATTTAAATGCAGTTGCATATGTTTCCCTCTTTTTATTTAAAAATTAAAATACAATTTAATTGAAAAATATTAATATTTATACAAATAAAACAGCTATAGCTAGCCTAATTTTATTGTTGAAAGTTGGTCTAAAGATAGTAAAAAAGTCCAATTAGATACTAAAGGTTTTGATTAATCATCTTTGTTGCATAAGTGCAACAACATGCAATAAAAGATTAAATACCAAATTAAATATTGAACGGTCCTTTCGGTTTTGTGTTGTGCTGGCTACAGTGAGAGAGACAGACACGCGCGCGCCAAACATTTTCTAAAACTGCACAAAACATACATTTCCGATTAAATCTGGACATAGAATATTTGATTTGAATACAATGCCTTTTCTACCCAGAATATGTATAATACGTGCAGAGTAAATAATATACTGTAAACATGTAATTAAATCAATGAAGTTCTGCAAAGTACAAAAGTCACCTCAATGTACTGCGGAAGACTTTTGGTAGGAGATATTGCCTATTTTAGCTATTGCATGGAATTTGCTGTTTTTATTTCAAAGTACACAATAGTTTAATTGCAGAAATATTAATACGTTTACAACCTTAAACAGCTATAACTAGCCTATTTTTATTGTTGAAGATTAGTGTAAAATTAGTAAAACAGGTCCACTAAAAATACCATGAGCTTTGATTAATCATCTTTGTTGCATAAGTGCAATAGCATATAGTAAATGGTAAATACCAAATTTGGTATTGAGTGGTCTTTTTTTTCTGAGCTATCCTGGCCACAGTCTGGACACAATCGTATGAAGCTTTCTCTAGAAATTAATTTCTTAATTAAGGGACTTCAAAACATATGAAGGGTACAGGAGAAAAACTATGAATGTCACAAAATAAAAAAAATTGAAATTTTGTATACCTAATTATAAGGTTTAAAAGGACAAAACCTGCTAAGAGGGCGTATTATAAGGATTTGAAAAAACATGTACAGGGGAAAAGCGATGAAGGTCCATGAATTTCAAGGCAATAACGATGAGAGTCGATTAATCGTAAGTGTTTGAAACTTAAATGCTTCCTGGTTTAAAAATAAACATACAGCAACAATGAAAACATTGAATCTTGAATGCCATTTTCGGTATGTTTGCTGCTTTATAAGAGTTGACACCGACTTAATCATGATTGACACAGAAGTGGGAGATAATACAAGACTGCCAAAGAAGAGGCCCAGGCTTGGAACGGTGAGTGATGTTAAGAAAAAAATATTGTGTAGTTCTCATGAAATGGGACCAGATTGCCACTGTTTCCATTTGAAGTGTTTTTAAATTATAACATCAAGAGATAGAAATAATTTAATTTCAAAATTTAACGCCATGGATAATTATGATGCCCAGAATATCTTTCTGATAAATGTATACTTTGTGTCGTGAAGAAGACCAAGAAAAAACCAGAATGATACCAATTTACACTCATATTCCTACAGTTATAAAGCGTGTATTGTTAGACACAATGATGTGATTTAGCTATCTGTGTGTTATAAGGCCTCCATAGCATTATATGATATAACATGAAGACGTATTCAAACAATTCAGAAAAAAATTAGTTCTAACAGATTCTGTTGGGAAAGATGGACGTGGTAAGCACAATATTAGGCCAAACAAATTAAAGCAACAAACCGATGATGCAATTTATTCTCACATTCAATCACTTAGAGGGAGAAAATCCCATTACAGTCTCCAGAAGAATTGAATGTAAAGAAGCTTCATGCTATGTTTTTGGAAATTAATCTTGCAACTCCTGTATCTTATGAAACTTACCGTCACATCTTTAACACAATATAACATCTCCTTTGGTTACCCACGTACACACATGCAGTGTATGTGATGAGCTTAAAGTTAAAAAAGAAGCTCTTGAAAGAACGCTGTTGAATTTATCTAATCCTGAAGAGAAACTTAAGATAAATTCCGAATTAAGGACTCGCCGGACAACATGAATTTCTCTTTCGAAGGGCAGAATCTTTCTTCAGAAGTAAACGCTAAGCTCGTCTGTCAAATCAGAAGTTCGCTTCATGAAGCTGTTTATTTTGATTCTCAAAAGAACTTAAAATTGCCCAATGTTAGTACAAATGATGTATACTACAAATGACAATTGCCATTTTATCTATTTAATGCCCACGCTCTTTGTTCTCTTTCTTAGTAACTCAGTCTTATACACTTATGACGAGCCTATAGGGGAAAAAAAGAGGCTGAAGAAGTGACGATGTTACATAATTTTACTTTGCATGTTCTTGGGGATGATGTTGAAGCCTTGACATTCTTCTGTGATTCCTGCTGCGGACAAACCAAGAGCTATAAAGTCATAAGATATTTCTACTATCTTGTCCATGTTCGAAAACTTTTGTAAACCATCACTGTAGTAAATCCAATCAGGGAACATTGCGATCGGAATATGTGTCTCATTGATCAAAGAATTAGGGTTAAGTTCCTGCACGTTGGAAATACCATATCAGAGCCGCAAGACAGAAGTCAAGCCCTTTTACTATGGAAGAATGTGACCAAAGTTTGTTCAGAAGCTGGGGAGCATACTTCAATACGTATTTTAAAGTCAAGTGTCCATTTCCTACAAGACCAATTCATGAGCTTCAGATTGTACATACTCAACCCCAACTAGTCTTACATCGAAATAAATACAACGGTGTCTGGTCTTCAAGTGTTATAACACTTCCAAAACAGAAGAGAAATAATTAACCACATTTACAGGAAGGAGAATTTCTGCATCCACCAAGAAGCCATGATGAACCTCTGCCTATATCTCATGAAAAATGTAAGGACTTAAAAGATTTAAAAAAGTTTTTTGAATAATCAGCACAAATGTTTTATAACAACCTTCCATACAAAATAACACCAAGTAAAGTATTTCATTATGTTGTAGGCTTCATAGGTTTATGTAATTTGTGAAGTGACCATTTTATAAAGTAGTGTTTTTTATTCCTAGATTAACTGAAGCCCGATATAATATTTTCTACAATATAATAGATTACTAAATCATTAAAAATGTAAATACTTGGATAAACATAAAGATGGTGATTCTACCACAGATAACAGTAAAATATTTTATTACTGTTTATAAATTTGCAGATGTTGTATAATGCACCACAAGTTAGGCGACAAGTATGCCACGTATATAGCGCCCAACGTTGTGTGTGTCAAGTATGCAGCTCGATTTCTGCACCACGTTGAAGAGCCAAGTATGTGGCAGGTTTATAGGCCCTACCGGATGGTAACAAAGTATGAAGCTGTTGTTGCTCTTAAGTTGGCGGGTGCCTCCAGTCTCAATCCACTACCAAAAGAGTGGATCTCCACGTACCTTTGTTCAGAAGATCCACTACCGGTGATTTGCCTCGGCTCAGATTTACTGTCATGGCGGCTTCTTTCTGATTAGTCAGAAAGACCCCGAACTTGGAGTTGATGTAGCCCATAATGCATTATTTTCTACCCAGAATGCATCATACCACCCACATGACAAACATCATACTATGGAAAAAGACTGATTTCGCTACTAGTTTAGGTCTTCACCATCATTTATTCCTCCATTGCACTCACACGCTCCATGTACGTGTTTAACAGAAGAGTGATTTTCTCACAAAGATTGTTTCCCTTTCCCTTTCCACCAGCCGAGTTTGAGTAAACATCTCTGAACTGCGCTTGCTAGAAGCTAGCTTTACACTCCTAAATATATGAAATAATTGACTATTGACACTCTTAAATATATTAGGTAATTAACAATTGATGGAAATAACAATAGTCGTAGTTGCGAGGCCGACTAACGGTCTCAAATTGCGTGGTCTGTAAAGTACCAATTTTGTTTATTCTTTGCTCTGACATAAATAATATTGTTTTTCATAATTTGTGAAAAAAACATTCATCTTTTTTGTACTTTTTGCCAAAAGATGGACCTTCATCTCTTTTTCCCTGTAAGTTGTGCATTTAGGTGCAACAATGTAACATAAATGTCCAAGAGCTTTACATTGTTAGATGGATGTTACCTAATTTGCAAACCAATATGCTCTCGATGTCCTATAAGTTTCAGAATAATGTAAAAAAATATTAAGAGAGAGTTATAGCGTTTGAAATATTAAATTTCATTCATCTCAGTTTGAGTTTCTTGTGACATTCATCGTTTTTCCCTTCATATAATTGCGGTTAAATCTTGACTCAGAATTTTTGGATGGAATAAGATGCCTTCTATACCTATAATGTGCATAGTACATATAGATAAGTTAGTATGCTGTAAATAAAAGTTGGTTAACAGGAAAAGTGTAAATAAACTAAATGCAGTTCTGCAAGCTGCAAATGTCAACTTGATGTACATACTGTGGAGGATTCCTTTTAGGAGACATTGCCTATTTCAACTATGCATAGATTGCTCTTTTTTGTTGAAAAAAAGATACTAATGTAGTTATAGCTTATAATTCTTAACGTCTACTAAGGAAATATAGAAAACTGGAAAAAATGGAGGAAAAAGGAATACGGCGCCGGAGTCCTGACAAGCCTCCGCAACTGTATTCTTTTTAAAAAAAATAATAAAAAGTGACGGAGTGGCCAGCGGATATCAAAAGACACGTCCTGTAAATTCCCTACAGACAATCAGAAATTTGGTGTCTAACACTATTTGTGCTCTGTGTACTAGGCATTCATTATCCTTTTACACTAAGAGTAAAATTAGTAAGTGTAGCAATAAGAATACGATAATAAGTACAGGGGAGCTATTGTAGTTATCAATACAAACTTGCAAGTAGTTAATATACCCCAAATAAGAAACTGACACGTATATAGCATAGCATTACGAACGAAAAGGGCTCTTTTATTTTGATCAATCATTATTTTTAGTACAGGGATCAAATTGAACCATATTTACATCAGATTCCACAAATAAATAGTGTACCACTATTGCGTCATAATACACACATGGGATGTTAACAAAAACTCCACTTTGCATAAGTGGTGATACAGTAAAGAGGGGTAAGAGAGAAGATAAATTGGAAGAATTAATTACTGAGTGTTGTAATCAACCTAATAATCTACCAACATTTGAGAAGAGATTAAGAGATATCGCAAATATAAATTTAAGTTTATGCAACATGAAACCACTGGGAAAAACTAGCAACTGGAATTTTGCTCAAAATATAATATTAAGCAATCAAAGTACGTATTTCAATATAAACTTGAGCAACGGTTACCCTACCAACACAATTGGAGAAACTAGCTTATATAGTTTTAGCAAGCCAATTATAATTAAAGGAAGCATCAATTTAATAAATTACAGCTAAATTTAATGTAGATAAAGAAACCTATAGAGATATAAAATTTAAATATAAAAGTGTGATTGTTTATCTTGAAAATCTGGATGTAGGGCAGGAAATAAAAGTAATTTATCAGAGAACTAGGTACAGTCATGGAAAAAATGATTGAGCTCACTCTGAGAGCAGAATATTTCCAAGTGCCACTTCGTATCGCAGCGAGGTTTACACTGGTCCCTATTTCCGATATGCATCTATCAGTGTCTGCGATATACGTTATCGTCTGTTGAACACATTAACAGGCTGTGTCTTGCACGGTGTCTCTCATTTGTATTGGTTCCTGGTGAAGAATGCGATAACAAGCGACATGCTTCCCATTCTTCTTTAGCCAATTAGTATACAAACCCGAAGCCTTTCTACCTGATGATATGTTCATTGGTAGTTATTCATATAGGTGGAGCAACTAATTCCCAATCAATTGAATCAATCAATGAGCTGGTTCATAAGCCATGAGGTATCCTGAATATGATAAATGAATCCCGTTATCATAAGAACCATGACTGGATTTAAACGCTTGTATGAATATAACAGCAGACTCTGCTTAGTCCAAACAAATGTAGATCAGAGGTAGCCCAAGCCCTTTGAAATTTACTGAATCTAAGTTCAAACCTCTACAACAACATAATTTTTTTCTCCCCCATTTATATTATTTATTCTATCTTTTTTTCTATTTCAGATTCTTAATTTATACTAATTCAGAGTTTCCGCTTTGTTATAATTTGAGTATTAGATAATTTACAGGTATATATTATGTATAATAGCCAAAGTTTACAACTAGTGGTGATAAACTTGATTGCTTTGTCGTTATTATGTTTCTTTCTGTGTTGGTCAAATGTCTGTGTGTGGTTCCATTAGTCACCGAAAGAGGTCCTCAATCACTACTACAACGACGCACTCAATCATGCTTTAGCAATGGCAGAGGCAGTAGATACACGTTCTGCTGTTCTCACCCTGGTATCACAGGGTTAAGCGAAGTAGTTTTCTCCGACGAAGCTACGTTCTGTACTGCAGATGCCAATGCGACTGTGTTTGTTTAAAGGCTTAGTGGTACTCGATATAATATTCACTATTTGGCCACTCGTGCAAGGAGTGGTCCAACGAGCGTTAGTGCTTGGGCATGGATATCTTGGGAAAGTGAAGGTATGCTGGAACGTGTTCATGGAAAGCTGAATGGGGAAACCTATTCTGAAATTCTAGAACATGTTCTGCTTCCATCTGCACAAGAGCGTTATCCTGAAGGTATTATTAGATTCCAACAGGATAATCATTCTGACCACAAATCGGCCAAAGTTCAAAAATGGTTTTCGGAGCACACGAATATCGCAGAGCAGATACCGTGGCCTCCAAAGTCAGCATATCTCAAGCCCATTGAACATATTTGGGCGAAAGTAAAGTAGAGGTTTTCTCGAGGTCCCAGGTTGAATAATGCTACACAACTCTGGTGTGCCATGGCAGACATTTGGGATTCACTAGCAGAAGACATTAATTATTTTCAAACGCTAGTGGATTCCATGCCCCGAAGATTGAGGGCAGTTATAGCAAATAATGGGGATTACACAAAGTATTAGAAATTTTGTGTTTGTTTTATAAGCCTTTTGTTGAATTTAAAAGCAACCGGAGATCAGGTTGCAGTGTTTTTCTTTGTTTTTTAGTTTGCGGGAACAGCAAATAAAAGATTTCACATTATATAGAGTGAATTATTTATACATTGTAATCTACATCGGTTGTTAAGAGTACCAATATGAACTAAAAAAACATAATAAAATAATCTACGCGGGTAACTGGGCTCGAACCTAGATTAATTAACTCACGGAGTTGCAATCGGATCACGCTAGGTCTGAGCCATTTCTATTGCAGAGTACTATTTTCCCTGTTTAGAAAGAACTCTAGTGGACAGTTCAACTATCAGGGTTTGGCTTATTTTTTAGTGTTTGTTGTGGATGTAAGCGAAAATCAGTTATTTTGACTGTTCCCTGGTTGCTATTTTATGTTATAAAGTACTAAACGACGTCATACCTTGTTGCATAAAAGCATGTTTTGTAGCATAGTGCACGTGCACGTGTAAACCCAGCTTGTGTAACTTTGTGTGCTTCCGTGAGGCCGAAGCGACACTTGGAAAGGTTACAGCGCTCAATCATTTTTTCCATGACTGTACAATTTCAGATGAACTCGAGACAAATTTAGCAACTTGTAGAAGGGAAAAACATATAGATATGTGCATAATTATTAGAAGAAACAGGGAAAACTCGTGGGGCAAATACATAATAAAATAATGGATAAACTTAAAAGACCGGAAAATTTTCAACATTTTACAAAGGAAATGGAGAGTTAACATAAGACTGGAAAGACTTCAAGATTTACCAGAAGATGATGCCAAACAAGATGAAGATGTGCAAATAGTATATATATATATATATCTTTATTTAACGGTTTACTTCTAATAATATGCTTTTATATAACTCCTTCATAATTAAAAAGGTTACCACTGTATTTCATTAATTCCCTCAACTCAACCATACTGTCAATATGTTTAAGAAGAGAAGGAAAGCAGGGGAATAAAAATGTCCTTGGCAGTATTATCCCATAGGCTCGCTGTAAGAAAAATAAATAGTGCTACCGCACGTAATCCCCCTAATAATGCATAAATAGAATTAGAACACCAACCAAAAAAATATATTTGCTCTCAAGGAAATACATAACCTATAAATGCTGTTGCTATAACTAAAAGAAAAACTATAAACTGAACCAAGTTATTCTCTGGTTTTTCTTTATTCCACCCAATAACCTAAAGGTCATTGGGATTTGCTAAATCACTACAAATTCTATTTTTTCCAACAGATCTTTCTCTTTTTAGAGAATTATCTAAATATATACCCAACATTTTGCTGATATTCAGGTGATTACTTTTTCAGACTTATTTAAATTCAGCGTTTCATCAACGAAGCAATGGGCCGCCAGGCGTTTTTAATCGAAGCCCTGCTCGTCCCACTGTTAGATCCACTGAAGCGGTAAATCATTTATGTTAAATTATACCTATTGAATTTATACTAAAGGAAATGGAGCGGATTCTCTGGGAACAATACTAAATAAGGCTAGTTGTAGCAGCGTTTATATACAGCTGCATGAAGGTATCTATTTCAGAAACATTGAATGTTACAACCAAAGCACACTTTTGAAATAATTCATTATTGAACGCATTGTTAATCTTCCCTATTATACATGAGTGGTGTAGTGTTTACCATGATATGCTCTAAAATCCAAGATTACAGGTTCAAACCTACCGAAATATTATGGATTTTTTTCATATGTAAGAATACTTAGCATGGCTTCCTTAGCAAGGGAAGGAAACCCGGTGGTCCCATGTAATGCTAATTTGTTCGCTAGATTTATCAGAGAGAAAACAAACAGCCCATTTTCATTATTGGCCACTTTTCATGCAGGTCAGTACAGATCTCAGGAATGCAAAAAATAATGACATAACTTTATACAGCCGATTTCTTCTGCACACTTTTCTCAGGTCCGGAGCAAAACTTGTGAAGTCTCAGGAGTTGATGAGCCTACAGCCGCACACATGCCGTTGGACAACAATCTCCAATTCTCATTAAACCGAAAGGTCTACCAGGAACCTTTCAAGCCCAAATTGAAAACAGTTGAAGAAAGAACACTTCTACTGCAAATGGAAAATTTTGAGGCTGAACGACAAAACCTAGCTTTAGAGAGAAACACTGCTGACAATAAGAAAAGTTCAGGTAAGTATCCAAGGTACTAGCATACAAGATTAGGGTACACAAAATTTAGCTTGTATCTGCATCTATGTGCTAGTCTGTCTAAACAAGGGCAATAATAACAGCTAAGCTTTTTTATTGTTTCAGTTTCTGAACCAGAAGAAAATACTCAACAACAAAATGTTGCTGTTGAGGGAGTTTGTGCTGACAACAAGAAAAGTTCAGGTAAGTATCCAAGGTACAAGCATACAATATTGAGATACACAAAACTGCGGCTTGTATTTGCATCTATGTGCTAGTCTGGCTAATCAAGAGCTGTAATAACAACTAAACTTCTTTATTGTTTCTGTTTCTAAAACAAGAAGAACACGTCGATGATGAACAACAGAACCTACCTGTTGCTAGAGTCACTGGGGTCAGAAAGAACACACCAGGAAAGCATCTAAGATACTAGAAAACAAGACTAGGATATATTATAAAGTTGTGAATTGTATTTGCATCTATGTGCTAGCCTGTCAATGACACAATACCCTGAGATAATTTGACATTTATTTTATCTCCCTTTCCACGTAGTTTAAATTGGTTCTACGCATGGAAGAAAAATAATGTTTAATGTTGTGGATTTTCAACCCTTTCCTAAATTTCTTGCCAGTAAGAGTAGGTAGCTGCATTATAGCTCAAAACTGCTTGAATAGGTCCTTCTTCTCGTATATAAGATTTAAAAATGCAATTTCTACATGCTGAACTTGTGCTTTCATTAATGGAAAGATCCTGACACATGTACTTGCTTAAAATGTCATAACAAATAAGTAGGAATTCATTTCTAAATTGACTCAGCGGTATTGGTCCATGTGTATCAATACTAATTAAACAATTAGGTTTATCTCGGATAAGTGAATTGGTTTCGAAAACATATTCCGCATTTATCTGTTTAGACTTCTTATTCTGTTGGAACGTTAACTGTAAATACTTACATTTCCCTCTTACAATTCCCTAGTGTTCTGACTTTTCTTTTTTGGTTGTATTTAACGCCCGCTTTAACTACTTATGGCTACGCAGGCTTCTTATGAATGAAGATGGAGTACCGGTGGAATGCGATGGCGGGGGAAACCGGAGAACTCGGAGAAAACCCACCCCAGCGCCGCTTTGTCCACCACAAATCTCACATGCGGTCGCTTGAGATCGAACCCGGGCCGTCGAGGTGAGAGGCGAATGGTATAACCACTCGGCCACGTCGCGGCCGTAGTGTGCTGACTGAATATCTATTCTAGTCTCTGACTACGTTCTTCTAATATCTGACTATTTTTCCTCAATTTTTTTTTTTTTTTTTTTTTTACAGTTTCTGACTATTGTTACTCAATTTCTCTTATAATTTCTGACTATTTTGGCTCAGTTTCTCTTCTAGATTCAGACTATTTTGGCTCAATTTGTCAATTTCCGACTATTATTGCTCTTTCTTTTATTTTCTAATTTCTGAACATTATTAATCAATTTCTCTTATAATTTCTGACTATTTTGGACCAATTACTCTTCGCTCAATTATCTTGTAATTTCTGATCATTATCTACGATACTTCCAGTCATTGTTTCCAAGAAAAATTTAAGAATCCCCATCATAATATGAGCATTTAATTCTGGTCATTCAATGCTTTGGCTTTCAAACCGCTGGTAACTGGCATTAGAAATTGTGGGTCAAATCTTTTCTGTGCTTCCCTTATGTTGCCAACCCCTAGGGCCCGCCACATTCTCCGGATCTCAAACCCCTTGATTTCTTCTTACATCTTTAGAGCCTCACTTACCAGATGCCCGTTGAAACAAATGAGTTATTACTGACACGAACTTTAGCTTATTCATAGAGGCTTGAATCTCCAGCTCTCTCAACCTCTTAACCTGATGCTCACACGATAACTATTGCGCTAAATACATATTGCCACTATAGCTATATTCTCCAAAATGTGGGTGTTCACGTCACGGTTCATTGTGGATTGATCAGTGGCAAGCTTACCTTAATACATTTTTTTTCTGTAGCGAATAATTAAAACCCTTGTCCTATATGTTCTCTGTTTCAAACTCTTTATCCCATGTTGAGCCCCTCTAAAACCCTGCCAAATTGTGCGGCTGCATTTCGGGGATTCTGGTGCATATATATGTAAAACATATTACAACAAAACAGTTACACAAATTTAAAAATCCTGAATATTCCATGTTTTGTAATATTACTACATTAGATTGCACTAATTTTTAGATTTTATCAAAGCATATAATATACAGTGCTTTTCCTTCACACTGTGGCCCCGCATAGCTCCATGGGTGCTGGCCGCCCAAAGCTCGAACTCCCGCTGAAATAGTTCTTATATACCCGCAATGTCACACATGTGCATAGTTGCAACAAAACAAAACTTTCGTTAAGTTTTTCAGCATACAATAAGGATTGTTTTGAATATTAATGTAGGTACTCTTTTAGGTGGAACCACGATTCCCACGAAAAGAAAATTAGATTAGAATCCATTTGACCGCCATGTACCTGATTCAAAATCCCTTCATGAAATCATATCCTTAATGCAGGATCATCCGGTTTAAGTTTTTGCACATTAGTAATTTTAAAAAGCTTCAACTTGAAAAAAAATTTGTAATAGCTTGAGCACAGCCATAGGATATTTCAATTCTGGGAAAGACGTCGATGTGATTTTCTAGGAGACCTTTCTAAAGCACGCCTAATGCTATCTAAAATTTCCTCTGTGAGTACTGCATGTAGTTTGTTATGTTTCAAAAACATCCCGTTTCAGTTAATTTATTTACCTATAACCTGAGCATCAGGAAATCTTTCTTGAAATACCTTCTTTCGGCACTCGCAGATTCTGTACGGACGCATGAATCATAAACGAACTAACAAACACGTGCCACTTTGGCAAGAATTCAACTCACACTGAAGCCTCATTCTTCATTATCAGCCAGCAAATGGCTATCAAACTTGTTCTGCTTTAATGTTAATCACCCAATACTATGTATTTGACGTTAAAGCTATCTAACGCATCTATAAGTTATTGTTTGCGCTTTCTACATTGAGATCACCTATAATTATTAGTTTACAATTTTCATTACGAGTTGTTATATAAAGTGCTAAATGCAGTCTAAATTGGAGTTTGGAGATCTATATAGATGTAGCAACTACCATAATTTTAAAATTGTCATTGATAGCTTCAGAACCTATTATTTAAAATATTTGTTTGCAATATTAATTTAACGTACTGAATACTGTTTCTTTTCTGGAAAACATTAGCTACTACTCCTCTTCTATGCACTGATTTACGACAGTTAGCGGTTTCGTTGGAAAATGCTGTTTGTTATCGCGGTTATTATTGATACTGACATCACTCCCATAAATATACGTTCATCGGTTCCTGAAACAATTCTTAAAAGGTGATAATTGCCAAAATACTCCACTCAACCTAAAATGAAAAACAACAAACGAAACAAACGACATATTTTAATTAGCATTATAATGTAAAGGTGATATTGTAATTGTTACTGTTATTATTATTATTATTATTATTATTATTATTATTATTATTATTATTATTATTATTATTATTATTCGTGGTGTACGTTAGCACTATGTTTATTATTTGGTGTTATTAAAATAGCTCTTATTATAGAGTAGGTATGCGTTTTAAGTTTTATTTGAACTATATGAGTGGAAAATATAAACACAATTTACTTATTATTGCTAATGTGAATAAGCAGGGTTCGTTTTGCTATTGAGTGTATTCTCAAACTATGGAATTGCAGATCCTGGCCAAGAGCTATAGAGCTGCAATGAGAATTTGCGTCAACAGTTTCTCTTAGGATAGAAAGAACAGCAAAGTACTCACGTCTCACGTGCACAGGGAGACTGTTCTCCGGTTTCCCCCTCCATTACAATCCACCGGAGCTCCATCTTCATTCCATCTATCATCAGTGTCATCGCCTAGGGTGCCATATGCAGTAAAAGCAGGCATTAAGCACTATCACCACACAAGTGACAGCGGTGTGCCTATAGTGTGCAATAGACCTCATCATTGAGAGAAATTCATCGCTGGATTGAATGAAGTGTTGGAATAAAATGGTCGGAGGCGCCTGCACTTCGCCCAGAGACACCTTCGCGCCCCGCCAGTCGGGCTCCAAGGAATATTGTTGAGAACCCCGAGCACTCTTACTCAGCGGAGTAGGGTTGGGCGACATTTAAAACCACGGTACCCTTGACTCCTTTGTTGCACCCTTAGTGGCCGATTTCACATATCCAGCCGAAAATAATTCAGAATGCATTCCAAATGATAGAAGTAACTTTGAGTTAGGTGTCGTCTTCCTTGAAAGCACTATCTAGCTATAACATGCTATATTGTATTGACCTTTTCCAAACACAAATGCCATATCCACCAGTTTGTTTTCCGTATCATGACTGCTGCATGATAACACCATGAAGAACTAATCTCAAAACCGCAACGCAAGTCACATAGTGTGACTGTTAAGTAGCAACTTCCTGTATTTGCCCAGTAATACACACTCCCTAGGACATAAACTCCCCGCAAAAGTAGGTCAGTCAATATACCTCTAAATATCTTTTCCAGATACCTGAACTATTTTATAGTTTTCTGTATCCAAAAATATAATACCTATACGTAAAGAGGTCCATACCTGTGCATGTGTGTTTGTGGGTGTGCACGCAGAACATAGCTGAAAATCCAAAATTTAGATAGATAACTAAATACCTATTAAATTTCGTATTTAAGCTCAGTATCTTCCAAAGATGCAGGTTGACTTGTATAAGCAGTATATTAATTTTGTTCACCACGTGTGCAAATTACCTTGGCATTTGATATTCAGTATGCAATGCAGAGAAAATATTATCCTAATTTTGTATCACCCGGTGAAATAGGTCGAGTATTGTCGAACCAGAGAGTTTTGTGATCAACAGTTCTCAACTCAGAACTTCATTTGTCGCAAGTTACGTTTCATGTTATCCGCTTCTCTTCGGTAACGTGTCCTGTCCAATACGCTTTTAAGAGCATTACTAACAAGTGGAAGACATGGCGGGAGTAACCGAAAAAACCCGTCTTAGATAAGTATTTCCAGGCTTATTTTTAATGTCTTTGAGTGTATGTACAAGTAGGAAAGCTTATTTGAACACAACACGTCTGATCTTTCTTGTATTCATGCATGGAATTTCAAAATCATCTCACTGAGAGATTCCAATTTTTAAAATTAAAGAATGAAATCTGTAAATGTTGAATCTGGATTACCAAAAAAATAGGTAGAACAAAGTTCTTTTCGATGAATAGTTTGTAGAAGGGTCAGTAGAGAAAGACACGCGAATATAAAACATAAGTAGGTAAGTATGTTTAAAACTAAAGCTCCATATAGGAGTTACTGCGTTTTCTATTTGTGAAATTTCTGATAAAAATAACTCTATTGTACGACAGCTCGCAATGAACCATCGCCGCTGCATACCCCACCACAGCCAATGACAGACTACACGGAATGGCATCGCTATTTAATAGTGCGGTATGGCCGGCCCTTCAGACCCTTGCAGTCCAATCCAGTAGCTCAATACACCCCGATCCAGGACTCCCAACAGGGAAAACCACCACAATTGTGTAAAGGTATGATATATAACTTTTATATACTCATTCATATAAATATTCACTCATTAAACGCCACATGGAGCAGATAGTATTTTATATTACTGCAGTTTGCTAAAAATATTTACAAAATGTTGAAGACAACTTCAGGGTTAATCATAGGAGGCAATGTTGCTTTATTCTTATCCGCTTTAACTACTTATGGCTACGCAGGCTTCTTATGAATGAAGATGGAGTACCGGTGGAATGCGATGGCGGGGGAAACCGGAGAACTCGGAGAAAACCCACCCCAGCGCCGCTTTGTCCACCACAAATCTCACATGCGGTCGCTTGAGATCGAACCCGGGCCGTCGAGGTGAGAGGCGAATGGTATAACCACTCGGCCACGTCGCGGCCGTAGTGTGTTGACTGAATATCTATTCTAGTCTCTGACTACGTTCTTCTAATATCTGACTATTTTTCCTCAATTTTTTTTTTTTTTTTCTTTTACAGTTTCTGACTATTGTTACTCAATTTCTCTTATAATTTCTGACTATTTTGGCTCAGTTTCTCTTCTAGATTCAGACTATTTTGGCTCAATTTGTCAATTTCCGACTATTATTGCTCTTTCTTTTATTTTCTAATTTCTGAACATTATTAATCAATTTCTCTTATAATTTCTGACTATTTTGGACCAATTACTCTTCGCTCAATTATCTTGTAATTTCTGATCATTATCTACGATACTTCCAGTCATTGTTTCCAAGAAAAATTTAAGAATCCCCATCATAATATGAGCATTTAATTCTGGTCATTCAATGCTTTGGCTTTCAAACCGCTGGTAACTGGCATTAGAAATTGTGGGTCAAATCTTTTCTGTGCTTCCCTTATGTTGCCAACCCCTAGGGCCCGCCACATTCTCCGGATCTCAAACCCCTTGATTTCTTCTTACATCTTTAGAGCCTCACTTACCAGATGCCCGTTGAAACAAATGAGTTATTACTGACACGAACTTTAGCTTATTCATAGAGGCTTGAATCTCCAGCTCTCTCAACCTCTTAACCTGATGCTCACACGATAACTATTGCGCTAAATACATATTGCCACTATAGCTATATTCTCCAAAATGTGGGTGTTCACGTCACGGTTCATTGTGGATTGATCAGTGGCAAGCTTACCTTAATACATTTTTTTTCTGTAGCGAATAATTAAAACCCTTGTCCTATATGTTCTCTGTTTCAAACTCTTTATCCCATGTTGAGCCCCTCTAAAACCCTGCCAAATTGTGCGGCTGCATTTCGGGGATTCTGGTGCATATATATGTAAAACATATTACAACAAAACAGTTACACAAATTTAAAAATCCTGAATATTCCATGTTTTGTAATATTACTACATTAGATTGCACTAATTTTTAGATTTTATCAAAGCATATAATATACAGTGCTTTTCCTTCACACTGTGGCCCCGCATAGCTCCATGGGTGCTGGCCGCCCAAAGCTCGAACTCCCGCTGAAATAGTTCTTATATACCCGCAATGTCACACATGTGCATAGTTGCAACAAAACAAAACTTTCGTTAAGTTTTTCAGCATACAATAAGGATTGTTTTGAATATTAATGTAGGTACTCTTTTAGGTGGAACCACGATTCCCACGAAAAGAAAATTAGATTAGAATCCATTTGACCGCCATGTACCTGATTCAAAATCCCTTCATGAAATCATATCCTTAATGCAGGATCATCCGGTTTAAGTTTTTGCACATTAGTAATTTTAAAAAGCTTCAACTTGAAAAAAAATTTGTAATAGCTTGAGCACAGCCATAGGATATTTCAATTCTGGGAAAGACGTCGATGTGATTTTCTAGGAGACCTTTCTAAAGCACGCCTAATGCTATCTAAAATTTCCTCTGTGAGTACTGCATGTAGTTTGTTATGTTTCAAAAACATCCCGTTTCAGTTAATTTATTTACCTATAACCTGAGCATCAGGAAATCTTTCTTGAAATACCTTCTTTCGGCACTCGCAGATTCTGTACGGACGCATGAATCATAAACGAACTAACAAACACGTGCCACTTTGGCAAGAATTCAACTCACACTGAAGCCTCATTCTTCATTATCAGCCAGCAAATGGCTATCAAACTTGTTCTGCTTTAATGTTAATCACCCAATACTATGTATTTGACGTTAAAGCTATCTAACGCATCTATAAGTTATTGTTTGCGCTTTCTACATTGAGATCACCTATAATTATTAGTTTACAATTTTCATTACGAGTTGTTATATAAAGTGCTAAATGCAGTCTAAATTGGAGTTTGGAGATCTATATAGATGTAGCAACTACCATAATTTTAAAATTGTCATTGATAGCTTCAGAACCTATTATTTAAAATATTTGTTTGCAATATTAATTTAACGTACTGAATACTGTTTCTTTTCTGGAAAACATTAGCTACTACTCCTCTTCTATGCACTGATTTACGACAGTTAGCGGTTTCGTTGGAAAATGCTGTTTGTTATCGCGGTTATTATTGATACTGACATCACTCCCATAAATATACGTTCATCGGTTCCTGAAACAATTCTTAAAAGGTGATAATTGCCAAAATACTCCACTCAACCTAAAATGAAAAACAACAAACGAAACAAACGACATATTTTAATTAGCATTATAATGTAAAGGTGATATTGTAATTGTTACTGTTATTATTATTATTATTATTATTATTATTATTATTATTATTATTATTATTATTATTATTATTATTCGTGGTGTACGTTAGCACTATGTTTATTATTTGGTGTTATTAAAATAGCTCTTATTATAGAGTAGGTATGCGTTTTAAGTTTTATTTGAACTATATGAGTGGAAAATATAAACACAATTTACTTATTATTGCTAATGTGAATAAGCAGGGTTCGTTTAGCTATTGAGTGTATTCTCAAACTATGGAATTGCAGATCCTGGCCAAGAGCTATAGAGCTGCAATGAGAATTTGCGTCAACAGTTTCTCTTAGGATAGAAAGAACAGCAAAGTACTCACGTCTCACGTGCACAGGGAGACTGTTCTCCGGTTTCCCCCTCCATTACAATCCACCGGAGCTCCATCTTCATTCCATCTATCATCAGTGTCATCGCCTAGGGTGCCATATGCAGTAAAAGCAGGCATTAAGCACTATCACCACACAAGTGACAGCGGTGTGCCTATAGTGTGCAATAGACCTCATCATTGAGAGAAATTCATCGCTGGATTGAATGAAGTGTTGGAATAAAATGGTCGGAGGCGCCTGCACTTCGCCCAGAGACACCTTCGCGCCCCGCCAGTCGGGCTCCAAGGAATATTGTTGAGAACCCCGAGCACTCTTACTCAGCGGAGTAGGGTTGGGCGACATTTAAAACCACGGTACCCTTGACTCCTTTGTTGCACCCTTAGTGGCCGATTTCACATATCCAGCCGAAAATAATTCAGAATGCATTCCAAATGATAGAAGTAACTTTGAGTTAGGTGTCGTCTTCCTTGAAAGCACTATCTAGCTATAACATGCTATATTGTATTGACCTTTTCCAAACACAAATGCCATATCCACCAGTTTGTTTTCCGTATCATGACTGCTGCATGATAACACCATGAAGAACTAATCTCAAAACCGCAACGCAAGTCACATAGTGTGACTGTTAAGTAGCAACTTCCTGTATTTGCCCAGTAATACACACTCCCTAGGACATAAACTCCCCGCAAAAGTAGGTCAGTCAATATACCTCTAAATATCTTTTCCAGATACCTGAACTATTTTATAGTTTTCTGTATCCAAAAATATAATACCTATACGTAAAGAGGTCCATACCTGTGCATGTGTGTTTGTGGGTGTGCACGCAGAACATAGCTGAAAATCCAAAATTTAGATAGATAACTAAATACCTATTAAATTTCGTATTTAAGCTCAGTATCTTCCAAAGATGCAGGTTGACTTGTATAAGCAGTATATTAATTTTGTTCACCACGTGTGCAAATTACCTTGGCATTTGATATTCAGTATGCAATGCAGAGAAAATATTATCCTAATTTTGTATCACCCGGTGAAATAGGTCGAGTATTGTCGAACCAGAGAGTTTTGTGATCAACAGTTCTCAACTCAGAACTTCATTTGTCGCAAGTTACGTTTCATGTTATCCGCTTCTCTTCGGTAACGTGTCCTGTCCAATACGCTTTTAAGAGCATTACTAACAAGTGGAAGACATGGCGGGAGTAACCGAAAAAACCCGTCTTAGATAAGTATTTCCAGGCTTATTTTTAATGTCTTTGAGTGTATGTACAAGTAGGAAAGCTTATTTGAACACAACACGTCTGATCTTTCTTGTATTCATGCATGGAATTTCAAAATCATCTCACTGAGAGATTCCAATTTTTAAAATTAAAGAATGAAATCTGTAAATGTTGAATCTGGATTACCAAAAAAATAGGTAGAACAAAGTTCTTTTCGATGAATAGTTTGTAGAAGGGTCAGTAGAGAAAGACACGCGAATATAAAACATAAGTAGGTAAGTATGTTTAAAACTAAAGCTCCATATAGGAGTTACTGCGTTTTCTATTTGTGAAATTTCTGATAAAAATAACTCTATTGTACGACAGCTCGCAATGAACCATCGCCGCTGCATACCCCACCACAGCCAATGACAGACTACACGGAATGGCATCGCTATTTAATAGTGCGGTATGGCCGGCCCTTCAGACCCTTGCAGTCCAATCCAGTAGCTCAATACACCCCGATCCAGGACTCCCAACAGGGAAAACCACCACAATTGTGTAAAGGTATGATATATAACTTTTATATACTCATTCATATAAATATTCACTCATTAAACGCCACATGGAGCAGATAGTATTATATATTACTGCAGTTTGCTAAAAATATTTACAAAATGTTGAAGACAACTTCAGGGTTAATCATAGGAGGCAATGTTGCTTTATTCTTATCCGCTTTAACTACTTATGGCTACGCAGGCTTCTTATGAATGAAGATGGAGTACCGGTGGAATGCGATGGCGGGGGAAACCGGAGAACTCGGAGAAAACCCACCCCAGCGCCGCTTTGTCCACCACAAATCTCACATGCGGTCGCTTGAGATCGAACCCGGGCCGTCGAGGTGAGAGGCGAATGGTATAACCACTCGGCCACGTCGCGGCCGTAGTGTGCTGACTGAATATCTATTCTAGTCTCTGACTACGTTCTTCTAATATCTGACTATTTTTCCTCAATTTTTTTTTTTTTTTTTTTTTTTTACAGTTTCTGACTATTGTTACTCAATTTCTGTTATAATTTCTGACTATTTTGGCTCAGTTTCTCTTCTAGATTCAGACTATTTTGGCTCAATTTGTCAATTTCCGACTATTATTGCTCTTTCTTTTATTTTCTAATTTCTGAACATTATTAATCAATTTCTCTTATAATTTCTGACTATTTTGGACCAATTACTCTTCGCTCAATTATCTTGTAATTTCTGATCATTATCTACGATACTTCCAGTCATTGTTTCCAAGAAAAATTTAAGAATCCCCATCATAATATGAGCATTTAATTCTGGTCATTCAATGCTTTGGCTTTCAAACCGCTGGTAACTGGCATTAGAAATTGTGGGTCAAATCTTTTCTGTGCTTCCCTTATGTTGCCAACCCCTAGGGCCCGCCACATTCTCCGGATCTCAAACCCCTTGATTTCTTCTTACATCTTTAGAGCCTCACTTACCAGATGCCCGTTGAAACAAATGAGTTATTACTGACACGAACTTTAGCTTATTCATAGAGGCTTGAATCTCCAGCTCTCTCAACCTCTTAACCTGATGCTCACACGATAACTATTGCGCTAAATACATATTGCCACTATAGCTATATTCTCCAAAATCTGGGTGTTCACGTCACGGTTCATTGTGGATTGATCAGTGGCAAGCTTACCTTAATACATTTTTTTTCTGTAGCGAATAATTAAAACCCTTGTCCTATATGTTCTCTGTTTCAAACTCTTTATCCCCTGTTGAGCCCCTCTAAAACCCTGCCAAATTGTGCGGCTGCATTTCGGGGATTCTGGTGCATATATATGTAAAACATATTACAACAAAACAGTTACACAAATTTAAAAATCCTGAATATTCCATGTTTTGTAATATTACTACAATAGATTGCACTAATTTTTAGATTTTATCAAAGCATATAATATACAGTGCTTTTCCTTCACACTGTGGACCCGCATAGCTCCATGGGTGCTGGCCGCCCAAAGCTCGAACTCCCGCTGAAATAGTTCTTATATACCCGCAATGTCACACATGTGCATAGTTGCAACAAAACAAAACTTTCGTTAAGTTTTTCAGCATACAATAAGGATTGTTTTGAATATTAATGTAGGTACTCTTTTAGGTGGAACCACGATTCCCACGAAAAGAAAATTAGATTAGAATCCATTTGACCGCCATGTACCTGATTCAAAATCCCTTCATGAAATCATATCCTTAATGCAGGATCATCCGGTTTAAGTTTTTGCACATTAGTAATTTTAAAAAGCTTCAACTTGAAAAAAAAATTGTAATAGCTTGAGCACAGCCATAGGATATTTCAATTCTGGGAAAGACGTCGATGTGATTTTCTAGGAGACCTTTCTAAAGCACGCCTAATGCTATCTAAAATTTCCTCTGTGAGTACTGCATGTAGTTTGTTATGTTTCAAAAACATCCCGTTTCAGTTAATTTATTTACCTATAACCTGAGCATCAGGAAATCTTTCTTGAAATACCTTCTTTCGGCACTCGCAGATTCTGTACGGACGCATGAATCATAAACGAACTAACAAACACGTGCCACTTTGGCAAGAATTCAACTCACACTGAAGCCTCATTCTTCATTATCAGCCAGCAAATGGCTATCAAACTTGTTCTGCTTTAATGTTAATCACCCAATACTATGTATTTGACGTTAAAGCTATCTAACGCATCTATAAGTTATTGTTTGCGCTTTCTACATTGAGATCACCTATAATTATTAGTTTACAATTTTCATTACGAGTTGTTATATAAAGTGCTAAATGCAGTCTAAATTGGAGTTTGGAGATCTATATAGATGTAGCAACTACCATAATTTTAAAATTGTCATTGATAGCTTCAGAACCTATTATTTAAAATATTTGTTTGCAATATTAATTTAACGTACTGAATACTGTTTCTTTTCTGGAAAACATTAGCTACTACTCCTCTTCTATGCACTGATTTACGACAGTTAGCGGTTTCGTTGGAAAATGCTGTTTGTTATCGCGGTTATTATTGATACTGACATCACTCCCATAAATATACGTTCATCGGTTCCTGAAACAATTCTTAAAAGGTGATAATTGCCAAAATACTCCACTCAACCTAAAATGAAAAACAACAAACGAAACAAACGACATATTTTAATTAGCATTATAATGTAAAGGTGATATTGTAATTGTTACTGTTATTATTATTATTATTATTATTATTATTATTATTATTATTATTATTATTCGTGGTGTACGTTAGCACTATGTTTATTATTTGGTGTTATTAAAATAGCTCTTATTATAGAGTAGGTATGCGTTTTAAGTTTTATTTGAACTATATGAGTGGAAAATATAAACACAATTTACTTATTATTGCTAATGTGAATAAGCAGGGTTCGTTTTGCTATTGAGTGTATTCTCAAACTATGGAATTGCAGATCCTGGCCAAGAGCTATAGAGCTGCAATGAGAATTTGCGTCAACAGTTTCTCTTAGGATAGAAAGAACAGCAAAGTACTCACGTCTCACGTGCACAGGGAGACTGTTCTCCGGTTTCCCCCTCCATTACAATCCACCGGAGCTCCATCTTCATTCCATCTATCATCAGTGTCATCGCCTAGGGTGCCATATGCAGTAAAAGCAGGCATTAAGCACTATCACCACACAAGTGACAGCGGTGTGCCTATAGTGTGCAATAGACCTCATCATTGAGAGAAATTCATCGCTGGATTGAATGAAGTGTTGGAATAAAATGGTCGGAGGCGCCTGCACTTCGCCCAGAGACACCTTCGCGCCCCGCCAGTCGGGCTCCAAGGAATATTGTTGAGAACCCCGAGCACTCTTACTCAGCGGAGTAGGGTTGGGCGACATTTAAAACCACGGTACCCTTGACTCCTTTGTTGCACCCTTAGTGGCCGATTTCACATATCCAGCCGAAAATAATTCAGAATGCATTCCAAATGATAGAAGTAACTTTGAGTTAGGTGTCGTCTTCCTTGAAAGCACTATCTAGCTATAACATGCTATATTGTATTGACCTTTTCCAAACACAAATGCCATATCCACCAGTTTGTTTTCCGTATCATGACTGCTGCATGATAACACCATGAAGAACTAATCTCAAAACCGCAACGCAAGTCACATAGTGTGACTGTTAAGTAGCAACTTCCTGTATTTGCCCAGTAATACACACTCCCTAGGACATAAACTCCCCGCAAAAGTAGGTCAGTCAATATACCTCTAAATATCTTTTCCAGATACCTGAACTATTTTATAGTTTTCTGTATCCAAAAATATAATACCTATACGTAAAGAGGTCCATACCTGTGCATGTGTGTTTGTGGGTGTGCACGCAGAACATAGCTGAAAATCCAAAATTTAGATAGATAACTAAATACCTATTAAATTTCGTATTTAAGCTCAGTATCTTCCAAAGATGCAGGTTGACTTGTATAAGCAGTATATTAATTTTGTTCACCACGTGTGCAAATTACCTTGGCATTTGATATTCAGTATGCAATGCAGAGAAAATATTATCCTAATTTTGTATCACCCGGTGAAATAGGTCGAGTATTGTCGAACCAGAGAGTTTTGTGATCAACAGTTCTCAACTCAGAACTTCATTTGTCGCAAGTTACGTTTCATGTTATCCGCTTCTCTTCGGTAACGTGTCCTGTCCAATACGCTTTTAAGAGCATTACTAACAAGTGGAAGACATGGCGGGAGTAACCGAAAAAACCCGTCTTAGATAAGTATTTCCAGGCTTATTTTTAATGTCTTTGAGTGTATGTACAAGTAGGAAAGCTTATTTGAACACAACACGTCTGATCTTTCTTGTATTCATGCATGGAATTTCAAAATCATCTCACTGAGAGATTCCAATTTTTAAAATTAAAGAATGAAATCTGTAAATGTTGAATCTGGATTACCAAAAAAATAGGTAGAACAAAGTTCTTTTCGATGAATAGTTTGTAGAAGGGTCAGTAGAGAAAGACACGCGAATATAAAACATAAGTAGGTAAGTATGTTTAAAACTAAAGCTCCATATAGGAGTTACTGCGTTTTCTATTTGTGAAATTTCTGATAAAAATAACTCTATTGTACGACAGCTCGCAATGAACCATCGCCGCTGCATACCCCACCACAGCCAATGACAGACTACACGGAATGGCATCGCTATTTAATAGTGCGGTATGGCCGGCCCTTCAGACCCTTGCAGTCCAATCCAGTAGCTCAATACACCCCGATCCAGGACTCCCAACAGGGAAAACCACCACAATTGTGTAAAGGTATGATATATAACTTTTATATACTCATTCATATAAATATTCACTCATTAAACGCCACATGGAGCAGATAGTATTTTATATTACTGCAGTTTGCTAAAAATATTTACAAAATGTTGAAGACAACTTCAGGGTTAATCATAGGAGGCAATGTTGCTTTATTCTTATAACTCTTGCTGATTTTATATTGTTCTGCGACTTTCGTTTTTTGCTTAAATTAGGTAAGGAGGAACCTGAAAACGGAGGAAAAATGTCTGGAAATACGAAGAAATTTCGCACTATGGGTCCACAACAAGCCATAGATGCTGGTGATTCCTCTTCAGCAACACCAAAAGGGAGGACTGAAAATATTTTGCTCCCAGATGTAATCGTAAAAGTACCAGAATCCAAAGATATGGTAAGTGTATGTTCAGCATTGTATGGGGCCTTGTAAACCTGCGGTGTGTTTATAGTAGTTGACAATAGACTGAAGCATGCACGTGATTTTTGGCTTAGTAATGCAGAGTTTTTATCCGGACGCGTGGCCGACAGCAGGAATTTTCTTGTCACCGGAAAACCCGCTATTTATCGTTGGGGTCGGATATACATTGCAGCCTAATTTCAAGCACTTGAGTTCTCATAAAATTATAACTATAAGAATCATTATATACCTGCATTCATCATAGAAGAGTTGGAAATAATATATATTTGTTCGGCCAGATATCTCTCACAGGTTTAAAGAACATTTGCATTGGTAGCCATTAATTCTTTATGACCATGTAAATAAAACTAAGCTTATTCCTTAAAAGAAATAAATGCCGGTCAATAGATCAGTCATTAGCATTATTCTTCAGCAGCTCCAAGAAAATAACTCTACTCACATTATTGCGTTGACGATTCGGGAACTACAGGACTTTAATTGTTGAAGTTTAGACACAGACCACGCCGAAGTTTGTGAAATTCTGTGTATCTTTTCTCAATTATTGTTTTTGGTCCTCGTTGTGAATTTTATCCAATGTTATAGAGTTATTCCTCTGTAAGCACACGGCGGTTTACTTTCAGCTTATTATCAAGAATAGATACCCTTTCACTAATTTTATTCACATAATTACGAAACGCTTCTCTGTGAAGTGCACCAACAGCGGGGAATAAATTTATAAATCGTTGTTTCACTTTGCCACAACAGTTTTTCGTCACATATGAACCAGACATGGAGATTCTCTGTACAAAAGAATAGAAAATTTTGGCATTCTAACAGCTTAACACGCCATAACAATATAAACAGGTGGTCTCGCAGCTTATCCCCCTCTGTACAGCACAGATTTTTCACATTAACTCTTCCCTCAGGGGCCTACTACGGTAGGTACCGGTTAGGCGCACCCGGGGTCCCGAGTGGTGAGGGAATCAGTAGGTTAAAATGCTCACTGACATGTAGGCCGTGCGTGGAGACCCGTGTCGGTGGAAAGGAATATCCTGATTGGTTGAGGGTTGCGTACCTGAACCTGGGCTTCTGACTTTCAGTAACTGGGGAGGATGCGCTACATCATGGTTTCTGCTTCACCTAAACGGGAGGATAGGGACTAGTCCACCCCTAGTCAATCGGCCAGGACTAGGTAATATACCGAACTCCAGGGTGAGTGCGACGGCGAGCCTGCTATATCCCCTGTGTAGCCCTGTCATCGCAGTGGGTGACCCCTTGTTGGACTCCGTGGTGGGTGGGGAGCACCGGGGGATGAAAATTAAAATTTATTTTCATGGCAAAATCCAAAAAATCCATTAAATGTGATACAGAGTTCGGAAAAGAAGTAGTCGAGTGTTGTGGTCCTCATAACTTGATTGTTAACCGAACAGAGGAAGGAAGAAAATTCTCCAAAGTAAATTATTTTGTCATTCAAAAGGATCTTGATAACATTGCTGGTCCTGTAAATCTTGTATAAGAGCTCGTAATGGCACGAGTAGAAGCAGAATCAGCATCCCAGGCTGCGAAAGTACTTAAGGCCAAAATATGAGCTAGCTATCCACTAAAGGTTGACGTACATAAAACCTTGAATTCCTAACTCGGCGTGATAAACACCCGCGCATTGGAAGGTTTGACCAGTGAGGAAATTCAAGAAAATCTTGCTCTCCAACGCGTTACATCTGTGCATCGTGTTCAAAGAAATGTAAATTGAGAATTTGTGCCTACCCGTACCCTATGCCTACCCGTACCCTGTCCCTACCCGTGCCCTGTGGCTACCCATAGCTTTGATCGGGTAGATTTCCCCCAAAGGATAATGGCAGGATATGCATCCATTGAGGTAAGACCGTTATACCGAACCCACTCAGGTGTTATAAATGTAAGCGCTTTGGCCACACCACTGAATTCTGCAACGGCGAGTCTACCTGTGTCAACTGTGGTAAAATCTCCAACGTATGTTAACTTTAGCGGTATACATCCGTCAAGTACCCGTGATTATTCCCGTTTTGCAGAGGAAAAGACGGTCCAGGAGATTCGGGTTAAAGAGAAGGAGTGCTTCGCCAATCCTATGTCCCGAAGTATGGTACCCTTAGCTCAGTTGTAGCTAAATAGGTACAAAGTCGGGAAATCGCAATTCAAACCTGCGTTATAAACGGGGCCACTATTGCAGAAAAGATTCTCACAGCCTGTTCACCTCCTAGGCCTTCGACTTCATCATCTAAGTCAGTAGCAACGTCTCCTACGTCTGAAACTGTAAAAAGCCCTAAAGTTAAATCGCTGCCAAAGTAATCGACCTCGACCAACAACACTGGCAAGGACTCAGGTCGGCGACATTCATCTTCGCCGGCTTCTATTTCCAATCGGTTCGAGGTACTCGAACCGAAATTTTCAATTGGAAAGGGGTCCTCCCAAGTGGAGGAGGTGGAGGAAGGTGATACTACCCTCACTGCCAGAAGGACAGTGACAAAGAGGCAGGACCAACCTCCCGTAAAATTTGTTTGCCTGACACCTAAAAAGAATAAACTGAACCGACTTCCGCAGCTTTCAAAATAGAAATAATCACAATGTACAACGTATCCCATTATAAACATGGCTATTCTACAATGGAACATACGTGGAATAAGAACACATTGACCTGAGCTTGAACTGCTGCTTAACCAGAGCGATCCTTTGGTCTATGTTTGCAAGAGACTAAGTTCCAACCACAAGACAGCTTCATAATCAAACGGTACACCCCTGTAAGGTGTGATCAATCACAGGAAGAGGGTGTACCTTGCACTATGATGCTCATCAGAGATGATATATTCGCGCAATCAGTATCATTACAGTCAGACGTCCAGTCAGTGGCTGTAAGGATTAAACTGGCACATACCAGATTCACCATTTGTAATATATACCTTCCTCGCTAATTAAGGGGATCTAGTTTCTCAACTGCCCAACACCTTTTCTTTAGGTAGGTGATGTAAATACCCACCATCCACTTTGGGGCTCACCTCGGGCTTGTGCGAGAGGTAAGTTAATTGTCGATTTCTTGAATAATTATAACCTAATTCTTCTTAACACCGGAGAATTACATTTCTTTCTGATGCTTTCAACAGTTTTTCACACCTGGATTTAGCAGTTTGTTCACCACCATTAGCACCTTCCTTACAGTGGAATATCATCTCTGATTTATATTCTAGTTACCACTTCGCATGCCTTATTAGTCTCTTGCCACAAGATACATGCTCCTCACGTTTACCTAGATGGCGCATAGATCAAGCCAACTGGAACATTTAATTACAATGAGCACGACTCTGGGTATGTTTTAGTGGAGCAACTCACGAAAAGTATTCTTGATGCTGCTGAGCAGTCCATTCTACGGTCGACGACTCAAACCTGTCGTCGACTTCCGGTACCTTGTTGGGCGGATGTATGCCGGAATGATATTCGTGCTCACAGGCGCGCTCTCAGGATTTTCCAACGTCGCCCAACACTGGATAACCTGATTGAGTATAAAAAGATGCGTGCCAAATCTATGCACGTTATTAAGGATAGCAAAAGGACATCATGAAGCAAGTTTGTAGCATCATTCAATCGACATTCCTTTATTGTATGAGATAAGTTAAGACACGTGGACGGAAAAACGACTCATACGCCAATTGCCGATATTAAAACAGCTGTAGGAGATGTTATTGATAAGTTTGACCTGGACAACACATTTGGAGTTTTTTTTTTTGGTAGTATTTAACGCCCGCTTTAACTACTAATGGAATCGCAGGCGGGCATTTGGAGTGCTTTCGCAGAGAATTATTCGCCTGAGTTTCTTCCTATTAAGTCTCAGGTGGAATCTCAAGGTTTCAACTTTCGATCTAAAAATCTTGAATATTACAATCGTCTCTTCACCATGAGGGAGTTAGACCATGCACTATCATCTTCGCGAAACTCTGCAACAGGTTCTGATGGAGTACATCTCTCTCCTGAAGGTGAGGCCTTCTCGCTTGAGGTCTATAATCGTGTTTGGGTTGACGCTACTTTTCCAGAAAAGCGGCGAGAAGCCACCATGGTGCCTATCTTGAAAGCTGGAAAGGACCGTTTTCTTCCAACCAGCTACCGTCCAAATTCCCTCGCCAGTTGCGTTTGCAAGGTGATGGAACGCATGATCAATGGACGGATGATGTGGTGGCTGGAAACTCACAACCTACTAACCACCACCCATTGCGGTTTCCGACGACGTCGTTCAGCAGCTGACCACCTTGTCTCGATTTCGACGCAGATAATGAATGGATTCATGAAGAACTGTCAAACCGTTGGGGTATTCTTTGACCTCGAAAAGGCTCCACTAAAAGGCCGGCAGGAATAATACGTTCCCTATATAACTGAAACATACGTGGACGCCTTCTGTTATTCATTCAGGATTTTTTGAGGGACCGCGTTTTCCGAATAAGGGTCAGCTCGGTTTTATCAAATAGTTTCCTTCTTAAGAGTGAATCTGCTCCTGTGTGTCCACTATGTGGAGAAGATTTGTCTGTCCGACATGTGTTAATTTAGCACATATTCGGGAATCACTGCACCTGCCGGTCAGTCTTGCAGAAGTCCTGGCGGACGATAATCAAACGGTGGCTAAGATTTTTAAATTTTTATCAAAAATAACCTTCAAATTACGGATTTGGTTGTTTTACCCTTCATTTTGATTTTTTTAATCACCAATCTGGGACTTTCTCCTTGATTATTTTAAACATTGATTTTTAGAATTATCTTTCGTTCTTAATTATTATAATATTTCTTATTGAGATTTATCTCTGGCTTTTGCCATGATTTGTTTCATAAGGGCTCTGATGACCTTGTAATTGAGCGCCCTTAAACACTAACCATCGTCATCACATTAACTCATTAGTCGGCACACGGAGAGGACAGAAAGTATATAAACAGCACAGTGCAGGACAAGCAATTCCCTGTAACACGGCCACGGGTTCAATGACAGCTTTTTAGTTAGAAAAGAAAAGGTTACATGTAGAATAAGTGGAGTCTTATGAAAGACGTTATGCAGATTAAAATATATCAATCTCAAGGATATATTTAATGGTCGCCTAAGAATACTAAGATATGAAACGCAATTTCAGCTATGCATCATTTTGAATATTACTTTTCAATTTTTAAAGGTAACATTTTATAACTGAGGTTAACATAAACTGCAGCTCTGCTCACGTTATTGCTTTAAATACGGATAACCTATTTCTTTCTCTCTTCTGGATCGATCTCTCTTTCACTTACTAATGTTGTTGCATCTCCCCTTCTCTCTCACGCAGCTTATATATTCGCCTCTCTCCCTCTCCTTATTTTTCCCCCACAATGATTTACTCTTACTCTTTCTTTCTCCTTAGTTATGTTCGTAATGCTAACATAGCTCCTCACTTACTCCTTTTTAATCTAGCTTTACAAATCACATCAGGAGTCGTCTACAACTGTATTAGTTCTTAACATAAGACCTGTTATAACGTGCACTAATTACCTACTGTTAATGAGGGATTCATTTAGGTACCTGCACCTAGTTTTAATGTTATGTTGGTGTTATGTATACTAACAATGGTCCGTAATGTGCACGTGCTTTGATCCATCTGCAAATCATTAAAAATTAAAAGGATTATTTTGAAAAACAGCTTCCACAAATAATATTACAGCGTAGAAAAAGGTTAATTTGTTCAGTCCTCAGCCTACCTATTGAAATTTTGTAAATACAAATCCTGTTAAAAATAATATGTTTAGAAGGTTTTATGAACTGTTCTTAAACACCACCACAACAACAACAATAATAATAATAATCAATAGTAGTAATAATATTCATAATAATAGTAATAATAATATTAATATTATTACTGTTATTATATATGATTATTATTATTAAAAGAAGAAGAAACGATGTATCTCAGTTTACTCTAATTTTGGGAACTATAAGAAGGTCCCCACAATTACAGCAAAGTAATTCTTCTTTAATATAGCCTGTTAGCCACTAGACCTGGGTTTTTATACTCCAGATTTCGGGATAATAGATTCGCCCGTTCTCGCTTAAAAAGGAATCGATCCATCCACCCACCCACCCAACCACCCATCCATCCATCCACCCACCGACCCACTCTACCACCCATCCATCCAGCCATCCGTCCAACCATCCACTCATACAGCCATCCATCCATCCACACACAAATCCACCGACCCGCCCATCCATTCATCCGCCCACCCACACCCATCCATTCCTCCACTGATCTCTCCATCCGCCCATCCATCTATCCAACCAACCTCCTCATCCACCCATCCACACACCCATCCACTCACCCTCACCCATCCATCCATCCCTTTACCCCTTCATCCGTCACTCCATCCATCCTATCCATGCCTTCGTCCATCCATTCCTCTAACCCTCAACCCCTCCATCAGTCCCTACATCCCTCAATCCCTACATCCATCCACCCCTCCAACCCTTCATCCATCTATCCATTCATCTAGCCATTCCTTTCAACCACCCTCCCTCCATCCATCCATCTCTTCAACCCTCTATCCAATCCTCCATCTCTCCAACCTTCCATGCATCCATCCCTCCATCCTTCTATCCCTCCAACCCGCCATGCATCTCTCCATCTATCAATCTATCCATACACCCACATATCCACCCAACCATCCACCCACATATCCACCTATCCATTCTTTCCATCCATCCCATCCATTCATCCCTCCCTCCATCTAACTATCCATCTATCCACCTACTCATCCAGCCACCCAATTCACCCACCCGTCCACCTACCCATTCATCCCTTCCATCCATCTATCCATCCATCCCTTCCATCTATCCATCGCATCCATGCATTCCATCTATCCCTCCCTGCAACCATCCCTCCTTCTACCCTCCATCCATCACTACATCCCTCCAAATCCTTATCTATACATCCATCCCTGCATCCATCAATCCACCCATCCATCCACAGAACCTTCCATTCAACCACCCACCCATTCAGACATTCACTCACCCATCCACCCATTCATCCATCTGTGCGTTCACCCAAGCACTCATTCATTCATCCAGCTATTTGATTCTGATAATAAAAGTCACAAAAGTTAAAGAGCACCCGTCAATAAAATAGAAACGAGCTCAGACGTTCATTACATTTGAAATACCCGTTCCTACGTGGAGTTAAACTGATGCTTCATTCAAAAAGCGTAACTTGTACAAGATCAACTGTTCAATTTGATTATTTTTAATAATTTGCCATTATCAGTTGATTTAAAATCATTGCACACACCTCTCCAGCATTTTGGACTTTGCATTATTTCATAGGCATTATAGAAACTTCTGTATTTTTAGAAGTTGTACCTATCTTTAGTTTTTAGTAACCCAGGGGAAGTTGACACCCATTTAGATTAATGAAATTGCCTTTACAGCCATAGACACACTTCCACACAATTTTTGTGAGAATGTTAGGAAATTCAGGGAATTTAATGCTTTTACACCTATTGCGGACTTCAGAAGGGAATTGATCCATATTTTCATCCATTTGAAAACTTTATGGGTGATTTTGAGACAATCTAAGACAATAGACCAATGATTGTACATTTACAGGTATTTGTTACTTTATCAAGCATAGAACGCTTTTACTGTCAGGAAGACGGACCCCTCTTCCTGCGTGATCTGTTACACATCATAATTTATCATACTAATTACGAAGAATTGTTAAAATTTAGGCCACGATGTGTGTTTTACAGGTATTACTTACTCTGAACACCGGTAGGCACAGCAGAATCCAGTTTATAGTGAATAAAGATATGTTTTGTATGTGCCTATATTTTCCAAAGCCACACTCAGACTACACACAACTGTCTCACACACACACACAGACACACACACGTCATATAAAATCAAAAACTGAAGGTAGACCAGGAATCCCATCATAATATACAGAGTCAAAAACCTCAGGCACCAGTTTGAACGCAAGCCCTTACTAACCTAGTCTAATTTAACCTAACCAAGCCTAACAAACTTCTATGAGGCTCAAAACAGGTTTTCACTCAATTTAGCCTTAAAGATATCACAACCTAGTTCCATATTTAAACATTATGGAGAATGTATTTACATTCTAGCCAATTCCACGTAGGCACAGTTTCCACGCATATTAGATCCAGGGAAGGTGCTCGATTTTCAGATACATCAATGACGTATGCCTCAGTATTTACAGGCATTGCATTACTGGGGTATCGTGGTATTTATTACAATGTTAGAAAAATCCACTTTACCGGCATAAACACGCATTAGGTATTTTAAACGATATATATTAAAGACATTTTTGCAAGGTTACAAACGATTGTTATTAAAGAACAATGACTGGTCATTTTGAGCAATTAGAAGATTTTAGATCATGATTACAACGTAATTACACTAACAATTACAGACATTTTCGAAAACAACATACACGCAAGTTATACGGAGACATCACAGCACAATAGAGCAGGCACCTATTTAAGACTATCTGAATGAACAATTAACAGAAACTGCTACTTTACCGTGCATAAGGACACGCTGTCCTAAACACTTCCTTCATTATGTACACTTCCTATAATCTAACCTAGGTAACCTAATCTAATCTACCCTATGCATGACAGAGGCAAAATTCTACTATTATGAATTAAGCGGACGCTCAGCATGCTCATCCATTATATAAGCGTTATGTAATTGGCGTAGTAAATTTAATACATTATCAGGTAGGTAAGTATTTTTCCCTGCAACGTACCACAATGTCTCAGAAGGAACAAGTAACTTGAAAAAAGACCTTGATATATCACTAGCATTAAAGGTTATGTCAAAATCACTATGATGACCAAGCATGTACCGTCTTAATATAGAAGACAGATTTTAAAACGCCTTAATGCATGCAATGCGTCCCTCCATAAGCTTCCGTCACATGCTTGATTTTTATCCTATTAGGTTCACGGTCCAGGCGTCGGGACAGAACGTAATTTCACCACTTAAAAATAAAGCTATAAATCATACTTAATAGATACATTTTTAAATATTGGATCACCGGAGATGTTTAGCAGTAACCGGTGAGCCTTGCATTCTCCAGGTTTCGATTCCATTGGGCTTGCCCGGTTAACTCTCTCTCTCTCTCTCTCTCTCTCTCTCTCTGACTCTCTCTCTCTCTCTCTTCAGTGTTCTTAGGCAAATGAATCGGCTATTCGTCATCAATCAGAGATTCCTGTCCAAAATTCCTTTACCTTCGTAATTGTTTTCATTATTTTAACTTGTCTATTTGCGAATTGTAGGATCCTGATAACGATTTGATTATGAGCTGCCTCAGCGCGAAGTTTACTCTCTTCGTTAACTTGATCGGTCTCTGCCTTAATATGGAGATTCCTTGTTCGCTGGAATACTAGTTAAAAGTGATGCTTGCATCGGGGTTTGTATAAGTCAGAAAGCGTTAATAACCCCGTCGCTGCTATTACACTTCGCGTTCTGGTCTGATAGTGTTTCTTATTACGATTCTATCTCCATTTCAGCACCCTACTTTATTATAAACTTGGTATTCTCTAAGGTCCTTTGGTGCAATTTCTGTGCAGGATTTGTACCTATATCGATACAATGTACGATATTTCACAGTTAAGCGAATCTGGGTGAAATCACTCGTTCTTTGGATTTGTCTATGCATCTCAGTGCTGATCTAAATTTAAGCTATATGGTGGTGATAAATTACTTAGGAATTTCAAGGTAAATTTAATATTAAGTTTGATACTTCGATTTTGGTAAGGTGTTCTACTTCTGTTTAAGGAGGAATGCGTAACAGTTGATTATTTAAATCACGTAATGGATAAACTAGCTTTTCATTTACGAGTAGCTCTTAATTTTCATTCTGAATTTCATTGTTCATCAAAATAAGACGTCCATCTGCTACTTTACTTACGATTATAATTTTCACTCTCAATGCATGAATGTGCAGTCCTTGAAACACTTAATGTATGAAAATAAAATATTGCATGTGAGGATTTGGGAAAACGTGGCACCACTTGATGTTTTATTGAAACAATAAGTACATAGATAGTTGGCTAGATTATATTGATATCATCTATATAGCTAGCTCATATGGATATCGTCTATAAGGTTTATGATTTTAAGTGGATATAATTTTACAAACTATATACAATTACTTTTAATATCACTATAGGTTTATTTTCGGCACAAAATGCGCATTCTCAAATCTAACTGCATCCATATGTTGATTAATGTTCTCCCTCTGGTGGTTTTCTCCCCTGGCTTCGTTCGTTTTCGATGAATACTGAATTATAGGCGAAGTATTTAAATTAGTAAAACTAAATTTAAACACTGAAATGTATAAAGGCGTTTAACTTCCCTAGAACCCTATTGAGTTTACCTTTCCTAACGTTTCAACCATCAAGTAAACAAATTTTAACTCCAGCATCAATTGCCTATCTGAGTGGTCTGGAAAACCATTCAGGAACACAAAAGCAAAATAATCAAACTATGTTATAGTTGATGTGAAATTGACGGGTGGTTTGGATGCCGCCCCTATTGGCATACAATACATCTTAATTTGGCTAGGAGGTGTGGAAGAATTAAAAACAGAGGAAAAGCTTATTGTTTTTATCATTTGCCGTTAAGTTGGACGACAGTGAGATCTTGATCAGCGACACGAAGATGAAGGGTTTTGCCGCCATTGAATGACTCTAAGAAAACTAATATTAAGATAATACAGCATGAAGTCGTAGGGTTTAAGTGCGTTTAAAGCTTTATTCTTTATTTCTTGGTTTTGTTAATATAATACCATTTGTCTCTTGGCAATTATATCTATACAACCCGAACTGTGGCAGCGGACTACGTTGTGGTAAAGAGGACAAAAGATGTACTCTACCGCATCCAGAGGCAACCCGCGAGAAGAAATTGGAAGTACATTTGGATTGTCTTTGCGAGTTACAATGGTGCTGGTCGGAGCCTTGAGGAGCAGTGTGAGAGTGCAGTCTTCTGCAGTGGTTCTCACGTTTGCCTTGGTACAATTATGAGTTATCGCATTTAGAGAGTTTAGAATGTGAAAACAAGGAAGTACGGTGCGGCGAAAACAGGGACTTCGGAAACTGACACATCCGGTATACCCGAGATTCGTCTAGAACAGTCCACTATCTTTGACAGCTTTCTAGAAAGTTTCTAGCTATAAAAGGAGGATGAGTTGCAAGCCAGTGTTGTTGTATAGTGAATTGTACTGAATCGTGAGTGACTGCAGTGTTAACGCGAAGTGGTGCGCGAGCCGTGAATGGAATTCAGCCGTCAACTGTCTACGCGTCGAAATATCGAGTGAATTATTTGCAGCAGCGAATTAAAGATGTGATGTTTAAGAGCTTTTGAGCCAGTAAAGACATCTGTTAGAGTATTGCGTAAATAAGCAGGCATAACCAACAGAAGGCAGATAAATGAACACCTCTAGAATATAAGACAACTAGCTTGCAATGTTACCCTTCCAGCTTTCGGCTGTATTTTAAAGGAGGAAGACAGAGTGTGCTATGAATTCTGTGGTTAGAATTATGTTTTTGGAGCAGGAGGGGGAAAAGTTAGCAGATAGTGGGGCTAGATTTGTCAATACCAAAATAAACACCAGCTTTTCACTGTCGGTCAGGTTTAAGAAAGTCAGTATAGTTACCAAGAATGCGAAATATTAATGACACTATAGGTTTCCACAATCGATTTCTCTCACACTTTTCTAGGTAAAGAACAATCCTTCGGATGTCCCAGGAGCCGAAGTTCCTGCAACCAAGCAAATACCGTCGCGCTCCCCAAGACCAAGGATCTGCTGTCTGCCCATCAGGCCAACTCTCAGTTCAAGTACACGAGAAACACTTCAACCTCAAATGGAGAATTCTGAGCGTGCAACACAAAACCTTTCTCTTGTGAGAGCAACTGGAGCCATCAGGAGAATCCCACGTAAGTATCCAAGGTACTAGAATAAACTATTAGGATACACAAAGCTGTGGATTGTATTTCTATCTGCTAGTCTGGCTAAAAAAGAGCAATAATAACAAGCAAACTTCTTTATTCTTTCTGTTTCAAAAAAAATAGAGGCAAACGTTGGGGCTGAACGACAAAACCTACCTATTGTGACAGCAGCTGGTCACACCAACAAAACATCAGGTAAGCATCCGAGGTACTAGAATACAAGATTAGGATACACAAAGTTGTGGTTCAAATTTGTATCTATGTGTTAGTCTGGCTAAACTAGATCAATAATAATAATAATAATAATAATAATAATAATAATAATAATAATAATAATAATAATAATAATAATAACTCTTGTGAGAGCTACTGGAGACATCAGGAGTAGACAATGTAAGTATCCAAAGTACTAGAATGCAAGATTAGGATACACAAAGTTGTGACTTGTATTTGTGTCTATGTGATAGTCTGGCTAAGCAAGAGCAATAATAGAAACTACATTTCTTTATTGTTTCTGTTTCTGATACTCCACGTGAATGTGAATAATTAGTAATCCCAAACCACAAGCTGTTGTGTTGCGCCGATGCAGGTTGCACACCACAGCAGAAAAATAAGGAAAAGGGCACGCGTTTTCATTTATTTCCTTAAGGGTATTCAATTTGAAATTTTGTAGGATTTCTCAAACAATTGGAAACCTAGTTCTTATGTCCAAAAGTACTTTGAGCTCCTTAGCTTGAATTAGATGCGTACATTCGCGTGCACGAAAAGTGACCCATTCCCTTAGGTTGTAATACTTTTTGTTTCTTTTTTCTCCCTAAGGATTTCTCCCTCAGGTAACCAAACTCTGAATGTGTCTGGTCTGAAAAAACAGTCATACGAACTAACCAATAAATGATGCTATAATAATCGCTGTGAAATGTTGACATGAGTAGGAAAGAATACCGCTGGGATTGTTACACATGATAAGGCTGGACGCCCCGTAGGTCAATCGAAAGAGCGAAGGATCCGGGGTTAGATTCCCGGCTGGGGTGAGGTTTGGTCTCTAGTCAATATCATTCCCTATCTTCCGTAGAGTCTGAGAGTATGAATGTGTGATCTAAAGTACAAGAACTCAAAGAAATAAAATTCAATAAGAGCTGTACACCAGTTAACACTAATGCAGAAACACAATAAGATGTCCCAAAAAAAATGAAATTTGACCAATGCGATTAAAGGCGGGATATAAAGGGAAGAATTAAAAAAACGGAAAGGTTAAACCAATTACAACATTATTCTGAATTCTAGATGAACGGCTGGAGGATTATTTGCATGTCTCATTAATGTGGACACAACTACGACATGTGGACGAAGATGAAAGTTATTGCTCTTATCAATAGGGAATATCATAAGTGATATAAGAAAACGATACTCGAGGCATGCAAATACAACATTTAAATTTTAATATTAGCCTTCAGTTTTTCGGTCATACTCTAGGAGAGGTAAAGTGCCCCTCCAATACAATCACTAGAATTATCTCGGACAGTTAGAAGAGGTTGCTCTGGCAGAAGGTGGAACAAAATTTACCATTGCCAACATTAAACGCGACGCTTCTTTATGAACTACATTTTGTGCACGTGAATGTACACTCTACCCATCTGTCTGCATGACAAACTGAATGCACTCATTCTGCCTCTTTCTATTTTAGTCAGAACAATCGAGAGCGTAAACATATATTATGTTTTTACGCCATTTTGTAACCCTTGTTGGTGCAATTTTTTAACAGGAGTGGCGCATGGCCACGTACAATGATAAATAATGTGATGTAGACGCCAGGTGCAGTGAGATTTTCTTTGGCGCTTTTTATACATACAATAGTTTTTGCTCTCAGGATCCTTAAGTCTTCAATATCTGTCAATTTTAATATCCAAGAAAACATGGCCCAATGGTTTGTATTCACTTGCAGTTCTTTTGCGCATTAAAGGTAATTCACACGTCGGCAGTGTGTACCCAATCTCGTTCAGAAATTCAGAGAGAATCAAGTAAAGAAAGAAAAAAGAACTGGCATTTCGCCTTAGCCACAGCTTAAGCTACTCAAAATGTGACATTTAGTCTTAACCACAGTTTAAACTACTCAACATGTGACTTAATTAATTCGACCACTGAGGATTAACTGTTTCAAAGTTATATTTAATATTTTTAATAGTTCTCCTATGAAAGAACCCAGATGGCGAATAAAATTTCAAATGCAGTTATTATTTACATTTGAGTGATAAATTTGAATATTTGGCTTCTATCTCAAAATTATGCTTTCTGTAATACACCTGGTTAATTATTTGGAATAATATAAGTATCATTATCATAACAAATATTAAAGATATCCCTATGAAATTTAAAGCACAGTTATAAGTTTGAAAGGGCAATATGTAACAATATTGTGCAAAAATGTAGATAAAAATTGCAAGCTTTAGAAACTGTATCTTGGGTACTTTTAAGACAATAACTCTAATATAATCGGTATAGATTTGCAATAGAGCTAATAGTCGTTAGCAGATAGAGGAGGCATCGGTCCATTTTATTTTAATGCAATTGACAACAAAAATGATTTAAAATCCTGAAACTTGCTCCTAAGGAAGCCCTAAAGCCTAAAAGTGTTTCTCATATAAAGGTGACTTTGGTTGTGCTGCGGCGACGAACACGAGTACTAGAAGCAAGAGGCTGATATATTTTTTTTCTATACTATTTAACGCACGTTAATACTAGTATGGCACCACAGGCGATGACACATATGACACAGGGAATGAAGATGGAGCATCGGTGGAATGCATGGCGGGGGAAACCGGAAAACCCGGAGAAAACCCGTCCCTGCGCCGTTTTGTCCACCACAAATCCCATATGCGGTCGCATGGGATCGAACCTGTGCCGCCTTGGTGAGAGGTGAGTGGTCTAGCCACTCTGCTACGACGCGGCTCAGGCTGACATATATAAACACAAAAGTAGGAGATGAAAATGATTACTGCCATTCGGCATCGTGCAAGGAAGTAAACGATAACGATTTATTGGTGTATAGGATACGGGCCAGGGATTTTGAAAATTTTAATGGAGAGCTATGGTGCGAGTCACTCACTTATCGATGTATGAAGCACAGGCTGCAGCTGTAAGAATGCTGCAACTTCAGTTTGGCGATGTACACATACAATATCAGAGCTGGCCGATGGACAGTTGCTATAAAATATTTTACAACCTTCCGTCATCCATACACACGAGCATTGGAAGTAATTATTGTATTGGTAATGCTGCTATATTTACGTTAACATTGGTACACTTGCTTACTGTTAGAACTAGCTGGAGAATTCAATAGACTTAAAAAAATACAACCAATTGGAGGATAGAATGTCATATTGGAATGTTGTCGAAGTAGCTCAATGGTCGGGGCAACCACACGGAGAGAGAGAACTGTGTTCTAATCCCGGCTGAGGCGTTGTATTTTTCAGTTGGTTCTAACGTAAATGAACTAATGTTTATTTTTAATGGTTGTTCTATTTAAACAAACATTGAACCAACACCACCCTAGTTCACTCACTGTCTTGAAGTTCTTATTCTCCTGGTATACCACAATCTTCTCATTCTTCTTCTTCTATGCCAGAAACTCTCGCTACCTCATCCTCGCTGCTGCCACTGCTTTCAGCAACATTATCCTGAATAAGTATCCGCTCTATCGTATTTTCGAATACCATGCCTTATTTTTTAAAATAATGTTTGTTTCCATGCGCCGGCAGGCTTTTTCACATTCTACAGGACGAATTTCACATAATATTTAGGACACAGATTTTGCACATCTCTGTTCTTGAAAGTTGTATTTCTACTGGCTACTCACTGCTTTGCATCTACCCAGAGCATCTTAAAAGGTTTTAAATCTGGGAGAAAGCTAGGATTTGAGTGTAGTGTGTCCATGTTCTGCTAATATCCAGTCTATTGCTTAGGATTTTGTAGGGCTTACTAATCTTGATTGAAACATAAAGTTTTGTCTTTGAAAAGGATTATTCAATGACAGCGATTTTGTAGTAGCTGCGCCTTCCTTTCGCTTTATAGGGAACTGGACGATGGTGGTTTGTTATTTGAGCTTTATGAGAGGTCGCGTTGTCAATTACCAGGACAGAAATTCCAGGAAGAGTTTCCCTTTCAAATTCGGACAAATGGGGGCCGTTTCAGTTGGCTGCACTAATAAAACTGAAACAACTCGCGCGTGCAGCAGTTCTGACACAGGCTATACTGTCAGACTGCACAAGGTGTATGTAACATAATAAACAGCACACGTACTTCTGTATGTTTCGGTGATGAAACATTAGCTAGTGAGCTACATCTAGCCGTCTACATTAGCCAGATGAAACATTAGGACATTTGCCAATAGATAGTTCTGGTGAGAGCTATATCACCATTAGATTATGGAGCGGCGACTAATCTCAAAGTTTCAAACAAACTTGCGACACTGTCGCGATGAGTTATTATGCTAGGTATATTGCATGTGCGGATCTTGCCAGCTGGAAATACTACTTGCCGCTGTCTCGTACTTGAAGGTGCTGTAAATGAAAACCAATTTCTAACGTCTCATTTCTCATGAGTAGGCAAGAGCAATAATACAAACACGTGTTCAGTTAATAGATGTAAATTCGCGCAAAAATTTGTAACAACTATTCTAGTTGGTGCTTTACATAGCGCAGTACAAAAATTCAATTGTTCTCCTGTCACGTTTCTAATCCCTTTTAGGACTTGGCTTACTTTGAGGGCGCAATGTGAGTAGGAAGTGGTGCGTGGCCTAACTCCTGAATAAACAAGGCCTACCGTTATAGGGGTATACAAAACGCACAATCAACCTATCGTGATGCTACAATATATAAATTATAACCGTTGAGACTCATCGTTTAGAACTGATAATGAAATAAGTTTACAAACAGTTTGATAAGCGTCATGTACGCAACACTAAAGTATACATCTAAATATTCAACATGTGTTCAATTTTCGAGATGTATAACAACATATCTCTGAAACGTTACGAATGTGAAGGTTCTTCTTCTATTATTTAAAAAATGTTTGTAATTTGAAAAACTTATGTCCACATTACTTAATGTAACAGGAGCAAACATAAAAGGTTGCAGATGATATCGTGTTGTATGGGCTATTTAACCATACCCTTCTAAATTATATTTAATATGAGCTATCTTTAAATAGCTTGGATTTTTCTCATGGACGATTTTCATTCCTTGAATGATTTTTATCCATAATAGGTCCCACAGCTGCTCTATAAATGTTTAAGGTAGTTTTTCTACGGCCCAGATTTTATTAACTGTCTTTTCTAAATGTACCTACTGTGGTTTTGGAGAGGTCTAAGGAATTGTTTTTTATGAACTTCAAATCTTCGTGTAATGTGTTTGAAATGAGGAACTAACCAGATCGTAAGGCAGAACTATGTTTTTTGCATAATATGCAGCCAATCGCATGTGAAATTTGTGGTGAACAAAGAGGCGCAGGGCGAGTTTTCTCCGGGTTCTCCGGTTTCCCCCGTTATCGCATTCCACGGTGCTATATCTTCATTCCATATATCATCATCGCCTGCTGCGCCATTTGTAACAAAAGCGGGCGTTAAGCACCATCCCAAAAAAAATATATTATCAGCCACAGTTAACCAGTTGTCCCATCGAGTTGTAACAAGTTGAAATGAGAAAGGAATATTAGCTGCAATTTCGTTAAATTTCCATTTACTGCTTGCGGCTTTCAAAAGCATCTCTTCTACGTTTGCTATAAATCTACTACATAACAATAATTGCCGCGAATTTTCTCGGCTACCCTGTGGAGCCCTTGCGTCACACAGGCTAAATGCAGTAGGTATGTTGTGATGTGTGTTCTGAAACTCCTTGCCTGCTTTTAGCATTTAACTTGCAGCATCGGTAATGAAAAGGAGTACACTATCTGTATTTATTCCTCCTGGGTACAATAGAGCCATGATTCTGTGAAATATCTCGGCAATTGTTATCTGGTTCACCTTTGTAATAGTCGTACTCCGTTGTGTAGTGGTTACAATGGTCGCTTTATATACCCAACGTCGCGGGTTCAAACCCGGCGGAGGACGATGAATTCTTTTAGGCGTAAAAATCCTTGGCATAACTTCCTTCGGAGGGGAAGTAAAGCCGTCGGTCCCTGTCGTATCCTGATAAAGAGTCCCTCTGAGCAAAATTAAGCGGTATTTCACATCCAGTATAGAATGGGACGCTGAGAACCACATCAATTAAAGAGCGTCCATAAAAAAAACTTTGTAATAGCTTCCTAGGTCAACAAATATGTTTCGTCGGATTTGTCTGGGGAAAGTGCTCCTGCTACGACATATGTAACATTCCTACCAACAGCTTCTTCGGTTTCGTCAATATAAATTTACATGTTATTTTCGTCCATTCTTTTTCGTATTTGAGATAAAGCATCATTATAACATTATGAAAATTGGGGTTTGAGTAACGTTGTTTGGGAAGGATAATCTCGTGTTGTGTACTTTTGCATGTGCATTTTACATGTGTACATCGGTATATTGGCACTATCATCATTTTACAGAAGTATTAAAAGACCTCGGGTTGGGAGAGGGAAGTTTAACACCTGCCTCTGTGTGTTTCACCTTCTGTTCTTGTTACAATCCTTGCTTCATGCCTTTTAGTGTTGCAATTGGGTCTCAGCCGTTTACATTCAGTACTCTTCATTTAAACCTTGCATGGAAGATTTTCTCTGTTCTGTGTGAAAATATATTCTCTTGCTACCTCCTCCTCAAATGTGTTTTTACCTACTACGGATACTCTGCATCCACACAACGCCAGCCTGCCACTAATGGCAGAGACCATTAATTTGTACCACTCTGAGTGTGTTGAAGCATGGCGTAGTAGAGATCCATAGTGAGTGATTCCTGACAGTTGTTTTACCTCGTGGCCGCTCTGTCACACTGCTGCCACTTCGTCCCATCCACGGCTGCAGCACCAAACCCCTCAGTCGCTGAGCAGGGGCTCCTCTCCCAAATTATCTTCATCGTTGTTCCTAAAGTCACTGTCACTAACAATATCATTGCTTGTATTTATACTTACACTAGGACTACTCTGTGATAACTGAGACTGTATTTAGGAATGTTTGTTACATCTTGCAACAAGTATGACATCATTGCTCACGTGGCATGAATCTATTAGCAGAGAGGTAGACACCTCTTATCAGCGGAGACAGTGCACTGGCTGAGAGAGATCACTATTGATCTCCCCGAGTTTAGTGTTGCGTCATGTCACAGTAAACTCATATATCTCGTTGAGGTCCTAAAAGTCCTAACTCTGCTAATGGCATATCTGGGAGTTTCTACATATCTTTTGCCTCTTTCTCTTATCGATCCCCTATCTCAAACAAGTTGTCGCTTTTCCAATAACATACCTGGGAATTCCTATGTATCTCTGTCTCTTTCACACGTCGGTTCTCTCTCATACAAGCTGTCATTTTTCAATTCCCTATGATAAAAATTGTTTCAACAGGCTAGTACGCATTTCTGTACAACGCGTTTTAGAAGCATTCCTTTCTTCGTACATAACATTACAATATGTTATGTTACACGCTATGTATTTACAATATTTAGGCTATCTGCATCCGTTCTTCCTTCCTATCAATTTCAGTTTATTATATATTTGTGATATTACTCTTCCTATCCTTTATTTACAAATCTGTGATCACCAACATTATGATAAATATGCATATTAATTATGAGGGAGGTGTTTTCCTACAAATGAAGGCTCATTTTACTTTGAGTTACAACATTTTGAAGATTAAAAGAAGTGGTGCACATACAAATAACAATGTTCTTTCGGTGACAAAGACGCCATATGAAATTTAAAAAGCTAGCAAGCTGTGCAGAAAAATTTGATAGTTTTCTTTCCTGCTCAACGACAAAATAACGGTTGTCTCAAATGTGTCTCCACAGTTAGGTGAATGCGCTAGCACATTTATTTAATACATTTTAGTTGACAACGGATCACTCTAATTACTCCTCAATTGCACTGAATTCCGGTAATCAAAAAATTGATGATCCTCAAAAGGTCGCAGATATTTTCAACAATTTCCTCTTGAATGTAACAGACAAATTAAACAAAAATTATGGATGTAAAGAATCAGCATTAACTTTTTTGAGAACTTATTTTGTAAATAGAGTCCCTGAGTTTAAAGTAAAAATGACTACACCATCCGAAATAAAAAATATAATAAATTTGCTCTAGTCCAAAAATTCCTCTGGATATGATGAAATATCAAGCAAAGTCCTAAAAGCATGTTCTGACCTAATAAGCATTCCCCTTAACTACGTATGTAACGGATCACTAAAGAGTCGAATATTTCCTGACATAATATTTCCTGACAATATTGTCAAACAACTTTATAACAAAGGTAAAAAAAGATGTCTCAAACTATAGACCTAAATCTCTCTTGTCTGTTTTCTCAAAAGTATTTGAGAAAGTAATGTTCAATAGGCTTTATAGGCAATTACTTGGAAAAGAACAACTTACTTCCCAAAGAACAGTTTGGCTTTAGAAAAGGAGTAGCGACAGAGAATGCAACCTACAAGCTCACGCATAAAGTGTTAACAGCGTTAAATGAAAAGGAACATATCAATGGAATCTTTTGTGACCTAGTGAAGCTTTTTGACTGTGTCAATCATGAGATTCTGATAGCAAAACTATATCTCTATGGCATAAAGAATAACATATTAGATTGGTTCATTTTATACCTAGAGAAGAGAAAACAAAGGGTCGAAATTAATAACAACAATGGGTATCAGAACAGTGCCTCAGAATGGAGACCAGTAAAAGATGGTGTTCCCCAGGGATCGATCTTAGGGCCCCTTCTGTTCTTGGTTTGCATAAATGACCTCCCATTATACACTAACAGTATGGCAAGCATTTATTTATTCGCAGATGACACTAATGGTCTAGTAACAAGTAAAGATTTCCATGACTGTATAGTAATATTAAACTATATTCTAAATTGTATGCCAAATTGGTTCAAAGCAAATAAACTCTCTGTAAACCTTGAAAAAACAAAAGTCATTAAATTTTTAACTACTCGCTCACCACAAACACACACAGAAGTAGGATTTAATGATACATTGTTTGAACAGCTAAATGAAGTCAAATTTCTTGGCTTTCAGGTAAATAAGCATTTTTGACTGGAAGTCACATATTAGCTACATCACACCTAAACTTAGCTCAGCATGTTATGCTCTCCGTACACTGGTTAAATTTCATTCAATCGATACACTTAAATTGGTGTATTTTGCCTACTTTAACTCCATCATCGAGTATGGAATAATATTCTGGAGTGATTCAGTGGATACTAAATGTATATTTATTCCGGATACAGAAGAAAGCTATACGAATAATCTATAATGCTTATAGCAGACAGTCATGCAAAGAACTATTTAAAAAATTGGGCGTATTCACCTTACCTTGTGCTTATATATTAGCCATTTTAAAATTATATGCAGTTATATTATATTATAGTTTTATAACAAACATGGACATTCATAACATTAATACTAAACAAAAGGGATATATTCATTGTCCCAATGCCAATCTGCATTGCTGTCAGAAAGGTGTATATTATGAAACAATCAAGATATTTAATGCTCTCCACAGTAATCTCAAAGAAAATGTTGGGAATTTCAGGGCTTTTAAGGCTTCTCTTAAGGAGTATCTTTGCAATAAATCATTTTACTCTGTAGATGAATATTTAAGTGACAAAACTGTCAGAAAATACCGTAATAATCATTGTATTTATAAGTATTATAATGTATTGCATTTTGTGTATATTACTGTATGTGTGTTTTATATTCAAATTAAACAGATGTATACTTCGACTTGCACGAATGTGTCAAATTAATTAATTTTTTTTTTTTTTATTTTTTTTTATTTTTTTTTTTTTTAGTATTTAGCAATGACACAAGGTCTATAATTGCACATTTTTGCATTGTAAATTCTATAACATATTTGTAAATATGTGTTGTAATTTGTTGACATTTATGGAGAGTACATAATACAATAATCATATTTTAGTTTTATATAATTACTAGTAGTAACTATTATGTCGATAATTAGAAAACTATCATCTGACAATACATCAGTGTTACATATAATGAAATTATATTTATTTATACATTTTAACACTAATTTTTATACTCTTTGTTTTATGTGCATGCAAAAAAGGAAGTATATGTGCTTTTATGGAGCACGTTAAGTATTGTGCGGTAGGTACAGGCCTCAAAAGCAAATAGTGTGATTATATGTCTATTCTGCTGTTTTTATAACTCGTGCTTTTAACACTAGAGCTTTATACATTGTTCTTTTTTCGTAGTATATAAACATATGTATACATGTATATGCCTTGACAAATTCTATGTTCAGTGGCTTCCTGGCCTAAACGAACCTACAGAATGCTTTCTAATGTAATCTAATACTGTTGGGAATGAAGACTTAGTGAAATGAAATTTAGATTACATTCTTACCAAAGTCACACAATAAGTTGAAAGTGCTGCCCTCATTCCTGTAGTTTGATTTAGACTGCTTGATCTTGTTTGAGGAGTAGGATTGTGTAGGATTTCCGGCGTAATTGAGTATACGTTAATTTGATTTTCTTCTTTAATTCATTGTTTTGTTTCAGGGCAACTATGCATTAATTGGGACGCAATATAATTTCGTACCAACGGCTTCAGATTCTGACAGCAAAGAAACGATTATTTCCCATGATAATTTGCGCATTCATTTCTTGGGAATCCCTTAATATTATATCTGGAGTTTTTTCCAGTGTAACTTCAATTAAAAGTTTAGCATTACTGATTTTCGGATCATTTTGTAGAGGTGCGGTTTCAGAGGACTTTTAGTAATTAAACTATCACAGTATCACGATGAGAATATTTCGAATGTGTAAAACGATAAGAGATGTACGTTTTACATGTTCTGAAATTTTATCGCCTTCAAAGAATACGTTCGCAATTAAAAATTCTCTCTCTTCAATTGCTAATATTTTGACTTCACTTAATAAGCACAACCAAACAATATTTATTTAAAATGCAGGTTCTCACAGCAACATTAAAGCAGGAGGAGGGAGAACACTACCTGTTCAATGAAAAAGTCTTCCTTCCCAACTGAACCACACCAGTGTCCGAGTTCATTGTGGGGACACTTTTCAGACACCCGATACGTTGATGTAAGGGAAGTACAGCATTTGGCCATGGAGGATTAATTCCCAGACCATTGCCTTAATAAAGCTGGACGTTGAATTTGTACAGGTTTACAGATGAAGATCTGCTCTAGAACATGTGCTGTGGGTAGAACCTAGGACACTAGTTAACTTATCTTCACTGTTTCTACATTTAATTAACTTGGTATATCTTAGAAATCAAGTGCAACTGCCGACTAATGATCATTTCTGTCAGCGACTCAGTAGCTTCCAGTTTAGATGTGAACTCAGCAACGAACTACGAATTCTCACCGTACCGCTTCTGGAATGCAAATAACATCATTACAAAACTCTATTGTGGTTATTCTGATCCAAAAGGTTGTTTAAGTAACATAACTCTTTGCGTAATAACTATTCAAATGTTCTAGTTTCGTACAAAAGGTCTTCAATGAGTTCATTACAATTTAGTTTTTGCCAATATAAATCACTAAGAATTTGACGATATTCCCTTGTTCAATTTGCATAAAATATTTATAGTCTGTTTTATAGTTCTGTTTCCTTAATTTAAATTTAAAATATTTAGTTTTGTAAGCATTGAGTTTAAATTGAGCAGCTTTTATGTAATCAGGTAATTTTAGTAGAGCCTGTGTAACACTAATTCCAAGTAGATCCATTTATCGGATCGTATAAATAATTTATCCTCAGTATAGAAAATACGATTATAATTAGGTGACAGTGGTATATCTTTTACACAAATAAAGAATAAAAGAGGACCTAAAAGGTTCTTGTAATTCTCCTTTTAACCGGATCATATTTCGATTTACATTTATTTAAGTAAATTCCGTTCTTACAAAATAGTTCAGTACATTGCATTCTATTTTGCAAATAGGAAGAGAGAGATCAAGCATTATACCGCTTATGCTATAACAAGTGAGTTCCGTAAAAAAATGTTCATGAGATACACTGTCAAAAGCTTTTGCTAGAGCTGGGAATATACCAACAGATGTGCTCAAAGTTTGTAAATACCTTTTGTATAAGTTCAGATAAAGCTGAGACGCTTGATAGCCCTTTTGAAAGCCAAGACGATTTGTGCACTATATTTTCAAAGAGTTTAGCAATTAAAGAAGTTAGCATTATCGATCTATAATTAAGCATTAAATACTCTTTTGCTGTCTTAAAATACTGATTGAACAATACTTGTTTTTAACAAGTTAGGAAATGTTGCAAGGATAAATTTATTAAGTATCCTAGCATATTAGAGAGGTAGGTAATTCTTACAAGATTTTAGGAACGGGTGATGAAATGTCATCCACATTAGGCAAACTATTGTTTTACATTGACTTATTCTATAATCTACTTCTGTTTCATCCGTTTCACAGGGACCAGTAGCCTGATTTGTTTTAATACTGTATAAAATTTGACTATTTACAATTCTAAAAGTTACCACATTGCAATTTCCCACATATTTATATAGTATGGTTAAACAACCTGGATATTTCATTAGGATTCAAATTGGGCTGTCCATTTTCAGCTAAACTTATATTTTTATTCCATCGTTAGTGAGTTACATATTTTATTGACTAAGCTCTGCATTTTCTAAGTAATGTTGTATGAGTTTACTATTCTCCTTTTTTTTTATTTATTTTTTTGCTGAGATTTTAATAAATGCTTGTGTTGGTTTGCGTAATTAAAATTTGACCTTGTAGATGTCTAATTTATTCACTTTTAAAATATTATAAATATCCTCATTTCCTACGAAATGTAAATACCTCTGAAAGTGGTAGCAATTATTTAACGAATGTTGTTTTTAAATTCCTCTAAGTTTTGTGGATTTGTTATTCACGCTTTCTCTTTTAACCCCCACCCTCACAGGTATAATAATCGCAAGGGCTTAAAATCGAATGAATGCGGGACCATATATTATTAGCTGTATGTGCCGTAGTAGAGTCCTGCTGGAAAGTTGCGTAGTTATTTTCCTTCTTACTTAATTCTCTAAAACATTGCTTCCGAAAGGAGATTGGACCTATTAGCCTGTCGCTGCTAATAACTCCATTAATGCAGGATTTATTGGTGAAGTTCGTTAGGTTTTTCAGCACTCCAATAAGGATTACTTTGTGTAATAATATGGGTACCTTTTCGGGTGGAACCACGATTCGCCCGAAAAGAAAATTAGATTGGAATACATCTGGCCGTCATGTACACTCAAAGACAGTAAAAATACGCCTGGAGCTGTGAGTTTGCTGAAAAATGTGAACGTTTGACAAGGACTTGGGTCTTTCCAAGATTTGCATTGGTGCCATCCTAGTACAGCATGCCACGCGAATAGAAAAAGGCAAAACCGACTAAGCAATCGGTCTTGACACTCCCATAAAACAAGTTCACTTATATAAGCAGTGTGTTAATTTAGTTGACCACGTGCACTAATTATCTTGGCATTAAAACTTCAGTATGTAGCGGAGAAAAAAGATTAACCTAATTTTGTATCACCCGGTGAAAGGGGTCGAGTTTTGTCGAACCAGACAGTTTAGAAATGCCAGTTCGCAACTCAGAACTTCATTTGTCGCAAGTTACACATCTCATCGGTAACGTGTCGTGCCCATGCGCTTTTAAAAGCATATCGGACAGGTGAAAGACAAGGGCGGAATCAGGGAAAAGACGCCGTCTTACCATAAGTATTTTCAGGGGTATTTTTAATGTATTTGAGTGTAACCTCTGTATCGGAGAGTTACTTCGTTTTCTATTTGTGAAAGTATGCTTGTTATACAACTTTACATATACACATTTGTTAAATAGATTCACTCATGCACCGCAACGTGGTATCTCGTTTATATTAATTTATATTTATATTAATATAGTCTGCTTACAGAATTTTAGAAAAATATTTACAAAATGTTGAAGACCACTTCATGGCTAATCATAGGAAGCATGTTGCGTTATTCTCATATCTCTTGCTGATTTTAATTTGTGCTGTGACTTTTCGTTTTGGCTTAAATTAGCTGAGGACGAAACCTCCAAAAAAGAAGAAAAATCTGGAAATACGACGCAATCTCCTACAATGGCTTCACAGCAAGCCACAGATGCTGGAGCTTCCTCTTCAGCCGCACAAGAAATGGAGTCCGAAAATAATTTGCTCGCAGAGGTATCCATAGAAGCACCAGAAGACCAAGAAATGGTAAGTGTATGTTCAGCATTGTCTGGGGTGTTGTAGACTTGCAGTGTGTTTATAGTAGCTGACTGCAGACTGATTTTTGGCTTTTTAGCACAGAGCCTTCATTCGTACGCGTGGCCAACATAGCGGGAATTTTCTTGCCACCGGGAAGCACGCCACTTGCCGACGGAGTCGGATATACATTACCCCTTATATTCAGGCGCTTGAGTTCTCAAACATTATAACTGCAATAACCATTATATATGCTCATCATAGAAGATGTTGGAAGAAATATATTTATCCCGCCGGATGTCTCTCAAAATTGTAAACAGTATTTGCATTGGTAGCTATTAATTCTTCATTGCCATGTAAATAAAACTATGCTTAGTCCGTAAAAGAAATAAATTCTGGTCAATAGATCGATCATTAGCTTTATTCTTCAGCAGTTCCAAGAAAATAAATCTATCCACATTATTGCGTGGACGATTCGGGAACTATAGGGCTTTAACTCCAAGTCAAAGTTGACGATATTCCGAATTCCTGTGTATCTTTCCTCAGATATTATTTTTGGTGCTCGTTGTGGCTTTTATCCAATGTTATCAAGTTTTTCCCTGTAAGCATATGGCTGTTTACTTTCAGCTTATAATCAAGAACAGTTACGCTTTCACTAATTTTATTCACAAACTTAAGAAGCATTTCTCTGTAAAGCGCTAACGGGGGGAGTAAGTTTATAAATTATTGTTTTACTTTGCTGCAGGAGTCTGTCGTCACATACCAATCAGACATGGAGGTTCTGTGTGCAAAGGTATAGGGAAATTTTGGCATTATAACAGCCTAACACACCATAGCACTGTAAACAGGTGGTCTCGAAGCCTATCACCCTCTGTACAGCACACACTTTTCACATCAACACATTAGTCGGCACACGGAAAGGAGAGAAAGTAAAGGAAGGAGAGGGCCGAAAATAAACAGCACAGTGCAGGACAAGCAATTCCCTGTAATACAGCCACGTGTTCAATGAAAACCTTTTAGTTAGGAAAGAAAAGATTATGTGTAGAATAAATGGAGTCCTGTGAAAGATGTCATATATTTAAAGACGGCTCAGTTTAAAATCTATTGCTTTCAAGGATTTGGATCCATCCCCCACCCACCCATCCATTCCTCCACCCACCCACCCACAGACCCATCCTTTTATCCACTCTCCGACCGTCCCATCCATTTCTGCCACCGTCCGTCCGTCCGTCCGTCCGTCAGTCTTTCCTTCCTTCCATCCACCCATCTATCCAACCGTCCTTCCTTCAATCCACCCACTCATTCATCAACCCACTCATCCAGTCTACCACCCATTCATCCATTCACCTACACATCCACCCAATCCATCCGCCTGACCATTCTTTCTTCCTTTTGTCCATCCGTCCGTCCAAACATCCAGGTTTCGATCCCAGGCGACCGCATCTGTGATTTGTATGTACCCTTATTAATATCCTGCAGAAATTCTCCTGGGCATTTCTGTTTGTTGCAGAAAAGGATTCTTGGAGAGAATCTCTTTGTAATAATGTAAGTGCATAACACAACGGTAGGAATATTATAGCATTCTGCATGCGTACTCAGCCGCTATAATATATATCTTGTATTCAATCTGATACATATAGTATATAATTTACTTTAAAAGGTAAGGAAAACCTAATAGTGCATCTGCGTTTTAATCTGCATTGTAAAAAAAAATAATAACTGTTATCAAACGTAGAAGTGTATTCTTACTTTAATTTGAACTGCATACGGCGGTTAGTTAATCTTTGTTTCTATCAAACACAAGTTGAATATTTCCATGCTCACTCTCCCTTTCTTCTTACTTGCAACGAGTTGTTTGTCTATCTTTAGGGGAGAAGTTCCACATGATGTCTCCCACTGGGTTTTCTTAAAATCCATGTGAATCCGGACTGATGACGACATAAAGTTCCGTGTAAGTGCTAATGTTCAAGCTTCACTCACTTAGATAAATGATCTCCAGTGATGTAGTGTGGTACATGGACTGGAGTGTGCACTTTGACATCTAATATCTAATAAGGAGAAAGTTCCGTGAGTTGTCACATTGCAGAAGGTAGTTGCGACTTCTGTCCTGTTATTAGAGAAGCAAAATACGTTTCAATAGACTTTTTTATTATTTTTTTGGTCGTCATTGTGCTGATGTGCAAATTAAGTCCTTCTGTTTATTTGGCCAGGTAGCACGAAATGCAAAAGGGCTCTCTGGGCGGGGGGTCTTTTACAGACACACATCATATTTTGCTATTCATTGAAATTCTCACTTTTAGGTGATTGAGCAATCTCAATGTGGCCACGAAATATAAGTCCTGTCCCCCAGAAGAAAAACAAATCAGGCAACTTGTATGAAATGTGCCAGTTTTTAACACATTTTCTCTGCCTTACCTAACTTGTTATGTTTTTTTTTATTGTTTCATTTATAGCCCCCTTTTACATCTGAGATCATATAAAAATAGAAACAACTCATTTTCTGTAGGCTCTTTACGTTGGGTTTTTAAATCGTTTTATTTTCCTCAAACACACACACGCATTCGCTCTCACATAGATACTTCCAGACTCTGTGGGGGATAGGGAATGATTCTGGTTAAAGAAAACTTCCCTGCCCCAGTCGAAAATCGTATCCGGGATCTCGAGTTAAGAAGTTAGCTCGCTGGCCACTCGACCACGGAGGCAGTCAATGTTCTCTGATTACTTTAATTTGTGGTTTATATGCAGAATCAACTTTCGAAGTTTTTAGCGAACTTTTTAGCTCTTTTTCAAAAGAGTGTGATTACAGGAATATTTGTTCTTTTTCTCTTAGAAAACAAAATAAATAGCCAGCAAAACAACATGTTTAGGTCCTACACTCACAGAACGACGGTTCACTTTTATACACCACGCTTTACCATTAATGTCTCACACACTCACACATTTTCAGTGTTCTATTTAGAGAATGTTTTGGCTCATGCTTTAATTATGTTTTCTTTTACGGTAAAACTAAAGCTTCTCTCTCTCTCTCTCTCTCTCTCTCTCTCTCTCTCTGTCGTTAGTTTTGTTGATTGCAAAAAAAATCGGATTACATATTCGGTTCACTTGGTTTACGTGAAATAGAACATTGTGTCTACCACACGCGTTTCCTTCGTGGTGCCTTACGCAGATGCACTTCAGACTTGCTCTCATTTACTTGGTATATTTTTCCTTATGACTTCACTCATAATTACCATCTAAAATGCTGTAAGTTCACGAGACGTTTGAAGTACAAAATTAACTTACTTCGCAAAATAGTGCAAAAGTTCACTTTAAACCACCTTAACCCTACCAAGCAAGATATATTCTGATGTTACATCCATTGCGTCCGCATATCGCTTGACCAGACTGGCATGCGCTATGAAGGAAATGCATCTAGTCGGTGCTAATCTTTTTTCAATGCGTGTTACGTTGAACAGCATGGAAGAATCGTTGTTCAAAACATACTTCTCAACATGGATCATCTCAATAGGATTAATACAGTAGGAAATGTAAACTATCCTAACCTGCTAGGGCATGTAATACATGTAACGCCCCTGATGTTCTACATTTGCCGCTAGGGACGCAAATACTCACAATTTCCCTGTATGTAAAGGTCTATATCAGTTGAATAGTTTCGTTTCGTAATCGGCTTACCCTTCCCGTATCTTTAGGACAGACCCCTTCCCCAAGGACTGACAATCCAATGCCTAGGAATCAGAAGCCTGTCGGGGAGCCACCGGTACGAACCCACAGAATGAAGAACCTGTTACGAGGGGTCGGCCCGAAGTCAGGCATGAGCATGAGGAAGTGGATGATATGAAATGTAAGCGAAATTTATGATAGGAAAGGTGATGATGGGGCAATTGGTGGAATGGTAGAGGACTCGGAGAAAACTCGCCGAGACGCCGCTTCGTCCACAACATGCGGGCGCTTGGGATCGAACCCGGGACGCTTAGATGGGAGGCTAGTGTTCTAACCACTCAACCACGGCGCCGCCTATCAGTTGAATAGTAAGTGAGCAAAATGCAGTCTTGCTTAAGTTTAATATTGCACCTCTATAAAGCTTAGTGAAATTTTCTTATATCTTTCTGCGTTAGTTACTACATTGGAATGATTTGCTATTGGATTGCAGATAGGCATGCGGGCTCTGGCTTACCGAATGACTTTAACAATAGAAATTGCATTATTACACACCATGTTTATTCCTTTATGAATCATGTGCGTCAAAAATAGAAGAATACTTCTTGATTGTAATTGATCATACATATCGTTCCCTCTTCTGCCTTTTGTTTATGTGATACCCTTCTCCTAGTTATACTCGTTTCCACTAATTTCATTATATCAGAGCAGTTCATCGTCTGCCCATTAAATTAGCCATAACTAAGCTAAAAAAATTGAAATCGCGCAAACTGTCATGTGGTTGACACTGTGAAGTGTAAGATGGATTAGACGAGTTTAGAAGTTATTTTAGGTATTTTATTACATTTTAAATTTAAAGTTGAAATTATCTTTTTCTGTTTCAGGTAGAGGACCGAGGATGTAGTTTCGCATATGTCTTAAAGGAGGTGTGGTCATTCTTTCGTAGGAAGTGAAGCTTGATCCAGGCTTTGTATTTGAAACTGAACCGCTGTTCAGATACTTGATATGTGTGTAAGTAGACTATAAGAACTCTAATTTATAGAAAAATTGAATATAACTATATGCCAATGTTTGACATCAGAGGGTTTGGAAACCACAGTGGAAATGAACTTCTAGAATCTTAACAGTTATTGCCACTCGCAGTAGAAGCGCGAAGGGTGCGATGGTTTATATACCAGCCATTAGGGTTCCATCAGAACTCATGCCCTTGTCCTATATTAGTCTACATCGCTCCACTCCTAGACACAAAGTTGATGTAAACACATTGCGTCACTGACTAGCCAGCCCTCGATACGATGAAACCAAAACACATCAGAACATAAAGTACTGTCTGTTCAGCAGTGTTGTAGCAAGGGGTTGGGGTGGCTTATCGCTCAAGTAACATTTTAACTCATTCCGCAAAACACTCAACAGTGTTGCAATACTTTACTCAGAGTCGGGTGACGAGTCTTCAAAATCTACAGGAAGCAGACAATACACGTGAACACACACATATTATTATCGGCAACAGTGGTTCCTTCTTCCACTCTGTCACGCGCCTTTACATTCGCTTGCTTCAGACTAAGAAAAAAATCTACCTCCTTCCAATTCCTAAACCTCTACCAGCTTGAAAGGGAGCCCCATCCCATTAGCTCAAACACCGCCGAACAGACAGTTTACTCTATGTGCGATTAAAAGTATGCTAATCTAACATAGTTTGAAACTTTTGATGAACATGGTGTAGTACATTATATTCTGAAAAGTAGAACTAATTCTACGTGGTGTCGTTCATTTCCTTTCTGTATTTATGTGATAATGATGAGTAGTCAATAAGACGTTACACATGGCTACTTCTAAGTATTATAGGTGTCGTTAGTGTGGCAACTGACAAAGTAGGTGAAATAGCTAATCATTTTGAAGATTTTGTTCCCTACCTTTTCTGTCGGCTACATCAGTGCTGAGCCGTTGGTTCTTTCTCGGAGGAAATGCGTGGGTGGATGCGAGAATTGAAAAAACAGAATTAATATTAGATAAATTAAGATAAATCAGATAATTTAAGACAATATTGTCAGGAACATTTATTGGAGGCTACTAAATGATATGTTTACAACGGAACGAATTACCGATTGTTTTAAGATAGATATCAAATTACTCCTCAACCTAAGCACAAGAGTCTGTACTGTTTCCTATTATACAGGAAGGTAGGGGTTAAGATACAGGTATTTTAATAATTGGTATCTTAATGCGTATCCACTTCAGTGTGTTAGTTATCTTTTTCTCTTCGTCTAGCAGTTTTCTTACAAATCAGTCGCATAGTTTAATACCTGATGTGCTTTAATAGCCTTCTGCGCGCGAATTAAAAAATCCTGTCCATATAGACCCGTTTTGATTCCTTGTTTTCACAACTCAATGTGTGACCTGCTGGCCTAGGTATTGTGGGGTCATTGGTCTTACAAAACGCATTCAAGCTCGTGTCGATACAAAATTCGTTACGCCTTACGTCCCGCGGTCTCGAGGAAAATAAACACGTATGTCTTGTGTGTTCCACGCCTACTTGGAGGTACTAACCAGCCCGAAAACATACTTCCTTAATAAGTAAAATAATAAGTTCGCAAATGAAGCAATACTTATATAATTTTGTTAATTAAAACTGTTCTTAATTACCAAAATAAATATCTACACTTATACCCACAACAGTTTGCATCTGCTAGCTTACACGAATCAAGAACTATACGGATGTGATAAAATTCGTTTTCTTGTTAAAAGTAACAGCTGTAAGTTGCCGAAGCCCACTGAATCCCCTAACGATCACCGCCAAGTACATGATGGGCCAAGGATGGTACTTTTGCTCTACTAGTTCCCGTAAATGCTTTGTAACTTGCAAATGCTATAAGGAGAAGAGAAATAAGGACGACACCCACTAAATTTTGGAAATATGGCTCCTTTATTAATCCAAATCTCGCCTACATATGACCCTGCCACCGAAGTTCCTAAGGTCTACGTTGCCAAATATTACGGTTCTTACTCGTACCTCTGAAAAAACTTATCATCCCTTGCCTTTCTAAATTTGAGGTATTCTCCTTTTCTAATTCTTAAATGGTATAGTACGTTTTGAACCCTTTAAATTTCTGAAAGTATACACAAAGACGCTTAGAAAAAAAAAGCCTGGCACTGTAATGTAGCTGAAAATGTGAACGTTTTTGAAGATCTTATGGTGATTTTCATTTATTCCACATAGCTATTTCAACCTCGGTCATGCTTAAAGGGTGAATTAAAAAGAAATAAGAAATGGTACAGTGATTAAACAATTAGCGCTTTGAAATTTGTTGTTTTTGTGATATATAAATGTTATCTCTATGAAAGGTAATCCGTTGTTGTTATAAGAAGCCTTGATTGTATGATAGTTTCAGGATTTGTGATTTCAGATGTTAAGCTTTGTGCTGCAGTAACAGTGAGGTCGATGTGTCAAGCGTTACGCGTGCTTTTCTCAGGAATATTTTATCGACTTTAAAACTAAAAATGTTGGTTGACACACCTTTAGCAACTCATGCAGAAACTGTTAACAGATAATGCTACAATGCATCAAATTCTAAGGAAACCCAGTAATTTTCAATTACCGCATTCGCTCGTGCTTCTGTGCTTATTTTTCTTTTAATGAGACAATGCACAGTAATAATTAATATTATTTCTGTGTGATAGCCTAACTCTTAATAAATCGCGCAGGGTTAGCTCAGTGGTTTGGATTACCTGTTTAGGTCTGGCAACTTATGTAGGCTCTGTCCAAGCTTTCAGCTCTGATAATCATCTGAAGTACCCCCAAGGCTCAACGTAATTCAGAGCCCACAGTAAAAGCTGTAGATTTTCTCATTCCACCGCCATCCTCATCATCAGCATACCATCGCAGATATTAGATACAGCCTAATGGGTCCAGCTATCGCCTGGTGGAATGAGGAATCCCTCCCCCCCCCCTAAGGACGTCAGAGACCATATGGGATGCGTTTGAACGAACGAACTCTTAAGAGAGACTTCCTCTTGAAAAACAATTATTACGGCATCAGTATATATTATTTTAATATCTTCATTTATTTTACATATATATATTTTAAATAATAACATATAGTTATCCATTTAATATTCATTGTCATCTTGGTGGCTTATGGATGGGCTGAAATCAGCTGTGAATGGCCCTGGCCCATTGGAGGAAACCTGCTGGCGCCATCCCATCTATTGGTGAATGTTTACATGTACTTTCTTCAGATCTCTTTGACCCCCTCCCCCAATGAAAATAAAGTTGCTTAAAAACTCCGAGAAAAGAATATTGCGGCTGCACATTATAAATATGTCAGGGTAAATATCCATACGATACTTCCGCAGTTAAAATGTACCCCTATTCCACTTAGTTGCATTTCCTGATTTGACCAGAACAACAAAGAGAAATTAAATTGGTATTTGACAAAAACTATCGCATATATATGTAAAACAAAGCTACGTTTTGGGAAAAAAAAATATTCCTGAAATGTTGCCAATGTTATTTTCTAAAAACACTTATTGCAATAAGAAGGTACTGTAGAAACAATATGACGTTTTTCTATGCCTATAGCAAAGCCGTGCAGAGATGAATGCATATAATTTTAGGTTCTTTACTTATAAGTAAGAAATAGTTTAAATTAAATGTTACTTTAAGTCGATTGTAATACAATTACGTCACTTATCTACATTTTAATTATTTAGGGCGTGTTTCGGAAGTATTGTCGCTTCCATTATCAACTTTGCTTCGACTGTCAATGCAAAGATTATTATGTACTTTAGTATATGAGCTCACCTCTGGTGGTGTACTTGGGAACTTCTGTGCAAGGATATCTCCTGGCGGAATTTCGAAATTCGACAAACGCTTCTTTTCATCCGGATGTGCTTATTCTCTCAGGTTTCTAATTCTCAATTGCTTCTTCTGTTTTTAATAACCTCGAAGTCTTCTCCATGTTCTCTCCAAAAGTGTCATGCCACTGCTGATTTATCTTTCGGTTGTGATGTTGTGTTCCAAAGATTTTTTTTTTGTTCCTAGTTGGCTAATTACTGTTTGTTTTCCCTCTGTTAAATTTTTCACAGTCTAAGCAATTTATCTGGTATATTCCTGCTTCATTTCCTGTTAAAATTTCATCTTTGACCTTGGATTTAAGAGATATTTAACTGAAAAAATATTTATGGATGCTAGGGTAATATTTTGTTCTCTGAAGATATTTTAAAATATGTTGAACGCCAAAGGATGGTATGTGAATTTCCTGTGACCTTCTCATCCTTGTTTGTGCTGAGGGTGCTGGTGTCTTTGATATTTTTTGTTTGTTTGTTTCTTTGCTTTGGCCTTACTTTTTTATAAAACAGTTGTTTGTCAAATCGGTTTGCTTCCCCTATTTCAATTATGATTTTAATTCACTGTTATACTCTTTCATGTCCATAAGAATGTTAGCCAATGAGTGCGATAGTGTTAAAGAGTTGCATTTGTTGTAGGTAGATGTCGGATTGTGTATATTTTCTCTGTACCTACGCAAAATTTAAATTTGTTGTAATTTTTTTTTTTTTTTTTTTTAGGTATAGGGAAGGCATTTGTCAATTCGTTCCTTTTTTCTATTGTTAAGTTTATTCTCTTTTCCTGTATGTGCAAAAGATTCTTTGCTTCTTCTATATGTTTCAATACATACAAAAGAAGAGTACTACAGTAAATTAAAAAGTATAATTGAAACAGCATAAGGAAACGCATTTGACAGGTGATTATTTGATTATTTCACAAAAAAAATAAAAAAAAAAAAAATTAAAAATCTACCACGTTCAATTCACAGGATTTTCGTTCTCTGTGATGTAAACAAACTATTCGTACAGAAGATAATTGTTTCACCTACATCATGCTAATCAAAATAAATATTACAAAAATGAACTTATTTCTTAGTTCATTATAAGTGGAAGGTAAATTAGGGAGCACCCTAGGCTAAAGTAACATTCAAATCTTTTAAAAACTTGCACTATGCGATTATCATTGAAATTCTGTTCCCTTTCAATGGCCAGGAGTGAATGAAAAAAATATGAAGCGGATGAGAACTTCCCGTTTGAGAAAATAATAAGCATTTTAAAATAGAAAACCAATAACAAGAAATATCTCCAAAATGGTTGGTTCTAGCGCAAACAAATATATATGAGTATAAATTGTGTGTTTTAACGAGATCTAAATTTTTTCGTTAGTAGGTAATTTTCTGTCTGGTTTACCAATTATGCAAACGTTATTCAGAATAATGAGGACTTCAGGGGCTATTCTCAAGAAGTTCAGGATACCCGTACGTTTTGTTTGCTTTGTAGGTAAATATCGCATGTAATATCACCAAAATTTTAATGAAATCGTAAGAGATAATTGACAATTTCGAACAATGTTCCATATAAAGGGGTGGTTTGGGGTGGGAGGTTTTCCTGAAAATCTTCCTGTCGCATCTTTGGAAGATAATGAAATGAAATACCAAGTTTGGTATTTTTATTTATATTTCGTTGCACACACGCAAACACATAGACAAGGAAACTTTTTCTAAAATGATATTCAGGGGTTCTCAAAACATGTATTTCCGGTGAAATATCCGTATATAATTTGCTGCCTACTACGTGCATTGTATATACGTTCTAAAGAAAGTAACAAAGACAACAAAAAACGCAACAAACACACCAGCACCATCACGACAAACAAGGACGAAAATATCACATTTAGGAAGTTCATATATTAACAAATATTTGGCGATTAGCAATTTAACAAAAATCTTAAGAGAACAAAGGGTTACCTTATCACCCAGTAAATAGTTTCACAAATAAAAGTCTCTTAAAATATTCAAATGTCAAAGAGGAATTTCGAACAGAAAATAGAACAAGAATATGACACATAAATTGCTTGGACTCTGAAAATTTAAATATAAAACAAACATAAGACAATTAGCAACAAGGATCATCCAATGAGTATAAAATTAAAATAGGATGAGAAATCACCAGTGGTATGACATTTTTGAGAGAATATTACAACATAGAGAAGGCTCCGAGTTTATTAAAAGACATAAGAAATGGTTTGAAATTGGAAACCTGGGAGAATATTCACACCTGGTAGAACATAAACCATTTGATGAATTTCGAAATCCCGCCTGAATACATCCTTATCCAGAAGTTCCTAAATCCCGAGAGGAGCCCATTGAGTAAAACATCCAGCATCAGCACCGGCAGTCGAAAAAAATTTCATAAAGACTGCACTTCCGAATCATGTCCTTAAGTAATTACAACGTAAGTGATGTAAACGTGTTACAATCAACTGGATGGATACTTAATGTATAGTATACATTACTGTCCCAAAATTCTCATAATTTAAGTAATAATTATTTAAGATTAAGACAAACATTTTATTTGCCCCAATATGTCCACTAAAAGATACAAAGAATATCTCATTCTTACGTTTTAGACTAGGCTTATGCTTCCTAAATAGCATGGCATACTCTATTAGTTGTGATGCTATGTTTAACAACCATAAACTTTTAATGGAATATGTCTAAGAACCACCGTTCTGTGGGTTTGAGCATCAGAATAATTTAAACCAATAGAGCAATTCAAATCAATACTAATTGCTCTTTTGCAACTAATTATTCTCTTTTGTAGGAGCCACCATAATGGTCTGAAAAATCTACGGGTATATCCTATACACCAGAAGATATTTTTGTAAAGCAAGTCCTGTAATATAATTTTGTAAAATAGTTTTGTGGAATGAGGGTTTCAAAATCTACTTCTGTTATTCTATAGTAACACTTGTGTGTCCAGAATCCTCACAAGAGGAGTGTCGAAGAAGTATAAGTCTTTACTTGCATACTACACACCAGAAGATATTTTTGTAAAGAAATCTCCCCATGTAATTTTGTAAACTAGTTTTGTGGAATGGGGTTTTAAAATCTACTTCTGTTACTCAGTATGTAATACTTGTTTGTCAAGAATCCTCACAAGAGGAGTGTCGAAGAAGTATAAGTCTTTACTTGCATACTACACACCAGAAGATATTTTTGTAAAGAAATCTCCCCATGTAATTTTGTAAACTAGTTTTGTGGAATGGGGTTTTAAAATCTACTTCTGTTACTCAGTATGTAATACTTGTTTGTCAAGAATCCTCACAAGAGGAGTGTCGAAGAAGTATAAGTCTTTACTTGCATACTACACACCAGAAGATATTTTTGTAAAGAAATCTCCCCATGTAATTTTGTAAACTAGTTTTGTGGAATGGGGTTTTAAAATCTACTTCTGTTACTCAGTATGTAATACTTGTTTGTCAAGAATCCTCACAAGAGGAGTGTCGAAGAAGTATAAGTCTTTACTTGCATACTACACACCAGAAGATATTTTTGTAAAGAAATCTCCCCATGTAATTTTGTAAACTAGTTTTGTGGAATGGGGTTTTAAAATCTACTTCTGTTACTCAGTATGTAATACTTGTTTGTCAAGAATCCTCACAAGAGGAGTGTCGAAGAAGTATAAGTCTTTACTTGCATACTACACACCAGAAGATATTTTTGTAAAGAAATCTCCCCATGTAATTTTGTAAACTAGTTTTGTGGAATGGGGTTTTAAAATCTACTTCTGTTACTCAGTATGGCAATACTTGTTTGTCAAGAATCCTCACAAGAGGAGTGTCGAAGAAGTATAAGTCTTTACTTGCATACTACACACCAGAAGATATTTTTGTAAAGAAATCTCCCCATGTAATTTTGTAAACTAGTTTTGTGGAATGGGGTTTTAAAATCTACTTCTGTTACTCAGTATGTAATACTTATTTGTCAAGAATCCTCACAAGAGGAGTGTCGAAGAAGTATAAGACTTTACTTGCATACTACACACCAGAAGATATTTTTGTAATGAAATCCCCCTCACATAATTTTGTAACATTGTTTTGTAGAATAAAAGTTTTTAAATCTACTTCTGTTATTCAGTATACTAATACCTCTGTCCAGTATCCTCTGTCCAGTATCCTCACAATGGCTTTACACTCGTGTGTAAAGCCATTGATATGTACAACAGAATCTCCCGTTTTGCAGGTTTCTGAGGCAGGTTTAAGAGAAGGCCAAGGCTACCTTAATTTAAAGTGTCGACAGACTGTGGAAGGGGGGAAAAATGTTAAGAATTTGGACAAGCTGTAATTAGGTCTAGCAAGTTGGATACCTATAAATTGCATAAAAGGACATTTAAATGGGGCTTAAATTATTAAAAAAGATAAAGACATTGAAAATAAAATAAAAGGGTAGTCCAGATTAATTAATTATTTCAGCTACAACTACATATTTAGGGAATATTAAGTTTTCAAAATACAACATTCTTGTGTATGCATAATGCAATGCCGACAAAGATCATAAAAAATGCCTCTTCTGATTCATGAACTAGTAACAGACACTCTTGAGAAAGAAATTGGATTAGGTATAATTCGAATCATATTGGGGTGTCATCTCAAAATAATTTCAGATTACCTTGTGGTTTACCGGGAAACATGGGAGTCAGCTGAGAAATTTAATGCCGAGCCGGTACATGGCTAGAGCAACCGGCTGGATACTGGGAGATCCGTGGTTCTAATCCCGGCTATGGCATTGAATTTTTCAGTCTGACTCTACATATCCAACTTCTGTCCTACACACGACTTGTGTGAAAAGCGATTAAATTAACAACACTCTGTATAGTTATACTATAGGACCCAACAAGCATTACGGGAAACTTTTTTGAGGCAATATTATGAACCTCGGTGGCACACCAATATAATCGAAGAACGGAAAATAAAATCATTTATAGAAAACAATGCCAAATATTCTTGCAACTGAGAGAGGAATATTGGGAAGAAAGATGTTTCAGAAGCTGTAGCCGCAAAACAGCTGATGGGTCAGTTAGTTGGTTTTCCGCAGGTGGTTTAAAAAAAAAACAGTACCGGAGCCTGGTGAGGACTCTGGCGCTGTATCCCTTGTTTACATTCTCCCCCCCCTAAATTTACTGTATGATTACTGGTTTTACTGTTCCTTTGCACAAACATATACACATTGCACAAACACATAACACGCATGCCCAAGGCGGGACTCGAACCCACGATCCCCTGCCCACGAAGCAGCAAAGCAAAACGCCTTAGCGAGCTTGGGATCAATGCTAAACAACATCATTCGCAGAAATGAACTAAAAAAATCAGACAATGTAGAGAAAATACGAATTTTTCCCGAATCAGTCAAGACGCTCTCTAACGAAGTAAAGAGTAAATGACAGCATCAGACGCCAAAATCTTGTTTAAATGAAGAAGCAATGGAATGCAAGATTGTTATAAATGTTCAACCAATAAGAATAGTGAAAGTCACCGGCCTAGACATGAATCAATGAACGACTTAGAAAAGGGGGGTAAATTGAGCCTCGTCTAGGCGCGGAGCTGGTTTTCCGGACGAGGGTAACGTCGGTACTTCGAAATACATCACTCTTGTAAGAACACGCAGTCCTTTTGCCTCTAGAGGGCATATTTGTAGTCAAAGTGGGTATCTGTAACGTAATAGGAGTAGTCGTAGTATTAAAAAAACGGTTCCACAAGGCAACCCGATGTGAGACATATAAATTTGATGCATTAATATGATTTGACCGCGGAACGTGTAATCACGGGGTTGATACAGTCACGCCAAGGGGAGTAGAGGGAAAATATTTAGTGTGAATAATAGACAAACAGGCTGATATGGGGAATAAGGTATTTTGTTTCATTTCTCCATCAAACTCCCCCTGAGAAACCAAGAGCCTCTTCTTTGTGCTTACTACTTTATTCCTAAAGTAGTAGCTAGCCGCCTTTCCTCTCACAACTCCAGAACTCAATTGACAATCCAACTTTTATATAAAAACCGCATCAAACTGACACCCAAATGTTCATATTAAGCTCCTAACATCACTGCTATCCGCCACACAAACCACCACACTTCTTCAGTGACCACAATCAACGCATAGTTTTAATGCAGCTCGCAGAATCCAGTGGCAGATCAGAGTAGGTAAGTACAACAACGTATACACCTACATGACCTCCCAGTGAAGTGCAAAGACACTATATCTTCCAACGGATGCTGCTAAAACACAGAAAAGATGTACCCAACATGGCCTAATCTCCGGATGTAGAAAATTTCATAACAGAGTTGTAACAGTAGTAGCCTCGGAAGCGGCAGGGGCCCTCCACAATATGCTCCAGCAAATGCTGCTGCAATTTGAGCAACTCTCATCTGAACTCACTACTAACTTGAAACACCCATGTGAACAGTTAACATCCAGAGTAGAAACTCAAAAAGTTTCCCAAGGAGAACGTGGCTTTTAAGCTGGACTTATGTGATAATTTTCTGTTCTAAACATTCTCCTTGGGAAGCTTTTTGAGTTTCTACTATAGGGATTCATAGTACGCCAAAAGACAGTCCAGGAACATATTAAGGGCAGACTAAAGGCCCTATCCCGCCAATGTTAAATTTCCTAAGTTAATGACCCTTTATCTTAGAAACTATTTAAGCTATCATGATGAATTTTTTATAGGACATAGATTCATATTTTATAAGTTTGCTGAACTATGATTATTCCATTTTTCTGATTCTTAAGGGAGATATAATTTTTTTTTTCTTGATGATGGAAAACAATTACAGATAACTTCCCGGGATAGCAACCGGGTTAAATTGGAATCCGAGGAATCCAATTTAACTCGGTTGCTATCCCGTGAAGTCACATGTAATAATCAACAGAGAAAGCCTGAAATCTTTAATGATGGAAAAAAATGTTTGAATTTTTTTGGTAATTGTTTTTTTTTAATTAGCTAATCATCTTATTAACAGAATCCTAGTCCCATATTAGGATCGATGTGGGTTTTTTTATCGTCTAGAAATTTCATTGAGTTAGTTAGTTTAGTTTCTGAGAAAACGGGTCATTTGTTTTGAAAAATGTTAATTCGAGAAGATGCAGTTTAAATAAAAATTTAGAATCCTACTCACATACATTAAAATACACCTGGTGCTGTGATTTTGCTGAAAATGTGAACATTTGACGGGGATTCGGGTCTTTCCACGAGTTCATTGGTACCATGCTTGTGCAATATACCACGCGAGTAAGAAAATACATAACTGATTGGGCAATCCACACCTTCAACCCTCAAGCCCGCTTGACACTCCAGCAGAATAGGTTAACTTATAATAGCAATGTATTAATTTAGTCTATCACGTGCGCGCATTACCTTGGCATTAGAACTTCAGTATATAGTGCACAGAAAAGATTAACCTCATTTTGTAACACCAGGTGAGAGGGGTGGAGTATTGTCCAACCAGAAACTCTAGGGATCACCAGTTCACAACTCAGAAATGTATTTGTCGCAAGTTACGTTTCATATATATATATATATATATATATATATATTATTTATTTCCATTTATATATAAAATTACAACATTTTAGTATAAAAAATAAGAATATAAACTTGAAAAAAATTGACTCATACAACCATGGTAATTTCACTGAGTGACACTGGTGCTAAATGGTCCCGTTCCCTCCATCTTTCCCTGGTTTGGATGCTCCATCCTAGTGGTAGAAACAACGGTCCTGGGAGTCTGGTCATTATATTACCGTTAGAGCTAGGTGATCTGGATTCTCCTTTTCTGTACAGAATAGATGCATAAAACATTAATAGCAAGCTACCTACAAGGAATTCATTAAATCTCGCCCCTTGTCACACATTGAGACATGCAATCTGTGCCGCGCACCGTTTCGCCAAGGGAGGCGTTAATTTACCTAAATGTATTTGCTCTTTTCTCAACAGCCTTTTGAAGGTGACGACGTTCTTATTGGTCTCTGTGAACATAAAATACTGGTATCCCATGGCAAACCATAGTTGTAGAAATTCATATTTGGCGCCACTAGATTGCAACTGGAGAAAGAGGCCATATAGTTCTGTACGCATCTGCGTTGGGAATAGTTTTGCAAATTCTGTTGTTGTCCAGTTCCATAGCTGTTGGACTTCCACACATTTTGTGAGTCGATGCCTCGGTGTGTTAAGCCTTCCACACATCTGGCACAATGGACTCTGAACCAGATAATCCCGGTACTTCTTTACTTCGGTCGGGATAATTTCATGTATCAGGGCGTATGCTTACACCTTCCATTCTGTTGGTATGTATGGGGTCCTGAACGCCTTCCAAATTGTACTCCAATAATTATTCGTTACTTTGCCTGAACTCCAGATAATTTCACATTTTTTGTGAGTAAATATTTATACAGTAACCTCGTCCGTATTCCAGCTACCACATCTCTCAGGGAAGCAGGAAACTCTCTCAGCAATCCCCACAGGGGCCGGAAACTTACTGGAACAGCGTCAAGACTCTACGGTGACCGCTGCAAAGCAGCCCAATACGCAGTATCTTGTTCATCTTCAATCCCAGCCAGAGCTTTCTGTATCCCTTTCACAAGAAGTGCCTTACTTTTTAAATGGACAGCACTTAAATCCAACCCTCCTTTCCCGAGTGGTTGTTGAAGTTGATCTCTGGCCACCTTATAAAGGTAACCACGCCAAATATAATAGCCTATAGCTCGTTCAATTAATTATGCATATTGCTCTGGCATTGGTAGAACTTGTGCCAGATACCTGATTTTCGACAACGCATAAGTGTTAACCTACCAGACCTTCTGGATTAAATTCAGTTTCCTTTTTAGTTGCCGCACAAGTACGTATTTAACGCGCGTCGCCAAACCATTCCAGTTTACTTCTATCATCCTAGGGAATGTCTGACGTATCTGCAGACCTAACACTTTCATTTGATATTTCTGCTGAATGCCATACAGCACATGCTCTTTATATGATTCAAGAGGCATCAACATTGATTTTTGAAAATTTACTTTTCCTCTTGAGGCTTGTTCATACAATTGTAGTGCGTCTCTCAGCATCTGCAGGTGCTCTGCTGTTTGCAACAAAATCGTGACGTCGTCCGCATACGCTCTAACAGTAAAGAGTCTGTTCGCTGGACGGTGACTATAGAACTCGTTGTGCAGCTTCCGTAGCAGTGGTTCCAGGCAAAAGGCAAACAATATCATGGACATTGGGCATCGTTGCCGCTCAGAACGGTTTATGGGTATTGGTGACGTAATGAAGCCATTAATTTGCACTCTGGAGTGAGCCACTTAATACAAGGACTGGATACTAGTAATTATTTTAGCTGGGATTCCAAAACGTTCCAAAATCGCAAACAAATAATCGTGATGGATATAGTCAAAAGCTTTTTCAAAGTCAATAGACACAGGACTTCCACTCTCTTCAGGGTGCCTTTCAAAGTATGAAATATTGTCTCTAATGGCAGCAAGATTATGTGTTATTTTCCCCTCTGGTATGCTACAAGTTTGGCCACTCTCAATCACTGTTGGTATAATCCGACGGAATTTATGAGCCATTACTTCCATAAATAATTTATAGTGTTTAAGAGAGTTATTGGACGGTAGTCCTGTACGGTGGCTGGAGAAAGCACTTTCGGCAACAAAACTATTATTCCGTCACTGAAGCCTATCACGTTACCAGTAGTATCCAATATGTCATTCATGAGTTGGAGTAACTCCTCCTGTATGACCGGGAAGAAAACTTTGTAGAAGTCATAGGTCAACCCATCGGGTCCAGGTGCAGAGTGCAAACTAGCATGCTGTATGGCATACCTTATTTCCTCAGCCGCTATTACTTGTGTCATATATTCTTGTTGGTCTGGCGAGATCTGTTTATTTACGCTGTTCAGTAGCTTCACGGTCGCTGCAGTTGAACGTGGGGTTGCAAAGAACAAGGACGTAAAATGTCCCTGGAATACCTGTTTACATTCCGTAGTTGTGCACGCTACTGTCCCATTTGACAACGTCACACCAGTGATATATCTGGATTGAGCACCCTGCTCTTCTGAGGCTATATAGAATAAACAGCTTTTCTCTTCCCCTATAATCGATTTAGCACAAGATCGTATCTTTGACCCTTCTAGAGCGTCTTCTTTCAGAGAAAAACGTTTTTGTTTAACTTGCGACAGTTCCACATGAACCGCTCTTCCTTCTCTTTGCAACCGATGCAAATCATGCAAAAGTGCATAATAGTTGCTCTTGCGCATACGATTTTCTTTCGCTTTAGTTATGCTTAGTTTCTTAAAAAATGACTGGATGTGCGGTTTCATAACTAAAAGCCATTGCTGAATAATTGAAAGTTTGCTGTGTCGCAACCTATGCTGCAGTACTTGCCAACTGTCCCGAAAGTCCTCTTGTGTCGTATCAGTCTCTAATAGCCTATTATTGAGTTTCCAATATCCCTTACCATAAATAGGAAATGGACAATCTAAGTCGACCTTTAGTGCTATCGCATGGACATCTTGCACTTGCTCGGGAATATTTACATAAAAGCGATCAATTCTAGAGGCAGCTGGTCCCCTATAAAAGGTGTACTGTGTCTGGCTTCCATATTTAGACTCCCAAGCATCCTGTAGTTTTAAGTCCTGTACCAATCGTTCCAGGGAAAGGGATGGATGAAACTCCCCACGCTGATCTCTGGAATTAAGAACACAGTTAAAATCCCCTCCAATAATTAGGCGGTGGTATCGATGGCGTAAATAAAAATTGTTTGCGTAAGAAGAAATTCCTCCCTCCCCTTGCGCTTATTTGTTCCAGACGGCAGGTAAAGATTTAAGTATAAAGTATTATCTGCAGTATCTAGTGGGGAAGGAACCTTGTTCTAACTGTGCCCACGTTGGCGGATCCTCACCGCGGGGTGTCTGAGTTATTACTCTACGTCGTGGACATTCATTACGTAGGTGACCCATACTATTACAAAATGCACATGTACTAAGTTGCCCCTCATAGGTTACAAAGCTCTTAATATTACCAATGTCAATATAAGAAGGAACATATTTTTTTAACTCCATTTTAACCGTTCGCACTCCGGTGCGAATTTGATATCGCAGATTCGAGCCCCAAGAATCAATCGTTAGTGACAACACTGTCCCGTACTGTGTAAGGATCTCTTTAATAATACCGGGGTCCAGTTCCAGAGGTACATGATATAACTTGACAATTCGAAAACCCATTCCAGCTGTTGTTATAGTTACCCTACTTCTCTGCCCATTACTATGAGAAAAAATGGACTCACTATTGGTTTCCGTGATGGCTTTCTGGACTCTTTCCTCTGACTTGCACTTAATGAACAACTGCCGTGTGAAACTGTTCATCTGTATCATGTCTAACTCATTTTCTTCAAAACGGACCACCTCGTAAATCCATTCGTGCATTTCGTATGGCGATGGCTTCGGCACATCTCGATCCACAAAGGAAATAATTATCGTATTTTTCCCTTCCACAATCATCGTTAATTAAACCTGTTTACTAGTCCGTAAGTGTATTCTGCTTAAATGTCAACTAAAATGCAGGAAACCAAGTCCCCTTACACACGTAGCGAGCGCAGTGTAAAGAACTCGCAGACCCAAGAGCAACCTTACCTTAGTACCTGCTCGTCCTCTCGCCGCAACGAGACTGTGTTATTCAACCCCTTCCCTTCGGTAACGTGGCCTGTCCAATACGCTTTTAAGAGCATGGCAAACAGGTAAAAGACATGGGTTGACTCGGCGAAAAGACTCCGTCTTACTATAGGTACTTTCAGGCGTATTTTAAGGTTTTTGAGTGTACAGCTCATATAGTGCGTATACAATCCTCAGAATTTCCATCAGAAGGACTTTCAAGGAAGCTACCAGTCAACCAGGGAAAACTCACGCACCCACAACATAAACTATGTGGGAGTGCGTAGCCCGTAATGCCATTGTCAATGCTAGGGTGTCAACAACGACACGAGGTACAGCCCGAACTTTATTGGTCGCTTAGACATAGACTCCGCGGAACGCCACCCGCATCACACATGGGTCGAGTCAATGGCAGAATGGGCACATCAATAATACACCTGGCTCTCCTCAGTGGGAACATACAAGCTCAAACCATACGCAATCCATGGGTGAGACAGGTAGAGGAATCCCCACGCCAGGACACGTGCTATTAAAGGGACCCATTAAGGCAAATATGAGCAAAAATACATTTTTTGTTTTGTTTTTGTATGTAAAAATACTAGAGCGTTTTCTGAGTAAAATGCTTCAATTTTTATCTTGATATCACTATTCTAAGTCTTTTTAAGGAGTATTTAACCAACGGGCTGCATTTAGTGGGCGTGTTCGGTCAATTTATTGACAATTGTTGCTGCTATGAATGGAATCAGTATATTTAAAGTTCCCGGTTGTTTTGGGGGGAGGAAGGAAATGTTGTGGGAAATTTTTGAAATGGCCATACTGATTTTTTGGTAACACTGATTACTGATTTATCAGGGCAACCTAACCTAGCCATTTTGTTTTGTGTAAACATGTTAGTTTGTTATTGATGTGATTGTGAATACTTTGTTGTTGTGTTTGTTATTTCAATCAATGCCACGACACAGTAATAGGGTTTTTAGAAAGCGGAAGATTGTTGGAAAATCAAAAAATATCACTTCATATAATGTTGATATTACAGATCCACATATGGATGTTGAAATAAACACTGCTCTAGGTAAAAGTAATAGTGATGATGTGAAGTGCAACGCTTCTAAAAAGAAACTGCTGAACTATGGAGATGAGTATAATAATTTATTGAACGATGCTGAAGAAAATAGTACTAACGAAATGACAAATATTCAAATATTAAAAGATATTCTTCCCTCCGATGGTGCTGGAATGTGTTGAAAAGATTAGTTCTAACTTTGAAGCTCAATATCTCAAAACTACATTTTTTGATACATAAGGAACGTTTTCTCAGAAACGATTAGACATAGAAAGCTCATGCTTTCAGGCATTATGTTTATATAAATGATAAACATTTTAACAGAAGAAACATTTTTTAAAATTATCTATAGTTTTGAAATTTCGAAGTGATTATTATAATATTTTTAATAAAAAAATTTACTACTGCAAAAAAATTATTTTCGCTTCAAATAATTATTCTACCAAAAAACCCATTTTAAAGTGTGTACAAAAGGCCATATAAGGTACTGTAAAACTTTGAAGTAGACACAATGCATAGCTTCTGAGAAGATGCTCCTTGAAAGCTTAAATTTTAACATTGTCATTATACGCCTTAACGGCTCCCCTTAGGGAAGGACCGCAAAACAATCACGGAGAAATAAAAATGCACATGTGGTTTGCGAATGGACAGTCCCAAAACAACCACCAAGAAAATAGATGCAGTAGCGCATCCGGTTAAATAGACGCGGCGCGCTCAACAATCCCGCCGACAGCCAGAGGAGGTAATCACAGAAATGCCAGAAACTAAAAGAATGAAAACTCACCCACAGGAGAGGACTTTGAAACAGGCAGACGATAAGATGTTACATCAAATTGTCCAGCGGAACAAGAGGAAACTACGTCATCTAAGATCATGGAACCCTGAAATCGGGTCCTTGGTGCTTTACAAGGCACATCAATCATGTCTAGCAAAGAAAGCTACTAAAAAATGGCATGGCCCCGCGAAGGTGACAAGAAGCTTTAATGACCGTTCCTTCGACATCTCAAACCACAGGACGAGGAAAGTAGGTAATAAGTAGGTATGTACAACTTAGCTCTCATCCGACTATAAGCTAACTACAGATGCCGCGGCAGAATCATAATGCACCTTCCTTTTAGCAAAGGAAGATGCGATACGCTATTTCTGATAAAAATTACATTTAATTTCTTTTTTTATTTTTTTAACTATCGTTAACAGACACATTTGAATCAAAATTCCACCAGCCACATTTTGAAACCCAGGCAGAAAGTTATTGGCAGATAAGAAGTATAGCATCCTAACAGTATGATTTTTTTAAACGTCTTTTAGCCTGATTGGTCATATCGGACGATGAATGAAATTGGTGAAATGGTGCTCAAATATCTCGGGATCCATGGAGGCTTAAAGGTACTTGACATTTGTCCTCTCAGAATAAGGGAAACCGCGAAAAATATCTTATCCGAGTTACTCACCCTAAATGAGATTCGAACTCCTGATCTGTTGAATGTGAAACCGACACAATATCCAGGTGGGCTGAGTATGATTCCGTGCTTATATTAAGTGACATTTATTTTAAGTGTGAAATTTATGCAAACTGTGAATTAATCGTCGATGACACGCCGAGGGGTAGGATGAGCTACAAGGAATAGCTAAAAACAAAGTGCATCATGAAAGGTGAGAGGGGAAGAATTGTAGTCATTACATGCAAAGTAAATGAAGAAGCTCATGTAAATATAACTTTCAAAGCGAAAAAGTTCCTATGACCCTAGCATGCGAGGCAACCAGCAAAGGTTATCCTTTGTCTTTCTTAGCTGATTCTTTTTTTTTTTAAATATTCCGGAGCCTTGTCGGACTCCGGCGCTACATTCCTTTTTCTTCTTCCTCTATTTTTCCTTTTTTACATTTTACCTGCATTTCCTTTGTTTTCCGTTTTCTTAAAAATACTCAATATATACACACATTTACAAACATACAAACACCCATACCTAAGATGGGACTTGAACCCACGATCCCCTGCGCCACGAAGCGCCAAAGCTAGGTACTTTAGCGAGCGCGGTCATGTGAACCAGCTTCTTTAGTGATATACACTTTGCCATAGCCGCTTTGCTGGTTGCCGCCAGCCCCTACAGTGCGAATACAACAAATGTGGATGCGCTTACTTACTTTCATGGTACTCAGAGCACAAATAGTACTAGACATCGAATTTCTGATTGTCTATAGGGAATTTATAAGACGTGTCTTCTGATATCCGCTGGCCCCTCCGTCACTCTAATTGGGGAAGGAGAAGGGTTGTAGCTTACTGTTGTGGTACACGTTACCTAATCTCACTTCCAGTTAAGAGGTGGCAATTCCTATTACGAATGAGTTGACAATCCCAGCAGAGGTATGCTCTATTGGTTCGATATAGAACACTCACCTGCAAGGTGACAGTATCAGCCACTACAATAAAAACATGACGTAATAAAGTACCCTGCAAACGGTAAGGAAAGCAGTGTACAGAACAAGACAGTGCCGGTTTCTTTCTGTGCCTTGTGTACAAAAATTAGGGAAAAAAGAGAAATAGCTAAAGGCGGATATGAAGGCATTTGATGAGGGTACATTTGTATATTGAAACTACTGCTGCTGCTGCTGCTGCTACTGCTACTACTGCTACTACTACTACTACTACTACTACTACTACTACTACTACTACTACTACTACCACCACTACTACTACCACTACTACTACCACTACCACTACTACTACCACTACTACTACCACCACTACTACTACCACCACTACTACCACCACTACTACTACCACTACTACTACCACCACCACCACCACCACCACCACCACCACCACCACTACCACTACCACTACCACTACCACTACCACCACCACTACCACTACTACTACTACTACTACTACTACTACTACTAATAATAATAATAATAATAATAATAATAATAATAATAATAATAATAATAATAATAATAATATGACGAATAGAAATACCGGTTAACAGCTTTAAATGCGTCACAAGCCTCATTTTGCAGTGCTGACTTACAAATCACTCGAAACTCACTCGCAAGTATCTCATAATTCACTCTCCTTTAATTTCTGCCGAATGCTCACAGTTGCCTGTTACTAAGGAGACACATAAAGCAATTTTACCCATTTACCTGAATACAGAGGGGGAACTTGCTTTGGAGAGTAGCCAAACAAAGTCTCTTCTAAGCTTGGCCGACACATTCGAGTTTGTTTCTCGAATCTTCCGCACTTAAAATTTTCACTGACTGAATCACGCGGGTTTGGCCACAATTTTAGTTAAGATTGTTTTATGCAGCTCAAAGTTATTCTCTTTTAAGGTGAAGCCATCGATTTTTGTACTATACTACAACAATGAACCTATGCTCTCATAGACTTATTGGTGAGGTTTCACGTCACCTCTCTCTTTACTATGGTGTTCACATTTGAAGTTTGAAATTACATTTCGGATCTCTTTCCGAAATATATAGTAGACTTAGTCTAGCTTTGCCTCGTGGCGATTTACTTCCGGTGAAATGGTGAGTATTTTGAACAATTCGACGGAGCTGCTATAAGTTACTCTTTAGAGCATGTAGTAGCCAATTGCTTCATGATACATTTTGAGGCAACGTCGTTAGAAACTGCTGAGAAAAGCCGAGTGATTGGCACCGATATATCGAGGCGTCTTTGCCGTATGACCCCACGGGAGTACTGAAATTGTCTTTTATACACTATTTAAATATAATGAACCCCAAAATTCAATATACAATAGAGAAGTAATGAAACAACATAATTCCCATTTCTAGAATTTTTGATCAGCAAAGAAGCACAAGATAAACTCGGCCACTCCGTGTACAGAAAACCCGTTAACAGCGTTACACAGGGACTCCAATCGCAATCCTAAACAAAAGCGAGATATATTCTAAACCTTAGTTGAACTTGGCAAAAATATCAGTGCGCCACAACACTTAAAAACGGACTTACATTTCTCCAATAAGTTTTTGCCCATAACGGCTATTACAAAAAGAATTTACAGTTGCCACTAAACCCAACAAATTTCAGAAAAACATATAAATCCAGGTAACCTGACAGCTAAAATTTTTCTGCCATACATTAAATTTCAGAATGGGAAAAATACTAGATAAACAGAAAATTAAAGCCCTATTTCTCCCAACACGAAAATAAAATTAAATCCATAAATATGCGAAAGACCGATTGGACCCCCTTACACCACCGGTATTTAAATATACCGAATACATGTGGCCAATTTTATAGGCAAAATAAAGGCAGCAAAAAAACTTGCATTACCGAACACAAAAGATATTATAATGCTCCTCTCTTTTCTATATATTGAAAGGTACACTGGGGTAACAGTTGAAAAATTCAATGCCTCAGCCGGGATTTGAACACGGCTCTTCCTCCCTCCGTGCTGTTGCTCTGACCATTGAGCTAATCTGACAACTTGCCGGTATGACATTCAACAGCCTCGGTCTTACAGATATTTCAACCGTTGCAGATCATGCCCTCATCTTGGATAAACGTGGAGTTGTGTTCGAAAAACAGAGCTCCTTGCAATCACCAAGAAATACTATTTTAGAATATTCAGAGAGGCCACAGAAATATACGATGGGCGTTCAATAATTCCTCAGAAAAAGATTGGAACACAAATTATTTTTGGTAGTTTTATTTTTTATTTTTCAACATAATGTCCTTTTAGCTAGACACACTTTCCCCAGTGTTTCTCCAACTGTTTTATGCCCTCCAAAAAGTAGAATTTCGGAAGGTCTTCAAAACAGGCGTCAGTTTGGGAGATGACCTCTTCCTTGGACTGAATCGTTTTCTACCGAACCACTTTTTCAATTTGGGAGCCAAATCTGGTGAATACAGTGAATGTTATAGTAACTCCACCTTAATTCTAAAGTTTTCGCCTTCGGAACTGCGCAGCTGTGCACCCTTGCATCATTTTGATGCAGGATAATATTTTTCTTTGCCAGATGAGGGCATTTTCTCATGATTTCTCAGTTCAGCTGATATAATAAAGATGCAAAATGCCCTCCATTTATCATTCCTCCTTTTTCTAAGTAATCAACGTAGATTATTCCGCGTGTATCCCAAAAAACCGAGGCCATCACCTTGTCTGCAGGTTTCACCACCTTTGCCTTCTTCGGAGCCAATTCGCCTTTAAACACCCACTATTTCGACTGTACTTTTGTCTCTGGAGTGTAGTAGTGTATCCTTGTTTCATCCACGGCTATGTATCGAGGGAGAAACTCGTCAGGATTACCACGGAAAAGTGTCAAAGCAGCTTCCGAATCGATCACATGATTGCGTTTATTCTTCTTTGAGAGCAAACGCGGCACCCATATCGCCGAGACCTTTGTCAGACCTAATTTTTGGTGCAAAATTAAGAACACTGTACCTAGTGATATGCCTTAGGCCTCTACAATTTCGTAAGCTTTGATTCGTCGATCACTCAAAACCATATATTAGATTTTATCAATAATTTCGGAGGAAGTCACGGAACGATGTTCATCATTTGTGTATGTACGGTCACGTTTAAATTCATTTCTCCACGTTACAAGGATGTTGAAGCGTTTCTGCATCTTTATCAGCGTTTCTTATGTTGATAGTTTGAACGGAGTGGTCTATTGCCTGGCGAATCTCTGGAACATTTCTGAAGCGAATACCACGAACTGGTTCCTTCAACTTTGGAATCAAGTTAAAGTCTCGAGGTTTGACGCTGCTTCTCTCCCAAAGCTGCTCTCTCAAAAATTATTTCCAAAAATGAACAGTAACACTGCGTATTAATAGATTTGCTGTGGAGGAATGTGACGAGTTAAGAGATGAGCATCACAGTAGTACAAGAGGAGCGCCATAACTTTCACTTTGCTGCAGTTCTGAAGAACTTTAGATCGTTCGATTTGCAAACTTTCTTTTCTTCGACGACATTTTCTGGAGAATCCACCAATTATTTTGCACGACAAAGCTTGGCTGCATACAGAGCTAACTATGGTTAATATGTTCGTCGATGTGGCTGGGAAGTTTTATACTACCCATCATATTCCCCCACTTAAGCCCTTGTGACTTTCACTTGATTCCAAGGACCAAGGAACCACGTAGTGGCTTATGTTTCAGAGATTTGTCAGACATACCGCTCCATTCGAACTATCAACACAACAGATGCTATTAAAAGTGGCGTACGACTTCCACATCGCTGGTAACAGGTTGTACAACATGCTGGTGATCACTTTGAAGGACAGTAAAACTTGGTAATATAGATCCCTTTTGTTTCAACTGTAAATAAATAATTGTCATTATCAAAATTCCAACCCTCGTACAAGCAATTGTTTATCTGTGGCATAAAATATGTCTTGCTGAAGTATGTTCCTGCAGAGTAATCCGTATTATATATTTAAGAAAAGATCTATGGCTTTGTTTGGCATAGGTATAAACTTTGGCTTTTTTATGCATATTTTATTTCCTATGTTATTTTATACAAAGTCAACAATTTATCTAGGGAGCACATGTGATTTTTAGCTATTTTAGTAAAAAAAAGTCGATTCTTTATTTTTGGTGGGAAAAGAGCACCCTACTCACGGTAGATTTCTATCAGTGAAGTTTTAATCCGCTACGGCGGATATAACACACATTTGCACACCACTTTTAGCGTGTTGTGTCACTTAATTACACTCTGTCCAGGTAAATGATACGCTCAAATTCAGATTTTTGTTGTTATTATTTTCCAATTTTCAAAACTATCATGACCCACAAAAGTGTAGTTAAAGGTATGAAAATGTTCCATAACACACTTGAGAACGTGGGAAATAGTCTGTCCCGTTGGAATCTTTATACAAGTCATTATTTTTAATTATCGTAGTCATACGCTCCTTTTAATGACTTTTCACATTTTTCAGTACAAAACATCTTGTTAAATAAAAACTATCCACTATATGAAAACTTCATCGGACAGTTTGTTTCAAAGCCATTAAAGAATGTAGCTCCAAAAAGGACATCTATGTTTAATTAACTATAAGTAAATAGATTTTACAGCTAATAAAATTTATATTAATAAATATTTCAAGATTTCAATCAGAAATTGAACTGAAATTTCATACACAAGTTATAATTACTGATACATCTGTGCAAAAATTAAATTTGTATCTCCAATAATTTAGAAAATACTTGTTATCACTTTGTTGTCTAACATCTTTCACACCATAGAATTAGAAAATTACACAACTACAAAATGCAATTCATGAAAATAATATGAATCTTTTCAGACCACCTACCCTTCATATCCTCAGCAAAAATTATGGAAATCTATGGTAACATTTTGATAATTAAAGCTTAAAGGTATATGTTAAAATGTGTGGTTGAGAACTCAGATAATTTATTTCAATATACTTTGCTTGATGCTGAAAATAAAACATCCTGAAATAATTACATTTTCAGAGCTACTAATAATGTATCACTAATTTCAGGAATTCCGCACAGAGATTCTTTGATAGTGTTTAACGCCCCCTTTTATTACACATGGCACTGCAGGTGGTGACACTGATGATACGTGAAATGAAGATGGAGCACCGGTGGAATATGATGGCGGTGGAAACCGGAGAAAACCCGCTCCTGCGCCGCTGTTTCCTCACAGAGGTTGTTTTAATATGAATGTATAAGGCTAAATTATTTATATTAAATTCCGTGATGATATTTGGGCATTCACTTACTCTCATGGCATCTGTAAGGTTTTAAAATACTATTAAGCACCGTTGGAGCTCTCTACTCTTTCTGAGCAAAAGTGGTTACTATTAGTACTATTTTTAGTTATTATTTTTTTTTTGGAAAATAGTATCCAGTTACAGTTTTATTTCCCCTTCATATATTTGTACTTTTTCCCTTTCAATTCTACAAATAATTGTAATATATAATGCACAAACTCCGTATTAAACTTCAGCTAAGTGTTTTTATAACTGAAAACACTAACTTAGCACAAATTCTTGAAAGTAATTTTGTACACAGTTGTGTACGAATTTCTCATACTCTCTACTTTAAAAGTTAAAAGTAAGCTCATCACAGTGTTGAATCTTTGAGAATAACATATTTCATCAAGTTAATTTTCATAGAGAAGAAAACACAGAATAAAGGAATACTGTGGAACATTAAGATAAGTGTTATAATATACTGCATGGTATTACATTCTACTGTTATTCGCTTCTAGAAGGTACCAGGCTTGTTATCTGATCTTTTCTTCTGCGTTCTAGGAGATCTTTGCAGTGCTAAATAGTCGGACATGAATATTTCCTAAACCCATAAGTAACCTAACAAGGATATCCTTAACAGCAGCGATGACTATATTGGACATTAGAATATTCGTAACCTGGGATAAACTCACACGGAATACTTCCGCACTCTAGAGAACGTCAAGGTTTACTTCTTGAAGGTTACACCAGGAGTGTCTAAACACACCCTCTCTAGAATGACGTGCGTGCTCTCTCGAGACATCTTCTTAATAGAAAATATCATAAGGAACGAAGTTTCATCTGACCTCCATTACCAACTGGAAGAAAGCACTAAACGAAAGTATAAAAAAGAGGAGGAACATCCGGATGGAATTTTACACAACGAATATCCTGGACAGGCATAATAAATCATGAGATTCGCCACTTTGTGACGTTACTGGCTGTGCATGAATACCACAGCAAGATGTGCAGAAACAATTAGTTTTCCACGAACCGAACAAACATTTGTGTGACAATACTAGCGAACGATTCCATATCGTGGTGTGTAGAAAACGGGAAATATTTGATAAGTTGCTAGCACCAACAATAAACTAATACGAATCACCCCTACAACAGTAAAAACAACAAGTAGCTACCTACGCACTAATAACATACCTAGGTTGTGGGCATTTAACTGAAAGGTCATGCAACACACAAGTCAATTATTTAATAAGTTGCAATGTGCGGAGGAATATACTGAAAGTATCTTAGGTCAAGATTGTATGTTAATTTTAATAATCTTTATCAGAAATGTATGCCAAGGCTGAAATTGTTTTCTGCCAGAGAAATCTTTTCTGCATGAAAAGGTTATCGCCAAGAGTATCCAATAATACAAAGGGCTGAGGCGATGGCGCATAAAGAAAACATTTTGGCTCCCGCCCCCCCCCTAAGGCGAAGCGTTGGGGTTTGGTGTTGCATTTCAGAAAGTAAAAGGCTGTAAGATTTATGTTGAATCGACAAAGAAATAGAACTTATCGGGACAAAATGAGCCAATTGGAATCTAGTTTTAATGCTTAGGCAACTCAAGAGAGAAACAGAGCTTACAAATCAATCATCCAGTTTGTCAGATACAATCAAACTGACGGAGAGTGTTGGATTTTTAACGGGCGTAAAAATACTTAGCATGGCTTGCTTCAGAAGGTGCTAAAAAGAACCTCTAGACTGATAAGAGGCCTCTGAGCAAAATTAAGCTGTCTTTCATTTCCTAAATAGAAAGAACACTAAGAACAACAGCAGTTAAAGAGCAAACATAAATAAAACTCAATTTTAAATTCAGAAGGTACCTACCGTCAGGCTATAGCTACGTGTCATAACACGTGATTAAAAATGTGAAATGCGAATTTATTAACTCTATGCCTGCATTGTAACTTCCGAAAGTATATAAGTATGAAATAATATTGGGTGGAAGGAATCAGCGAGGAAAACTTAAGACATCCACAGTGTAATACTTTGTTAGTGATTGCGTTGAGTTAGGAAATAAGCTCCTATTGGGCCTATTCCTATAACATTCCTTTTCCGACGATTATCTGCCAGGAGATACTTGCTCGGCGTAACAAATAAATAGCTAGCCGGAGTATAATTAATTAAAGAAATAATAACAGATTAATAAGCGACCCAGATAATAATTCAGAGCAATCATCCTCAACATCAGTGATTAATTTTAGCACAACATAACAAGGAATACTTCAATAACTTGTGCCTTATTATTATTTTTTTTAACTATAAATATATGATTTATCGTAAATCTAGTTAATGGTTGAGGTTATTTCCGACACATTTCTTGTTAATCCGGGCTAAATGTTGGCAGTTGAAGAAAAACTTTAGGAAGACCAATCTGTGAATTCTATAAAACCCAAAGTACTTTACCGAACTTTTTAAACTTTCTGTCACAACTAATGTCTGTATAAAAAATGAGGTTTAACGGTTCGGTAAATGGAATGGAGTTTCATTTATCGTTCTCAGCGTCCCATTCCATACTAGATACATATTAGGTTAGCAATTCCTGGGTTTTATGTTTTAAAGTACAAATTTTAGTTGTTTTATAAACAATACCCTACGATACAATTTTCGTAACTTCTAAACAATATTTAAGATATTCCGTATTCTTTATTGAGCTAAAAACAAGTTTGCTAAGAAATATACTTTAACTATTACTTGAAAAATCTGATGTGTTCCATTCACATGACTTTCTCTACATCTCTGCGACAAATTATTGTTAAAAAGCATATGCTTCCATTTACTTCATTCTAATCGCGAAAAAAATCAGCAGAAATAGTCTTATTACTGGCTTCCTTGTAAGCAGAAGGGAAATAAGGGAGTACCATAGGTTAAAGTGATAGTCAAAAGCTGGTTGCTATGTGACTGAAGTTCTTTTGTTTGTATGGACAGGAGTTGACACATTTCTGTGTGAGAAAAGTATAACTTTTTCAAAGCTGAAACTAAAAACAAGGAATATCTCAAAAACGAGCAACTCCACGACAAAAAAAATTACATTATATAAATTGTGTGTTTTAACGTGGTCTACATTTGTTTGTGTGGTAAGTTTTTCTCCATCTCTTACGGTTTAGCAATTATGCAAAATTCTGTAAAATCCGTCTAGAATAAAGTAGTCTTCAGAGGCTATTCCCAGAAAACTCAAGACATACATTTTATTTGTCAGGTAAATATCCTTAATATACGATATTTTAATCAAAATCGTTAGAGCCATTTTTGAGAAAATCAAGATTTTGGAAAAAAGTTCCATGTAAAGTGAAGTTGGGAGTGGGAAATTTTCTTAAAGCTCTTGGTGGCGCATCCTTGGAAGATACCAAACTTAAATACCACGTTTGGTAATTAACGGTCTTTTCGTTTTTGGGCTATGCTGTCCACACACACACACACATACACACACGGATCTTTTTCCAAAAATGTTTTTTCTTGGATTCAGGGGACCCAAAACATGTATTTTCGGTGAAATCTCGGTATCGATTTTTTTGGTGGATGGCAATACCTTCTCTATACACCATGTACATAGTACGTGTAGAGAAAGTAAAAAAGTAGTACTTATTTTTTTAAAATGTTTTTCAAAATAAGATATATTTATATAATACTTATCAAACTTGGGTGACCTTGGTGAAGTGTCACGCTTGCCTCGCACTAACAACTACAGAGCAACTTTTCGTTAGCATATTTTGGGGAAGCTGTTTCAAAAGATAAGTCTCATAACTTAAATATTCTATCATAGGGGCATTTTATATGGTGAAACTTTTTTAAAATTTACAATCTAAAAAACCACACTGGGAAGCTTGCTCATATAAACTAGTTTAGATCTAAATTTTAGTTTGACCATTTTTACCTTATTTTTACCTTCATTAACATGTCTTTAATTTAGTTTATTAATACCGTGAAGGTTTGTTGATTTACTATTAGTCTATCTTGTGTAATAAATTTCGACAAAGTAATTTGAAATAAATGAGCCTTTTTGGAAAGAATTTTCAACTTTAACACAGTTTTTCTTGGAGTTGTAGTATGTAATGGAATCAAAATACATCCTTTCTACAGAGAAATGCATACAAGAATTCAGTTTCAAACATTTTGGAAAGAAAAGTTTTGAAAGTGTGATTAAGTAACTAGCATGAAACCGAGAGAAGTAACGTGTAAGGCTCGCATTTTCACTGTATCCTTGAATTTTGATATGGAAACACATAAACATAAGAATATATCATGAATATGCCCTGCGGCCGTAAATAAGTTTATGATACCTGCGGTGGTTTTGCACGTGCAATGGCTTCTGGAAATTCCCTGTCACGTAACCGAGAGGTGTAAAAATTGGGGAACGAAGCCCTGTGCAGATCACCCAAAGCTCGACTCAGCACACCAGGCTACAAGTTATACAGAAACGACCGACCAGTTGGGAAACCTCACGAGGGCACAGCGATAATGATCCAAGACAACCTTGAATACACACTCAAGCACATCCCATCACTACTAACAATGACAGCCACAACCATTTTTATACATACACACAATACTTTAGCTACAATGGCTAGTGTGTATTCCTCACCAAAACAGCTAAACACACTAGACGTCAAGGCAATTCTAAACATTGATGAAGTGGTAGCTCGGCTGGGGACCTAAACACGAAGCACCGGACATGCAATATCACGAACACTGAGGAAAAGTCAATGTACAAGCACATGCTTAAAAGCGAGATTATCCCGGAGAACCAAATTACATACCAGCACAGACAAACCACAATGCTCACACACTGGACATTGCCATATTCGAAAATACGAAATTTGAATGCAACATACAATCAGCTGACGTACTGGTCTCTGGCCATTTCGTAGTGCAAATTGACGTATTAGCCCCATCCGTTTTTTCAACTATCGACGCAGGAAAGAAACTATAGGGTAAGCCGGGGCAAAGGTGCGCACGGGGCAAAGATCCGAATCTAGTGTTTTCCTATTTCTGGAGTGTAGTGTGGCGGCCCTGCTCCTTCAGTTGAGAGCTGTTATGGCGGGAAATGTCCGTGGTGTTGTATTGTTGATTTGCGTTTTAAAGCTTTAGAGATATGAGGTAAGTTAGGTTTCTGGAACTTTTGATCTAAATATTTACGGTGTAATTGATAGTGTTCTGTCTACTATAACAAACACCAAAAGAATTACCAATGCCTCGTATGTAAGTGCATAACCTAACTCACGCTTTAAGCTTAGTTGTTAGTTTATCAAGTTGCATACATGGCAGCTGATATAAGAAGTTCAAAAATCGGCGCCACAGGGCAAAGATCCTACGCATTAGCTGGGGTAAAAGTCGGCATGCGTACCTTTGCCCCAAACGTTTGTTTTTACTTTCTTCGGTTTTAATACTTAACGCGTAGGTTTATTTGTAATATTTTATGCACCTTAATTTATAGTTCACTGTTTCAGTATTAGTTAGACTAGTTAAACTTTATTTTACAGAAACTACAAGAGAAAAATATCCTCCACGCCGTTGTCTTCTAAAACGTTAGAGGAGGCTAGAAAGCTAGAAAATGGATCTTCCATTATAAATGCAGCTGCAGGACTTGGATGTACTGAATCCACATTACGTAAAGGACTTAAAGCAAGCTATGGAGTGGCATCATTGGGGCGTTTCAGGAGAGTATTTTCTGAGACAGGAGAAACTGAATTGGCGGATCACTGTATGAATCTGGATTCTATGTTCTATAGCCTTACGTATAAGCACTTCCGACATTTAGCATATCGGTTTGCCGAAAGTAATGGCGTCAACCACCCATTTAATAATGATATCCAATTGACAGGGGAAGTCAACTCGTCATAATTTAAGTTTGAGGCAACAGGAGAAAATCAATATCGGTAGGATAATGGGATTCAATAAAGCACAAATGGAGCTTTATTTCAGAAACTGGAAACGCTGCGCTCTAAATATAATTTTCCGCCCCATCGAGTCTATAACGAAGACGAAACTGTACCGCGAAAATTGCCGAAAAGTGTGGCAAGAAAAGGCCATAGATGTATAAGTAAGACAGTTGCAGCCGACCGAGGCGAAACCGTTTCTGTGGTAATACAATCACGATGATGACACAATTTCATTGTGATGTAACCAGAATAGCAGAAGGGAAAAATAAAAAAGCGTTAAGTGCGCACCTTTGCCCCCGCTTACCCTAATAGAACTGATTGGGACACATTTGCAGTTCACCTGGACAAAGCGTTACCGAGTACTCAGGTATTAACAAGTGAACAAGCTGTAGACAGTGCCACCAAATCTTTAGAAATCGCGATAACGTAACAAAACGGACGGCAGTATCTCTTAAACCACAAGCTAAACTTGCGCTCACATAAACAAAGGAACGGGATCATGAAAGGCGAGGTGGCAGCAAGTAAACTTAGCAACCTTGAGTAGTGCAATTAAGACGCGTTAAACGCACAGGCACAACATCAATGGGATCAAATGCTTGCGCAGTTACAACCGGGAAATCACAAAGTATGGCAACTAGTTCAAGCCTTAAAGAGGCAGCCAATCAACATAACTCCTCTCAAGATTCCTAATTGCCACGACACATAAGGAAATCAATGCCAACAAATTTGATGTCTCTCACTTAGTCGGCCCGAGTTCGATCCCAAGCGACCGCATATGAGATTTGTGGTGGACAAAGCGGCGCAGGGGCTGGCTTTCTTCGGGTTCTCAGATTTCCCCGCCATCACATTCCTCTGGTGCTCTATCTTCATTCCATGTAGGTAACATCAGTGTCATCGTCTGCGGTGGCATGGTAGTAAAAGCGGGTGTTAAACACTACAAAAAAAAAATAAAAATCTGATGTCATGGTAACAAGCTCCAGCAAACATGCACGTCAAATCACGGCTCATTAGATCACCAGTTTTACGAAACTTTGGAATAAGAGATACTCTCAACCCTGGTACAGACCGCGCATAATAAATGCAGAAAAATTTGTCCAGATAAACTGCGCTGAATCATCAGGCATTTCAAAGTTCACAGTGCCCTGGGCCCTGATCAGATACCAAATTTGGACCTAAAACACTTAACACAAAAGGCGCTGCAGCAATTAAGCCACATTAGCAATTACTGCCAGCAGAACGGCTACTACCCAACCTGTTGGAAGCAGGCATGCGTACTCATGTTCCCAAATTCTGGTAAAAACAGAACGGATCCAATTAATTACAAGCCAATTATCCTCTTACAGATGATCAGCAAAGTATCAGAGAAAGTAATACCAAGCGACTGATTGCACACATTAAAAGCATGACTTAATGGTTAAAGAGAAATTTGGGTTTCATGTAAACCATTCTATAACACTACAGCTATTCAGGAACGTGGAACATATAAGCCGTTGCCTCAATAAAAATAAATCAATCGCATTTATATTTCTGGACATTCAAGGCGCATTTAATACGGTTTATCACGCGAAACTGATCCAGAAGCTTAAAATCATGAAATGTTCTGATAGCATGATTGAACCAATAGCTCACTCTCTTACCAGTAGGACCTTCACGGCTACGTTACAAGGAAAGTGCACCGACCTGTACAGGCTCGACGCTGGAGCACCACAAGGTAATTTACTGGGCTCTGTTGTTTTCAACATCCCTAAGAGCAGTGGCACACAGCTCTCCATCTATGCACATGACACAACATTTCCTGCACAGTCGTGGAAGCCAGAACTGATCGGTCGAAGGCTCCAAAATGCTCTGGGCGAGATAGGTCCATTGCTGACCAGATGGCGTATTAAAATAAATCCTGCAAAATCGCAAGCCATATTATTCACTAAAAGAACGAAGCACCAAAATAAAACGTTTTTAGATACAATAAACTGGACAAACAAGGTCAAATACTTAGGAGTAACACTAGACGCTAAACACACAACGGAAATATGGATTAAAGTAAACCAGCAACCAGTGGCACAGGGGCACGTGCCCTCCCTACAACAATTTCAGACAGTAATTTCTGCATTGTATTAGGTAAAATGCTATAATCTATAACGCATTTTGCATAAATTTAAACATACTATGCACACTGGACAGTTTCAGTGAAGATGGCTGTCGGAAATAGTACGGGCCGCGTTTTTCGGACACAAGCGACTTTGTGGCCATCCTATGCGTACGCGCAGAAGAACTAAATGCTTTCAGATGCAGTTAATTTCGGGTTTCAAGGGGCAGGGAGGGGAAGGTTCTCTTAGGACATGAAAGCCTGGTCATTTGCTGCACATGCGCAAAGAGAAAATAAGAACCGACAATAAGCAAAAGTTAAAGTTTGAGTCAAATCCCTGAAAAAAATATTTAACCAAAGATATTTCCACGTGAAAGAGTATATAATAAGAAACATTTAAGTTTGAATGTCTTCTTATTTGAAAACAAAGTTGAAGTATAAACCTCCCGAACGAAACATACAAAAAGAAGCTTATGTGGTAAAACTGTACAATGTTGATACTTGGTATTCTCTCCTCCCTGCCAAGCAGACGACAAGGTACGCTGGCGCGCCAACGCTCAATGCGTACAAGCAGTGTGTTGTGTAATTACCCTAAGTTTACTAGGAAACAGATTCGCGATACATTTAAAGCTTCACTTGAAAACAGAAAAGGTCAAAAAACCAATAGTTATTGAAAAAATGGACCTTACTTGCGAGAAGTGATTAGTGGCTAGTGTTTTGAGAATGACTGCTGAGTAAGAGTAAACTGATAAGTGTGAAACAGTGCCTTGAATGTATTTCACGTGCTATGAAACATAATCCGAATGGGCTGGAGAATCATTTGGTGAAATTAACTGCAGAATGATATGCCGATTTATCAGTTGCTAACGTTCAAAGAAACCCCGCTGTAAAAATTTGCCTTAAGAGGGAAAATCCTAAACACTGTTAAGCTATGGTTTGTAAAGTTTACAATTGCTTATAAAGAAAATGCTTAAGGTATTAATATCACGATCGCGATCTACTTTACTTTACGGGTAGTTTCCATAATTTTCTCGTTGGTGAAATGAAACATCGTGAACAGCAATTGACATACATAGGCTATTAAAGTTGTGTAGGGTAGTATTGAAGACTGGAATCTTAAACTCAAGTGCATCAGCTGTTAAGACGAGCTATGCATCAATTTACAGCAGGATCACCTCTCTGATAATGTTGTTGACATATGATAAACAGTGAAGGTGACGGTTCGTGTTCAAATTTCTCGGAACATGTCGCGTTCATTTTCTGACTTAAAGAGTTATGGAAGTATGTTTTCAAGCAAAGGATTGAAGGATGGACTTCATCTACAACAGAAAGATTAATGCTAATACACAAATTAGCATTTCATTTCTACTGATATCTTTTAGTATCTACTAATTTTAGTCTGTCATCATCCGTGATCTAGGGGTAACATGCTAGCCTCTGGTTCTCAAGGTCGCTGATTTTTTTTCAGGCGTAAAAATCCCTTTCTTCATAAAGGAAGTAAAGTCGTTGATACCGTGTCGTAGATTTACGGCACGTAAAAATCCTCAAGCCTGATAAATAGGCCTCTGAGTATTATTAAGCTGTGTTTCGCGCCCAAAATAGAATGGGACGCTTAGAACCGTAGCAGTTAAAGAGCGTCCATAAATAACATTCAATTTAGTTTTAATCTTAGTCAATCGTAAAATTTTGCCCTACCAGATAATTTGGCTACAAGCCGCCACTGCCAGCAACTAAGCAATACATATCCCATCTTATATCGCAGGACTAAACTAAATAAGCGAATGGGATTGACGTTATGCAAAAGCATAATTAGGACAGCTATGACGTATGCTGCCCCACCTTGGGGTCACAACTCCAAGACCCATATAAAGAAGTTGCAAACACTACAAAACAAGGTTCTTAGAACCATTACGAAAGTCCCCAAGACAGTCCCATTGGACTTGTTAACACGAGGATACAAAAATGCTTACAGTAGAACAATTCATCAAAAAACTAGGCGAAAAGGTGTACAAGCAGGCCAGCAATAACTACAGCCCAGCAATTCGGAAGCTAGGATAGCAAAACACGGACACGACAAATACAAACAACCACAATCGCTGTTCGACCGCACGATTCCACTCAACGGACACACCGCAGATGACAGCGCAGCAATCCGGGAATATCGGTATGGATGACTTCTTCTGGCGGGGTGGATCGGAGTGAGACAGCTACCCCAAAACAGGACGACCAGGCACAACAAGGGCATGGTTGGCACATAGTAGTAGCATATGTATAATAAATTAAAACAAAAAAGAAACAAAAAATGGAAATAGCTTTATCATGCATAGGTATGTATATAGACATACGCTCTATTCCACTTACTGTGAGTAAACATTTTTATATAGTTCCATACCTTCTCCCAAAAGCTTTTGTTTCAGGATCATAAGTAACTAGCTGAAGAGCTAGCAACAGAACAACTCCCTCTCCAGGTGAAGCCTCAAGGAGACCACAAAAATGTGAGTACCTAAATTAGTTCTTAGCACGAAACCTAACCAAATCCCTCCTGCATGAGCACGAAATACCACTACTAACAATAGGCCTTGGTTTGGGCATCTGTCAAGGTCAATACCTACTATCCACTCTGTCTGCACACTCTCTTGTGTGTAGGCGCTCTTTTAGTAATCACCTACTAATATTCGGTTTGCTTCGGCGGTACTGGACACCACCTTTACCTAAACTTTCCATCCATCACTGTAGCGCAGCGTAGTGCATTTTAGGGGAGACGATGTAGATCCCTTTCGGATGCTCGTCACCAGGTGTAGGAGCACATACCACATGCTCACAAAGTATATATAAAAAGAGAAAATGTAAATAAGAAAGAAAGCCAGGGAAAATAATTGTAAATATTCCAGAGCAGAAATATGCATAAATACAAGTTGTTAACTTAAGTTATTAAAGGCGAGGCGGGCTAGCTTAATTACAGGTATAAGTTCACCAAACACCACCTTCTAATGAGCACAGGGTTTAGGCTGAATAATGCATGATAGAAAAGAACAGACATTAAAGAATAAAGCAGATATCTTCCTCTGACTCTTATCTTACACTCTTTCTCTTACACTGAAAGTGATTTTGTGTTCACGTCACATTAAGTTGTGTGCACGTGATGGGGGAGCAATGTGCAGAGGGTTAGATTAGGCTCCTTTAATAATTATGTGGTGGGATTGCATTTACTTATAATGTATTTTAAGGAACAAGCCAGCCGCCCGTTTAAATATATAATACAAATAAATTGTCATAAGGGATTATGCAGTGTTTTTAATATATCAGACTCACCCACAAACCCCTGAGATAAAGTATAATTAGGAAATTAGGAGTGGAAGCTACTTCAACGCCGGAGCAGAGGACGCTGCAGGTACGAGACCCCGGTCCCGAGACACAGGGTGGTGGAGGCGGGGCCATACCAATACTACTGCTACTGCTACTGCTAATAATAATAATAATAATAATAATAATAATAATAATAATAATAATATTAAATCACCAACAATTGTAAGACATTCGTTTTTGTTTAATTCATTCTGATTTATGGGGGTCTATGTACGCAAGATACTAGTAGATTGAATTGTGCTAGTTCTACTGTAAAAGACTCAAAAATTTCCTTCAATATTCAAGTCGTCAAAATCTATATATGATTTAGCTGCTATATTTTATCTGACATAAATGCAAATGCCTGCATGATTTATTTTTTTCCTACAGAATTTAGATATTAAGTAAAACTTAGGTATTTTAAAAATACTCAATGTCAAGAGTACTTAGCTTTAATTATTTGAATTTCCAGACGAGCCAACAACTAATATTTCCGAATTACTACTGTATCATGGCCATGGCTGACGTGCAATATGTTTCACACATGTAGAGAAAATTTTCTTTTCTGAGGTAAATTATCAAAACAAAGGAAATGTATAGCGTCCATGGTTGGCATTACTGTATATGGTTAGCAAATCAAATCAACATGTCAGTGTGCGTGTGTTCGGTAAATTGAATGCGGTCGCGTGTCGTGGAAGCAGTAACCTTATTTTAGTTTAAGAATTCATGCTAAATATTTTAAAAGAAGTGATATTTATCGGCGAAGAGTACCAGTTTACAATGATCATACAGATAAGCGAAGTTCAAATAATTAAGTTTAAAGCATATATAGCGGTTCCTTTTGATTAGTCATAAACCGGTTCTCCGTGGCTTTGTATCAATCTTAATTCTGGCTGAAAGAGTTATTTATGTAAAAAAGTAAGTATGAAGTATCTTTTAAGATGCACACCGGTTTAAATTCCTATCATGTTTAATAGTGGTCTATTGGGATCCCTGCATTAGCTTTTTTCTGCCTCCCATTCACTCACGTCATTCATATATTCCTTTCATGTACAATCTATCCATTTCTTTAAATGAGTACATAAATATAAATGTATTTCTTTAACATGTAAATTATCCCTTCGGTAATTATTTACAAGTTGGGCCACTAACTCTCTCCGCTGCGACTTATGCCAGTTTTGCACTCTAACAGGACCGGTGTAAAAAACTAATGTTGTATCCATTGCGCTGTTAGGAGTTGTTGGAAATATCGATAATAAGGTACTACTACGATATAAAATTAGAAACATAAATTTATATACACACACTAACCTAAACGGATTGGAACCTAACCTCGCGCTAAATTTGAAATCCACAGGCTTTGAAATTGTCATCATAAATACAGAGTCAATCAATCGCACTTAGTTTCATTCGATTTTAGAGTGGCCGAAGTTCTGCATAATAAAATTCACTGAACAGCTGAATCTGCGTGAAACATACTTGTCATACAGCAGCACAGCGTCTAGCGACATATGCCGGTGTTGCATTCCACAACACTGTTCGCCTGCTGCCGACAATGAAACTCAGGTTTTAGGCACTTTAGTGTGTAGTATTATTATATTTACATTGCAAAAGTACTACAAGACTTCTTTATTCATATTCTACTCCTTCTAGGCAGCATACTTCATAAATATTCACAAAAAAGAATCGCTACGCGCACGTAATAAATTAGCGTTTAACTTAATTACGGAGCTTTTCCGATAAAAAAAAATTGGTGAAAACGTAACAAGTATAAGCCAAACTTACAGTCAAACCACAATTTGTTTAATTTCTAGAGAGGCCCAAGTTCTCTATAATTACCATCCCTTCCTTTAAATGTTATTACTGTACGTTGGTTACACCACTGGCATTACTTCAATACGTGGGTACTTTTGTTATTCTGTCATGAGAGCCACTTTGTAGTTACTGGTATGGATTATTATGCAAAACTTCGGCCGCTCAAAAAATCAAATGAAACTAAATGTGATTGATTGACTTTGTATATCAGATGACGATTTCAAAGGTTTTATTTGTCGGAAATGCTTGCTTTTTTATTATTATTATTATTATTATATGCGAATTCTTTTGCATGCTGGAACGGTTGGTATTTTGCGTGTATGACGGATATGTACCAAATAATTATACTTAAATGAGTATTACATGAATAACAAAATGGTTTTATAATGCATAGGTATATGCTGAAATACTGGATTTATTTCTTAATGCTGCAGAACACAACATTTAGAATATAACATTTTTGTGCCCATCCTCTAATAATAGTAGAAGACAGGCCATTGTATCATTGAGGGAAACTGATAGATTTGTCTTATTGGATGAGCCAGTTTTAAACTGTTATAATCTGTAAGAATATTGCCAAGAACATAAACTTTTGCTTCTCACAGTACAATAAGTTATGCCCAGTTGCATCTGTGTGTTTGATAAGCAATTAAACGTGAGGAGAAAGCATGGCCAGGAGCAAGGGGTCACATATCTTGGTCAGGGCTTTTTAAATAACCACCTGTTAATCGTCTCATTATTTGTTGTGCAGATACCTGGGAATTGTTAGCAGAGATTGGCAATGACTTATACAAATGGTATGCTTTTTAGTGGCCATGTAAGAAGCAATAGGGCTTGTAGACATTGGTCATTTCCGTATGCATGTGCACAGGTGAACCTTCAGACTTAGCAAAATTGCTCAGCGTCTTGTATCATGTGTTCGACAGTACCTGCCTTTTAAGATTTTACAGATGGAAAATAGTTCATGAATATCTACGTGGAAATTTTAATCTTAATCCAATATCGAAGTCACAATCTCATATGTACTCACAAAATAAATCATGCTGTTATGTACAGCTGCACAGTTATTTACAATTCCTAAATAACTTCAGATTTTCAACATTTTTCCCCCACATCTTTTAAGGCAGCCTTATCCAACATGGCACCCAAAATGTGATTTTGTGTTGCCCTACATTGGCCAAATTTTTATTCTGAGAAATTTCTATTTTTAAACCAAAATTTAAGACAAAATTGTTTCCTTCCGAACATTATCCTAGTATACACCCATGACACTTACCTTTTGTATACTCAGAACTGTACTCATATCCCTCATCAAATAGTAGACCCCAATTGTTGGGTATTGGAGATAGTCACTTTAATCCCAACAAAGCCATATTGCAAACAGTAAGTTCACTCCTTTAAACAGTGCTGTTTGTAGTTATAGTGAGCGAAGGGTCGGTTTGTTTACAGTATCCGTATACCAAAGTGAACGAAAGAGTCAGGTTTTTAAACAAACATTCAGCACAACTTGAGCGATTGTGAATTTAGATTCAGTTATGTTCTTGTGTTCTTAATATAATATGGCTAAGAGAAAAGGAATCTCGCAGTTTTAACAGTGTTTGGGAGCGCAGTATTGTCTTGTGGAACTCGGAGGAAAACTTACATGTTTATCATGTAGAATATTATTTTTTGGCAAATAATACAAACTTAGTGAATTTCCTGTTAATTCTGAATTACAAAAACACAAAGTTAGATAGTTAAAATGTAAATTAACATTACAGCAAAGTGTATTTACAAAGCCAGTTTAGCAAAATAGTAGTGTGGCAATGGCCTCTTACAAAGTCTGTTATGTTTTAGCATAACAGAAAAAAATCTTTCAGTGAATGGGGAAGTAGTTAAAGAAGCAAAGCTCAGTGGCATGGAATCTGCTCGATGGCCACAAAAATAAATCTGCACATATGTCTTCTATAAAATGACTTCAATTGCCTCACTAAACTGTTGCTAGATGTGCTCAACAGATCTCTGAATTTAGAATCTCATTACATCAGGACTGCAATCGTGTGAATAGTTTTTGCTTCAGTTTGATGAAAGAACTGATATTGGACAGTTGTTTATTTATTAGAATGGTTTTTCTTGGCTTTAAGTTACAGATGAATTTTTAAAAGTGTTGGGACTTCATGAACATATTAGGGGAGAAGACATATTTAATGCATTCCCGAAATTTGCTAAGATGAGTAACATTCTGTTCTCTAAGCTTGGTGCTATAACAATATATGGGGTGCCTTCAATGACTGGAAAGAATAATGGGTTTCGGTAATTATAGAGAACTTGGGCCCCTCTAGAAATTAAAGAAATTGTGGTTTGACTGTAAGTTTGGTTTATACTTGTTACGTTTTCACCAATTTTTTTTATCGGAAAAGCTCCGTAATTGAGTTAAACACTAACTTATTACGTGCGCGTAGCGATCCTTTTTTGTGAATATTTATGAAGTATGCTGCCTAGAAGGAGTAGAATATAAATAAAGAAGTCTTGTAGTACTTTTGCAATGTAAATATATAATAATACTACACACTAAAGTGCCTAAAACCTGAGTTTCATTGTCGGCGGCAGGCGAATAGTGGTGTGGTATGCAACACCGGCATATGTCGCTAGATGCTGTGCTGATGTATGACAAGTATGTTTCACACAGATACAGCTGTTCAGTGAATTTTATTATGCAGAACTTCGGCCACTCTAAAATCGAATGAAACTACGTGCGATTGATTGACTCTGTATTTATGATGACAATTTCAAAGCCTGTGGATTTCAAATTTAGCGCGAGGTTAGGTGCCAATCCGTTTAGGTTAGTGTGTGTATATAAATTTATGTTTCTAATTTTATATCGTAGTAGTACCTCATTATCGATATTTCCAACAACTCCTAACGGCGCAATGGATACAACATTAGTGTTTTAAACCATCTCCTCACCCATAATCCCTCTCTAATCACACCGGTCCTGTTAGAGTGCAAAACTGGCATAAGTCGCAGCGGAGAGAGTTGGCGGCCCAACTTGTAAATAATTACCTGGGTTTCTTGCTCATTGTGCATTTTCAGAACTTCCGCAGCCATATGATCTGCTCATATAGAACATCCAATAACCATTTTTATTCTGTATATAGTTCTCTGTGAAGTTGTATTCACTATCATTGCATGGTATGCTTCAAATTAAGCTTTGCATTTAGTTGGATTTTATGGTGTATATGATTGCCAGTTCTTTGATTGTGGAGTGATATAAATGGTGATGGGTGAATAGTAGTATACCATCTGATTGTATTAAATGATATACATTGCTTTAAAACAACACATTACAATAATATTCCGGCAGATTGTGTTTCCGATAATGTACGCAGACTGAAAAATAGAGCGAACTATTTTAGTTTATTTCTTCAAAATTAGATTTTAGACCTACAAGAGACTGTTCAACCCTATAACAACCATATGCATTTAAACATGTTCGGAGGTTATCCAAAATATGCAAATGCATGGTTAGTTCACTATGAGCTCTATGCTATTTTGTAAGTCTTTGTGTAATAAAATGTTTACATAACATTTTGCATTTCATTTTTAGGATAAAACACAAAAGTAGTCTCCAGTTACTCTTACTTCGTCCTTTGCAAATCTCCATTATATTTTGCAATGCAACGCCCACTAAGAGCGGCTATATTTATCACAATAATTCCTAATGACTGTGAACTCTTAACAATAACCTTTAGAGAGTATATGTGCAACTATATTCCTAACAGGTTTAGTTATCTGAGAGTGATGAATAATTAATCTAGATTTTTCAAAATAACCTCACAAAGCAATATTTGAATATACAGAACAAACTTCTTTGCTACCAGTTGTTTAGAAACCCTAGCAGTAGCTGACATTGTCACTTAAGGAGTCTAGAAAGAATGTATCAGGTGTATCAAAATTTTCAAATATTAATAACAGATACCTTGCATTTATCTTAGGGCATCATAAAAGTTATTTGAAGTACATTATTTTCAAATATTAATAACAGATACCTTGCATTTATCTTAGGGCATCATAAAAGTTATTTGAAGTACATTGTGTCTTGGTAATGAGATCTATATTTCTTCTGCATCAATCGCTTAACATTTAGCAGCTACATAAGATAGTATAAAATTACTTCTGAATGATGACTTTACACGTCATTCCCAGAAAATTCAAGATTGTATTTGTCATAAAAATAACACTGTTATAATAAAAATCGGGGCCTTTTTTTATTTCAAAAATCAAAATTTTCAAACCCTTTTCATCGTAAAGAATAGTTGTGGTGAGTTATCATCCTGAAAATTCTTGTCTTCCGTCTTTTGGAATGTGCTGAAATAAATGCCAAATTTGGTATTTAACCTTTTCTGAGTTCTTTATTTTTAATATAGATATCCATGGTGTAGTGCTTACCATACTAGAGCCTCCTATACCCAAGAACAGATTTGAATTCTGGTTGGGACCAATAGAATTTTTTTCAGGCATAAAATCTTTAGCATGGTTTCCTTTATCAGGGAAGTGAAACTTTTGGTCCCCCATTGTAGATTTGTAGCATGTAAAAGAACCTCAAACCTGATAAAGAGGCCTCTGAGTAATATTAAGTAGTGCTTAATGACTAGCATTGAATGTGACACAGAAAACCACAGTAGTTCAGGTACATCCATGAATAAACCTGCATTTCCTTTTAGTCGCTATGTAATATCTTTGAATTGCATTCTCTGCACATGAATACTAGATAAAGAACCAATACCTATTTTGTAGTTAAAACAGTAAAAATATTTGAAAATTTTTACCAACATCAAGGAATATCTCTGAAGTGGTTAACTCTAAATACAAAAAAATATGTGACACAAATTGACTGTTTTAATGATATCTCTTTTTTTTTTTTTGGTAAGAACTTTTCTATTTATTAATGTTTATTAGTTATGTAAAATTCATAGAATGACTGGGCGGAGAGGCTATTCACATAAAATTTAAGATGTGCATTACATTTGCCACAAAGATCTTAAGCAAATGGTACCTAAATCAAACTCGTTGCAGCTATTTTTAAGGAAATAAAAATTTTTGAAACAGTTTTAGTGCAATCTTGAATTCTCTTTAAGTTCTGTATGTCCCATCTTTGAATGATGCTCCACTTAATACCAAGTATGGTTTGATTAATATGCTTAACTTTTACATCCCTTCACTTACTTTTATTGAGTAGGACACTTTTTTGCATACATGTCCTTGCATACTCTGCCATTGAACCATTATTGTTTGTACCAGGTGCTGTTGCCGTTGATGGGTTGGACATCTGGTGGACAGGCTGGATAAACAAATCCTCCAAGGTGCTTCAAATTTTATGGCTATATGACCATGTTTGTATTTAACCAACTTTTACACATGCACACAGACACCCACAATCTACTCACCTACACCCCCTCCCACGCATCAACACACATGCTATCATAATATTTTTTTTTTTTTTATTCATATAGATTCAAAATGTGGATATAATGTTCGTCTAATATTGCTTGGAATATAATGTCTTTCTGGCAGAAATCACTAACTCCAAATTCCTTGTTTTGAAATACAGCAATTACCTTAGTAAAAATATGCATTATGATATTCTGCTAAATTTCAAACACATTTTGGATATATGTGCACTTTTAAGTCATTATTTCAAATATAATTTTAATCTATATCTGTAAAATTCCTTGAAATGTACAAAATATTGAACTAAGTGCTTTCTGCCTGAAAAGTAAAACACGGTTTGAAGGAGATAGGTAGACCACTGGGTTTTAAAATAAAAGAGTTCAGTATAATATTATGTATGTATTAGCTGTTGACTACCACATGTTTTTCAGTTTTTTTTTCTTTTCTTGACACTATGGTAACTTTACAAATCTATACTTGTCTCTGTGCATGGATACAAAAAATGCATATATAATAAATTTAATCATTTGCACCTGGACTTGACCCATGATTTACTGCTGCAACATTTGATAACTTGGAGGAACAAGTTAAAAAAGTTTTATCCAAGGATTAAGGTTTAACTCCATGAAAGAAAATGAAGCTTAGTGCTAAACAATATGTAATTTGTGTCCATTTTAAGACCTGGTGTTAAAAGTGGTTTATGTACTGTTTATTCATAAATACCACTATTATTTTACAGGAAGTGCAGAGCAAGAGGAGAGAGGCAAGGTCAAACTTGTGGAGATTCTTCAATTTGTTGTACAGTTTGAAGTAACTCTGTGCTAATGAGAAGATGCAGGAGGATAGAACTGCAAAGAGTGTATGATTAAAGAGAACTAAAAAAAGCATTTGGGTAAGAAATCGAATACACATTCTGCTAATGAAGTGGTCTCACAGCTATTATCACTGTGTCAATGAAACACAAAATAAACTACTCTGTGTGCTTCTCATAAGCTGTTCCTCTCGTTTTAGAAGTTATATAAGAAGCAAAATAATTTAATGTGTATTATAATAGCATCTAGCCTACTCTGCTAACAGTAATGCTACATTCACAATGAAATGCAAGTGCAGACGTAATGCAGCATAAGTGCAAGCGCGAGGGAAGACCATTCACAATGAAATCATAAACAGAACGCAAGAAGTTGTCATGGGTTTCTAGATCCGCAAGTTACATGCTAATATCTTCCAAGCTCTCTGCAAGTTACAAACTGAATAACATAATCAATAATACCACATAAGAAAATTCACTCAATGTTTTACGAAATAAATACATTACATACTAATAACTGATGTCACAATAATTGCTCATTTAAAATGATTGAAAATAGGGTAATTCTGCACAACGGCTCTATTAATTCTACCGTCTGATAAACTGAGATACGTCAGGGTATCTATAGCAGGAAATAAAAGTGAAATGGGTAGATTGTGGTGAAAACACAGAAAGTAATTTAAAATCGGTTAATAAATAAGTCTTCAATTCAGATCCAGCAAAGACCATGAATTCAATATCTGCCAATATATATGTAAATCAGGGTAATTTTGCACTTTCTATTTATTAACCAATTTTAATTGGCTTGGTTTTCACCACAATCCGCACATATCACTTTTATTTCCCATTTTGCAGACTGCAGAATTACCGAAAATAGTACAAGCATAGAGATTGTAGTAAGTGATAAAGCTACACATTTAATCAATTAAGAATTATCTCTCTGTGTCTTCGATTTATGAGAAGTAATGAATCTATACTCAGATGATAGTTTCATCCATTAAATCAAAGAAGGATTCGCAAGGAGACTGTCATAACCTCTTGAGGGAGATTAGAGATTGCGCGGCTCGGTCAAATAGAAAAGCATGCATGTACAGCAGGCCCTGTAAAATCTTGTAGTACGATCATCTGTTGTTGATTTCATAGGTAATGCATAGAGAAAAGAAGCAGACTTCATCCTCTTTGCACACAATGCAAGGATTAAGTTTGGAGTTTGCAAGCTCTTGCGTTGCATTGCGTTTCTATGTGAATGCTTACATTAAATAATAGGAGTCCAAACTCTTGCGCTTACATTGTGAATGCAACATAACACTTGCAATATGTGGCATATAATAATAGTTTACTTCATATTTTTGTAACCATATTCCTGGTATAATAAGTTTGTTGTAATAGTTGTAGAACTTTAGTATGAAAAAATCTTAAATTCACTGGTCCTTCTCTACCCTACATTGTTAGGCTCTTCTTTCCAATATGTGATTCAGGATTTTTTCTAAGCTCAACATCAGTAGAATATTTTTCCCAATCATGATTTCACATTTTTTTATCTAATATGATTTTCAAATAATTTTATCTTTGATTTTATGTCAAAAAATATCTTCTTAACATAACTGAAGGTTTTTAATTCTCTGTTTATTTACTTACAGCGCATGTAGCCATTCTGAAGAATGTAGTGCAGCCAAATTATCCATTTTGAATCACATAACACAAGGCAGCCAACAGTCTTTTTTCAACAGTGAATTACACTAGTAAGTAGTTTGTCACTAAATTACAATGACTGGCTATTGCACTAATTATGTAACCACATACACTGTTTGTCTTTAAACTACTAGCTATGCACACTAAACACTTAGCTCACTCATTAACTAAGCTTAGCCTAAACCTAATCTTTGCACCATATGGTACGCCTGCCGAATGTTCTTGAAAGGGTTCTGCTAAACAAGTTTTGGTGTTGGTATGCCACAAACACTCACATATGTGAACATCAAAATGTTTGCATCTAATACCGCCTCGTATAGGCAATTCAGCAGAGCTCACCAGCAAGACTCAGTATTATTTGTGTGTACACTGGATCTGCAAAATGCACAAGATAATTTACTACTAGGTGGGCAGCAAATCCTCCAGCCATCAATCCATAGTAGCCCTCCAGGCATCCAATGAACTGTACCTGCTCTGCAATTAAATTATAGAGCGTGTATGCATTCCTGTTATTTGGACATATCGGCATCCCACCTCATTTGTTTGCACATCACAGTGATCTAGTTGTCCTTTACGATACTCTGCGATGAAATTTCCATAGTTGTGTTTTACATTTGTCTATTTTAACAATATGGCCAGGACCTCCAGTTTTCCCCTCTCAAAGTTTCTTTGGTATCATTTTAGACTATGCTCACTTCGCGGCAGTAACCAAACCATACAGATAATCTCTGCGAACTCACAAATTAGTCTTCTATAAAACTCTTCATTGTTTGCACATTGGCTGCTTGAATGTAAAGCAATATATGAGGAAAAGAATTTGCCTGCCTGCTCTTACCACTTTTTTGCAAAACTTGGGGTACAAGACTGCATTGCATACAGAACACAACATTCTTGTTCTCGACACATCCTCGTCACGTAATTGAAGACAAGCCTGGAATCTTTGGGATAAACCAATAAATCTGCCTTACTAATCGCACAAATACTTTCTAAGACTATTAGAATCTGTAAGAATGTTGCCAGTAGCATACAACATTCCCTCCTTGCACTACAATAACTTCTACTCAATCGCATCCCCATGCTTATAAAGCAATAAAATCTGAGAGAAAGTCTGGTCAGGAGTTTTCAAAAATGACCTGTTGTTAATCGCCTCCAGCTGGTGCTATAAAGTTTGTTCAGATGTCTGGGGATAATTTACAGAGGTTAACTATGATTCTTACAGATGATCTGGATGTTGGCTGCTATGCGAGATGCAATGCTGCTCACAATCTTTGATTAGTAATTTCTGCCTGCTCAAGCACATTGGCAAACCGGACTTACAAAAAATTATCGCCATCTCACATCATATGTTGTAAAGAATCCTGTGCATGCTCTTCTTTCCAATATGTGACATAGGATTATTTCTAAGTCCAACATGAGCGGAATATTTTTTTGATGTATGGCTTTACATTTTATTATCTAATATGGATTTCAAGTATCTTTTTACTATGATTTCATGACAAAAACTATTTCTTAATATAACTTAAGGTTTATAATTCTTTACTTATTTATTTACAGCACATATTGCCTTTCTGAAGAATGCAGTGAAGCCATTATCCATTTTGATTCATATAACACAAGGCAGCCAACAGTGTCTTATTGTCTGTGAATTACACAAGATATACAGTTTGGTACTAAATTATGTTGACCCGCTTGGTACTAAATTATGTTGACTCGCTATTGCACCAACTATAACCATGTACACTATTTGTCCCTAAATTACTATGTAAACTAAACATTGAACTTGCTGACTAACTAAGCCTAACCTACACCAAATGTGTACTGTTTGTACTAAATTACTAGCTATGTACACAGGATACACCTGCCTAATGTCTTTCACAAGTTCCTGTAAAGGGTGTGCTAAATGAATTTTGGTGTCAGTATGCCACATATACTCACATATGTGAGCATCTAAAATATGCGTTGAATGCCATCCCTGGATAAGTGATGCAATAGAGCTCGCCAGAGAGATTCACTATTATTCGTGTGCATATTTTTCACTGGATCTACAAAATGTACAGAATGTTTTACTGGCAGGTGGGCAGCAAATCCTCCAGCAACCAAGCCATAGCAGCCCCTCCAGGCATCTGTATGTATTGTACTGTTGAACTCTACATGCCCTGAAATTAAATCGCAGAGCATCATTGCATCCTTGTTGTTTAGACCTGTCAGCATCCACACCTCATTTGTTTGCACATCTGTCATCCCAAGGATGGAATTGTCCTTTATAATGCTTCCCCAATAGGATTTCCATAGTCCTATTTTATATTTGTTATTTGAATGACCTAGTCGGGACCTCTAGCTTTCCCCTGTCGAAGTGTATTTGGTATCGTTAGAGACTTTGTGGCAGGTAACTGAACAAAGCAGATACTGTTGGTGAACTCATACATTGGTTTCTAACTGAACACTCCATTGTTGTCACCTTGTATGACTGCTTGTATGCAAAGCAGAGTATGAGGAAAAGGATTTGCCTGCCTGTTCTAACCACGTTCCAGGAAATTTCAGAATATGTACAGTCCCATCTCTTAATGGGGTGCAAGACTGCATTGCATTCAGAACACAACATTCTTGTTCCCGCCTTATTAAGGGGAGGCATCTGTGAAAATTGCTAAAATCCATAGTTTTCATCACAAAGATTTAAAATGTTGCAAGTATTTGTGCCAATGGCTGTCCAGTAAATGTACCAAATTTCATGTTTCTAATTAAGATAGTTTTTCAAACAAAAAAAAATAATTATTGTATTTTTTTCTGCAATTTTTATGTTATATAAGAAATGCTCCTTGCAAAACAATATTTGTTATAAATAAACTACACTCTGGCTGTATGTTCCTTAGGACTATGTATACAAAACTTGGTATTTTTATTAAGCTATGCAAAATATTTTTGGAGAAAAAAATATTGAATGCACAGATGACCTGTTTTTTTTCCAAATTATTAATAATTTTCAACATCAAAATTCAATGAGAATTAACCTATTCCATCTAGAACAGAGAAAATACCAAGTTTTATGCATCAGCTATCTAAGAATATGTGTGAAAAGTTACAAAGCAATTTATTTATATTAATACTTCAAAACTCCCCTGAACCATATGAAGGTCCTTCAGCTAACCATTTAGCTTCCTCTTCTTTAAACTTTGCTACTCTTAACTCTTTCTTTCCTGTTTTGAATGTGCATAATGTACTTAGAGCACTTTGCTTTAATTTTCGCCTATCCCTAAGACTACTAATTCTTTTATTTTATTAGCTGAGACCCTTTCCTTAACATTTAGAGTACCCTCACAACCCATATTGAATTCACTTATAGCTACAGTTACTCCAATTTGCAATTTCTTTCTAGAAACAAAAACTTCCTTCGGACATCTGTTTCATATCAAACTATGTAAACTCTCATTTGCATTTTGAGTTTTTCTTTTGTGCACCTCTCTAATAAATTAATGCTGGCTAATCTCTGATATACTGGCATAATTGCACTCACTACATAGGATGAAAGAAATGTTCTCCTGTTCCCTTCATGAACATGAATGTTTGGTATATTTACTAGACACCCTTTGGCACAAATACTTGCAAAATTTTAAATCTCTGTGACAAAAACTATGGATTTTAGCAATTGTAAGTAGAGGAACTCATACATCCCATGCCCATGGTCATACAACATTTCTGCATGCTAGCATGTCCCTTCCCAATGCCCAAAAATGCATCAACTACTTTGCTATTCACATCAAAAGGGGATCTGGAAGAATCACTGGCAACTCTAAGACTAGTGTATATATCTACATAATTTTTACTGCAAGAAGTGCATTGTACAGTTACTTTACTGGCAAGTCCAAACCCTGAAATCCACAATCTATTCATGTTAAACTATTAAATATTTTACTCCAAACCTCACTGTACACAAGTACATAATCTGGATTTGATAGTTCCACATTCATTTCATTATCCTTGGAGAACTTCTGAAATTTTTTGGCTCTTGAATGTGCTTCCCGAAAATCTACTGTAGGCCTAACTTTGCTGGTTTCTACCTCACATTTGCTAGTTTGCCATCTAGTTATTACATTCTTTCTTGCTGCAAGAGATTTCTTTGTTTGTTGTTTCTTATTTGACCTAACCATTTTGTAATAAGATGAATAACAATTAATAAAAACTTAGTGCACCTAAAGTGCAAATTTTACAGCTGTGCAGTATTTACCACAGTGGGAAGAGAAATTATCTTCTTGTATACTGTATAGAATTGGTAAACAAAAATTTTCTCTTACAACAAGAAGGCTTATTTTAATATTCCCTGCCTTATTTAAAACTATATTCAGCTTATTCTTATTCTAAATAGTATTCATCTATTTGTAGATGCTATAATGATGTCTTCTCTCTTGTTAAAAGCATATATCTTCAATAAAAACTACAAAATTCATGAAACACGTGGTGATATATTTACAGCAAAACACAACATTCCTGGCATGAAAGTTTGCAGAAAATCCCAGCAGATGTCTCTGCTAACATTTGCCAGCTCTGAATACACCCGACTGATTTAAACTTAAAAAATGTACACAATTTTATTGAATGTATTTCGGGAGCAGTGCCCACCTGCACAAGGGTATTTAAATCATGATGTAACAGCCTTTTAAATGGCGCTGCAGCGTAAACAATGGTAGATACTAAAAGTACAAAGTATGAGCATAAGCTTAAGGCAAAAATCTGATTTTTCATCATTTTTGCCGAAATGTCACTGATGCTTCCCCCTTAATCATACAAACCATTTCTAAGATAATTAGGATCTTTAAGAATGTCACCAGTAACATACAACCGTCCCTTCTCCACTACAATAAATTCTGGTCGATTGCATCCAAGTGTTTGTAAAGCAATAAAACCCAAGAGAAAGTATGGTCAGGACTTTTCAAAAATTTACCTGTTAATTGCTCCAAGATGCTGCTACACAGTTTATTGTGCAGATGTCTGGGGATTCTTTGCAGAGGTTGGCTATGATTGTTGCAAAAGATCTGGAAGTTTGCTGCTATGCAAGACAGTATACCCCATGCAGATTTTTGTTGGTTCTGTCTGCTTGAGCATGCACATTGGCAAACCTTCAGACATAGAACAAATTTTTGCATTTTTGCCATTTTGCATGTTATCGAGGATTACGTGAAGCCTGTGGCAGGAATGCATTGCATGATATCTTGGCAAAGGTTGCATGATGGGTCAAGGCGTTTCGTGCAGGTCAGACTGAGACTGCAGATTTGCACCACACAGGTCGGCCGTCCATTCTGGAAGATCAGATTGACTGCGTGAGTGGTCTGTTTGCCATGGACCATCGATGGACTGTGCGGGAGTTATCCATACAGGGCTTTAAATGTAGTGGCAACATTGATAGAACACAATATTTATTGAACTGACAAGTACAATTGCATTGCATTCCTTCAATGTAGTCAACCGCAAAGTCCCTGACCTTTTGCCAAATGTAGGGCAGCCTTTTGGCAAGGCAATCTCTGTTGATGACTGCGACGGAGCGCCCTACTGTGCGGACTACAGATGCCACGTCAGGAAATCAGTGGCCTTGGAGGGGTTCCTTCAGCTTCGGAAACAGGTCAAAGTCACAAGGACTAATGTTTGTGAGTGCGGAGGATGTTCCAAAACCTCCCAATGCCACCGTTGCAATAAAAGCTGGACATTTGTTTGCGACACAGCATGCATTGTCATGTAACACTATGGGGTGATCGTATTGCAATAAACGTGGATGTTTGTGCCGCATAGCCAGACGAAGATGTTGCTGCAGAAATTGGCAATAGTAGTCACTGTTGACGGTTTGTCCCTCGGGCACAGCATGCGTAAGAATAACCTCCTCATAGTCATATGCCACAATCAGCATCACCTTCACCCGACTGGGTTCCTGTTGAACTTTCTGTGGAGGTGGTGAACGGGATGCAATTTTCCTCAGGTGAAGACATTTCGTCAGGATACGTCACACAGTTTGATGACTGAGACCAACCTCTACGGATAACTCCCAGACAGTCCATGGCAAGGAGACCACTCATGATGTCAATCTGATCTTGCGGAATGGCCGGCCGACCTGTGCAGTGCAACTCCGCAGTCTCAGTCCGACCTGCATGAAACGCCTTGACCCATCATGCAACCGTCCTGTATGGCAATGCATTCCCGCCAAAGGCTTCAAGTAATCCTCGATAACATGCTGATGCATTTTTTCCAAGGGCAACCTCGATTTTAATCCATGAACGCTGATTGCCTTTGGTAAACATACTTTAGAGCGGTGCACTTGACATATTCACTTCAACGCTACACAGCAACAACACACTCTCAACTGGCAGCCCGACCAATGCACACGTGGACACTAGTCACCTGATCGCTCCCATATCCTATTGGCTCATAACCGCTCTCCTGTGAATGTGGGGACCATGTTCTTTACAGTCCAGATACTAAAGTAAAGTACAGTCAGGTGCATAGAAGTATACATATGTAGGCCTTCCATGGTATAAAAAAGAGCAGCGTAATGGACTCCTTAAATCTCACGTCACAGTTAAACCTTTGCCATGGAGATGCCTAGCCCTCTCTCTATATAATTCTGATTCATAATGCAAGTTTGTGTGGGCCTCTAATATAATTAATAATTTTTAGTTCAATTGTGCTATAATAGGATACCAGACTCAATTATTTTGCACTGAGCCCATAGAATACTTGAAGTGGGATCAAAAGGTTTTTTTCTCACGATGGTTACATGTTTTGCCCCTGAAAGATAGCACATGACATTCGCCCCTTCTTTAAAATGTACTCTATTCGGATTTGCTGTCATTAGACCAGATAATATTCCCAAATTATGCAATTCTGGAATTTCTGGTTTAAAAATATTGTACACCTCAACTACTCTTAAATTGGAAAAGGAAACCTAATCATATGGCAAATGTTTGCTATTTGGCTATGTGATTGCTGGGGTTACCCAGGCATAAACAGCACAAGGTATATTTATCATAAATCTTGTATTTATAATTACATATTGCAGTGATTTACACACAATTACAAAATCATACTAAACTTTTAATTTACTTCAGCAGTGTTTGATTTGATTATCTCTCTTTCTGCTTTTCTTCTTTCTTTTCTCTTTTTATTTCTTTTCTTAAGGTTAGTTTAATGAGTTGAGAGTAACTAAAGTGTTACCTCATTTGGAACATTTTAAATTGTGTCATGGGGTGTATGTATCCCAAAATATTTACATATCTCTATAATACCATACAAAAATGAAGCACAAGATCTGTTGCTAACTTCCTGATAATATTGATCATAACAAAAACTGAAGATAAAAAAATAATGTTATTTTAAATATTATTAATATGATTACCATCACTGTTGTTGCCATCGTCATCTTCTTGGTCATCATCATTATCATGATCACCATCATCCTCTTGACCTACTGAGCCTTCTTCTTGTTCATCATCATCACCTTCAAACACTTTGCTCTTATAAAATTTCCAATAATGCTATTTTATATTGTATATAAGTTTTCTGTGAAGCAGTATTCCCGATCACTTCATGGTATGTTTCAAATTAAGCTTTGCATTTAGTGATGGATTTTAATGGTGCATATGTATGTCATGTTCCTTGATTGTGGAGTGGTATAAATGGTGATAGGTGAAAGTAGTACACCGTCTGACTTTATTAAGTGATCTTATACTTTGCTCTATTTTAAAATCAATACATTACAATAATATTGTGGCAGGTAGCATTTACTGCAAACTGAAAAATAGTGGAAAACATTTTAATTTAGTTTGTCAAAATTAGGGTTTAGACCTGCAAAAAACTGTTCAGCCCTATATAATTACATTTAATACTGCTTCAGAGGTTATCCCAAATGTATGCAAATGTGAGGTTAGTTTGCTATGAGCTCTTAGTAATGTCCAATTATTATTTACTCAGTCTTTATAAATCAGCATATTATGTGGCAATGCAATGTGCATTAAGAGTGACTACATTTATCACTACAATTCCTAATAATTATGAACATTTGACAATAATTTCTATAAATCATTAGTACCATTATATTCTTAACAGTTTTGTTTATCTGAGAGTGATGAATAATTAATCCAGACTTTTCAAAATAACCTCGCAAAGTAATACATGGATATACAGAAGAAACTCCTTTGCTACCGTTCTTTAGAAAAACCTAGAAATGGATGTTATGATCACTTAGGAGTCCATTACCTGTTGAAAGGCCTAGAAGGAATGAAATAGTATTAAAATTTTCAAATATTAATAACCGATATCTTGTATTTCGCTTAAGGCACTATAAAGGTTATTTGAAGTAAATTGTATCTTGATAATTCTGTCTTCCCATCAGTCGCTTAACATGTAGCAGCTATACAAAGTTATATAAAATTAATTCTGAATGATGACTTTACATGTCATTTCCAGGAAATTTAAGTGATATATATTTGACATAAAAATATCTTAAACAAGTAGTATTTTAATCAAAATCAAAGCCATTTTTTGAAAATTAAAATTTTCAAGTCATTTTCATTGTTAAGAGTAGTTGTGGAGAGGTATCTTCTTTAAAATCTTCATCTTCCTTCTTTGGAAGATGCTGAACTGAAATGCCAAATTTCTTTTGTGCCTTTTTTAAGTTTTTTATTTTAATTTATTTTATCTTTTATTTATTTATATATCTACAAATGTGAACTTTGGTTAAAATTTCAGTGTCAAGGTTTTGGCTAGAATGCAATACCTCCTCTATTTTACTATAGAGAAGAAGTAGAGATATTATTACACTCACATGACTTTGTCTACACATTTTTCAACAAACTATTCCTACAAAGGCTTATTCTGTGGTAATGTTCGTGCTGATTAACATAAGCATTAGCAAAAATAGTTTTATTACATATTTCTTGTCGGTGCAAGTGTAATAGCAGTCTTAGGCAGAGTCAGATTTTTGATAACAGTCATTATGTGGTCGCCCACATTGGTGTAGTAGTTACCTTACTAACCTCTTGTACTCAAGGACACCTATTCAATCCCGATGGAGGGCTATGGATTTTTTCAGGTGTGAAAATCTAAAGCATGGATTCCTTCGTCAGTGAAGTAAAACTTTTGTTCCTGTTGTAGATTTACAGCATGTAAAAGAACCTCAAACCTGATAAAGGGGCCTCTGAGTAAAATTAGGTGTGTTTTAATGCCTAAAATAGAATGGGACACAGAAAACCACCATAGTGGAACATCCATGAATAAACCTGCATTTCCTTTCAGTAACTATGTAATACTTTTGAATTGCATTCTCTTCACGTGAAAATGGGATAAAAAAGCCAACAGTGATTTTGTTGTTAAAAGAGTGTGAGTATTTGAAAATTCATACCAATATCAAGGAATATCTGCAAAATAGTTAACTCTACAAAAAATATTCGAAGTTAATTGACAATTGATGTTATGTATATATACTTTTCTCTGTTGTAAGAATTTGTCTTTTTATCAACAGTTTATTAGTTGTATAAAATTCATTCAGAATGACTGAGATTCCCAGAAAATTTAGGATATGAATAATATTTGCCATGAAAATATCTTAAGCAAATGGTGTTTCAATCAAACTCCTATGTTTGGTATTTACCCATCTTTCATTCACATGCACACAGACATCCCACTCACCTACATCCCCTCTAGTCCCTCCCACATCCCAACTCACGCCGTTTTATAAAAATAAAATGTTGGGTTCATGTGGACTCGAAATTTGGATTTTCAATGCTTTCTGTTTGTCTAATTTTTGCAGGGAACATCATATCATCTGCATTCTGGCTGAAATCACTAACTCCAAAATCTGTTTTTTGAGATTCAGCAATTATAATTTTTACCTTAGTTCTAAACATCCGTTATGATATTCTGCCAAACTTAAAACAGACTTTAGATATATGTACACTTTGTAGTCATTATTTCAAATATAATTTTAATCTGGTTTTCTGCAAATATCTGTAAAATTCCTTAAAATGTATAACAAATTGAACTGAGTCTGCCTGAAGAGTAAAACACAGTTTAAAGGATATATGTAGACCACTGGATTATAGAATAAAGAGTTCAGTAGAATATGATAAATGTATTAGCTGTTGTCTACATGTTTTACAAGTTATTTATTTTCTTAGAACATCAATCAATACCTTTACAAATATAATGCTTTTCAGTGCACGGATAAAGAAAATCCATGTATAACAAATGTTGCATTAGTGTGTGATCACATTTGAAGCTGGACTTATCCCATAATTAGCTGTTGTAATTGAAATCTTTAATCTGAAACATTTGATAACTTGGAAGAACAAATTAGAAAGAAGCTTTGTCCTACAATTAAGGTTTAACTCACTGAAAGAAAATGAGGCTTTGTGCTAAACAATATGTATTTTGTGTATTTAAGACATGGTTTTAAAAGTGGTTTATGCTCAGTGTATCCTTATATACCACACTTATTTTACAGGAAGCAAGAGGAGAGAAACAAGTTCTAACTTGTGAAGATTCCTCAATTCGTTACACAGTATGAAGAAATGGTGTGCCAATGAGTAGATGCAGGAAGATAGAACTGAAAAGATGTAGGATTAAAGAGGATTAAAAAAAAGAATGGAGGTAAGAAATCGAACACACATTCCATTCACAAAATGGTCTCTCAGGTATTACCACTGTGTCAGAATGAAACAAATTAAACTACTGTGTGTGCTGCAGATAGGCTGCAAATCTTCCAGACATCCGTATATATTATGCTGGTGAACTGTACATGCTCTGCAAATAAATAAATTGTACATCGTGTTTGCATCCCTGTTATTTGGAGATATGGGCATCCACACTTCAAATGTTTGCACATCTATATCTCAAGGATCCAGTTGTCCTTTACAATGCAACCTCAATGGAATTTCTTTGTCCTATTGCATATTCATTGATTTGAGTAATGTGGCCAGGACATCCAATCTTGTCTCGAAGTGTATTTGGTATCATCAGAGACCATGCTCACTTTGCAGCAGTAATCTAACCAATCAGATACTGTCTGCAAACTCACACATTGGTCTCCAACCAAACACTCCATTATTTTCACCTCATATGACTGCGCCATCGAACCACATTCCTACAAAACTAGGGATACTTATGATCCCGTCTCGTAATGGGGTACAAGACAGCATTGCATTTAGAACACAACCTTCTTGTTCTCAGCAGACTCTCGTCAAATAATAATTGAAGATAGGCATCCGAATCGTTGAAGTAAACTGGCAGATCTACCTTATTAATCAGAAAAACATTTTTAAAACTATTAGAATCTGTAAGAATGTCACCAGTAACATACAATTTTCCCTTATTGCACTACAATAAATTCTGCTCAATGGCACCCCTGTCTTTGTAAAGCAATAAAATCTGAGAGAAAGTATAGTCATGACTTTTCAAAAATGATTGGTTGTTAATTGCTTCCAGATGGGGCTCACAGTTTATTGTGCAAATGTCTGGGGATTATTTGCAGAGGTTGGCTATGAATGTTACAAATGATCTGAAGGTTGGCTCCTCTGCGAGATGCATAATGGCTCACAGTTTTCTGTTGGTTCTGTGTGCTTGCTGCATGTATATTGGCAAACCTTCGGAGTTAGAAAAATTTCTTGCTGTCTCAGGTCACATGTTGTTTTTTGAAGTAGTCCCCATTGTTCTTAAATGGGTTAGCAAACTGTTCTTATGAAAACTTATTTTCCTGTCTACTTCATTGTGATAAACCTTTGCAGAAATAACTATATTCACATTTTGTTATAAATACTAATGTAAGACAGCCACATGCATATGTGGGCCATCCAAGATATCACAACAAGCAGCGTAATGGACTCCTTACATCTAATGTCATAGCTGGCCATTGCCATGGAAACGCTCAGCCCTCTGTCTATAAAACTCTGATTCCCAATGCAAGTTTGTACAGGCCTCTAATATATTTAATAATTTTTATTGCAATTGTACTATAATAAGGGATGGGAAAATTTTGTTTAAACGATAAGACCAATAAACATTAACATCATGAAAACAGTGGCAATATAATTGGGACATTCAAAAATGGCTATATCTGCCATTTTAAAACTGCAAAATAACACAAAAATTGGGTTTTTTTTTGTAAAATACTACACTTTGCATGATTTCTAACGTTATGAGATTTATCCAGATAAAAAAAAAAGAGAAAATTTTGACATAGTTTGCTTAACAAGTGAAGGATTTAAATTTAGTGCTGGCATAGCAATACAAAAACCTTCCGGCAGAATAAGTACTATATTTATCTGAGTAAAAGACCATGGTTTTTCCCAAAATATTAATCTTTGCAACTCAGAGTTGTCTTGCATTTGGGATACGTTTTCCAAATAGTGCAATAAAAAATAAGTTTCAATCTTTGCTGGCAAAGCCTGGGGGAAATGGTAATGCTTACCACCAAGGTCATAATCAGTGCAGCAGATTTTGTGAGTTCATTTCCCACCAAACATTTCACTGTTAACGGGCCTATAAGCATTCTCAATAGGAAAAAGACTTCTCTCCGAGATTAAAATAAAAATAGAAATGTTTCTTTCACATCAGTAGTCACACATAATGTTGATTGGAAGTCAATGATCAAGCACAAACAGAGAGTTTTAGCTGCGCATATCCCATCTCCTGCACATACATTGGTGCATTTCCGTTAGCCACCCAGAACTTGAATTTACTAGCAAATTCTAATAAGGTAAAACCATAGTGGACTTTATTGCAATGATGTGTGATATTCAGGTATGTTGAAATAGAAAATTGTAATCATTATTACAGCTAAGTTGTTGCCATCACCGCCTTGTATAGACATAGCGGTACATTTCTGTTCTTCTCCATCTCTCTCCTGCCCACAATGCAAATTTCAGCACAAATTTGAATTAGGTATCATTTACAACAATATATTATAGTTGTTATTGACTAAATAAAATGCATCCATCATCGTAACAGATATGCTGCTGCTAACGTCACATGCTCCTACTGTGCACATACTGTACATTTCTGTATTCCCCTATCTGTCTCTCTTGCACCCATAAGGTGAATTTCCACACAAATTCAAATTATTAATTTAGAAAAAACTTTTTACAATGGTGTGATTAATTAGGTTTCTTGAAAATCATATCTATTACATTGTTAACAGTTGCACTGCTGCCACCATTGTCATCACTTCTGCATATATATGTACCAGTATATAATTTTATTCTTATCTCTCCTTCTCTCCTACCCACCAAGAGAATTTCTCTCTAATTCAAATTAAGTAAAAATCTAAAAAAAAAAAATACTTCCAGCTTAAGTGTCCCTTAATTTGTTCAAAATATATGGCAAAACTTTGTTTCATTTAAAAATTACATTATCTTCTCTTTTTATATAGATATACTTAGTTCCAAAACTTAGTTCTGAAAAATGGGGTTATGTTGCATTTAAGGTCATCTTATATTGGAATAAACACAATACGTATTCAACAGTTGGCTGGCTATTTAACAATGTAAGTGATATTTTTGCGAATTTCCTCATTGCATTTTTCGGTGTTGCTACATATCTAGTGATGTGTTGCTGAGCTATTTTGAATAGTCCCAGTGACAATTTTTATAAAATGTGATTTGTGATTCTTTTACTGAGTTTTAACTTTATGATGATTTTAAGTTCAATGATTTGACTTAAGTTTAAAGATCCGACTTTAACATTGTTAAAGTTGAAGCAGTGTCTGTTAAGGAATGGCCTCACAATACTTGTATTGCATCTTGTGGGATCCAGTTTCCTACTGCCCATGATTTATACTCAAGGATAAACAACTTGGAGCACACTTTCAAATTGGTCAACCAAGGAATATTTGAAGGTGAAATAAGACAACCATTAGAAGGTGTTGGGAACCAGCTGCTTTAAGTAGAAGTTAAGCATTCTTTAACTGAGTAGACTTACACCTTCAAAATAAACTCTCAGAACTTTTGAGTTTTGATCCCTCAAAGCTTGTGTTCTCAATGCTGAAAAAAATCTTTTAATCCTAAAAGCATTGTGGTAAGTGATGTAAATGAAGGTCTTGTGAAAACTTATGTCAATTGTTGCTTCTGGAATGCAATCACTCATTGCAGTCACAATTCTGAAAGCATACAGACAGCTGCAAGATGTAGTCAAGTTACAACTTTTAATTGAGAAGGTTGACATTGTGAAATACCTACAGGCAATGAAATTAGATAACCCCGAATTTGCAGCCACAGCTGTGCAAGCAACTTGGATTCCATGTTCCAACATGGTCAGTGAGCAAATATTTTCACAGTACAGTGAAATTCTAAGTGACCAAAGATACAATCTAAGCAAAGAAAATTTGAACTCAGGGCCATGCTATAATTTGAAGCATGACTCACTGATCCATTAGTTAAATATGTTGCGAAGAATGCATTTCATAGTGACTGATAGAAGTGCAATTAATATGCAACTAAAACTGCATCATAATTCTTGATAGTTTGTAAAAATAACATGCTTGCCATCACGACTTGATTCATAAAATATGTGTTTTTAAAATAACTTATATATATATTAAGTAATTTTCACTTATAACCAAACTTTTAAAATTATGCATCACAAAAGGGTGTCTAAAATAAACCATATTGTACACTAAAACGTTCTAAAAAATTAAGTGAAATTTTCCTGTCCTTAGTTATAATATACCAAATTCAATTACTCTGAGTTGAGCCACCATTTATTTGATGAGTCGATTAATTACACTAAACAACACTTACTTGGGATTTTTGCCTGAACACGTTTCAAAGCAGTAGTTTCCTTCATTTTCAACTGGACATCGACTCAATTCCTTGTGGTGAAGCTGTCGTTGTTGCAAGTGCTGTCCCCTCTGATGGTTGTTCACTGAACTTGCTAAACACATCCTTCTGTGGAACATCGGAATTGAAAAACCCTATTTCTATTTTTTACAATGATGTTTCCCATGTGGCCAGCTCTTGTTTTCCTACTATGTGTTTTAGAACTTTTGGTTCTGAATTTATATTGTGGTGTTTTGTCCTAAAGTGGGTGGCAACTGCTGATTTTTCCAACTGTTCTGATTTATATTTCTGAAGTGTTCTTTGGATCGTGTTTCTAGATGGTTGGTCCAGTTGAAAATGAAGGAAACTAGTCCTTTGAAACATGTTCCGGCAAAAATCCCAAGTAAATGTTGTTTAGTGTAATTAATCAAATAAATGAATATCACAACACTGTTTACAAACTTCCACAGAAGAAAAAGTGAGCCACCATGTTTAGGAAAGTTGAAGAGGGATCAAGAGTGTTTCTTCTTGCGATGGTTGTGTGTTTCATCCCTGAAAGGTAGCACATGACACTTGCCCCTTACATAATAGATACTCTTCTCAGATTTGTATTAGTAGGACTAGGTTATGAAATTCCAGAATTTCAGGTTTAAAAAATATTGTGTATCTCGGCTACTCTCAAATTCGAAAAGCAAACCTAACATACCATAACTAACCCTACGACAAATGTATGCTCTTTGGACCTCATGACATTGCACATTGCGATTGCTGGGATTACCCAAGCACAAGGTATAATTATCTAAAATTTTGTATCTATAATTACATATTGCAGTGATTACACATAGATACAAAATCATCCCAAAACTTTAATTTATTTCAGCAGTGTGTTTGATATGATTCTCGCTCTTTCTGCCTTTTTTTAATTTTAAGGTTAGTTGAATGAGTTAAGAGTAACTAGTGAGTTACCTCACTTGGAACATTTTAAACTATGTATTATGTGGTCTGTTTATCCCAGCATTTTAGATATCTCTATAATAAGAGAATCATGCCGAAAGCTTTTAGCTGTTCCCAAAAAGCACAACTAAATTTCAAAACTCATTCACACAAACCACTTTGCAAACATTTTTTGCCACACTTCTTCTTTGACACTGTTCACATCCTCAAATATGCACTAACGGCCTCACCATTTGATTTAAATCAGTGCCCTCACATATGTTCCTTTATTTTGGAGAACACAGAAATGTCACAGGGGGCCAAGTCTGGTGAGTAAGGTGGATGGGGTAGCACCCTGATGCCCTCTTCATTCAGGAAATCCATCGTTTTGACAGCAGTGTGAAAGGAGGCATTGTCATGGTGCAGCAGGAACTGTCCCTTCCATTACTGTTGCTGTAACGGAAGGGACAGCTCCTGATGCTGTTCCTTGCTGACCTTTGGAAGGCAGAACTCGGTGTACCATAGCGCAGTGACTGTGCATTGGTTCTCAAATGGAATGGGTGCTATTAGATTCTTTCTTGAGAAAAAAGAGGCAACCTTTTTTTCCCAACACTTCGGCTCCTCTTGACTTTTGTTGGAGGTAGTTCATTTCAAAGCACCAGACACGTGAGTGCAGTTTAGTTTCTGGAATAAAAAGGCATGTCAGTGTTTCATCGCCTGTAACAATGTTATATACACCCAACTTTTTTTGCATAAATGCGCACCAATCCACCCGGACTGCTTTTTGATGATTGGTGATGGAATGTGGGACCTAACGCGCACATCTCTTGGTGAGACCAAGATGTTGATGCACAATTGTTTGTGCTGCTGTTGATCCAATGTTTATTGTCTTCTCTATCCAAGAAATTAGATTTGCAGATCATCTTTCACCATATTCCTCACAGCTTTGATGTTTTCAGGCATAACTGCAGTTTGTGGCCTACCTGCACAAGGCTCATCTTCTAAGGATTCTTTTCCCCTTTGAAATTCAAGAAACCAGTTTCTAACTGTGGTCAGTGAAGGAGCAGGGTCCCCAAAAGTTTCTGACAAAATTTGGTTGCTCTGCTTGAGGTCTTAACACGTTTTTAAAATCGTAATAGGTATCGCTCAAAAGTCATCACATCTGGACAGCTCCATCTTTCATAACACACTGGTTAGCAGATGGCATAGTACTCTCCCCCCTCATGACTCAATACTTACAGATATTGCAATTGTTTTTCTGGGCCATCCTAAATAAACATTAGGTTATCAGATGCTCACAGTGGCAACTTCCTCCTGTGGCGTATTGCAACAGAGCTAAAAACTTTTGGCATGCCCTCGTACCAGACAAATAGAAGCTGCAAGATCCAGTGATAACTTGCTATAAAATAATTATGATGATAGTAGTAGTAATTATTATTATTATTATTATTATTATTATTATTATTATTATTATAACTATTATCATTACATCCCCATTAGTATTATCATCATCTTTATCTTATCATCAGAATACTATTCTCAAACGGTTAGCTCTTATTTTGCATGCAACAATGTATTTTTATTTTTAATATAAGTTTTCTATGAAGTTGTACTCCCAATCATTGCATCCTTGTGTTTCAAATTAAGCTTTGCATTTACTGTTTGCCTTTTATGGTGTGTATGATTGCCATGCTCCTTGATTGTGGAGTGATATAAATGGTGATAGGTGAAAGTAGTATACCTTCTGACTTTATTAATTGATCTTATACTTTGCTTTAAAATCAACGCATTGCAATAATATTGTGGCAGATAGCATTTCGGAAAATGACCCCAGATGGAAAAATAGCATTACTATTTTAATTTATTTTGTCAAAATTAGACCTTTGATCTACAACAGGCTATTTAACTTTATAATATGACATTTAATAAATATAATCACGTTCAGAAGAAAATCCAATACTGGTCCAAAAAGTAAAGTTTTTCTGCATAGGCATTTAGGTAATGCTGCTTCAGAGGTTATCCCAAAAGAATGAAAATGTGAGGTTAGTTTGCTATGAACTCTATGTTATTTTGTAAGTTTTTGTGTAGTAAAATATTTACATAACATTCGTTCATTTCCTTTTTAGGATAAAACATAAAAGTAGTACCCATTATTCTTAACTCTGCCTTTGTAAATCACCTTGATATACCACAATGCAATGCCCATTAACAGCAGCTATATTTATCACAATAATTCTTAATAACTAGGAACACTTGTTATCTGTGTCAATTTAGTTCAGTCATGATGTCAACACATGGGAGGGAAGAGAGAGAGAGACAGAGATATTGAAGCAAAAGAGCGTTTGGCTGTTGATTGGTTCAGGGTAGGTAATGGGTGTTAACTTTTATGTGGATGCATATTGTAATAGCCTCCTAAAAGTACAGTACTGTAATAGTTTTCAGATCACTGCTCTGTGTGAGTTAGTTTTGGAGAGAAAAGTATACAAATGCTTCGATTCTTATAAAAGGTAATAGTCCGACATTTTATCCATATCTGACACATGCCAAGCAGATGGCTCTGGGTTCATGAATTCTGAAAGGAATATTTACAACAGACGTACACGTTCTATAAAAAACATATAGATTAGACAGAAAACCGGCGAAATTATATATTGACTTTATTAACTTATTACTGTTAAATAAAATGCAGCTAACTTATATTACTAAAGAACATTGGTGTTATATACACAATAAGTTACAAGCCTGTACCAGACAGCTCTCTTAAACAACCTGTAATTCTCGAGGTGAATGCTGATTAAGCTGTTATTGTTTATAGTGCAGGGTCGCCTCTGATGACGTGTTATTTAAGACTGTATTTCCTGTATATCTTGCATGCCCCACAAGCCCAGGGGACTTGCTATGTGCAGTTTAAAAGCAGTAAGCTTTTGATCATGGAACAGACTGGTGCTTTAGCCGTAATGAAATACAACCAAGGCAAGTCTTTAAAAAGTGTCGAGAGGCGAATGGTTGCTCATTGTTTTGCGGTGCTTAAAGAAAGAAACGCCGAATCGGCCATAAAGAATATTGAAAAAGAAGTGGGTGATCTCCTTGGTGTTTCTGCATTTAGTGTGCATAGTGTTAGAATGGAACAGCAAGCATCTGGAAGCCTAAGAACACTGGGAAAATCGCGTAAATATAAAAAACATTCGGAGAAATATGATGATTTTGCGAAAAGTCCTATTTGCGGTGAAGTTTTATTGTTTTTTCAGAAATGAACCATCAACACTAAATAAAATGTTGCATGCAGTACATTCTGACGCAGAATTGCCACATTTCTCAAAGTACTCTCCACAGGTTGCTGATATATATCGCTAGTGTTGCAAAACTTATGTGCGTCCATGTACCGTTAACACGCGGCGAGTTGAGCCACCTCTGCCTTGTTGTTGACATCAGGACAGAACTAACTTGACACAGATTATAGCAACAATGACAGCTAGAGAGGATATGTATAACTATATTCCTAACAGTTTTATTTATCTGAGAGTGATGAATAATTAATCTAGACTTTTCAAAATAACCTTCTCACAAAGCAATACATGAATGTACAGAAGAAACTCCTTTGCTACCAGTTGTTTAGAAACCCTAGCAATGGCTGACATTGTCACTTAAGGAGTCCATACCTTCTAAAATACCTAGAAAGAATGAAAGTATATTAAAATTTACAAATATTAATAACGAATATCTTGAGTTTGCCTTAGGGCGCCTTAAAGATTGTTTGAAGTAAATTGTGTGTTGATAATAGAAAATTACAGATCTTTTACTTCCCCCAATATCAAAATTTTCAAAACCTTTTCATCGTATAGAGTAGTTGTGGTGAGGTATCATCTTGAAAATCTTTGTTTTCCTTCTTTGGAAGATGCTGAAATGAATGCCAAATTGGTATTTAACCTTCTTTGAGCTTCTTACTTTTAATTTACATATATTTATTTAGAAAAGTAGTACAGAAATCTTTACATTCACATGACTTTGTCTACAGATTCTTCAACAAAGGCTTATTCTTTTTTCACTATTGTGCTGATTGACATAAGTATTGCAAAAATACTTTTATTACATAGTTCTTATAGGTACAGATGGAATAGTAGACTTATGGCAGATTCAAATTTTTGGAAAATAGTCACTATGTGGATGCCCTCTATGGTGCAGTGGTTGCCATGTTAGCCTCTTGTACCCAAGGATACGTGTTGAATCCCGGTTGGAGATAATGGATATTTTCAGGCATAAAAATCACCTAGATGACCAGGGTTCGATCCCAAGCAACCGCATGTGAGATTTGTGGTGGACAAAGCGGCACTGGAGCGGGTTTTCTCCGGTTTCCCCTGCCATTGCATTCCACCGGTGCTCCATCTTAATTCATGTATCAGTGTCACCGCCTGTGGTGCCATAAGTAGTAGTTTAAAGCGGGCGTTAAACACTAGAAAAAAATCTTCACACGAAAACAAGATAAAGAAGCAATACCTATGTTGTAGTTAAAAAAAGTAGAAGCACTTGAAAATTCATACCAATAACAAGGAATATCTGTGAAATAGTTAACTGTACAAAAAAATATTTGATATAAATTGACTATTTTAATGATATATATATTTTAATGGTTTATCAGTTATGCAAAATTCATTCAGAAGGAATGAGTGGAGAGAATATTCACAGAAAATTTATGATATGCATTACATTTGTGATGAAAATATCTTAAGCAAGTGGTACTTGAATCAAACTCATTGCAGTCATTTTTCAGAAATTCAAAATTTTCGAAACACTTTAGTGCAATGTGGAATTCTCTTTAAATTCATGTCCCATCTTTGAATAATGCTACACTTAATACCAAGTGCAGTTTGATTAATATGCTTTTACATTCACTTCACTTACTTTTATTGAGTAGGACAGTATTTTTTGGCATACACTTGCTTGCATTGTCCACTGTTGAGCCACTATTGTTTGTACCAGGTTTTGTTGCCGTTAATGGGTTCAACATGGAGGCATCTGTTGGACAGGTGATAGGTTGGATAAACAAGCCATCTAGGATAGTTCAGATTTTTGGACTGTATGACCATGTTTGGTATGCAACCAACTTTTACATGCACACCTCCTCCCACTCCCCAACATGAACACTCACACACACCTTTTACTAAAAACATATTTTTCTGGGTTCATATAGACTCAAAATGTGGATTTTGAATGACATCTGTTTGTCTAATTTTTGTGTGGTATGTAATATTCTGCATTTTGGCAGAAATCACTAACTTCAAATTCAGTGTTTTGAGATACAGCAATTACAAGGTTTACCTTAGTTCTAAACATACATTATGATATTCTGCTAAGTTCAAACACATTTTAGATACATGTACACTGTTTAATCACTACAAATATAACTTTAATCTCTTTTGTTGTAAATGCAAAATTCCTTAAAATCTACAAAATATTGAAATAAGTTACTTCTGCCTGAAGAGCAAAGCATGGTTTGAAGGAGAAAGGTTGACCACTGGATTTTAAAATGAAGAGTTCACTATAATATTGTGCATGTATTAGCTGTTGACTACTACATGTTCTTTTTCTTGACACTTTAGTAACTTTACAAACTTATGCTTTTATTCTATGCATGGTTACAAAAAAAGCATGTATGATAAATTCAGCATTAATATGCACATTTGAACCTGGACTTATCCCATGATTAGCTGCTGTAATTGTAATCTTTACTATGAAACATTTGATATCTTGGAGGTACAAAAAGGTACAGAAAAAAAAAAAAAACATTTTGTCCAAGGATTAAGGTTTAAATCTGTGAAAGAAAATGAGTAGTTTGTGTCCATTTTAAGACATGGTATTAAAAGTGGCTTATGCACAGTTTTTTCTTAAATACCACTATTATTTTACAGGAAGTGCAGAGTGAGAGGAGAGAGGCAAGATCATACTTATGGAGATTCTTCAATTCGTTGTACAGTATGAAGTAACTCTGTGCAAATGTGTAGATGCAGGAAATTAGAACTGCAAAGAGTGTATGATTAAAGAGAACAAAAAAAAGCATTTAGGTAAGGAATTGAATACACATTCTGTTAAGTGTCTCACAGGTATTATCACTTTGTCTCAATGAAACATAAAATAAGCTACTCTATGTGCTTCTCATGAGCTGTTTCTTTCAACCTCTTGTTTTAGAAGTTATATAAGAAGCAAAATTATTTAACATGTATTATGATAATATCTAGCCTACTCTGCTAAATATAACACTTGCCGTATTTGACATATAATAATAGCTTACTTCATATTTTTATACCCTTCTTCCTGGTTTAATAAATTTGTTATAATAGCTATAGAATTTTAATATGAAAACATATTAAATTCACTGGTCCTTCTCTACCCTCCATTGTTAGGCCCCCCAGGGACCTACTAAAGTAGGTACGGGTTTGGTGCACCCGGAGGTTCCCGAGCCGCTCACTGCCACTTCACCCTACCCATCGTCATTCACTGTTGCCACGTCTTCTGCACTGTATGTGTTTATTTCGTTTGTTTACATTTGTACCCTCTTCCTCTTCTAGGCTTATGGAACTTAGTAGTTTGTAAGGCATTAGGTTTATTAATGCCTGTCTCACCTGCAGGGATCTTTCACTATCCACGTGGTCACTTTCCCACGGTTCCAGCGCGGCTCCAAATTTGTGTGCTCTACGGAAGTCCCAGGCTTGAAGGTTGGGTGCACCCTCCTCACTGCCCCTATGTGTAACCTTAGGTGCGGAGCCCGTCCATACCGTCAAGTACATTCACGTAGCTTGTTAGTAAGCGCGGCTTGTGCTGGTGTCCCGACGACCGCGTTACGTCATTGGGATAGTTTCACGGGCCGGACGTGTTACCGCTAACGTTGCCCCGGCGTAATCAACCACAAGTCCCCTGAATCCGTGCATATGTTCTGTCGCTGCACGGCGTAGAGCGGGGAGCCACAGGCGGTTATTCCTGTGGTAGGGGCGTGCATGGTGAACGGTATATGCATATGGACCAGCAGTGGTGTTTGGAGGGTAACCCTTGTGACGTAGGCTTTGGGTATCAGTCACGGACGGTTCCCGTGACGGCACAGACCGTGGAGATTTGGTGTCTTTTCTTCTTTAACCCCCGGATGGCAGGCTGACGCCGACGGTTCCGGAAGGGGGTCCTTTCAATATGTCAAACCGCGCACCACCTTCCTATTTTGACCAGTTTATTGTTATGGCTATGTTGAGCGAGACGAAGAAATTTTCAGACATTAGTACATTCTACGTGCAAAGGGAAGTTGACAGGATCTGCGGCAAGGTTAAAAATGCGAAAAGGCTGCGAGACGGTACTCTACTGGTAGAGGTCCACAATAAAGACCAATCGGACAAGCTACTTCGTGCTACTCTGTTGGGATCGTACAGCATCAAAGTATACCCCCACAAGTCCAGGAACACCTGTAGAGGAGTTGCGACCACCTCTACCTTAGACGACCTCTCCAATGAAGATATTGCCACCCATCTTTCAGAACAGCGAGTTTGTCAGGCATACCCTCTACATGGTAAACGTGAGGGCAAGGAGTACCCATTGCGTACGATCTTTCTCACGTTCATGGGTACTAGTGTTCCAGAGTTCATATACTGTGGTTACGAACGTGCTGCCGTCCACCCGTATGTGCCGAACCCTATGCGGTGCTTCAAGTGCCAGCGCTTCGGGCATACCCAAGCCGCCTGTGCCCGACCCGCAACCTGCGATCGTTGTGGTCTAGTGCTGTGTAAACTGTGAAGGCAGTCATCCGTCTAGCTCTCGACAGTGTCCCATGTACTTGGCAGAGAAAAGCATTCAAGAAATACGTGTGAAGGAACATCTTACTTTTCCTGAGGCGAGACGGCGCTTTGAGCAGCTAAAGCCGGCCAACACCACAGGATACTCCTCAGCCATTCGCCGTAAGCTTGTCCAATCCATCGGTTTACAGACTGTGCCTGTCGCGGATGCGTCGACGCAAACAGACTTGTGCGAAGCCACTCCTTTACGTGCTCAATCATCTGCATCTCAGTGTACAACTTCTGATGCACAGCAGCAATCTCAGCCGTCGACTAACCCATGTGCTCCTAGTTCATCCTTCGCCGGGGATCGTTCCCGTCAACGTAGTAGACCGATGAGCCGAACTTCGGCAACGTCCCACTCTCGTTCTGCGAACCGAAAGACTTCTTCTGACTCCCGACCACCAGTGGAGTCTGAGGAAGACACGGATTTTAGGTTAGTTGGAGCTAAATCTGCTAAGGTGAGAAAGAAAGAAATTACTCCACCTTAATTTCTATCTCACCATGGATATAATCCAGTGGAATGTCAATGGGATCAGGGCCCGTCTACCAGTCCTTCAACATATAATCAACAAGCGTTCACCCTCAATCCTCTGCCTCCAGGAAACCCACTTACATCCCCACCATACCCTTCAACTTCGTCATTATCAATCATTCAGACACGACTTTGTTGGTGGCCAGCGTGCTTGCAATGGTGTTGTTACTCTCGTGGCTCCTACCATCCTTGCCGCCAGTATTACACTCAACACCCCGCTACAAGCGGTAGCTGTGCGCGTAACATTGCCTTCCATCTCCTTTTCTGTTTGCAATGTCTATTTGCCGCCGCACGATGTGATCTCAGACACTGAGCTTCGGGCATTGTTAGCACAAATTCCCCCACCGCTGATCTTTTTGGGCGATGTCAATGCTTGCAATGTTCTTTGGGGTGGTTCTGCTGACGATGCTGGAGGTACAATAATAGCAGACGTTTGCGACAGGTCTGGTTTATTACTCTTAAACTCCGGTGCACCCACATTCTTATCTTCTGCATATGGCACCCTATCTGCCCTAGATGTAACTTTCTGCAGCCCTGCTTTACTACCCTTCCTGGATTGGTCGGTATTTTCCGATCTTCACGGCAGTGATCATTTCCCCATTGACATTCGTTTTTCGGGACAATATCCCTTACCCACTCAACATACCCGCTGGATTATCTCCAAAGCTGGTTGGGAAAAGTTTTCCTCTCTGCTCAATCTCAATTCCGATGGCTGTACCTCCATAGAAGACATGGTGGAGTATTTTACTTGCTCGGTTTTGCTCGACGCAGAATCCAGTATTCCTCGGTGCTCTTCTTCCCCTCAGCGCATTCCAGTGCCGTGGTGGACCGAAGACTGCAACTTGGCATTAAAGGCACATAAAAAAGCTCTTCGTCTTTTCCACCTACACCCGACGGCGAAGAACTTTGTTGCTTTCAAAGGCGCCCGGGCTAAGGCGCGCTATATCGTTCGTAATGCCAAGCGGAATTCGTGGAAAGCATATGTCTCCTCGCTTTCTCGCAGGAGCTCCTCACAGAGAGTGTGGACTTCGGTGTGCCGCATGACCGGCAAATATCTCAGGACATACATCCCTGGCCTTACCGTTCACGGCTCCACCTTCACCAGCGAACGGGATGTTGCCGACGCTCTAGCCACCTCCTTGGCTGCGACAAGTGCAACGGGCAATTACGACAATGCATTTCTTCCCACTAAGGAAGCTGCTGAGAGATTTCGCCTTGATTTTACTAGTGACTGTAGTGAGCCGTACAATGCACCCTTCACCCTTGCGGAACTAACTCATGCTTTACACGCTGCGAGGGATTCTTCTCCTGGTCCCGATGATATTCACCGACAAATGTTGCTTCACCTCCCACCTGCAGCCGTTACATTCCTTCTGGACCTCTATAACAGCATTTGGCACGAACAGGTTTTCCCGCCTGTGTGGCGAGAGGGTATTGTCATTCCTATCTCTCGTCCTGGCAAAGACCGGACCCTCCCATCCTCTTACCGGCCGATTTGCCTCACGAGCGTCGTTTGCAAGACCTTGGAACGCATGATCAGTATTCGGTTTACTTGGTGGTTGGAGGCGAATGAAGTGCTCTGTTCCGAGCAGTGCGGATTTCGTCACGGTCGTTCAAGCGTTAATAACCTGGCGCGTATGGAAGCTTATGTACGGAATGCTTTCCTTCAGAAGCAGCAAGTCGTGAGTGTCTTTTTTGACCTCGAGAGGGCTTACGACACTACTTGGTGATATGGTATTCTGCGTAATTTGCACAGTTCAGGGTTACGCGGCCATCTGGCCCTATTTCTGTGCAACTTTCTCCAGCTGCACCGCTTTCGTGTCAGTATTGGCAATACTCTCTCGTGGGAGAAGATTCAGGAGAACGGTGTACCCCAAGGTTCCGTTCTTAGTGTTATGCTTTTTGCCGTGGCCATCAACGGCATTACTAGCGTGATTCGTTGTGGGATATCATCGTCACTGTATGTGGATGACTTTGCGCTGTACTATCGCTCCTACAGCACTGAACATCTCGAACGACAACTCCAGCTCTCCATAAACTCCATTGCTGGTTGGGCGCTTCGCAATGGTTTTCGTTTTTCCCCTACGAAAACTCAGTGCATACACTTCCACCATCTTCACGGAGTACACCCTCCTCCTGACCTCCAATTGAACTGTGTGCCACTGCCTTTCGTTCCGTCCTTGAAGTTCTTAGGTCTCCACCTAGACCGTAAACTTTCTTGGGTACCCCACATCCAATACCTTCGTGCCTCCTGTGACCGATCGCTGCAGATCCTCAAACTGCTTTCTGGGGCGGCGATCGTTCAGTGATGCTGCGTTTGTACTGTTCACTCGTTCGCTCAAAACTAGACTACGGTTGTTTTATTTACGGCGCAGCGACCGCCTCTAAACTTCATCTTTTAGACACCGTTCATCATATCGGTTTACGTCTTGCTACAGGAGCCTTCCGCACTAGTCGTGTGGAATGCTTGTATGCCGATGCTGGTGAACCACCACTGGCAGTGCGACGCTCATTTTTCTTTGTTCGTATGCTGCTAAGTTGTCTGCGAACCCCTGCCATCCTTGTTTTAACCCTGTGTTACACCCGGATTATTCACACCACTATCTGTGGTATTCAGTTTCGTGAACTGCTCTCCGATAGGGGTCTCAGATTGCCTCCTGTGGAGCGTGTTTTTGTTTATCCGGAACTTGCTCGACAACTGAGGCGTCCCAGTTTCGACCTGACCCTCTCCAACCTTGTGAAATGTTCGACCGCTCCGGAGGTATTTCAGCGACTGTTTTATGAACTTTTAAGCAATTACCAGGCATATGCACCGGTATTCACTGACGGCTCCCAGCTGGCAGGAGCTACAGGTTGTGCCTTTTATTTCAATGGAGTAACACATAATTATCGCCTTGCAGACGCCAGTTCGGTATTCACCGCCGAACTGTACGCTATCTTTTACTTTCTAGATTTTATCTCGCTTTTAGCACCTGGTAGTTTTCTTGTTTGCAGCGATTCCTTGAGTGCCCTACAGTATACTGGCTCTGCAGCAGTATACTGGCTCCTCATCACTCGCTATGCGTATTCAATCTCGCCTTTCTGAATTGATTGCTTGCAGCTACCAGTTCATCTTCATGTGGGTTCCAGGTCATGTCGGTATTGCAGGTAATGAGGTAGCGGATAGGTCTGCCAAGGCTGCCTGCTCCTTGCAGGATTATTCGGAAGTGACTGTGCCCTCAGGGGAGGTTTCGCGTTTTTTCGCAGGTCTCTTCTTTTAGCTTGGCAGCAATCTTGGCAAAACTTATAGGTACACAGCTTCGCATACTCAAAGACACGGTACAGCCATGGCTCACATCTTGCCAGCCAAACCGGCGCCGCAAGGTTATCCTTGCGCGTCTGCGTATCGGTCACACGCGGCTAACACATGGCTGCCTTCTACGTGCTGAGCCAGCTCCTATATGTCAGACCTGCGATGTTCGTCTGTCTGTGGCACATGTGTTGCTTGATTGTCCGAAATTTCATCGTGAATGGCAATCCATCGGCCTGGGTACCTCCTTACCTGCCATCTTATGTGACAACGCCAATTCCGTCGATATGGTGCTACTCTTTGTTGCCTCTATTGGCCTCAGCAAAGACATCAGACCTGTTTCATGCGTGTGTGCAATTTTAGCCTTTTTAACTTTTTAGACTCTGACTTTTACCATATGGGACCACTTTTTGTGTGTGTGTTTTTAGTTTTTTAACCTTTTAGGCTTGGTTTTATTACCCGGGCCTTTTCTCGTGTGTGCCTTTGTAAGGGTTTTTAGCACATTTTAACTTTTCTTCTCTAGATTTGTTTTTAATGTGTTTTTCTTTTTCTTAACTTCGGGCCCAAATGACCTAGTTGTCGACGGGCCCTTAAACACTACTCACTCACTCACTCCATTGTTAGGCTTTTCTTTCCAATATGTGATGCAGGATTTTTTCTAAGTCCAACATGAGCAAAATATTTTTTCGAATCACAACTTTACATTTTTTTTATCTAATATGCATTTCAAATAAATTTCAACTATTTTTTCGTGTCAAGAAATGTCTTCTTAACGCAACTAAAGGTTTTAATTCTCTGTTAATTTACTTACAGCGCATGTAGTCATTCTAAAGAATACAGTGCAGTTAAATTATTCATTTTGAATTACACTAGTTAAGTAGTTTTTCACTTAATTATAATGCGCTATTGCACTAACTATATAACCATGTGTACTGTCCCTAAATTACTAGCTATGTAGACTAAACACTAAGCTCGCTCATTAACTAAGCCTAGCCTAAATCTTATCTATGCATCATTGCTTCACACCTGCCTAATGCCTACCACAAGTTCTTGAAAAGGGTCTGCTAAGTGATTTTTGGTGTCCATATGCCACAAATGTAGGCATTTAAATGTTTGTGTTGAATGCCACTTTATGATATGCGATGCAGTAGAGCTCGCCAGCCTTATTCAGTATTATTTGTCTGCACATTTGTCACTGGAGCTACAAAATGCACGGGATGATTTACTGCCTGGAGGACTAGTCCTCTAGCCATTAACCCATAGTAGCCCCCCAGGCCTGCATATGTAGTGTGCTGGTGAACTGTATGTGCTCTGCAATTAAATTGTAGAGCATGTTTGCATCCCTGTTATTTGGACATATCGGCATCAACTTCATTTGTTTGCACCCTTATTATCTCAAGGATCCAGTTGTCTTCTACAATGCACCTCCTATGGAATTTCCTATTTTACATTTTTCAATTTTAACAATGTGACCAGGACCCCCAATTTTCCCTGCTGGAAGTGTATTTAGTATCATTAGAGACCATGTACACTTTGCGGCAGTAACCGAACCAATGCGATACTGTCCACAAACTCACCAGTTAGTCTCCAGCTGAACAGACATTAGTTACAATTGTTACAAATGATCTGGAGGCTGGCGGCTATGCAAGGCACAATATGACTCAGTCTCCTGATGGTTCTTGCTGCTTGCATATGCGCTTTGGCAAAATGTTGGACTTAGAAACATTTATCTCCACCTCCCATCACCTGTTGTAAAGAATTCCAAACATGCTCTTCTTTCCAATATGTGACACAGGATTTTTTCCAAGTTCAACATGAGCAGAATATTTTTTTGAGGTATGGCTTTACATTTTATTATCTAATGTGGATTTCATATCACATTTTACTATGATTTCACAACAGAAAATGTTATCAATATAACTTGAGGTTTATAATTCTTTGCTTATTTACTTACAACACATGTAGCCATTCTAAAGAATGTAGTGAAGCCATTATCCACTTTGAATCACATAATGCTTGGCAGCCAACAGTCTTTTATCATCTGTGAATTACACTAGCTATACTGTTTGTCACTAAATTACTAGCTATGTACACTAATCCTAAACTCGCTCACTAACTGCTACTAACCTACCCCAAATGTGTACTGTTTGTCCCTAAATTACTAGCTATGTACCAGTGGCAAAATCTCCTGTATACCGCATACACTGCCGGTGTACTAAACTTGAAAGGTTTGAAAACGGTGCTTAATAAACATGCAAAATAATCAGAATGTTTGTATGTCCCTTCAACTAAATATGAAATGATCGCAAGTTTGTGTGGTTAAATTTTCCTCATTTTTTGCAATGGTGTGTGCATACTCTACATCACTGCAAGTTAAAACGATAACCATGCTCCCAGACTCCCAACATTCACCGCTAGCTAGGCAAGGCCAGCAATGGTGTGCACGCGCATCTACTCTATCACAAGTTTAAGCGATAGCCACGCACTCCTACTTCTCCATTAGATTGGTGATGGGAAAGGAAGCTTAGATGCCAGCCGTTAGCTGTCGAACTGCACCGCTAAATTTTGCGATTGACAACCATTTTTAGTCTGTATTAATGTTGTTTTGCTTATAAGTAATTGTGAAACTGATCAATGTAAGTGTCACTGAAGCTAGTGGTTCCTGTAAATGTGCAGTAAAACATGTGTTAAAGACTGGATTTCGGAGTTTTTAAATTTTTGAAAAGCTTAAAATAAAAAACAATGGCAGGCCCACTCCCAAACTACCAGGTCTGATTGTAAAATGTCAAGACAGAAAACGAGAGCATAACAGACATTTATGCATTAGCAATTATTCTAGGTACAAATGGTTAACTTTTTCCCCCAAATTAAACAAACTCTATTGTTGGCCATGTCTTCTTTTCAGTAATGACAAAAACAGTACCACATGGTCTCAAGAACGATGCAATAATACAGTTTCTCTAACTGGTTCATTAAGTAAGATTGAAAAATCAAAAACCCACATATTTTGTATATTCACTCTTTGTAATGTTGACAATACGCGAGTAGACCAGCAGCTAAATGCTCTGAAATCAATACAAATTTCAAAGCATAATGAAATGGTAGAAAAAGAACAGAAAAATGTTGAATAGACTCATTGATGTTGTTTGTCATTTAGGAAAGCAGAAATTAGCGTTTAGAAGACATGACGAATTAGAAAGTTTCTTTAATAGAGGTAATTACATACAAACATTGGATTTACTCAGTATGTATGATCAACTTTCAGATGATCATTTAAAAATGCTACAGTTTTCCGGGGCACTTTGTCACCCGTTCAGAATGATTAAATCAAAGCCGTCAGGAGTTTTTTGGTTAACTGTATAACAAAAGAACTTGCATCCGCTAGTTTTTTGGCTATTCTTCTAGACGTGTGCTCAAATCCCAATTCCACCTACGCTATGTGGACAAATCAGGGGAAGTCGTTGGGCTGCAGATCTGCTGACCCACTTTACAACACTTACAAGAGCTAAATAATTTAATATCTGTAAGAAACTTGTCGCTCAGACATATGATGATGCGGCCGTAATGTCTGGCCAATGTGGTGGTCTGCAGTTTAAAGTAAAAGCGGCATTTCCACAGGGGCATTATTTGTTTACTGTTACATCCTGAGTTTAGTTCTGCAACAGGCAGCTATGTGTGTTCATAAGTGCAGAATTTTTTTTCAAACTCTATCAGGACTCTCTAATTTCTTCTCTCATTCCACTAAAAGAATGGAAACATTGCAGGCTTTTATGAATAAAAAGATATCAAAAGTAGCTCCAACGTGCTAGAACTTCTATTCACGCCTTGTGAACACTGTACAAGAGCAATGAGATAACCTGATTTTATCCCTGAACGAGAAAACAATGTTGATTGGGACCTGATACATTGGTTAAAGGACAAGCTTTTCTTTATTTTTTTGATGGTTAGATACTCTCTTCCTCCTCAAAATGTTTTTTGCAAATTTGCTCATACAAACATTCTCCTCAACATATTACAAGATAGCCCACCTGGGTGGTGTGGTGGTAGCGTGTCTACTCCACATTCAAAAGGTTGTGAGTTCAAATCTCACTTAGGGTGAGTTGCCTGGATAGGGTTTTTTTCGGGGGTTTCCCTTATCCTGAGAAGACGAATGTCAAGTAACTGTAAGCTCCATGGACCCATTTCACCAATTTCATTCATCGTCATATATGACCAACCAAGTTACAGGATGTTGAGCTACAAAAAAAAAATGGGATATTGCATATTGCCATTCAAAGGTAATCCGGACTAAAAATACTTTAGAAGAGCTAAGAGAAGGGTTCCAAAATATTTGGCGAAGCATTGCTACTGAAATATAAATGAGCAAGCATAGAAGAAAAGGAAGAACAATGAACCAAGTGAAATTACTTAAGTAATGTTCAGAAGGATATTCTATGAAATTTTAGATGATGTGCTCTATCAAATACAAAATAGGTTTTTCTGACTACGAAAGTTTTCATTTCTTTGCTCCCCTTGATTCCTCAAAATTCAAGAATTACAGAACGTCTTCCTGATCACTGTTGCTCAAAATTGTTCAATGCCTATAGCTCAAATTTTGATTCGGTACATTGAAAAAATGAACTTAGTGGTGTGTACCCTTCTGAAGATAAAGATTTTGAAGAAAAGTCAGTTGGTGAAATAGTGAAAATTATGAACGAAAGAGATCTGGTTGGGCTATGCCTGAAGTTTACAAATTAGCTTGTGTAATTCTAACTGTACTAGCAACTACAGCTTCTGGTGAACAGCCATTTTCCACTTTAAATCGAGTAAAATCTCACCGTAGATCTACAATGGGCCAAGAAAAATTATCCTCTCTTCAAAAATGTCCATACTTCGTATGCTTCGAGAGGATATTCATGAAAATTTCACGTAAGCTGTTGTGAACTATTTCTGAAGAAATCTTGTCGATTGGAGCTAACATTCCAGTAACTGGTTAGTACTACTACTAAAATTAACAATAATTTACGTATACAGATGTCCCTCGTATTATGCAAGTAATTGGTTCTCATGAAATATCACGTAACACAAAAAAATGCTTAAAGAGAATGTGATAGTGATATGGGCTATTTCAAGGTAAACATAAAAAAATGAGTTTCAAACAGATAAATCTATTTATGTCATTTATATAGTACTAAAATCAGATATATTTTTAAAATCGCTTTAAGTGAAAATGAGTAAAGTGAGATCACATATAACGAGGAATGACTAAATTTTATAGACTAATAAAAACGATGACAACTGACCACGAATCGCCACTGCTATGTACACTAAACACTTAAGTAAGCATATCTTAAACCTAATCTCTACACCACAGGGTTCACCTCTAATGTCTTTCACAAGTTTCTGAAAAGGGTTTGCTAAATGATTTTTGGTGTCAGTATACCACATATACGCACACACGTGAGCATCTAAAATATGCATCAAATCCTGCCCCTGGAGGGGTGATGCAGTAGAGCTCACCTGCGAGGTTCAATATTATTCATGTACACATTTATCTTTGGATCTACAAAATGCACAGAATGGTTTTACTGCCAGGTGGGCAGCAAATCCTCCAGCCATCAACTCATAGTAGCCCCTCCATGTATGCATATGTATTGTGCTGTTGAGCTCTATGTGCTCTGTAATTAAATTGTAGAGCATCTTTGCAACCCTACTATTTGGACCTATCAGCATGCACACCTCATTTGCTTGCACATCGCAAGGATCCATTTGTCCTCTACAATGCTTCCCTGATAGAGTTTCTGTAGCCCTATTTTACATTGGTCGATTTGAAGGACCTACAATTTTCCCCTCTCAAAGTGAATATAGTATCATTGGAGATCATGCACACTTCATGGCAGTAACTGAACCAAGCAAATACTGTCTGTGAAATTGCACATTGGTCTCCAATCGAACACTCCAATAATGTCAGTGCTGCTTGTATTCAAAGCAGTGTATGAGGAAAAGATTTTGCCTGTCTACTCAAACCACGTTCCCAAAAATTTCGGAATATGTACAGTCCCATCACTTAATTGGGTGAATTGGGTGCAAGACTGTTGCATTCAGAACACAACATTTTATTTCTCAGCAGGCTCTCATCAAATAATAATTGAGGACAGGCCACAGAATTGTTGTAAACTGACAGATCTGCCTTATTAATTGGATAAGCCATTTCTAAAATGTTTAAGATCTTTAAGAATGTCAGCTGTAGCAAATAACCTTTCCTTCTCACAATATAATAAATTCTGCTCGATTACATCCCAATGTTTTTAAAGCAATAAAACTCTAGAGAAAGTATGGTCAGGACTTTTCAAAAACTGGCCAGTTGTTATCGCTTCCAAATGGTGCTACACAGTTTATTGAGCAGATGTCTGAGGCTTCTTTGCAGAGATTGACTATGATTGTAAAAATGATCTGGAGGTTGTCTGCTATGTGTGCAATATGGCTTGCAGTCTTCGGATAATTCTGTCTGCTTGAGCATGTGCATTGGCAAATCTTGGGACTTAAAAAAATTTCATGCCATCTTGCATCACAGTTTGTAAATAATGGCCCATTGTCCATTAATGGGCATACAGACTGTTCTTCTGAGAACATATTTTTCTGTCTACTTCATTTTCATTGAGATATCCTTTGCAGAAATATCTATTTTATGTTTTGTTATACATACCAAAATAGCAGACATCAAGTGCATAGAGCTATACATATGTGGGCCTTTTATGATATGAAAAACAGCAGCGTAATGGGCTCCTTAAATCTATCGTCACAGCTAACTGTGGTCATGTAGATACCCAGCATTCTAATTTCTAATGCAAATTTGTGTAGGTCTCTAATATAACTAATAATTTTTAATGTAATTGTGCTAATACAGGATACCAGATTCAGTTTGTTTTGAGCCACAATGTTTAAAATATTTGAAGTAGCTGCTTTTTGTCATGATTGCATGTTTCGTCCCTGAAAGCTAGCACATGACACTCGCTCCTGTAAAAGGTACTGAACTCTAATTTGCATTAATAGAACCAGGTACTATTCCCAATTATGCAATTCCGGAATTTCAGGCTTAAAAATATTGTGCACCTCAACTACTTTCAAATTGGAAAAGGAAACCTAACCTAACTTTAGGGCAAACATTTGCTATTTGCCCATGTGATTGCTGGAGTTACCCAAGCATAAATACAGCATAAGGTATAATTATCATAATTTTTTTATTTATAATTACATATTGCAGTCATTGGACTCAATTATAAAGTCATGCCTAATTTTTAATTTACTTCAGCATTGTTTGATTTGATGCTTTCTATCTGCTTTTTTCTTTTCCCCCTTTTTTTCCCATCCCTTAAGGTTAGTTTAATGAGTTGACAGTAACTAAAATGTTACCTCACTCGGAACATTTTAAAATATGTATCATGGGGCCTGTTTCTCCCAACAGATTTACAGATCTCTATAATACCAGAAAAACATGAAGCTACACGGTGCAGTGCTTACTTGCTGTTAAATAATAATAATAATAATAATAATAATAATAATAATTAAAATAAAAATAATATATTATTTTAAGTATTATTAGTATCATCATTACAATTACAATTACTGTTATCATCGTCATCATTATCATGATCACCATCCTCATTATTATCTGGTACATCTTCTTCTGCTTGTTCTTCTTTGTCGTTGTTCATCATCATCATCATCATAATCAACCTCACAAATGTTTTGCTCTTATAAAATTTCCAATGACGCTATTTTATTCTGAATATAAGTTTTTGGTGATGTATTCCCGATCATTGCATGATATGTTTCAGATTAAGTTGTGCATTTAGTGTTGGATTTTAATGGTGCATATGATTGCCATGTTCCTTGATTGTAGAATGATATAAATGGTGGTGGGCGAAGAAAATGCATTACCAGTCCTAATCACTGCATATGCATTTAGGAAATGCTGCTTCAGAGGTTATCCCAAATGTGTGCAAATGTGAGGTTAGTTTGCTATGAGCTCTATGTTATGTTGTAAAGTAAAACATTTACATAACATTACTCATTTCATTTGTAGGATAATGCATAAAGCTAGTGTCCAATTACTCTTAACTCAGCCTTTGTAAACCACCATTATTTATTGCAATTCAATGAGCTCTATGCTATTTTGTAAAGTAAAATATTTACATAACATTACTCGTTTCATTTGTAAGATAAAGCATAAAAGTAGTGTCCAATTACTCTTAACTCAGTCTTTGTAAGTCGCCATGATATATTGAAATGCAATGCCCATTTAGAGCAGCTATATTTATCATAATTCCTAATAACTATGAACACTTAACAATAACTGCTATAAAGTGTAAGCATAACTAGATTCCTAACCATTAGATTTATCTGAGAATGATGAATAATTAATCTAAACGTTTCAAAATAACCTTCTCGCAAAGCAATACCAGAATATACAGAAGAAACTTCTTTGCTACCAGTTGTTTAGAAAACCTAGCAATGGCTGACATTATCACTTAAGGAGTCCATACCTTCTGAAAGGCCTAGAAAGAATGAAAGGGTATTAAAATTTACAAATACTAATAACAAGTACCCTGGGTTCGGCTTAGGGTGCCATAAAGGTTGTTTTAAGTAAATTGTGTCTTGTTAATAAGATCTACATTTCTTCTGCTTCAATCACTTAACATTTAGCAGATACACAAGACTATGAGAAGAGAGCACAAGCAATCCAGCCGGCAATGGCAGTTGGACCCGTGAGGTTGAAAATGAAAGCATAGGCTTTCGAAACTAGTCCCTCATAATAACAATGCAAGTGACGTAGTGTTAAAAAACCAACTCAACAAATTAATACACATATATAAAATACTTTTGAATGATAATAACTTTGTGCATCATTCCCAGAAAATTCAATATATATATATATATATATATATATATATATATATATATATATATATATATATATATCTCTCATAAAAATATCTTTAACAAGGGATATTTTAATCAAAATTGCAGCCATTTATTAGAAAATCAAAATGTTCAAAATATTTTCATATTAAAGAGTTGTTTAAAATCTTTGTTTACAATCTTTGGAAGATGCTAAACTGAAATGCTAATTTTTTTGTTTAACCGCTTTTGACTATTTTACATATAATTTATTTTATTTTTTATTTATTTATAAATCTACAAATGTGAGTTTTGGATAAAATTTCAGTATCAATGTTTTTGCTGGAATGCAATACCTCTTCTACTTTACTTTAGAAATCATTACATTCACATGATTGTCCACACATTTTTCAGGTTGTTCTTTTATCACGTTCATGCTGATTGAGATAAGCATTTGCAAAAATAATTTCTTGTATATTTCTGGTAGGTGAAGTAGAATATTAGACTTAGGCAGAGTGAAATCTTTTGATAGCAGTCACTATGTTGGCACACTTCATGAGTAGAGCTCACCTGCGAGGTTCAATATTATTCATGTACACATTTATCTTTGGATCTACAAAATGCACAGATCTTGGATTTTTTTTTTTTTTATTTTCAGGCATTAAATCCTAAGCATGGTTTCCTTCATCAGAGAAATAAAGCTTTTGGTTGTTGATTTATAACATGTAAAGGAACCTCAAACGTGATAAAGAGGCCTCTGAGGTAAATTAAGTGGTGTTTCACATCCAACATAGAATGGGACACAGTAAGCCACCGTAGTAAAACTGTGACCATGAATAAACCTCTATTTCCTTTTAGTGGCTTTGTAATAGATTTTAATTGCACTTTGTTCATATGAAAACCATTAGCGATCTTGTAGTTAAAAGAGTATAAGTATTTGAAAATTCATACCAATTTCAAGGAATATCTCAGAAATGGTAACTCTACAAAAAATATTTCACATAAATTGACTGTTTTAATAATATTTTTATTTATTTATTTATTTTTTTTCTGTTGTAAGAATTTGTCCATCTATTAAGTATATCGGTTATGCAAAATTCATTCAGATTGAGTGAGTAAGAAGCTCTAACCAGAAAACTTAAGATACACATTACATTTGCAATGGAAATATCTTAAGTAAATGGTGTTTTAATTAAGCTCGTTGCAGTCTTTTTTCAGAAAATCAAAATATTTGAAACTGTCAGAAAATCAAAATATTTGAAACTGTTTCAGTGCAATGTTTTCTTTAAATTCTTCATGTCCCATTTTTGAATAAAACCCACTTACTACCAAGTTTGGCTTGATTAATATGCTTAAGTTTTACACCCACTTCTCTTACTTTTATTGAGTAGGACAGTTGCTCGCTTACACCTACTCACATCGTCCACTGTTGAGTCCTCATTGCTTCTACCATGTGTTTTGCCATTGATGGGTTAGACATGGTACCAACTGGTAGATGGGCAATAGGTTGGATAAATGAACCATCAGAGATAGTTCAAGTTTTACGGCCTTGTGACTATTTTTGGGATTTAACAAACTTTTACGTGCACACATCCACACAGACTTCCAACCAGTTGCCCACATCCCACACCCCATTCACCTACACCCTCTCCCACAAGCCAACACTCACACATACACACTTTTTTTCTAAAAGTACATTTTTTGGATTCATATAGACTTAAAATGTGGATTTTCAATGACTTCGGTTCTTTTAATATTTGCGTGGAATATAGTATCGTTTGCATTCCGGCAGAGACACTAACTAAGGTTTACCTTAGTTATAAATATCCGTTATGATATTCTGCTAAACTTCAAACACATTTCAAATACATGTACACCTTTTTGTCATTATTTCAAATATAATTTTAATCTGCTTTTCTGTAAATGACTGCAAAATTCCTTAAAATATACAAATAATTTAACAAAGTGACTTCTGCCTGAAGAGCAAACTACAGTTTAAAGGAGATAGGTAGACCACCGGATTATAAAATAGAGAGTTCAGGGAATATGATACATGTATTAGCTGTTATCTACCACATGTTTTACAGTTATTTATTTTCTTCACACATCATTACCTTTACAAACATAATGTTTCTCAGTGCATGGATAAAGAAATTGCATGTATAAAAATGTTGCATTAGTGTGCAATCACATTTGAAGCTGGACTTAACCTAAGATTAACTGTTGCAATTCAAATCTTTAATATGAAACATTTGATAACTTTAAGGAACAATATAAAAAAAAAGTTTTGTCCAATGATTAAGGTTTAACTCACTGAAAGAAAGTGAAGTTTTATGAACAATGTGTACTTTGTGTCCATTTTGAGATATGGTATTAAAAGTGCTTTATGTGTTCTTTATCCATAATGCCACTATTTCTTTACAGGAACTGCAGAATGAGAGGAAAAAAGCAAGATCAAACATATGAAGGAACTAAGGGCCAATGGGTAGTTGCAGGAAGATAGAACTACAGGGAGTGTATGATTAAAGAGCATTGAAAAACGCATTTAGGTAAGAAATTGAATACATATTCCATTAACATATTCTAGTAGCGCTAGGTCACAATGAAACAAATTAAACTACTCTATGTGCCTCTCATAAGCAATTTCTTTCATTCTCTCTTTTTAGCAGTTATACGACAAACAACATGATTTAGCATGTGTTATAATAGCATCTAACCTACTCCGCTAACATAAGTAATATTCACAATTTGTGACATTTACTAATACATTCACTTCATATTTTCCCACCCCTCCTCCCAGTTTAATAAGTTTCTTATGATAGATACAGAATTTCAATATGAAAAAAAATCTTAAACTCACTCTCTTTACCCTCCATTCAGTTCTTTCCAGTATGTAATGCAGAATATTTTTTCTAATTACGGCTTTTACATTTTACTATCTAATGTGGATTTCAAATAACTTTTTACTATGATTTCATGATGGAAAACACTTTATCATAACTTAAGGTTTATAATTCTCTATTTGTTTACTTACAGCGTGTGTAGCCATTCTGAAGAATACAGTATAGACAAATTATCCATTTTGAATCACCTAATGCAAGACAACAAAGTCTTTTATCGTCAGCGATTTACACTAGATATGCAGTTTGTCACTAAGTTATGATGACTTCGCTATTGCACTATCTATATCATCACATGTACAGTTTGTCCTAACTTACTAGCTATGTACACCAAACACTTAACTCACTCGTTAATTAAGCCTAGCGTACACCTAATGTGTAACCTTAGTCCCTAAATTTCTAGCTATGTACACTATACATTTAACTCGCACATTAACTAAGCCTAGCCTAAACCTAATTCTACACCACACGGTACAGCTTTATAATGTCTTCCACAAGTTCCTGAAAAGGGTCTGCTAAATGATTTTAGGTGTCTGTATGCCACAAATACTCACATATGTGAGAATCCAAATGTTTGCGTCAAATGCTGCCCTAAGATAGGCGATGCAGTAGAGCTTGACAGCAAGATTCACTGTTATTCATGTGCACATTTCCCACTGGATGTACAATATGCACAGGATGATTTACTACAAGGTGGGCAAAAAGTCCTCCAGCCATCCACCCATTGTAGCCCCAGGCATTCGTGTGCATTGTGCTGGTGAACTCTCTTTAAATGTCCTGCAATTAAATTGTAGAGCGTGTTTGTATTGCTGTTATTTGGACATATCGGCATCGACACCTCATTTGTGTGCATGTAACATTCCAAGGATCCAGTTGTCCTCTACAATTCACCCCTGAAGTAATTTCCATCCTCCTATTTTACATTCGGCAATTGCAATGATGTGACTAGTACCATTAAATTTCCCCTCTTAAAGTGTATTGGTATCACTAGAGACCATGCACACTTTGCAGCAAACTGAACCAATTAGATGCTGTCTACAAGCTCACAAATTGGTCTCCAGCCATATACTACATTGTTGGTACCATGTATGATTGCTTGTAAGAAAATGAGTGTATGAGGAAAAGAGTTTGCCTTCTGCTCGAACCATGTACCTGCAAAACTTGGAACATGTTTGGTCCCGTCCCTTAATGGGTGCAAGTTGCCCTCCATGGTGTAATGGTTACCATGCTAGCTTCATATACCCAAGGTCGTGGGTTCAAACCCGGCAGAGGATGATGGATTTTTTCTGCAACGATCTGATTACCCTCTCTATACTTATCTCTATGCTGATGTATTATCTTCCCATTGGTTACCTACTGCATCTCCCAAAATTTTATCCCTGGTAGCGTGTTTCGAATTTGCCTGGCGCAAACTTCAAGCTACCCTTTTCATAGCCTCACGGACGTAAACGAATGCCTGACCTTTGAAACGAAGCCGTAAACTTATGATCATTATTGAATGGTTTTCTGCAGGCAGAAAATTTAACCTTGTTCATGGTACAAACTGTCAAACATTACACAAAACATAAAGCCATTTTGCACACTACCAAAATAAATCAATATTACCATATTAGGAACAACAAACTCATTAATTAAAAAAAATATGGATATGAAGTAATTAAAAACATTTACATAAATTATTGAAATTCAATGCAGAGCATTGAGTTTGTGCTTCAAATGCCCTCATTGACGTTTTGAAAATTTATAAGATGAACCGCCCTAAAAGAAAATCATACAAAATATATATATATATATATATACAATTTATACTTTTAAGATTCTCAGAAAATCTGGGCCTGTTTTCTTTATAGTAAATAGTTTTCTGGTTGTTTTAACTTTGAGTTATATTTATGCACTTTTGTAGGTGCATTTTCTGCTTAATTTCAGTGTATTCAGTGCACTTCACATGCAATACATATCTTAAGCATAGTTATAATGAAACACTAAGTGAATTATAGTTTTCCTTGCTGGATTCGAGTACAATCCAACCATGCCTCAAATTTTCACAATTTCCAAACTTTTTCTGAGAAAAATAGTTCTAAAGACATTCATATCTTGTCAAATTACTAGTGAACACTAGTTCATTTTATTTAAAAATTAGGCAGACTTGCAAATACAATAAATTTTACAAATGCAACTATTACCCTAAACTTTCTTTTTTTAATTTCTATTAAATCCAAATTCAAATATCAACATACCCTTTATTAGGAATTGTTTTAATTGTACATATATGACCCTTATGCTTTGTAAAATGGCAATTAAAATTTGTAATACCCCTAAGAAAAATGTTAATTATTTAACAAAATAATTATATGCACTTATATACACATTTATATGGCTCTACAACTTCCTGACAGCTACTTAAAACATCTGGAATGAATTTTTGATTCTATAATGTCTCAACATTTTCTTATGGTATCTCCGCATTACTCTCCCATCTTTAACAGATCTGATCTGAAATGAGTGCTCCACAAATCTGGCTTCAATCCCAGCAGGTGCTTTATTAAACGGGTCATTCTGTGATACCTCTTGTTGAGTGCACTGGATTTGACAAAGTATCACCAAAACTAGGTCACCATTTGTGGATTATATTTTCGGTTTCCTTTCTTTGTCTTTTTCTTTCATTGTTCTGCCTTCTTTCTTATTCTCTCCAGGGCCTTTTCAAATTTTTTTAATAAAGTCTGATTCAACGCCTTCCACAATTTGCGGCGATAAGTTCTCGATGTTGGGGCTTGCATCCTTTCCAGTCATCATATGTAAGGTTAATGATCCACCCATGCATTATGCTTTTGGTGACATATCAGCCTGAGGTACGATGTAATGTCGCGGTTAGATATCTCAAAGAAATTCCCTGATGCATAATATGGAGAAGAATGGTACAGTTATACACCTAGGTCTTTTAAAGTTTCTACAAATATCTTACTAGTATGTGCAGTTACATTATCAGCAAAAATTGCTATCATTTTTCCCTATTTTGGGATATAATCTCCCACAATTTTCTGTAGGCACAACTTTGATGTGATGTCCCTCATGAGATATAGCTTCTCAAAATGGCTGTATACATCCACCATGACGAACAGATACTTATAACCAAACTTTCCGATGGGCATCTCTCCATGAGCATCAATACATACCAGTGCATTGGGCACATTTCTTATGACAGCTTGTGGTTCGGTGTCATACCTAATACTTAATGGCTTTGCATGTAAACAGGTGTCACAACATGACATAACTTAGCACACTTTCCTTTGTGAATGTTTTACATGGAAGTACTCAGAAGTATTTAATGCTGTTCTCTCACTTCCGGCGTGGATTAGTGTAATATGGAATTCTTTTATTAACTGGAGTTCTAGCCCTTTGATATGTGCAGCTTCCAAACTTTGTGTTCTCTACCTTGTAGCTTGTACAGAACATCATTTCGAATACCAACTTTACCTTGTATGCCCTCTTTAATCTCTGGCTCTGTACTCATTGTTTTACATCATCGTCCTCTTGCTGCCATTCAACAATGTCCTTACTAACTGACGGTTCCCAGATAAGTCTAACTTCATCAGAGATGTTTCTGAATGGTCAGCCATTGCTCTCTGGTACAGATCCTTTCAATCTGGACAATAGGTCTGCCAAAACGATGACATGAGTTCAATGTTTGAAAAATATTTTCCCTCATCTACTCGAAAGAGTAATTGTCCAATTCCTTCAGATCTAAAATTATCGTTAGCAGTTTTGGAATTCAGGGTCCTGGAATCTAACATCATCCCTAGCTGGTCATGCTTTTTCATCCAGCAGAGAGGGTTTGCGAACTCAGAGGTTGATACTTCTAAGATATCCTGCTCCATCATGCTTTCTGTTACCTCATCAGCTGCCTTCCCTAATGATAATGGTAAACTCTTAGACTTGTGGCTAAAATGTTTTAAGTCATATACTTGAAATCTTTGTGAATACACATTGTATTTTGCTGGTTTTTCCAAAAATACACCTCTGTCCTTGCTCAATACCTGATACAATTTATCTTTTTGGCTTGATAAACTTTTTCCCATAACATTCTTTCCTGACCCTCTATTTCCTTTGCAATTTTACATGCATTCAAATCACCCACTATCTTATTGCTCCCATCATAGTCATCGCTCTCACTTATTCTGTAATACAAATTGCTAATGCCAAAATATTCTTCTTCGTCAGCACCATCCAGTATAATCTCCTCACCATTAACCAGTTTTCATCATCATTAACAGCCTGGATGAAAAAATATTTTTCTTCTAGATCATTTTCCTGACTAGACCTACTTGATTCTGAATTGTTAACTCCGCTTGCAAATGGTAGAGTGAGTTGACCATTTCCAATAGCAAATTTTAAGCATTTTTCTTTAAAGTTAAAAATCACCTCCAACACATATAAACTATCAGTGCAAATTATTAACTCAGCGTTTAGCTTGGGCATTACCATAAAAGTTAGGTCAATATGCCTGTCTCCTAACTCTAATTTCAACGATTTGAAACTTGATCCTTTCCCTTGACTTTCCTATCGAAAGTGTACAGTAGGCATTACTTACAGGCAATGACAGTAATTTGTGGTTGCTCTCCACTAAGCTTCTATAAAAAAATGCTCACCACAAGCTGAAATATTTGCCCCACTGTCAATTAGTGCTTTTATCTGTTTTCCCAATCACAGTAACCTTAACTTTTGGCAATTCTATGCTTTTGGTCTCATTTGCTGTACTTATGGCTTCAACTTGTTGAGAATTGTGCAAGCTTTCAGCAATTAATGTTGGCCTAAGTTTATGCCTCTTCATCGTTAAGAGTTGTCTCGTTGGCCTCCGATAATTTGGCATTTAGTTTTCCCTGATTATTTGTTGGAGTATAAGTGACACTTTGTATAGGTGCACTTTCCATTCTTTGGGATTCTTCTACTGGCAGCCTATCATTTATAGGTGCTGTGGGTGGAGGACTCACATTTTCAGATTCCCTATACTCATTTCTAAGAAATCTGGGTCCCCTATTCCAGTTGTATCTGTCCCTATAGATGTTCCTTGGTCTACGATTTTGGTGTCTGCTGTTATGTCCCCTTTGAAAGTTCAAAAAATTCAAGTGATGAGTACCCTGTTCTGATTGGTTGCAGTTCCTACTGTTCTGAAAGTTTCTGTGCTGGTTCCCCTGATTTTGGTTATGTTCAAACCTGGGCATCTGATTCTGATAGCGATCTCTGACATCATTATTTATCCTGGGGTTTGCACCATGGCTTGCCCCTTGCCCTAAAATTTCTCTGCCCCATGGGCTTCTGTTTGTCCCATTCCCACATTGAGGAGCTAGGGTATTACTACTATGTCCCTGGCAATAGTCTGTGTTAACAGTTCCATGTACTGCATGTAAGCCTGTGGGTGTATAGCCTGTATCGATTCAAAATGTTTAGTAGCTATCCTAATTAACTCCAACTAAGGCATTGGCGGATCTAACATTTTTGCTTTCTGAACCAACTGAAGAAAAGAATCAGCCCTTGATATACCTAGCTTTGGATTGTACTTTCCATTAGTTACTTCACCCCAGATTTTGTTTTGTTGTGTCATACCAAAATACCTTGTTACAAATGCTGATTTAAAAACTTTGTAGACTATCTGGTCCCCAAGTATGACTTGAAGCCAGTTCAACACCCTACCTTTTAGTGATTTCCTCACTACAATCAATAGTACAAAATTTGGGATGGCTTTAAGTGATAAATATTCAACCAGATTTCTTATGTAATTTCTTGGACATTCTGAAGGTGGCACTAGTTCATTGATCAGTTGAAAAGGAGTGGAATTTGAGCCATGATGGTTTGTATTCTGCATAGAAGAATCACCATGTACATGCAAGGAATAATTACTACATCCTGATAGTGTTGGCATTGCATCAGCATGGAGCGAAGACTTGCTCAGTGTATCGCACTGCCCATCGCTGGTGGTGCTAGAGCTAGGCAAAATGGGTGTTGTGCCTACATTTCTACTATTTACAATCTCTTTCAAATTTTGAACATTTTATTCTAAGGACCTTGCTTTCTCTGCCAGTCTGCTCAACTTAGCGTCCCCTTGAACTTGAGTAGCATTGGGATAAACGACCATTGTTTTAACAGTCTCAATTTCTGTATTTGGAATCCTATTATTTTCATTAATATGCTCTCTTAGCTTTGCAAATTTTGCTTGTGTGATACTTTCAAGCTCGTTTTGCTGCTTCCTACTAACTGAGTTTTGTCTCTCATGCATCTCTTTACTTTACCTTTCCTGTTCAATTCTTATATTTACAATATCTGACCTAACCTCACCACGTATATGAACGATGCTATTACTAATTTCTTTGCACATTGACCTTAGCTGTTCTATTTCACAGCGCATTGACTCCATGCTCAACTTAAGGTCTTTAGTAGCATGTTTTACCAACGAATGCAGTTCTTGCTTTCAGCTATCTAACCTAGCATTTTTCTCCTGATTTTCAGGTATCAATTTTGTTGCTAAGCTGTTGGGTGGGGTTTGCTAACATAGCTTGTCACTGATCTACAGAAATATTTACATGGTTCACTGGTGATTCTAGTTGCCCTGTATATACAACTTGTTTCAGTTCCACATCTACACTGATATCCACATTATTTTCATTTGTCTACTCCTGCATCATTATTTACAACTGTCTGCTTCTCGGGATTCTCCATCTTGTTGGAAATTAAACACTCTGTTACGCAAAAACATATAAAATAAACATGGAAAACCCTTCCTTTAAATTCCTGTCTTTGGCGGTGTCCTTCTGGTGTTGCCGTCGAAATTCCTCCTCCACATAGCCTCCACGTACGGGTTCCAATTTATGAGGCAGACCTCTATGAAGCCATGAAGTTTGGCTTCAGGCTAGGCATTGTCCGCTTCTCACTGCCCCTTGTGGCTGTTGACTTCTCTGGAGATGTGGGCTGTATCACACACGTGGTCACTCTCTGGCTGATGGCATTTTTTCTGGCGCAAGCAGCGTACCATAGCACTGCTGATGGGTCTGATACCCATAAACCAGACTAACTTTAAGTACCATGAAGTATTATGCACAATGTATATAATCTTTGATCTCAGGGTTTGGAGAAGAAATAGCAATTCGGCTACCAGGATGTCCGTTGGGTGTAAGGGAAATAAATAAGAGTTTATGCACTGTTAATAAATCTCTAATCCCGTAATGTTAGTCTTAAAATACTTAATGCACAAATCTTTTGGGTGACCATGTGCGAAAAGTATTCTAGGTTACAAGTATAAAAAAAAACTATTCCAATATTTGTTTATAATTATAACATGGCTTTGCCACTTTATTCTCTAAAATACTTTGAAATGCTATCTTCTATTTAGTTTGAGATATTCACTGTACACAAACAAATTGAACCATGGTGTCGTCTTTGGCTTCTCAAAGTCTCTTGAACCTTCCCTGTTGGTTCCTCACATAGAGAGAATTTTTATAATTCAGAATGTGTAGACACGGCTCTGCAACACTCCGATTACCCCCTCTATACTTATTTCTGTCCTGATGTATTAGCTTCCCGTTGGTTGTCTACCACGTTTCCCAAGATTTTATTCCTGGTAGCTTGTTTCTAATTTGCTCTGTGTGAACTACAAGCTACCCTTGTAGGTGTAAACAAACTCCTCACCTTTGAAACAAAATGGTAAATTAATGATCCCTCTTGAATAGTTTTCTGCAAGCACAAAATATTCCCTAGTTCTTAGTACAAACTTCCAAACAATATATAAGATATAAATCCATTTGGCACACTACCAAAATAAATCAATATTACCATACAACAAACTCATTAATTAAAAAAAGTATGTATATGAAATAATTAAAAACATTTATACAAATTATAGAAATTCAATGCAGAGCATTGAGTTTCTGCTTCATGCTACAAAGTTTATAGAGCAGATGTCTGGGGCTAGTTTCAGAGGTTGACAATGATTGTTACAAATGATCTGGAAGTTGGCATCTATGCAAGCTACAATAAGGCTAGCAGTCTTCGACTTTTTGTGTCTTTGCACATGCACAATGGCAGACCTTTGGACTTAGAAAAAGTTCTCGCCGTCTTGCATCACATGTTGTAAGGAATCCTGCATTGTTCGTTAATGGGTATACAAACTAATCTTATAAGGACTTATTTTTATCTATTTCATTTTCATTGTGATAAACCTTTGCAGAAATGACTATATTCACATTGTTTTTGTAGTTACTAAAGTGACACTCAAATGCTTAGAGCTATACATATGTGGGACTTCCATAATGCTACAACAAGCAGTGTAATGAGCTCCTTAAATCTGATGTCACAGCTAGCCATTGCTATGGAGATGCCCAACCCTCTCGCTATGCAACTCTGATTCCTAAAGCAAGTTTGTGTAGGCCTCTAATATAATTTTTAGTGCAACTGTGCTATAATACTCCAGATTCACTTACTTTCGGTCGAGCCAACATGTGTAGTATAGTTGAAGTGGGATCAAGGACGTTTTCTCTCCTGAAGGTTGTGTGTTTCTTCCCTGAAAGTTAGCACATGACACTTGCTCATTCTGTAATAGGTACAGTACTCAGATTTGCATTAGTAAGACCAGGTATTATTCCTGAATTATGAAATTCCAAATTTTCAGGTGTAAAGTATAGTTCATCACAGATAGTCTCTAATTGGAAAAGCAAACCTAACCTAATATAACTAACCATACAGCAAATGTATGCTATTTAGACCCCGTGACATTATCTAGCCTTTGCAATTGCTTGGGTTATCCAAGCATAGATACAGCAGGAGGTATAATTATTATAAATTTTGTATTTATAATTAACTATTGCAGGGACTGCACACAATTACAAAATCATCCCAAACATTTCACTTACTTCAGCAGTGTTTGATTTGATTCTGTCTCTTTCTGCTCTTCTTTTTTGTAAGATTAGCTTAATGAGTTGAGAGTATCTAAACTGTTAGAAAATTTTAAACTACATTAAACTTTAATAACTTTACAAACATATGCTTTCTCAGTGCACAGATTAAGCAAATGCTTGTACAACAAATTTTGCATTAATGTGCAGTCACATTTGAACCTGGATTTAACCCATGATTAACTGCTGTAATTAAAATCTTAAACTTGAACAAATTAAAAAATAGTTTTTTTTCCAACGATTAAGCTTTAACTCACCGAAAGGAAAATGAGGTTTTTTGCTAAACAATGTGTATTTTGTGTATGTTTTGAGACATGGTATTACAAATGGTTTATGTGCAGTTTATCCTTAAATGCCACTATTATATTACAGAAGGTGCAAAGTGAGAGGGGAGAAGCAAGATGAAAATTATGAAGATTCTTCAATTCGTTGCACAGTATGAAATAACTGTGCGCAAATGAATATATGCAGGGAGATAAAACTGTAGAGAGTATATGGTTCAAGGAAATCCACATTTCATTAAGGTAAGAAATTGAATACACATTCCATTAATGAAGTGATCTCACACCTTGTACTGCTGTGTCACAATACACAATGAAACACAGATTAAATTACTCTGTGTGCCTCTCATAAGTTGTTTCTTTCATCCTCTCTTTTTAGCAGTTATATGAGAAACAAAATGATAAACATGTGTTATAGTAGCATCTAACCTACTCCGTTAACTTAGTAATACTCGCAGCATGTGACATTTAATAATTGCTTACTTCATATTTTTGTACCTCTCCTCCCGGTTTAATAAGTTTCTTACAAAACATGCAGAATTTTAATAAGAAAAAAAATCTTAGATTCTCTCTTCCTTCTCTACCCTACATTGTTCATTAATGGGTATACAAACTATTCTTATTAGAACTTATATTTCTGTCTACTTCATTTTCATTGTGATAAACCTTTGCAGAAATATCTATATTCCTATTTTGGTATAGATACTAATGTAACAGACAGTCACATGCTTAGAGCTATACATATGCAGGCCTCAATACTCCATTCTCTTTCCATGATATCACAACAAGCAGCATAATGGACTCCTTAAAGCCGAGGTCCCACGATCAAATATTTTAGTCCAACACGCTTCAAACTACAAATTGGATTGTGGTACATTAGATAATTTCATTGTATTTAATTTCCGTCCTATTTTTTGGTCCAATTCCAGTTTGCTATAACAGAATACAGCGGTTTATAATTTTTGGTCCATACATATGAAATCAACCAATGAGTGACCTGGTGGGAATGACGAAATAAGATAGCAGCTTCCCGCCAATGTGATTGTTTGTGTGAAACTTTGCTGTATCTTGTAGACTGTTTCCTAAGTAATAGGGTTATTGTAGCTGAGCTATGGTTGAAATACACATTTTTTGTGCGGCAGAGATTTATGATATAATGGCTTGGGTATTTATAACCCATGCAAATGTATTTTATTGGACCCATTTGTACCTAACCTCTTTTCTTAACAAAAATATAGAAATGTGATTGCTGGTTCATCTGATGGTTTGGACTGCCTCATATTTGTGTCTTGGTGAATGATTTTTACCTCAACTAAGTACAGCAACTTTTCAAACAAATTTTCGTCCATTCTAAGGAATTAAAAATAATTTAGAACGAGTTCATTTTGCAGCATATGTAGTACACCAACTTCCTTGACCTGCATTCCTACATTCCAGCCATAGTATAGTCCACCAACACCTCTTTATTAATTTTTTCTTTCTATTATAATATGCTCTTGCAATGGATACATTAACTAAGCTTACAACAGCAAACATGAATAATTGTGGATCAGCAACCTCCACCATTTTCTATCAGCTGTTCGTGTTCATGCGAGAAATATTTGGACCAATACACACTCTCGTGGGAATGAAATGGAGAAATTGTACACAACGTTCATGCTGTATAAAAAAGTTTTGGACCAAATTTTGACTGTGGTACATCGGCTTAAGTTTGACTTCACAGCTAGCCATTGCCATGAAAATGCCCAGCCTTCTCTCTATACAACTCTGATTCCTAATGCAAGTTTGTGTAGGCTTCTAATGTAATTAATCATTTTTAGTGCAGCTGTGCTATAATACACCAGATTCAATCGCTTTGGGTTGAGCCACCATGTTTAGAATTGTTGAAGTGGGACTAAGGGCATTTTTCCCACGATGATTGTGTGCTTTGTCCCTGAAAGCTAATACATGACACTTCGCTACTCTCCCCTTCCATAATAGGTTGGATTTATATTAGTAACACCAAGTATTATTCCTGAATAATGAAATTCCGGAATTTCAGTTTTAAAAATATTTTATATCTCAGCTACTCTCAAATTGGAAAACTAACCTAACCTAACTAACCATATGGCTAACATATACTATTTGGACCTCATGACATTACCTAGCTTATGCAATTCCTGGGATTATCCAAACATATCATAAAAATGTTCTATTTATAATTTGATATTGCAATGGTTATACACAATTAATTAAAAAATTACCCCAAACTTTCAATTTACTTCTGTATTTGATTTGATTCTCTCTCTTTCTGCTTTTATATATGTGCTTCTCCCAAACATATTTACATATCGTTGTTATACCAGACAAAATGACTTCCAAAGTAAGCGCTTACACACATGCTGCAATTACAGCCACTAAGCTGATCACAATAGAAAAATAGTTTACAATTCCTGACATTGTCATTTGGCTTGCCTTTTAAACATAAGTAGAAGCAATTCAGGAACACCATGTATGGTTTTACATGTGGATGAGGTTTTGTATGTAATCATCTGATGACTTTATTGCTGGGTTATCCATGGCTCTAGCAGATCCCCTGTGAAACAGCTATCTAGTGATTCAAATATCATAAAATATACCCAATGCAGAGGGAAAGTTGGGCTCTTCTTTTGAATATGTGACACAAGATTTTTTCCAAGTTCGACCAACAAGAGTAGAATATTTTTATGAAGTACAGCTTTAGATTATTTTTGTAATCTGATATGTATTTTAATCACTTTTAACTATGATTTCATGCTGGGAAATGTTTTTTAAACATAACTTATGATTTACAGTCCTATATTTATTTTCTTTCTGCTCATGTAGCCATACTGAAGAATGCAATGCAGCCAAATTATCCATCTTATATCATTTAACACAATGCTGCCAACAGTCTTTTTTCATAAATTACACTAACAGTATAACCATGTACACTGTCTCTAAATTACAATGACTAGCTATGTACACTATGTTAAGTAAGCTTAGTCTAAACCTAATCACTGTCTTCCACAAGTTCCTGGAAAGGATCTGCTGAACGATTTTTGGTGTAAACTGTGCCAAAAATATTAAAAAATGCAAGTGTGAAATATTTTCATTGAATACCGCCCTTGCAAGGACATTACCATAGAATAATATTAATGATATATATAGTAATAATAATGACCATAATAATAAAATAATAATAATAATCATATTATATTATGATTATTATGATGATTATTAAAGTTTAACACACTTTAACCTGGAAGGTATTATGAGACGATGAATGAAATATTTGAAATGACTCTCAAATAAACTCATGGGGCATGGAGCTTAAAGTAACATGACATTCATCATCTCACAATAATGGAACCCCCCCCCCCAAAAAAAAAGAACTTAACCGGATAACTCACTTTAAGCGAGATTGAACTTGGGACCTCTTGGCAGTCACACTACCCCCACACTATGCAAGCGGGCTATTATTATGAATCAATAATAATCATTGTTGGTATTATTATTATTATTATTATTATTATTATTATTATTATTATTAGTATTATTATTATTATTATTATTATTATTATTATTATTATTATCAACTTCATGGTGATAATTAAACCAGTCAAATACTATCTCACACATTGGCCTCCAACAGAACACTCCATTACCTCATGTGAATGCTTGTAAACAAAGCAGTGGATGAGGAAAGGAAAATTTTGTGGCAATAGCCTTGCCCACTCGAACCTTTGCCCACAGACTCTGTGACCTTTTCATGTCCAGTTCTAAAAAGAAAAATATAGTTAATTACCAGATTATTATTCATACCAAAAGTCATAAGAATAGGTGTCTATTTTAACATATGCTATCAGTTGCAAAACTCAGGAAATATGCAGTCCTGTCTCTTAATGGGATGCAGGGTGGCATTACATTCAGAAATTAACATTCTTGTTCTTTGCAGACCCTCTCAAATAATAGTTGCAGACAGGCCTCTGTTTCACTGAGGTAAACCAACAGATTTGTCTTATTAAACAGACGAGCCATTTCTAAAACTGTCTTTTAATCTGTAAGAATAGGTATCACCAAGAACAAAAAGCCTTTGCTTTTCACGCTACAATAAATTTTGCCTGATGGCTTCCTTGTGTTTGTAAAGCAATAAAACCCAAGAGAAAGTTTGGTCAGGACTTTTAAAAATGATTGGATTTTAATATCCCCCATATTATTTGCTATGTTGATGTCAGGGATTTATTTGCAAAAGTCGGCTATGATTGTGAGAAATGAAGAGCATGTTGGTTGCTATGCAAGAAGCAATAGGGCTCATAGTCATCTGTCATTTCTGTCTACTTGCACATGCTTATTGGCGAACCTTTGGATTTAGAAAATTTGCTCGCATCCTTGCATCACATGTTATAAAGTATCCCTGAAAGTTGTTCTTTATCCTGAATTATTCTTTGCATTGGTTTCTTTGTTGCGTGTTTAACTCAGAGAGAGTATGAGGGTCATTTTTAAGTAAGAATTGATTGTGCATAAGTGTTCGCTCAAGGTATTAGATAATGTTGATTCAAGACCAGCCCCTCTCAGCCAGTTCCCCACTACTCTGCCAGTAAGTTTTAATTTTCTACCTGTGTTGGTTGTTTAGTTGTGCTGCATTATTTGTTGCCATGTAAATTAATAGTCTTGCTGATGGTGAAGGGTGTTTTGTCATTTGGTTTATAAACATAGAAAAGGTCTATTCCATTGAAATTTATCTTCAAATTATTTTTTCCCATACTCAGAATTATGTTTTCCCAAAAGCAGTGTTATATTTAATGTAATTTTACTAATTGTAGAGTTAAAACAAGTTAAAAAAAAACAAACAATTATTAGCTATTTCAGTATATATTCTTATTAATTGCATAGAAGGTCAATTAACACATCATTTAAATGTAGACACATGTCACTGTTAAAATACAATATAATGTTCCAAACAAAGAAAAATACTACATATCTGGGCACAATATTGATACAAACAATTTATACATACACTAGCAAAAATACAAACAAGCAAATTAAATACTGTATTTAAATGCCATAGGTACAATATAAGGCAACAAAGAACACTACAAACCTGGCCATAATATTGTTACACAATTTATACAAACATCAAAAGTAAAATACTAGAAAAGGGTACTGTGAGCCAACAAAGCAAGTACACGATATCTTAGATTATATTTTAATTTTCAAATGAAAAAATAGCCATTGTAACCAAATGTCCCGCTTTTAAGTTTATTCTCCTGTCAGTGAGAACATTGTTGTAGGAGAAAATTAACTTTTCAGAGTCTGCATTGGAACATGGTATCCATCTCTCTTGTTAAAAGCATATATCTTCAATAAAAACTACAAAATTCATGAAACACGTGATATATTTACAGCAAAACACAACATTCCTGGCATGAAAGTTTGCAGAAAATCCCAGCAGATGTCTGTGCTAACATGTGCCAGCTCTGAATACACCCGACTGATTTAAACTTAAGAAATGTACACTATTGTATTGAATGTATATCATGAATCTATTTTGGGAGCAGTGCCCACCTGCACAAGGATATTTAAATCATGACTTAATAGCCTTTTAAATGGCGCCACAGCATAAACAATGGTATATACTGAAAGTACAAAGTATAAGCATAATCTTAAGGCAAAAATCGAAGAATCGGATTTTTCCTAATTTTTGCCAAAATTTCACTGATGCTTCCCCCTTAATCATACAAACCATTTCTAAGATAATTAGGATCTTTAAGAATGTCATCAGTAACATATAACCATCCCTTCTCCACTACAATAAATTCTGCTCGATTGCATCCACATGTTTGTAAAGCAATAAAAGCCAAGAGAAAGTATGGTCAGGACTTTTCAAAAAATTACCTGTTGTTAATTGCTCCAAGATGCTGCTACACAATTTATTGTGCAGAGGTCTGGGGATTCTTTGCAGAGGTTGGCTATGATTGTTGCAAAAGATCTGGAAGTTGGCTGCTATGCAAGACAGTATACAGTATGCAGTTTTTTGTTGGTTCTGTCTGCTTGAGCATGCTTATTGGCGAACCTTCGGACATAGAACAAATATTTGCATTTTTGCCATTTTGCATGTTATCGAGGATTTCGTGAAGTCTGTGGCGGGAATGCATTGCATGATATCTTGGCAAAGGTTGCATGATGGGTCAAGGCGTTTTGTGCAGGTCGGACTGAGACTGCGGATTTGCACTGCACAGGTCGGCGGTCCATTCCGCAAGATCAGATTGACATCGTGAGTGGTCTCGTTGCCATAGACCATCGATGGACTGTCCGGGAGTCCATAGTGGGCTGTAAATAAAGTAGTGGCAACATTGATAGAACGCAATATTTATTGAACTGACAAGTACAATTGCATTGCATTCCTTCAATGTAGTCACTCGCAAAGTCCCTGACCTTTTGCCAAATGTAGGGCAGCCTTTTGGCAAGGCGATCTCTGTTGATGACTGCGACGGAGCGCCCTACTGTGCGGACTACAGATGCCACGTCAGGAAATCAGCGGCCTTGGAGGGGTTCCTTCAGCTTCGGAAACAGGTCAAAGTCACAATGACTAATGTTTGTGAATACGGAGGATGTTCCAAAACCTCCCAATGCCACCGTTGCAATAAAAGCTGGACATTTGTTTGCGACACAGCATGCATTGTCATGTAACACTATGGGGTGATCGTCTTGCAATAAACGTGGATGTTAGTGCCGCATAGCCGGACGAAGATGTTGCTGCAGAAATCGGCAATAGTAGTAACTGTTGACGGTTTGTCCCTCAGGCACAGCATGCGTAAGAATAACCTCCTCATAGTCATATGCCACAATCAGCATCACCTTCACCCGACTGGGTTCCTGTTGAAATTTTTCTGTGGAGGTGGTGAACGGGACGCAATTTTCCTCAGGTGAAGACATTTCGTCAGGATATGTCACACAGTTTGATGACTGAGACCAACCTCTACGGATAACTCCCAGACAGTCCATGGCAAGGAGACCACTCATGATGTCAATCTGATCTTGCGGAATGGCCGGCCGACCTGTGCAGTGCAAATCCGCATTCTCAGTCCGAACTGCATGAAACGTCTTGACCCATCATGCAACCGTCCTGTATGGCAATGCTTTCCCGCCACAGGCTTCAAGTAATCCTCGATAACATGCTGATGCATTTTTTCCACGGGCAACCTCGATTTTAATCCATGAGCGCTGATTGCCTTTGGTAAACATACTTTAGAGCAGTGCACTTGACACTATTCACTTCAACGCTACACAGCAACAACACACACTCAACTGGCAGCCCGACCAATGCTTACATCGACACTAGTCACCTGATCGCTCCCATATCCTATTGGCTCATAACAGCTCTCCTGTGAATGTGGGGACCATGTTCTTTACAGTCCAGATACTAAAGTAAAGCACAGTCAAGTGCATAGAAGTATACATGTGTAGGCCTTCCATTGTATATGGTATAAAAAGGACTAGCTAATGGACTCCTTAAATCTGACGTCACAGGTAAACCTTTGCCATGGAGATGGCCAGCCCTCTCTTTATATAATTCTGATTCATAATGTAAGTTTGTGTGGGCCTCTAATATAATTATTTATTTTTAGTACATTTGTGCTATAATAGGATACCGGACTCAATTATTTTGCATCAAGCCCAAAGAATACTTGAAGTGGGATCAAAAGGTTTTTTTCTCGCGATGGTTACATGTTTTGTCCCTGAAAGATAGCACATGACATTCACCCCTTCTATAAAATGTACTCTATTTGAATTTGCTGTCATTAGACGAGATAATATTCCCAAATTATGCAATTCTGGAATTTCTGGTTTAAAAATATTGTACACCTCAACTACTCTTAAATTGGAAAAGGAAACCTAATCATATGGCAAATGTTTGCTGTCTGCCTATGTGATTACTGGGGTTACCCAAGCATAAATACAGCACAAGGTATAATTATCATAAATCTTGTATTTATAATTACATATTGCAATGATTTACACACAGTTACAAAATCATTCCAAACTTTTAATTTACTTCAGCAGTGTTTGATTTGATTATCTCTCTTTCTCCTTTTTTTCTTTCTTTTCTCTTTTTATTTCTTTTCTTAAGGTTAGTTTAATGAGTTGAGAGTAACTAAAGTGTTACCTCATTTGGAACATTTTAAATTGTGTGCCATGGGGTGTATGTATCCCAAAATATTTACACATCTCTATAATGCCATACAAAAATGAAGCACAAGATCTGGTGTTAACTTCCTGATAATATTGATAGTAATAAAAACTAAAGATAAAAAATAATATATTATTTTGAATATTATTTATTTATTTACCATTACTGCATCGTCATCGTCTTGGTCATGATCACCATCATCCTCTTGACCTACTAAGCCTTCTTCTTGTTCATCATCATCAACCCTCAAACACTTTGCTCTTATAAAATTTCCAATAATGCTACTTTATATTGTATATAAGTTTTCTGTGAAGCAGTATTCCCGATCACTGCATGGTATGTTTCAAATTAAGCTTTGCATTTAGTGATGGATTTTAATGGTGCATATGTATGTCATGTTCCTTGAAAATGGAGTGGTATAAATGGTGATAGGTGAAAGTAGTACACCTTCTGACTTTACTAAGTGATCTTATACTTGGCTCTATTTTAAAATCAATACATTACAATTATATTGTGGCAGGTAGCATTTACTGCAAACTGAAAAATAGTGGAAAACATTTTAATTTATTTTGTCAAAATTAGGGTTTAGACCTGCAAAAAACTGTTCAGCCCTATATCATTACATTTAATACTGCTTCAGAGGTTATCCCAAATGTATGCAAATGTGAGGTTAGTTTGCTATGAGCTCTTAGTAATGTCCAATTATTATTTACTCGGCCTTTGTAAATCAGCTTGTTATGGGGCAATGCAATGAGCATTAAGAGTGGCTATATTTATCACTACAATTCCTAATAATTATGAACATTTGACAATAATTTTTATAAATCATTAGTACCATTATATTCCTAACAGTTTTGTTTATCTGAGAGTGATGAATAATTAATCCAGACTTTTCAAAATAACCTCGCAAAGTAATACATGGATATACAGAAGAAACTCCTTTGCTACCGTTCTTTAGAAAAACCTAGAAATGGATGTTATGATCACTTAGGAGTCCATACCTGTTGAAAGGCCTAGAAGGAATGAAAGAGCATTAACATTTTCAAATATTAATAACCGATATCTTGTATTTCGCTTAAGGCACTATAAAGGTTATTTGAAGTAAATTGTATCTTGATAATTCTGTCTTCCCATCAGTCGCTTAACATGTAGCAGCTATACAAAGTTATATAAAATTAATTCTGAATGATGACTTTACATGTCATTTCCAGGAAATTTAAGTGATATGTATTTGACATAAGAATATCTTAAACAAGTAGCATTTTAATCAAAATCAAAGCCATTTTTTAGAAAATCAAAAATTTCAAGTCATTTTCATTGTTAAGAGTAGTTGTGGAGAGGTATCTTCTTTAAAATCTTTATCTTCCTTCTTTGGAAGATGCTGAACTGAAATGCCAAATTTTTTTTGTGCCTTTTTTAAGCTTTTTATTTTAATTTATTTTATCTTTTATTTATTTATATATCTACAAATGTGAGCTTTGGTTAAAATTTCAGTATCAAGGTTTTCGCTAGAATGCAATACCTCCTCTATTTTGCCATACAGAAGTAGAGAAATTATTACATTCACATGACTTTGTCTACACATTTTTCAACAATTTGTACAAAGGCTTATTCTTCGGTCATGTTCATGCTGCGATAAGCATTTGCAAAAATAGTTTTATAACATATTTCTTGTTGGTGCAAGTGGAATAGCAGTCTTAGGCAGAGTCAGATCTTTTGATAAGTCATTATGTGATCGCCCACCATGGTGTAGTGGCTACCATGCTAACCTCTTGTACTCAAGGTCACCTATTCAATCCCGGTGGGGGGCTATGGATTTTTTCAGGTGTGAAAATCTTTAGCATGGATTCCTTTGTCAGTGAAGTAAAGGTTTTGTTCCTGTTGTAGATTTACAGCATGTAAAAGAACCTCAAACCTGATAAAGTAAAATTAAGTGTGGTTAAATGCCTAAAATAGAATGGGACACAGAAAACCACCATAGTGGAACATCCATGAATAAACCTGCATTTCCTTTTAGTAACTATGTAATACCTTTGAATTGCATTCTCTTCACATGAAAATTAGACCAAACCAACAGTGATTTTGTTGTTAAAAGAGTGTAAGTATTTGAAAATGCATACCAATATCAAGGAATATCTGCAAAATGGTTAACTCTACAAAAAATATTTGAAGTTAATTGACTATTAATGATATGTATATATACTTTTCTCTGTTGTAAGAATTTGTCTTTTTATTAACAGTTTATTAGTTGTATAAAATTCATCCAGAATGACTGAGATTCCCAGAAAATTTAGGATATGCATAATATCTTAAGCAAATGGTATTTTAATCAAACTCCATGTTTGGTATTTACCCATCTTTCACATGCACACAGACATCCCACTCACCTACATCTCCTCTGGTCCCTCCCACATCCCAACTCATGCCGTTTTATAAAAATACATTTTTTGGGTTCATGTGGACTCAAAATGTGGATTTTCAATGCTTTCTGTTTGTCTAATTTTTGCAGGGAACATCATATCATCCCATAATGTGAATTTCCACACAAATTCAAATTGTTAATTTAGAAAAAACTTTTTACAATGGTGAGTTTAATTAGGCTTCTTGAAAATCTTATCTATTACATTGTTAACAGTTGCACTGCTGCCACCATTGTCATCACTTCTGATTGCATATATATGTGCCGGTATATAATTTTCATTCTTATCTCTCCCTCTCTCCTACCCACCAAGTAATTCAAATTAAGTAAAAAAAAAAAAAAAAAAAGATGAAACAGTGTTTGTTAAGCAATGACCTCACAACACTTTTATTGCATCTTGTGGGATCCAAGTTTCCTACTGCCAATGATTTATACTCAAGGATAAACAACTTGGAGCACACTTTCAAATTGGTCAACCAAGAAATATTTGAAGGTGAAATAAGTCAACCATTAGAAGGTGTTGGCAACCAGCTGCTTTAAGTAGAAGTTAAGCATTCTTTAACATGAGTAGACTTACATCTTCAAAATAAACTCTCAGATCTTTTGAGTTTTGATCCCTCAAAACTTGTGTTCTCAATGCTGAAAAAATCTTTTAATCCTAAAAGCATTGTGGTAAATGCTGTAAATGAAGGTCTTGTGAAGACTATGTCAATTGCTGCTTCTTGAATGCAATCACTCAGTGCAGTCACAATTCTGAAAGCATACAGACAGCTGCAAGATGTAGTCAAGTTACAACTTTTAATTGAGAAGGTTGACATTGTGAAATGCCTACAGGCAATGAAATTAGATAACCCCGAATTTGCAGCCACAGCTGTGCAAGCAACTTGGATTCCATGTTGCAACATGGTCAGTGAGCAAATATTTTCACAGTACAGTGAAATTCTAAGTGACCAAAGATACAATCTAAGCAAAGAAAATTTGAACTCAGGGCCATGCTATAATTTGAAGCATGACTCACTGATCCATTAGTTAAATATGTTGTGAAGAATGCATTTCTAGTGACTGATAGAAGTGCAATTAGTATGCAACTAAAACTGCATCATAATTCTTGATAGTTTGTAAAAATAACATGCTTGCCATCATGACTTGATTCATAAAATGTATGTATTTAAAATAACTTATATATATTAAGTAATTTTCACTTATAACCAAACTTTTAAAATGATGAATCACAAAAGGGTCTCTAAAATAAACCTTATTGTACACTAAAACATTTTAAAAAATTAAATGAAATGTTCCTGTCCCTAGTTATAATACAACAAATTCAATTACTCTGAGTTGAGCCACCATTTATTTGATGAGTCGATTAATTACACTAAACAACACTTACTTGGGATTTTTTGCCGGAACATGTTTCAAAGCACTAGTTTCCTTCATTTTCAACTGGACATCGACTTAATTCCGTTGTTGTAAGTGCTGTCTCCCCTGGTGGTGGTTCAATAAACTTGCTAAACACATCCTTCTGTGGAACATCGAAATATAAAACCCTATTTCTATTTTTTACAATGATGTTTCCCATGTGGCCAGCTCTTGTTTTCCTGCTATGTGTTTTAGAACTTTTGGTTCTGAATTTATGTTGTGGTGTTTTGTCCTAAAGTGGGTGGCAACTGCTGATTTTTCCAACTGTTCTTGATTTATATTTCTGAAGTGTTCTTTTGATCTTGTTTCTAGATGGTTGGTCCAGTTGAAAATGAAGGAAACTAGTCCTTTGAAACATGATCCAGCAAAAATCCCAAGTAAGTGTTGTTCAGTATAATTAATCGACTCATTGTCAAATAAATGAATATAACAACACTGTTTACAAACTTCCACAAAAGAAAAAGTGAGCCACCATATTTAGAAAAGTTGAAGTGGGATCAAGAGTGTTTTTTCTTGTGATGGTTGTGTGTTTCATCCCTGAAAGCTAGCACATGACACTTAACCCTTACATAATAGATACTCTACTCAGATTTGTATTATTAGGACTAGGTTATGAATTTCCGGAATTTCAGGTTTAAAAATATTGTGCATCTCGGCTACTCTCAAATTCGAAAAGCAAACCTAACATACCATAACTAACCCTACGACAAATGTATGCTATTTGGACCTCATGACATTGCACATTGCGATTGCTGGGATTACCCAAGCATAAATACAGTACGAGGTATAATTATCTAAAATTTTGTATCAATAATTACATATTGCATAGGTTACAAATAATTACAAAATCATCCCAAAACTTTAATTTATTTCAGCATTGTGTTTGATATGATTCTCGCTCTTTCTGCCTTTTTTTAATTTTAAGGTTAGTTGAATGAATTAAGAGTAACTAGTGAGTTACCTCACTTGGAAAATTTTAAACTATGTGCCATGTGGTCTGTTTCTCCCAGCATTTTAGATATCTCTATAATAAGAGGATCATGCCGAAAGTTTTTAGCTGTTCCCAAAAAGAACAACTAAATTTCAAAACTCATTCACACAAACCACTTTGCAAACATTCTTTGACACTGTTCACATTCTCCAAATATGCACAATCGCCTCACCATCTGACTTAAATCAGTGCCCTCACATACGTTTCTTTATTTTGGAGAACACAGAAATGTCACAGGGGGAAAAGTCTGGTGAGTAAAGTGGATGGGGTAGCACCGTGATGCCCTGTTCATTCAGGAAATCCATCGTTCTGACAGCAGTGTGAGAGGAGGCATTGTCATGGTGCAGCAGGAGCTGTCCCTTCCATTACTGTTGCTGTAACGGAAGGAACAGCTCCTGATGCTGTTCCTTGCTGACCTTTGGAAGGCAGAACTCTGTGTACCATAGCACAGTGATTGTGCATTGGTTCTCAAATGGAATGGGTGCTATTGGATCCTTTCTTGAGAAAAAAGAGGCAACATTCTTTTCCAACACTTCAGCTCCTCTTGACTTTTGTTGGAGGTAGTTCATCTTCAAAGCACCAGACACGTGACTAGTTTAGTTTCTGGATCAAAAGGTATATCAGTGTTTCACCGCCTGTAACAATGTTATATACATCCCGACTTTGACCAGAATTACATTTTTAGCATAAATGCGCACCAATACACCCGGACTGCTTTTTGATGATTGGTGATGGAATGTGGGACCTAACGTGCACATCTCTTGGTGAGACCAAAATGTTGATGCACAATTGTTTGTGGTGCTGTTGATCCAATGTTTATTGTCTTCTCTATCTCAAGAAATTAGATTTGCAGATCATCTTTCACCATATTCCTCACAGCTTTGATGTTTTCAGGCGTAACTGCAGTTTGTGGCCTACCTGCACAAGGCTCACCTTCTAAGGATTCTTTTCCCCTTTGAAATTCAAGAAACCAGTTTCTAACTGTGGTCAGTGAAGGAGCAGGGTCCCCAAAAGTTTCTGAAAAAATTTGGTAGCTCTGCTTGAGGTCTAACACCTTTTTAAAATCGTAATAGGTATCGCTCAAAAGTCATCACATCTGGACAGCTCCATCTTTCATAACGCACTGAATAGCAGATGGCATAGTACTCTCCCCCCTCGTGACTCAATGCTTACAGATATTGCAATTGTTTTTCTGGGCCATCCTAAATAAACATTAGGTTATCAGATGCTCACAGTGGCAACTTCCTCCTGTGGCGTATTGCAACTGAGCTAAAAACTTTTGGCATGCCCTTGTACCAGACAAATAGAAGCTGCAAGATCCAGTGATAACTTGCTATAAAATAATCATGATGATAGTAGTAGTAGTAATTATTATTATTATTATTATTATTATTATTATTATTATTATTATAACTATTATCATTACATCCCCATTAGTATCATCATCATCTTTATCTTATCATCAGCATCATCAGAATACTATTCTCAAATGGTTAGCTCTTATTTAATATGCAACAATGTATTTTAATTTTGTATATAAGTTTTTATGAAGTTGTACTCCCAATCATTGCATGGTGTGTTTCAAATTAAGCTTTGCATTTACTGTTTGCCTTGTATGGTGTGTATGATTGCCATGCTCCTTGATTGTGGAGTGATATAAATGGTGATAGGTGAAAGTAGTATACCTTCTGACTTTATTAATTGATCTTATACTTTGCTTTAAAATCAACTCATTGCAATAATATTGTGGCAGATAGCATTTCTGAAAATGACCCCAGATGGAAAAATAGCATTACTATTTTAATTTATTTGGTCAAAATTAGACCTTTGATCTACAAAAGGCTGTTCAAGTTTATAACATTACATTTAATAAATTTAATCACGTTCAGAAGAAAATCCATTACTTGTCCAAAAAGTAATTTTTTTCTGCATAGGCATTTAGGTAATGCTGCTTCAGAGGTTGTCCCAAAAGAATGCAAATGTGAGGTTAGTTTGCTATGAGCTCTATGCTATTTTGTAAGCTTTTGTCTAGTAAAATATTTACATAACATTTTTTCATTTCCTTTTTAGGATAAAACATAAAAGTAGTGCCCATTATTCTTAACTCTGCCTTTGTTAATCACCATGATATATCACAATGCAATGACCATTAACAGCAGCTATATTTATCACAATAATTCCTAATAACTAGGAACACTTATTATCTGTGTCAAGTTAGTTCAGTCCTGATGTCAACACATGGGAGGGAAGAGAGAGAGAGAGACAGAGATACTGAAGCAAAGGAGCATTAAGCGTTGATTGGTTCAGGGTAGGTAATGGGTGTTAACTTTTACGTGGATGCATATTGTAACAGCCTCCTAAAAGTACAGTACTGTAATAGTTTTCAGATCACTGCTCTGTGCGAGTAGTTCCGACATTTTATCCATATCCGACACATACCAAGCACTTGCTATGTGCAGTTTAAAAGCAGTAAGCTTTTGATCATGGAACAGACCGGTGCTTTAGCCGTAATAAAATATAACTAAGGCAAGCCTTTAAAAAGTGTCTAGAAGCAAATGGTCGCGCATTGTTTTGCGGTGCTTAAAGAATCGGACATAAAAAATATCGAAAAAGAAACTGGTGATCTCCTTGGCATTTCTGCATTTAGTATGCATAGTGTTAGAATGGAACAGCAAGCATCCGGAAGCCTAAGAACACCGGGAAAGTCGCAAATATAAAAAACGTTCGGAGAAATATGATGATTTTGCGAAAAGTGCTATTCGTGGTAAAGTTTTATTGTTTTTTCAGAAATGAACCATCGACTCTAAATAAAATGTTGCATGTAGTACATTCTGAATCAGAATTGCCACATTTCTCAAAGTACTCTCCACAGGTAGTTAAAGCAGGCGTTAAACAATGCAAAAAAAAAATCTTCACACGAAAACAAGATAAAGAAGCAATACCTATGTTGTAGTTAAAAAAAAAAAGTAGAAGCACTTGAAAATTCATACCAATATCAAGGAATATCTGTGAAATAGTTAACTGTACAAAAAATATTTGATATAAATTGACTGTTTTAATGATATATATATTCTTTTGTAAGAATTTGCCTTATCTATTAACAGTTTATCAGTCATGCAAACTTCATTCAGAAGAAATGAGTGGAGAGACTATTCACATAAAATTTATGATATGCAATACATTTGTGATGAAAATATCTTAAGCAAGTGGTACTTTAATCAAACTCATTGCAGTCATTCTTGAGAAAATCAAAATTTTCAAAACACTTTTAGTGCAATGTGGAATTCTCTTTAAATTCATGTCCCATCTTTGAATAATGCTACACTTAATACCAAGTGCAGTTTGATTAATATGCCTAACTTTTACATTCACTTCACTTACTTTTATCGAGTAGGACAGTTTTTTTCGCATACACTTGCTTGCATTGTCCACTGTTGAACCACTATTGTTTGTACCAGGTTTTGTTGCCGTTAATGGGTTCAACATGGAGGCATCTGTTGGACAGGTGATAGGTTGGATAAACAAGCCACCTAGGATAGTTCAGATTTTTGGACTGTATGACCACGTTTGGTATGCAACCAACTTTTGCATGCACACCTCCTCCCACTCCCCAACATGCACACTCACACACACCTTTTACTAAAAACATATTTTTCTGGGTTCATATAGACTCAAAATGTGGATTTTGAATGACATCTGTTTGTCTAATTTTTGTGTGGTATGTAATATTCTGCATTCTGGCAGAAATCACTAACTTCAAATTCTGTGTTTTGAGATGCAGCAATTACAAGTTTACCTTAGTTCTAAACATACATTATGAAATTCTGTTCAAGTTCAAACACATTTTAGATACATGTACACTTTTTAATCATTACAAATAAAATTCCTTAAAATCTACAAAATATTGAACTAAGTTACTTCTGCCTGAAGAGCAAAACTTGGTTTGAAGGAGAAAGGTTGATTTTAAAATAAAGAGTTCAGAATAATATTGTGCATGTATTAGCTGTTGATTACTACATGTTCTTTTTCTTGACACTTTAGTAATTTTACAAACTTATGCTTTTATTCTATGCATGGTTACAAAAAATGCATGTATGATAAATTTAGCATTAGTATGCACATTTGAATCTGGAATTAACCATGATTAGCTGCTGTAATTGAAATCTTTGTTATGAAACATTTGATAACTTGGAGGTACAAAAAGGTACAGAAAAAAAAAAACATTTTGTCCAAGGATTAAGGTTTAAATCTGTGAAAGAAAATGAGTAGTTTGTGTCCATTTTAAGACATGGTCTTAAAAGTGGCTTATGTACTGTTTATTCTTAAATACCACTATTATTTTACAGGAAGGGCAGAGTGAGAGGAGAGAGGCAAGATCATACTTATGGAGATTCTTCAATTCGTTGTACAGTATGAAGTAACTCTGTGCAAATGTGTAGATGTAGGAAGATAGAACTGCAAAGAGTGTATGATTAAAGAGAACTAAGAAAAGCATTTAGGTAAGAAATTGAATACACATTCGGTTAAGTGTCTCACAGGTATTATCACTTTGTCTCAATGAAACATAAAATAAACTACTCTATGTGCTTCTCATGAGCTGTTTCTTTCAACCACTCGTTTTAGAAGTTATATAAGAAGCAAAGTTATTTAACATGTATTATGAGGGCATCTAGCCTACTCTGCTAACAATAACACTTGCAGTATGTGGCATATAATAATAGCTTATTTCATATTTTTGTACCCCTCTTTCTGGTTTAATAAATTTGTTATAATAGCTATAGAATTTTAATATGAAAAAATATTAAATTCACTGGTCCTTCACTACCCTCCATTGTTAGGCTTTTCTTTCCAATATGTGATGCAGGATTTTTTCTAAGTCCAACATGAGCAAAATATGTTTTCGAATCACAGCTGAAAATTTTTTTTTTTTTATCTAATATGCATTTCAAATACTTTTCAACTATGTTTTCGTGTCAAGAAATGTCTTCTTAACTCAACTAAAGGTTTCAATTCTCTGTTAATTTACCTACAGCGCATGTAGCCATTCTAAAGAATACAGTGCAAACAAATTATTCATTTTGAATTACATTAGTTAAGTAGTTTTTCACTAAATTATAACGCGCTATTGCACTAACTATATAACCCTGAACACTGTCCCTAAATTACTAGCTATGTAGACTAAACACTAAGCTCACTCGTTAACTAAAGCCCAGCATAAATCTAATCTATGCACCATTGCTTCACACCTGCCTAATGTCTACCACAAGTTCTTGAAAAGGGTCTGCTAAGTGATTTTTGGTGTTGATATGCCACAAATACTCACATATGTAGGCATTTAAATGTTTGTTTTGAATGCCAGTTTGTGATATGCGATGCAGTAGAGCTCGCCAGCCTGATTAAGTACTATTTGTCTGCACATTTGTCACTGGAGCTACAAAATGCACAGGATAATTTACTGCCTGGAGGACTAGTCCTCTAGCCATTAACCCATAGTAGCCCCTCCAGGCCTGCAAATGCACTGTGCTGGTGAACTCTATGTGCTCTGCAATTAAATTGTAGAGCATGTTTGCACCCCTATTATCTCAATGCACCTCCTATGGAATTTCCTATTTTACATTTGTCAATTTTAACAATGTGACCAGGACCCCCAATTTTCCCTGCTGGAAATGTATTTAGTATCATTAGAGACCATATTCACTTTGCGGCAGTAACCGAACCAATCCGATACTGTCCACAAACTCACCAGTTAGTCTCCAACTGAACACTCCACTATTGTCACCTCGTATGACTTCTTGTATGCAAAGCAATGTATTAGGAAAACTTGGAGTGCAAGGCCGCATTGCATACAGAACACAACATTCTTGCTCTCAGCATACCCTCATCCAATAATAGTTGATGACAAGCCTTCGAATCTTTGAGGTAAAACGATGGATTTGCCTTATTAATGAGACAAAACATTTCTAAAACCATTAGAATCTGTAAGAATGTTGCCAGATATATACAGCATTCCCATCTCACACTACAATAAATTCTGCTCGATTGCTTCCCCATGATGTAAAGATATAAAATATGGTCAGGAATTTTCAGGAATGACAGGTTTTTAATCGCTTCCAGGTGGTGCTACAAAGTTTATTGTACAGATGTCTATGGATTATTTACAGACGTTAGTTACAAATGATCTGGCGGTTGGCTGCTATGCAAGGCACAATATGACTCACAGTCTCCTGGTGGTTCTGGCTGGTTGCATATGCGCTTTGGCAAATGTTGGACTTAGAAAAATTTATCTCCACCTCCCATCACATGTTGTAAATAATTCCAAACATGCTCTTCTTTCCAATATGTGACACAGGATTTTTTCCAAGTCCAACATGAGCAGAATATTTTTTTGAGGTATGGCTTTACATTTTACTATCTAATGTGGATTTCAAATCACATTTTACTATGATTTCACAACAGAAAATGTTTTCTTACCATTACTTAAGGTGTATAATTCTTTACTTATTTACATACAACACATGTAGTCATTCTAAAGAATGCAGTGAAGCCATTATCCACTTTGAATCGCATAATGCTTGGCAGGCAATAGTCTTTTATCATCTGTGAATTACACTAGCTATACTGTTTGTCACTACATTACTAGCTATGTACACTAATCATAAACTCGCTCACTTGCACCAAATGTGTATTGTTTGTCCCTAAATTACTAGCTATGTACCAGTGGCAAATTATCCTATAATCCGCATACACTGCCGGTGTACTAAACTTGAAAGGGTTGAAAACGGCGCTTAATAAACATGCAAAATAATCAGAATGTTTGTATGTCCCTTCAACTAAATATGAAATGATCGCAAGTTTGTGTGGTTAAATTTTCCTCTTTTTGCAATGGTGTGTGCATACTCTACATCACTGCAAGTTAAAACGATAACCATGCTCCCAGACTCCCAAAATTCACCGCTAGCTAGGCAAGGCCAGCAATGGTGTACACACGCATCTACTCTATCGCAAGTTTAAGCGATAGCCTCGCACTCCTACTTCTCCATTAGATTGGTGAGGGCAAAGGAAGCTTAAATGCCAGCCGTTAGCTGTCGAACTGCACTGCTAAATTTTGTGATTGGCAATCGTTTTTAGTCTGTATTAATATTGTTTTGCTTATAAGTGTCACTGAAGCTAATGGTTCTTGTAAATGTGCAGTAAAACATGTGTTAAAGGCTGGATTTCAGAATTTTTAAATTTCTGAAAAGCTTAAAATAGAAAACAATGGCAGGCCCATTCCCAAACTACCAGGTCTGATTGTAAAATGTCAAGACAGAAAACAAGAGCAAAACAGACATTTATGCATTAGCAATTATTCTAGGTACAAATGGTTAACTTGTTGCCCCAAATTAAACAAGCTCTATTGTTGGCCATGTCTTCTTTTTAGTAATGAAAAAAACAGTACCACATGGTCTCAAGAAGGATTCAATAATATAGTTTCTCTAACTGGTTCATTAAGTAAGATTGAAAAATCAAAAACCCTCAGATTTTGTATATTCACTCTTTGTAATGTTGACAATACGCGAGTAGACCTGCAGCTAAATGCTCTGAAATCAATACAAATTTCAAAGCATAATGAAATGGTAAAAAAAGAACAGAAAAATGTTGAATAGACTCATTGATGTTGTTTGTCACTTAGGAAAGCAGAAATTAGCTTTTAGAAGACACGACGAGTTAGAAAGAGGTAATTACATACAAACACTGGAATTACTCAGTATGTATGATCAACTTTTAGATGATCATTTAAAATATGCTACAGTTTTCCGGGGCACTTTTTCATCCTTTCAGAATGATTTAATCAAAGCTGTTAGGAGTGTTTTGGTTAACTGTATAACAAAAGAACTTGCATCCGCTAGTTTTTTGGCTATTCTTCTAGACGTGTGCTCAAACATAGTGAACAAATACCAACTCTACCTACGCTATGTGGACAAATCAGGGGAAGTCGTAGGGCTGCAGATCTGCTGACCCACTTTACAACACTTACAACAGCTAAATAATTTAATATCTGTAAGAAACTTTTCGCTCAGACATATGATGATGCGGCTGTAATGTCTGGCCAATTTGGTGGTCTGCAGTCTAGTGTAAAAGCAGCATTTCCACAGGGGCATTAATTGTTTACTGTTATATCCTGAGTTTGGTTCTGCAACAGGCAGCTATGTGTGTTCATAAGTGCAGAATTTTTTTTCAAACTCTATCAGGACTCTCTAATTTCTTTTCTCATTCCACTATAAGAATGGAAACGTTGCATGCTTTTATGAATAAAAAGATGTCAAAAGTAGCTCCAACGTGCTAGAACTTCAATTCACGCCTTGTGAACACTGTACAAGAGCAATGAGATAACCTGATTTTATTCCTTGAATTCATGGCAGAACCAGAAAACAATGTTGATTGGGGACTTGAAACATTGGTTAAAGGACAAGGTTTTCTTTATTTTTTTGATGGTTAGATACTCTCTTCCTCCTCAAAATGTTTTTTACAAATTTGCTCATACAAACATTCTCTTCAACATATTACAAGATAGCCCACCTGGGTAGTGTGGTGGTAGCGTGTCTGCTCCACATTCAAAAGGTTGTGAGTTCGAATCTCACTTAGGGTGAGTTGCCCAGATAAGATTTTTTTGGGGGTTTCCTTATCCTGAGAAGACGAATGTCAAGTAACTTTAAGCTCCATGGACCCATTCCACAATTTCATTCATCGTCAGAAATGACCAACCAAGTTACAGGATGTTGAGCTACAACAAAAAAAGAATGGGATATTGCATATTGCCATTCAAAGGTAATCCGAGCTAAAAATACTTTAGAAGAGCTAAGAGGAGGGTTCCAAAATATTTGGTGAAGCATTTCTACTGAAAAGATAAATGAACAAGCATAGAAGAAAAGGAAGAACAATGAACCAAGTGAAATTACTGAAGTAATGTTCAGTAGGATGTTCTATGAAATTTTAGGTGATGTGCTCTATCAAATACAAAATAGGATTTCTGACTACGAAAGTTTTCATTTCTTTGCTCCCCTTGTTTCCTCAAAGTTCAAGAATTACAGAACGTCTTCCCGATCGCTGTTGCTCAAAATTGTTCAACGCCTGTAGCTCAAATTTTGATTCAGGACATTGAAAAAATGAACTTAGTGGTGTGTACCCTTCTGAAGATAAAGATTTTGAAGAAAAGTCAGTTGGTGAAATAGTAAAAATTATGAACGAAAGAGATCTGGCTGAGCTATGCCTGAAGTTTACAAATTAGATTGTCTTAATTCTAACTGTACCAGCAACTACAGCTTCTGGTGAACAGCCATTTTCCACTTTGAATCGAGTAAAATCTCACTGTAGATCTACAATGGGCCAAGAAAGATAATCCTCTCTTCAAAAATGTCCATACTTTGTATGATTCGAGAGGATATTCATGAAAATTTCACTTAAGCTGTTATGAACTATTTCGGAAAAAATCGTTTGGAGCGAACATTCCAGTAACTGGTTAGTACTATGACTAAAATTAACAATAATTTACGTATACAGATGTCCCTCGTATTATGCAAGTAATTGGTTCTCATGAAATATCGCGTAACACAAAAAACGCTTAAAGAGAATGTGATAGTGATTATGGGCTATTTCAAGGTAAACATAAAAAAATGAGTTTCAAACAGATGCATCTATTTATGTCATTTATACAGTATTAAAATCAGATATATTTTTTTAAATTGCTTTAAGTGAAAAATGCATAAAGTGAGATCGCATATAACGAGGGATGACTATATTTTATAGACTAAAAAAAAACTATGACAACTGACCACGAATTGCCACTGCTATGAACACTAAACACTTAACTAAGCATATCTTAAACCTTATCTCTACACCACAGGGCACACCTCTAATGACTTTCACAAGTTTCTGAAAAGGGTTTGTTATATGATTTTTGGTGTCAGTATGCCACATATACGCACATACTTGAGCATCTATAATACGCATTGAATCCTGCCCCTGGACGGGCGATGCAGTAGTGCTCACCTGCGAGGTTCAATATTATTCATGTACACATTTATCTCTGGATCTACAAAATGCACAGAATGGTTTTACTGCCAGGTGGGCAGCAAATCCTCCAACCATCAACTCATAGTAGCCCCTCCAGGTATGCGTATGTATTGTGCTGTTGAGCTCTATGTGCTCTGTAATCAAATTCTAGAGCATCTTTGCAACCCTACTATTTGGACCTATCAGCATCCACACCTCATTTGCTTGCACATCCCAAGGATCCATTTGTCTTCTACAATGTTTCCCCAATAGAATTTCTGTAGCCCTATTTTACATTGGTCGATTTGAAGGACCTACAATTTTCCCCTCTCAAAGTAAATATAGTATCATTAGAGATCATGCACACTTCATGGGAGTAACTGAACCAAGCAGATACTGTCTGTGAACTTGCACATTGGTCTCCAATTGTACACTCCAATAATGTCATGTTGTGCTGCTTGTATTCAAAGCAGTGTATAAGGAAAAGATTTTGCCTGCCTGCTCAAACCACATTCCTACAAATTTCGGAATATGTACAGACCCATCACTTAATTGGGTGTAAGACTGTTGCGCTCAGAACACAACATTCTATTTCCCAGCAGGCTCTCGTCAAATAATAATTGAAGACAGGCCACCGAATTGTTGTAAACTGACAGATCTGCCTTATAAATTGGATAAGCCATTTCTAAAATGTTTAAGATCTTTAAGAATGTCAGCTGTAGTATACAACCTTTCCTTCTCACAATATAATAAATTCTGCTCGATTACATCCCAGTGTTTTTAAAGCAATACAACTCTAGAGAAAGTATGGTCAGGACTTTTCAAAAAATGTCCAGTTGTTATCTCTTTCAGATGGTGCTACACAGTTTATTGAGCAGATGTCTGAGGCTTCTTTGCAGAGATGGGTTATGATTGTAACATATGATCTGGAGGTTGTCTGCTGTGTGTGCAATAAGGCTCGCATTCTTCGGTTAATTCTGTCTGCTTGAGCATTCGCATTGGTAAATCCTCGGACTTAAAAAAATTTCTCGCCACCTTGCATCACAGTTTGTAAATAATCTCCCATTGTCCATTAATGGGCGTACAGACTATTCCTCTGAGAACATATTTCTCTGTCTACTTCATTTTCATTGAGATATCCTTTGCAGAAATATCTATTTTATGTTTTGTCATACATACCAAAATAGCAGACATCAAGTGCATAGAGCTATACATATGTGGGCCTTTCATGATATGAAAAACAGCAGCGTAATGAACTCCTTAATCTATCGTCACAGCTAACCGTGGTCATGTAGATGCCCAGCATTCTAATTTCTAATGCAAATTTGTGTAGGTCTCTAATATAATCAATAATTTTTAGTGTAATTGTGGTAATACAGGACACCAGATTCAATTTGTATTGAGCCACAATGTTTAAAATATTTGAAGTGGCATCAAGGGTGCTTTTTCTCATGATTGCGTGTTTCGTCCCTGAAAGCTGGCACATGACATTCGCTCCTGTAAAGGGTACTGAACTCTGATTTGCATTAATAGGACCAGGTACTATTCCCAATTACGCAATTCCAGAATTTCATGCTTAAAAATATTGTGCAGCTCAACTACTTTCAAATTGGAAAAGGAAACCTAACCTAACTTTATGGCAAACATTTGCTATTTGCCCATGTGATTGCTAGAGTTCTCCAAGCTTAAATACAGCATAAGGTATAATTATCATACATTTTTTATTTATAGTTACATATTGCAGCGATTAGACTCAATTACAAAGTTATCCCTAATTTCTAATATACTTCAGCATTGCTTGATTTGATGCTATCTGCTTTTTTCTTTTCCCTTAAGGTTAGTTTAATGAGTTGACAGTAACTAAAGTGTTACCTCACTCGGAACATTTTAAAATATGTGTCATTGGTCCTGTTTCTCCCAACATATTTACAGATCTCTACAATACCAGAAAAACATGAAGCTACACGGTGCAGTGCTAACTTGTTGTTAAATAATAATAATAGTAATAAAAAAAATAAAATGATTATATTAAGTATTATTATTATTATTATTATTATTATTATTATTATTATTATTATTATTATCATTATTACAATTATCATCGTCGTCATTATCATGATCTCAATCCTCATCATTATCTGGTACATCTTCTGCTTGTTCTTCTTTGTCATTGATGATGATCATCATCATAATCATACTCACAAATGTTTTGCTCTTATAAAATTTCCTATGACGCTATTTTATTCTGAATATAAGTTTTGGTGATGTATTCCCGATCATTGCATGATATGTTTCAAATTAAGTTGTGCATTTAGTGTTGGACTTTAATGGTGATATGATTGCCATGTTCCTTGATTGTGGAATGATATAAATGGTGGTGGGCGAAGAAAATGCATTACCAGTCCAAAAAGTAGTTTCACTGCATAGGCATTTAGGAAATGCTGCTTCAGAAGTTATCCCAAATGTGTGCAAATGTGAAGTTAGTTTGCTATGAGCTCCATGTTATGCTGTAAAGTAAAACATTTACATAACATTACTCATTTCATTTGTAGGATAAAGCATAAAGCTAGTGTCCAATTACTCTTAACTCAGCCTTTGTAAATCACCATTATTTATTGCAATGCAATGAGCTCTATGCTATTTTGTAAAGTAAAATATTTACATAACATTTCTTGTTTCATTTGTAAGATAAAACATAAAGGTAGTGTCTAATTACTCTTAACTCAGTCTTTGTAAGTCACCATGATATATTGAAATGCAATGCCCATTTAGATCAGCTATATTTATCATAATTCCTAATAACTATGAACATTTAACAATAACTGCTATAAAGCATAAGCATAACTAGATTCTTAACCATTTGATTTATCCGAGAGTGATGAATAATTAATCTAAACTTTTCAAAATAACCTTCTTGCAAAGCAATACCAGAATGTACAGAAGAATTTTCATTGCTACCAGTTGTTTAGAAAACCTAGCAATGGCTGACATCATCACTTAAGGAGTCCATACCTTCTGAAAGGGTATTCAAATATACAAATATTAATAACAGGTACCCTGGGTTTGGCTTAGGGTGCTATAAAGGTTGTTTTAAGTAAATTGTGTCTTGATAATAAGATCTACATTTCTTCTGCTTCAATCACTTAATATTTAGCAGATACACAAGATTATGAGAAGAGAGCACAAGCAAACGCAGTCAGCAATGGTAGTTGGACCCGTGAAGTTGAAAATGAAAGCATAGGCTTTCGAAACTAGTCCCTCATAATAACAATGTAAGTGACATAGTGGATTTCAAATCACTTTATACTAGGATTTCATGATGGAAAGAACTTTATCATAACTTAAGGTTTATAATTCTCTATTTCTTTACCTACAGCATGTTTAGCCATTCTGAAGAATACTGTATAGCCAAATTATCCATTTTGAATCACCTAATGCAAGAAAGCGAAGTCTTTTATTGTCAGCGATTTACACTAGTTATGCAGTTTGTCACTAAGTTATGATGACTCGCTATTGCACTATCTATATCATCACTTGTACAGTTTGTCCCTAAATTACTAGCTATGTACACTAAACACTTAACTCATTTGTTACTTAAGCCTAGCGTACACCTAATGTGTACCCTTAGTCCCTAAATTTCTAGCTATGTACACTATACATTTAACTCACACATTAACTAAGCCTAGCCTAAACCTAATTCTACACTACAGGGCACAGCTTTATGTCTTCCACAAGTTCCTGAAAAGGGTCTGCTAAATGATTTTAGGTGTCTGTATGCCACAAATACTCACATATGTGAGCATCCAAATGTTTGCGTCAAATGCTGCCCTAAGATAGGCGATGCAGTAGAGCTCGCCAGCAAGATTCACTGTTATTCATGTGCACATTTCACACTGGATCTACAAAATGCAAAGGATAATTTACTACCAGGTGGGCAGAAAGTCCTCCAGCCATCCACCCATTGTAGCCCCAGGCATTTGTGTGAATTGTGCTGGTGAACTCTCTTTACATGCCCTGCAATTAAACTGTAGAGCATGTTTGTATTGCTATTATTTGGACATATCGGCATCCACACCTCATTTGTGTACACGTATCATTCCAATGATCCAGTTGTCCTCTACAATTCACCCCTGAAGGAATTTCCATCCCCCTATTTTACATTCAGCAATTGCAATGATGTGACCAGGACCATTAAATTTCTCCTCTTGAAGTGTATTTGGTATCACTAGAGACCATGCCCACTTTGTGGCAAACTGAACCATTTAGATGCTGTCTACAAGCTCACAAATTGGTTTCCAGCCATACACTCCATTGTTGGCACCGTGTATGATTGCTTGTAAGAAAATGAGTGTATGAGAAAAAGAATTAGCTTTCTGCTCGAACCATGTACCTGCAAAACTTGGAACATGTTTGGTCCTGTATCTTAATGGGTGCAAGTCGCCCTCCATGGTGTAATGGTTACCATGCTAGCTTCATATACCCAAGGTCACGGGATCAAACCCGGCAGAGGATGATGGATTTTTTCGGGTGTAAAAATCCTTAGCATGGCTTCCTTCGGAAGGGAAACAAAGCCGTAGGTCCCGTGTCATAGATTTTCGGCATGTAAAAGAACCTCAAGCCTGATATATAGGCCTCCGAGCAAAATTAAGCGGTCTTTCATGCCCAATATAGAATAGGATGCTGAGAACCACAGTAGTTAAAGAGCATCCATAAATAACACTCCATTTATTTTATTATAATGGGTTCAAGAAGCATTGATTCAGAACACAATATTCTTTCTTGTTTTCAGCAGATTGAATACAAGCCTCCTAATCATTGTAGGTAAAACCTACAGATCTACCTTCATCAGACCAACCAGTTAGAATCTGTGAGAATGTAATAATAGTTTTCCCTTCTCACAGTACAATAAATTCTGCTCGATCGCATCCCCATGTTTGTAAAGGAACAAAACCCAAGAGAAAAAATATTTTCAGGACTTTTCAAAAATGACTAGTTATTAATTACTTCCAGATGGTGCTTGAGGCAGACCCCTGTGAAGCCGTGATGTTTGGCTTCAGCTAGGTGTTTTATCTGCACACTGCCCCTCGTGGCTGTTGACTTCTCAGGAGGTGTGGGCTGGATTGCCCACATGGTCACTTTCCGGCTGGTGGCATCTCCTGCTGGTGCAAGCAGCGTACCCTAGCACTGCTGATGGGTCTGATACCCATAACCCAGACTAACTTTAAGTACCATGAAGTATTAGGCGCAATGTATATAATCTTTGATCTCAGGGTTTGGAGAAGGAATAGCAATTTGGCTACCAGGATGTCTGTTGGGTGTTAGGGAAATAAATAAGGGTTTACATACTGTTAATAAATCTATAATCCTGTAATGTTAGTCTTAAACTGCTATATACAAAAACCTTTTGTGTGTCCATGTCCAAAAATATTCAGGTTTATAAGTAGAAAAAAAAAATACTATTCCCTAACCCCAATATCTGTTTATAATTATAAACATGGCTTTGGCACTTTACTCTCTAAAATACTTCAAAATCCTATCTTGTGTTTAGTTTGGGATATTCACTGTACACAAACTTAACGAACCATGGTGCTGTCTCTGGCTTCTCAAAGTCTCTAGAATCTTCCCTGTTGGTTTCTCCACAAAGAGAGAATTTTCATAATTCAGAATGTATAGACGCGGCTCTGGAACTATCCGATAACCCTCTCTATACTTATCTCTATGCTGATGTATTATCTTCCCATTGGTTGCCTACCGCATCTCCCAAGATTTTATTCCTGGTAGTGTGTTTCAAATTTGCCTGGCGCAAACTTCAAGCTACCCTTTTCATAACCTCAGGGACGTAAACGAATGCCTGACCTTTGAAACGAAACTGTAAACTAATGATCATTCTTGAATGGTTTTCTACAGGCAGAAAAGATTACCTAGTTCTTGGTACAAACCTCCAAACAATATACAAGACATAAAGCCATTTTGCACACTACCAAAATAAATCAATATTACCATAATCTTAGGAACAACAAACTCATTAATTAAAAAAATATAGATATGAAGTAATTAAAACATTTATATAAATTATGGAAATTCAATGCAGAGCATTGAGTTTGTGCTTCAAATGCCCTCATTGGCATTTTGAAAATTTATAAGAAACATTTTTCAAAATGGCAATAAACCGCCCTAAAAGAAAATCATATAAATATATATACATACCATTTATACTTCTAAGATTCTCAGAGAAAGCTGGGCCTGTTTTCTTCATAGTAAATGGTTTTCTGGCTGTTTTAACTTTGAGTTATATTTATGCACTTTTGTAGGTGCATTTTCTGCTTAATTTCAGTGTGTTCACTGCACTTCACATGCAATACACATCTTAAGCATAGTTATAATGAAATGCTAAGGCCCGGTTGCATAAAAATCGCTAACTGTAGATCATTAATAACCGAAGATCAGAAATGAACTTAGTTTGCTTCTCCGCGTGGGTTGTATAATACTGATCTTAATTTAATGAACTCAGTTCACTGTTGATCCGAGAACACAAAATCAAATATGGCAACATGACCAACATATGGCAATTTTCGTATTGCATCGAAAGGACTCGAGAATCTTCGGGACCATTCGGATTTATTGGATTCAAATGCACAGGATAACCAATATAGACATAAAAAAGACTTAAATGGAAATTTCTGTTTATGGCTTTTATTTCTGAAAATAGTTTGATTTTATATAGACAGTATAATAATTGACTCTATATTTAAATCATATTTATCAAAAATAGTTAGTTAGTTGACGTTATCTTCATTAAATGCCTAATCCCCCTTCTCTTCTTTTTTTTTTTTTTTTTTTTTTTTTGTTTTCTCCGTTTACAACACTGCGATGGATACTCAAGAAAAGAAAAAGGTGCTTTCTGCTAATTTTAAAAGCGAAGAGAAAGTTATGTTAATAGATATTGTTCTAAAACACAAAGATATAATAGAAAACAAGAAAACAGACAGCAACACCACAAAGAGAAAGGAGGAAACATGGAAGGAAATAACTTCGGAATTTAATTCCAGAAATGTTATTGCACGCGATTGCAAAAGTTTAAGATTGTGATATGAAAACATAAAAAGGCGCACAAAGAAAATAAATGCTGAAGATAAAGTCAAACTTTACAAAACCGGAGGGGGTATGTTTGTGCCTTCTTCCTTGGACGAAAGTGGCCACAAACTGATTGCAGCACTCAGGCCGCAGATTTTGCCAGCTCATTGTGACTTTGACGATGATGTAGATTTCCATCCCGAAGTTATTACAAACTTAAATATGGAGGTCATCTCTAGTTCACCACAGGATGAGGGCTTAGTGGAGGTCTGCAATTTTCAGGAGGAAGAAATACAGCCTGCTGAACCAGAGCCTTCAGCATCTACAAGTGCCAGTTCAACCAGACCATCATGCCCTGAAAAGCAAAGGAAGGAAGAAGACATTAGGATAAAATTCTACAAGAGGAGGTTGGAGTGTTTAGAGGAGGAACATGAACTGAAAATGAAAATTTTAAAGCTGGAGTTTGAACTTAAAAAATCACAGCAAATGTAAATGTTATGAAATAATAAATTAACGTTAATACCTGAAGGTGTTGTTAATAAGTGCAGTTCTCAGTGCAGTGTTTTCCCTTCTATTTCTCTGATTTAAATCAGGTATAGGCAGTTCCTGGTAGATTCTCCTTCCTCTGTAAACAGCACCGTCTATGTCAGGAGTGTCGTCGTCTGCATTAATGGCCAAGGTATGTAATACAAACGTTGCTACTATTATAGGAGGAACTCGAAGTAATTTGATGGCTAATTTCATTCTTATGCATGGAAATCGTCTTCTGACAAAGCCAAAAGACGATTTCCATGATCTGTATATTCATCATTATTCCCACCAGGTGATATAATTGGGATATGTGTGCAGTCTATTGCACCTAAAACTCCTGGAAAATTGCATATGTTATGGAAATCCTGCATAACCCTTCTTACTTAACCCTCTTCCCTAGGCATATTGATGAAATGAGGTCTTAAGGCTGCAATCGCTCTTGTAACTTTGTGTATAGTTCTGCTTGCAGTCCCTTTATTTACATTAAAGATATCCCCAATCACCATTTGGAAGCTCCCAGTTGCATAGAACCAACCGTAATGTAAGAAGGATCATAAACATTGGATAGAGTGCATAATTCCTCCGAGTTTGTGCCCTTAATTGTGCATGTAGCCTATGCTCCAGTTCTTCAACTACATGCTTTGATAGTCGTAATCTCATTTTGAATTCTCTGTCATTAAGCTCTAAGATGGGATTCCTTCTAAGTTGAAAAAGACGAGGAGCCCTTACAAATTCAAAATCCTCACCATCGGAGATATCTGAGTAATCTGACATCTGAAAATATTAGCATAGGTTATAATCAATGAATGCATAGGTTATAAGCAATGCATTCTGCAAGGGAATTGTGAAATATATAGGCTAATTATCTAAATAACTACAAACAAGTGTTACTTACCATTTTATTTAAGTTGTATTAAAACTTGTACTATTTATTTCTTCCTTGTTTAAAGAAAGGACAACTATTATGTATCTTCAGCAGTTCTACTAATCCAAGTTCAGTTAAGTTAACTGGAGAAAATTCAGCAGTCAGATTTGATCTTAGTTCAAGATGCCTTGAACTAAGATCATTGTTTATACAACCAAAATACTAAGTTCAGCTTGAACTTGAGATCAATTTCAGGTCTTTGAACTCAGATTAACTTTTATGCAACCGGGCCTAAGTGAATTATGGTTTTCCTTGCTGGATTCGAGTACAATCCAACCATGCCTCAAATTTTCACTATTTCCAAGCTTTTCCTGATAAAAATGGTTCTAATGGCATTCATATCTTGTCAATTTACTAGTGAACAGTAGTTCATCTTTATTTAAAAATTAGGCAGACTTGCAAAAACAATAAATTTTACAAATGCAACTATTACCCTAAACTTTCTTTTTTTTTAATTACTATTAAATCCAAATTCAGTTATCAACATACCCTTTATTAGGAATTATCTTAATTGTACATATATGACCCTTATGCTTTGTAAAATGGCAATTAAAATTTGTAATACCCTTAAGAAAAATGTTAATTATTTAACAAAATAATTATATGCACTTATATACACATTTATATGGCTCTACAACTTCCTGACAACTACTTAAAACATCTGGAATGAATTTTCGGTTCTATAATGTCTCAACATTTTCTTATGGTATCTCCCCATTACTCTCCCATCTTTAACAGATCTGACCTGAAATGTGTCCTCCCCAAATCTGGGTTCAATTACAGCAGGTCCTTTATATAATGGGTCATTCTGTGATACCTCTTGTTGAGTGCGCTGGATTTGGGAAAGTCTCACCAAAACCAGGTCACCATTTCTGGATTCCATTTTCAGTTTCCTCTCTTTGTCTTTTTCTTTCTTCTGCCTTCTTATTCTTTCCAGGGCCTTTTCACATTTTTGTATAAACTCTGATTCAATGCCTTCCACAATTGGCGGCGATAAGTTCTCGATGATGGGGCTTGCATCCTTTCCAAGCATCATATGTAAGGGCAATGATCCACCCATGCTTTATGCTTTTGGTGACATATCAGCCTGAGGTACGATATAATGTCGCGGTTAGATATCTCACAGAAATTTTCTGATGCATAATATGCAGATGAATGATACAGTTATACACCTAGGTCTTTTAAAGTTTCTACAAATATCTTAATAGTATGTGCATTTACATTGTCAGCAAAAATTGCTGTCATTTTTCCCTATTTTGGAATATAATCTCCCACAATTTTCTGTAGGCAGAACTTTGATGTGATGCTCCTCATGGGATACAGCTTCTCAAAAAGGCTGCTATACATCCACCATGACGAATAGATATGTATAACCAAACTTTCCGGTGGGCATCTCCCCATGAGCATCAATGCATACCAGTGCATTGGGCACATTTCTTATGACAGCTTGTGGTTCGGTGTCATACCTAACATTTAATGGCTTTGCATGCAAACAGGTGTCACAACATGACATAACTTGGCACACTTTCCTTTGTGAATGTTTTACATAGAAGTACTCAGAAGTATTTAATGCTGTTCTCTCACTTCCAGCGTGGATTAGTGCAATATGGAATTCTTTAATTAACTGGAGTTCTAGTCCTTTGATACGTGCAGCTTCCAAACTTTGTGTTTTCTACCTTATAGTTTGTACAGAACATCATTTCGAATACCAACTTTACTTTGTATGCCCTCTTTAATCTCTGGCTCTATACTCACTAATTGTTTTACCTCATCGTCCTCTTGCTGCCATTCAACAATGTCCTTTAAGATTTGTACTAACTGACGGTTCCCAGATAAGTCTAACTTCATCAGAGATGTTTCTGAATAGTCGGCAATTGCTCTCTGGTACAGATCCTTTCAATCTGGACAATAGGTCTGCCAAAACGATGACATGAGTTCAGTGTTTGAAAGAGATTTTTCCTCATCTACTCGAAAGAGTAATTGTCCAATACCTTTGGGTCTAAAATTATCATTAGCAGTTTTGGAATTCAGGGCCCTGGAATCTAACATCATCCCCAGTTGGTTATCCTTTTTCAGCCAGCAGAGAGGGTTTGCGAACAGAGAGGTTGATACTTCTAAGATATCCTGCTCCATCATGCTTTCTTTTACTTCATCAGCTGCCTTCCCTAATGATAATGGTAAACTCTTGGACTTGTGGCTGAAAGGTTTTAAGTCATAGACTTTAAATCTTTGTAAATACACATTGTATTTTGCTGGTTTTTCCAAAAATACACCTCGGTCCTTGCTCAATACCTGATACAATTTATCTTTTTGGCTTGAGTTAAGCTCATGGTCTTGATAAACTTTTTCCCATAACATTCTTTCCTGACCCTCTATTTCCTTTGCAATTTTACATGCATTCAAACCACCCACTATCTTATTGCTCCCATCATAGTCATCGCTCTCACTTATTCTGTAATACAAATTGCTAATGCTAAAATATTCTTCTCCATCAGCTCCATCCGGTATAATCTCCTCACCATTAACTTGCATAATCCTACTGTTTTCATCATCATTAACAGCTTGGATGAAAAAATATTTTTCCTCTGGATCATTTTCCTGACTAGACCTACTTGATCCTGCAGTGTTAACTCTGTTCGCAAATGGTAGAGTGAGTTGACCATTTCCAATAGCAACTTTTAAGCATTTTTCTATAAAGTTAAAAATCAGCTCCAACACATATAAACTATCAGTGCAAATTATTATCTCAGCATTTAGCTTGGGCATTACCATAAAAGTTAGCTCAATATGCCTGTCTCCTAACTCTAATTTCAACATGACTTGAAACTTGATCCGTTCCCTTGACTTTACTATCGCAAGTGTGCAGCAGGCATTACTTACAGGCAATGACAGTAATTTGTGGTTGCTCCCCACTAAAGTTCTATAAAAATGCTCACCTCAAGCTGAAATATTTACCCCACTGTCAAGTTAGTGCTTCTATCTGTTTTCCCAATCACAGTAACCTTAACTTTTGGCGATTCTATGCTTTTGGTCTGATTTGCTTTACTTATGGCTTCAACTTGTTGAGAATTGTGCAAGCTTTCAGCAATTAATGTTGGCCTAAGTTTATGCCTCTTCATCGTTAAGAGTTGCCTCGTCGGCCTCGGATAATTTGGTATTTAGTTTTCTCTGATTATTTGTTGGAGTATAAGTGACACTTTGTATAGGTGCACTTTCCATTCTTTGGGGTTCTTCTACTGGCAGCCTCTCATTTATAGGTGCTGTGGGTGGAGGACTCTCATTTTCAGAATTCCTATACTCATTTCTAACAAATTTGGGTCCCCTATTCCAGTCGTATCTGCCCCCTATAGATGTTCCTTGGTCTACAATTTTGGTATCTTCTGTTATGTCCCCTTTGAAAGTTCATAAAATTCAAGTGATGAGAACCCTGTTCTGATTGATTGCAGTTCCTACTGTTCTGAAAGTTTCTGTGCTGGTTCACCTGATTTGGTTATGTTCAAACCTGGGCATCTGATTCTGACATCATTATTTATCCTGGGGTTTGCACAATGGCTTGCCCCTTGCCCTAAAAATTCTCTGCCCCATGGGCTTCTGTTTGTCCCATTCCCACGTTGAAGAGCCAGGGTATTACTACTATGTTCCTGACAATAGTCTGTGTTAACAGTTCCATGAACTGCATGTAATTCTCTGGGTGTGCTACTATTAAACTAGCCTGTATCAATTCAAAATGTTTAGTAGCCATCCTAATTAACTCCAACTAAGGCATTAGCGGATCTAACATTTTCGCTTTCTGAACCAACTGAAGAAAACAATCAGCCCTTGAAATACCTAGCTTTGGATTGTACTTTCCCTTAGTTACTTCACCCCAGATTTTGTTTTGTTGTGTCATACCAAAATACCTTGTTAAAAATGCTGATTTAAAAACTTTGTAGTCTATCTGGTCCCCAAGTATGACTTGAAGCCAGTTCAACACCCTACCTTTTAGTGATTTCCTCACTACAATCAATAGTACAAAATTTGGGATGGCTTTAAGTGATAAATATTGATCAAGATCTCTTATGTAATTTCTAGGACATTCTGAAGGTGGCACTAGTTCATTGATCAGTTGAAAAGGAGTGGAATTTGAGCCAGGATGGTTTGTATTCTGCATAGAAGAATCACCATGTACATGCGAGGAATGATTACTACATCCTGATAGTGTTGGCATTGCATCAGCATGGAGCGAAGACTTGCTCAGTGTATCGCACTGTCCATCGCTGGTGGTGCTAGAGCTAGGCAAACTGGGTGTTGTGCCTACATTTCTACTATTTACCATCTCTTTCAAATTTTGAACATCTGATTCTAAAGTACTTGTTTTCTCTGCCAATCTGCTCAACTTAGCGTCCCCATGAAATTGGGTAGCATTGGGAGAAAGACTATTGTTTTAACAGTCTCAATTTCTGTATTTTATATCCTATTATTTTCATTAATATGCTCTCTTAGCTTTGCAAATTCTGCTTGTGTGATACTTTCAAGCTCCTTTTGCTACCTCCTATTGAGTTCTGTCTCTCATGCATCTCTCTACTTAACCTCTCCTGTTCAATTCTTATATTTACAATATCTGACCTAACCTCATCACGTATGTGAGTGATGCTACTACTATTTTCTTTGCACATTGACCTTAACTGTTCTGTTTCACAGCGCATCGACTCCATGCTCGTCTTAGGTCTTTAGTAGCATGTTTTACCAATGAATGCAGTTCTTTCTTTGCTACAGAAATATTCACATGGTTCACTGGTGATTCTAGTTGCCCTGTGTATACAGTTTGTTTCAGTTCCACATCTACACCGATATCCACATTACTTTCACTGTTTACTCCTGCATTGTTATTTACAACTGCCTTCTGCTCGGGGATTCTCCATCTTGTTGGAAACTAAACACTCTGTTACACAACAACATATGAAATAAACATGGAAAACCCTTACTTTAAGTTCCTGTCTTTGGAGGTGTCCTTCTGGTGTAGCCATAGAAATTCCTCCTCCATCGTGCTGGCACTGTTTAGCCTCCACGTATGGGTGCCAATTTATGAGGCAGACCTCTGTGAAGCTGTGATGTTTGGCTTCAGGCTAGGCATTGCCCGCTTCTCACTGCCCCTTGTGGCTGTTGACTCCTCAGGAGATGTGGGCTGTATCACACACGTGGTCACTCTCTGGCTGGCAACATTTCTTTCTGGTGCAAGCAGCGTACCCTAGCACGTACCCTAGCACTGCTGATGGGTCTGATACCCATAACCCAGACTAACTTTAAGTACCATGAAGTATTAGGCGCATTGTATATAATCGTTGATCTCAGGGTTTGGAGAAGAAATAGCGATTCGGCTACCAGGATGTCTGCTGGGTGTTAGGGAGATAAATAAGAGTTTAATAAATCTCTAATCCCATAATGTTAGTCTTAAACTGCTTTATGCATGAGTCTTTTGGATGACCATGTGCGAAAAGTATTCTAGGTTTACAAGTATAAAAAGACAAACTATTCCCTAACCCCAATATCTGTTTATAATTATAACATGGCTTTGCCACTTTTCTCTCTAAAATACTTTGAAATCCTATCTTCTATTTAGTTTGGGATATTCACTGTACAAAAAAAAATAGAACCATGGTGTTGTCTCTGGCTTCTCAAAGTCTCTTGAACCTTCCCTGTTGGTTCCTCACAAAGAGAGAATTTGCATAATTCAGAATGTGTAGACATGGCTCTGCAACACTCCGATTACCCCCTCTATACTTATTTCTATGCTGATGTATTAGCTTCCCATTGGTTGTTTCCCACGTCTCCCAAGATTTTATTCCTGGTAGCTTGTTTCTAATTTGCTCAGTGTGAAATACAAGCTGCCCTTGTAGGTGTAAACAAACTCCTGACCTTTGAAACAAAACGGTAAGTTAATGATCCCTCTTGAATAGTTTTCTGCAAGCACAAATGTTCCCTAGTTCTTAGTACAAACTTCCAAACAATATATAAGATATAAATCCATTTGGCACACTACCAAAATAAATCAATATTACCATACAACAAACTCGTTAATTAAAAAAAGTATGCATATGAAGTAATTAAAAACATTTATACAAATTATGGAAATTCAATGCAGAGCATTGAGTTTCTGCTTCATGCTACAAAGTATATAGCGCAGATGTCTGGAGATTAGTTTCGGAGGTTGGCAATGATTGTTACAAATGATCTAGAAGTTGCCATCTATGCAAGCTGCAATAAGGCTTGCAGTCTTCGATTGGTTGTGTCTTTGCACATGTACAATGGCAGACCTTTGGACTCGCATCACATGTTATAAGAAATCCTGCTTTGTTCGTTAATGGGTATACAAACTATTCCTATAAGGACTTATTTTTATCTATTTCATTTTCATTGTGATAAACCTTTGCAGAAATAACTATATTCACATTTTTTTTGTAGTTAGTAAAGTGACACTCAAATGCTGAGAGCTATACATATGTGGGACTTCCATAATGCTACGACAAGCAGTGTAATGAACTCCTTAAATCTGATGTCACAGCTAGCCATTGCTATGGAGATGCCCAACCCTCTCGCTATGCAACTCTGATTCCTAATTCAAGTTTGTGTAGGCCTCTAATATAATTTTTAGTGCAACTGTGCTGTGATACACCAGATTCACTTACTTTCGGTCGAGCCACCATGTGTAGTATAGTTGAACTGCGATCAAGGGTGTTTTCTCTCCTGAAGGTTGTGTATTTCTTCCCTGAAAGTTAGCACATGACACTTGCCCATTCCGTAATAGGTACAATACTCAGATTTGCACTAGTAAATCCAGGTATTATTCCTGAATTAAGAAATTCCAAATTTTCAGGTTTAAAGTATAGTATATCACAGCTAGTGTCAAACTGGAAATATAACTAACCATACAGCAAATGTATGTTATTTAGACACCGTGACATTATCTAGACTTTGCAATTGCTTGGGTTATCCAAGCTTAGATACAGCGGGAGGTATAATTATTATAAATTTTGTATTTATAATTAACTATTGCAGGGATTGCACACAATTACAAAATCATCCCAAACATTTCATTTACTTCAGCAGTGTTTGGTTTGATTCTGTCTCTTTCTGCTCTTCTTTTTTGTAAGATTAGCTTAATGAGTTGAGAGTATCTAAAGTGTTAGCAAATTTTAAACTATATAAAACTTTGATAACTTTACAAACATATGGTTTCTCAGTGCAAAGATTACGAAAATGCATGTACAACAAATTTTGCATTAATGTGCAGTCACATTTGAAGCTGGATTTAACCCATGATTAACTGCTGTAATTGAAATCTTAAACTTGAACAAATTAAAAAATAGTTTTTTTTCCAACGATTAAGCTTTAACTCACTGAAAGAAAATGAGGTTTTGTGCTAAACAATGTGTATTTTGTGTATATTTTAAGACATGGTATTACAAATGGTTTATGTGCAGTTTATCCTTAAATGCCACTATTATATTACAGAAGGTGCAAAGTGAGAGGGGAGAAGCAAGATGAAAACTATGAAGATTCTTCAATTCGTTTCTCAGTATGAAATAACTCTGTGCAAATGAATATATGCAGGTGATAAAACTGTAGAGAGTATATGGTTCAAGGAAATCCACATTTCATTAAGGTAAGACATTGAATACACATTTCATTAATGAAGTCATCTCACACCTTGTACTGCTGTGTCACAATACACAATGAAATGCAAATTAAATTACTCTGTGTGCCTCTCATAAGTTGTTTCTTTCATCCTCTCTTTTTAGCAGTTATATGAGAAACAAAATGATTAAACATGTGTTATAGTAGCATCTAACCTACTCCGTTAACTTAGTAATACTCGTAGCATGTGATATTTAATAATAGCTTACTTCATATTTTTGTACCTCTCCTCCCGGTTTAATAAGTTTCTTACAAAGGTGCAGTATTTTAATATAAAAAATCTTAAATTCTCTCTTCCTTCTCTACCCTACATTGTTCATTAATGGGTATACAAACTATTCTTTGAGAACTTACATTTCTGTCTACTTCATTTTCATTGTGATAAACCTTTGCAGAAATATCTATATTCACATTTTGGTATAGATACTGATGTAACAGACAGTCACATGCTGAGAGCTATACATATGCAGGCCTCAATACTCCATTCTCTTTCCATAATATCACAACAAGCTGCATAATGGACTCCTTAAAGCCGAGGTACCCCGGTCAAATATTTTAGTCCAATACTCTTCAAACTACAAATTGGATTATGGGACATCAGATAATTTAATTGTATTTAATTTTCGTCCAATTCCAGTTTGCTACAACAGGTTACAGCAGTTTCTAATTTTTGGTCCATACATATGAAATCAACCAATGAGTGACCTGGTGGGAATGACGTTATAAGATAGCAGCTAGCGCTGGGTTTTCCTTTCCGCCAACGTGATAGTTTGTGTGAAACTTTGCTGTATTTTGTAGACATTTTCCTAAGTAATAGGGTTATAGTAGCTGAGCTATGGTTGAAATACACATTTTTTGTGCGGCAGAGATTTATGTGATAATTACTTGGGTACTTAAAACCCATGCAAATGCATTTTATTGGACCCATTTGTACCTAACCTCTTTTGTCAACAAAAATATAAAAATGTGATTGTTGGTTCATCTGATGGTATGGACTGCCTCATATTTGTGTCTTGGCGAATGATTTTTGCTTCAACTAAGGGCAGCAATTTTCCAAACAATTTTCGTCCATTCTAAGGAATTAAAAATAATTTAGAAACGAGTTCATTTTGCAGCATATGTAGTACACCAACTTCCTTGCCCTGCATTCCTACGTTCCAGCCATAGTATAGTCCACCAACACCTCTTTATTAATTTTTTCTTTCTATAATAATATGCTCTTGCAATGGATTCATTTACTAAGCTTGCGACAGCGAACGTAAATAATTGTGGATCAGCAACCTCCACCATTTTCTATCAGCTGTTTGTGTTCATGCGAGAAATATTTGGACCAATACACACTCTCGTGGGAATGGAATGCGGAAATTGTACACAACGTTCATGCTGTATAAAAAAGTTTTGGACCAAATTTTGACTGTGGTACATCGGCTTAAGTTTGACTACACAGCTAGCCATTGCCATGAAAATGCCCAGCCTTCTCTCTATACAACTCTGATTCCTAATGCTAGTTTGTGTAGGCTTCTAATGTAATTAATCATTTTTAGTGCAGCTGTGCTATAATACACCAGATTCAATCGATTTGGGTTGAGCCACCATGATTAGAATTGTTGAAGTGGGACTAAGGGCATTTTTCCCTCGATGATTGTGTGCCTTGTCCCTGAAAGCTAACACATGACACTTCGCTACTCTCCCATTCCATAATAGGTACTGTACTTGGATTTGTATTAGTAACACAAAGTATTATTCCTGAATAATGAAATTCCAGAATTTCAGTTTTAAAAATATTGTATATCTCAGCTACTCTCAAATTGGAAAAACTAACCTAACCTAACTAACCGTATGGCTAACATATACTATTTGGACCTCATGACATTACCTAGCCAATGCAATTGCTGGGATTACCCAAGCATATCATAAATGTTCTATTTATAATTTGATATTGCTGTGTTTACAAAGTCACCCCAAACTTTGAATTTACTTCTGTATTTGATTTGATTCTCTCTCTTTCTGCTTTTATATATATGTTTCTCCCAAACATATTTACATATCTTTGTTATACCAGACAAAATGGCTTCCAAAGTAAGCGCTCACACACATGCTGCGATTACAGCCACTAAGCTGATCACAATAGAAAAATAGTTTACCATTCCTGACATTGTCATTTGGCTTGCCTTTTAAACTGAAGTAGACAGCAATTCAGGAACACCATGTATGGTTTTACATGTGGATGAGGTTTTGTGTTAGTAATCATCTGATGACTTTATTGCTGGGTTATCCATGGCTCTAGCAGATCCACTGTGAAACATCTATCTAGTGATTCAAATATCATAAAATACACCCAATGCAGAGGGAAAGTTGGGCTCTTCTTTTGAATATGTGACACACGATTTTTTCCAAGTTCGACCAACAAGAGTAGAATATTTTTATGAAGTACAGCTTTAGATTATTTTTTAATCTGATGTGTATTTTAATGACTTAACTATGATTTCATGCTGGGAAACGTTTTTTAAACATATGATTTACAGTCCTTTATTTATTTACTTTCTGCTCATGTAGCCATACTGAAGAATGCAATGCAGCCAAGTTATCCATCTTATATCACTTAACACAATGTTGCCAACAGTCTTTTTTCATAAATTACACTAACAGTATAACCATGTACACTGTCTCTAAATTACAATGACTAGCTATGTACACTATGTTAAGTAAGCTTAGTCTAAACCTAATTGCTGTCTTCCACAAGTTCCTGGAAAGGATCTGCTGAACGGTTTTTGGTGTAAAACTGTGCCAAAAATATTAAAAAATGCAATTCCCATTGAATACTGCCCTTGCAAAGACATTATCATAGAATAATATTAATGATATATATATATATATAGTAATAATAATGACCATAATAATAAAATAATAACAATCATAATCTTATATTGTAATTATTATGATGATTATTAAAGTTTAACACACTTTAACCTGGACGATGAATGAAATAGGTGAAATGACTCTCAAATAAACTCATGGTGCATGGTACTTAAAGTAACATGACATTCATCATCTCACGATAATGGAACCCCCCCCCCCCCCCGAAAAAAAAAAGGAACTTATCTGGATAACTCACCTTAAGCAAGATTGAACTTGGGACCTCTTGAATGTAAGGCAGACACACTACCCCCACACTATGCAAGTGGGCTATTATTATGAATCAATAATCGTTATTACTATTATTATTATTATTATTATTATTATTACCAACTTCACGGTGATAACTGAACAGTCAAATACTATCTCAAACATTGGCCTCCAACAGAGCACTCCATTACCTCATGTGAATGCTTGTAAACAAAGCAGTGGATGAGGAAAGGAAAATTTTGTGGCAATAGCCTTGCCCACTCGAACCTTTGCCCACAGACTCTGTGACTTTTTCATGTCCAGTTCTAAAAAGAAAAATATAGTTAATTACCAGAACATTATTCATGCCAAAAGTCATAAAAATAGGTGTCTATTTTAACATATGCTATCTGTAGCAAAACTCAGGAAATTTGCAGTCCTGTCTCTTAATGGGATGCAGGGTGGCATTACATTCAGAAATTAACATTCTTGTTCTTTGCAGACGCTCTCAAATAATAGTTGCAGACATGCCTCTGTTTCATTGAGGTAAACCAACAGATTTGTCTTATTAATCAGACGAGCCATTTCTAAAACTGTGTTTTAATCTGTAAGAATAGGTATCACCAAGAACAAAAAGCCTTTGCTTCTCACGCTATAATAAATTCTGCCTGATGGCTTCTTTGTGTTTGTAAAGCAATAAAACCCAAGAGAAAGTTTGGTCAGGACTTTTAAAAATGATTGGATGTTAATATTCCCCATATTATTTGCTATGTTGATGTCTGGGAATTATTTACAGAAGTTGGCTTTGATTGTGAGAAATGAAGAGCATGTTGGTTGCTATGCAAGAAACAATAGGGCTCATAGTCATCTGTCATTTCTGTCTACTTGCACATGCTTATTGGCGAACCTTTGGATTTAGAAAATTTGCTCGCCTCCTTGCATCACATGTTATAAAGTATCCTAAATTATCCTTTACCTTGGCTTCTTTGTTGCGTGTTTAGCTCAGAGAGAGTATGAGGGTCATTTTTAAGTAAGAATTGATTGTGCTTAGTGTTCGCTCAAGGTATTAGGTAATGTTGATTCAAGACTAGCCACTCTCAGCCAGTTCCCCACTACTCTGCCAGTAAGTTTTAATGTTCTATCTGTGTTGGTTGTTTAGTTGTGCTGCATTATTTGTTGCCATGTAAATTAATAGTCCTGCTGATGGTGAAATGTGTTTTGTCATTTGGTTTATAAACATAGAAAAGGTCTATTCCATTGAAATTTTATCTTCAAATTATTTTTCCTAGACGCAGTGTTATGTTTTCCCAAAAGCAGTATTATATTTAATGCAATTTTACTAATTGTTGAGTTAAAACAAGTTAAAAAAAACTAACAATTATTTAGCTATTTCAGTATGTATTCTTATTAATTGCATAGAAGGTCAATTAACACATAATTTAAAAGTTGACACATGTCAGTGTTAAAATACAATATAATGTTCCAAACAAAGAAAAATACTACATATCTGGGCACAATATTGATACAAACAATTTATACATACACTAGCAAACATACAAACAAGCAAATTAAATACAGTATTTAAATGCCATAGACGCAATATAAGGCAACAAAGAACACTACAAACCTGGCCATAATATTGTTACACAATTTATACACACATACAAACATCAAAAGTAAAATACTAGAAAATGGTACTGTGAACCAACAAAGCAGGTACACGACATCTTAGATTATATTTTAATTTTCAAATGAAAAAAATAGCCATTGTAACCAAATGTCCCGCTTTTAAGTTTATTCTCCTTTCAGTGAGAACATTGTTGTAGGAGAAAATTAACTTTTCAGACTCTACATTGTAACTTGGTATTCATATTGCTTTTAGATACTTTTCTGCAAACCTAGGATATGAAAGATTCACATGTAGGGCTTCCACTATATCAGTGTTGCTCTGCAACATCTGCTTGAAGATTTCAACTCTCCAAAACCTAAAACCATGTCCTGAGTATTCACACCCTGCAGATCAGGAATATTCTGAAGTTTTTTAAGTACCACAGGGTTCATGTCTGTAACAGCGACTACCCTGGGATCCAAAATGTATTTTCCATTCTCCATGGATTTCGGGCAGAACTGGTGTACAAAAAAGTTAATAAAGCCAAAAATAGAAAGAGAATTAAAGAAGTCAGCACACTCACTCAAAACCAGAAAGAAAACAAGATCTACAAGAAGTTTACATACCACCCTACAACTTTCTACAAATTCCAGAGGATCTTCAAAAGACATAACATCATTCTAGCCCCTAAAAACAATTACTCTATAAAAAACATTTTAAATTCCAAATTAAAAGATGATATCCCACAAGAAAACAAACCAGGAATATATCAGTTCAGCTGAAATGACTGTGAAAAAATCTACATCGGCCAAACAAAAAGAAATATAAAAACCAGGGCAAAAGAACACCACAGAAATATTAAACTCAAACAAGAAGAAAAATCTGCAGTAGCTTGGCATTTTTGGAAAGAGAAACACACTATAAGTAGAAGCCCAAAAATCCTCAAAAACATCACAAGGAAGACAGAATTAAAAGTTTGGGAAAACATATATATTTGGAAAAACAAGAACCGGGTTTTCAATTTTGAAATCCCGCCAGGCGATCTACTCATCCAGAAGTTCATCAAACCACCACCAGGGACAGAGACAACCACCACAGCAAGCAATGCCGGTAGTCGACCAAAGGAATTGACAATGGAAGCACATGGCTTCTGAAACATGTTTTCCGAAATAAAAAAGTAAGTGATGTAGTGTTACAAAATCGACTCAACTAAATTTTAATTACCTGGAAGAAGTTCGACAATGGAAAGCGTACGAGTTCTCATTGAACAGTTGAGGCAAGAAATGCGTGTAGGATTTGAAAAGTGCAGCCTAAAATCGCTGGAAAGTGCCGTGGAGAATGTGACAGTTTGAATGCGTGCTCTGGAAGAGAAAATGGATTATTTAGAGAACCACTCTCGTAGAAATAATATTGTGGTATATGGTGTGACGGAAGAAGCGGGAGAGAGTTGGGAAATGACGGAGGAAATAGTGAAAAGGGTCATCTCACAAATAGGAATCGAACCCCGCGAGTTTGATGTGGAGAGAGCCCATTGTGTAGGTCGACGTGGCAATGTAAGGCGACCTATTGTGTGTAAACTGGCCCATTATAAACTCAAGGTGGCCATCCTTCGAGATGCTCATTATTTACGGGGAACGGGAATAAGCATTAGCGAGGACTTTAGCCAGCGTGTAAGAGAAGAGAGAGAATTCTTAAAGGGACACATGTTCGAGGCCAGGAGGCAGGGCTGTCATGCTGTATTGCGCTATAACAAGTTCTTTATTAGCGGACGAGTCTGGAACCGACAGGAGCTGGAGCGCATGGAACAGCCTAGAAGTAGTGCGGAAACCGAACCCAGGACAGGGCAGCTAGAGCAGGTAGCCAGTGCATCAGCCCAACAGGTAGCAGGTCCCTCAGCAGAACATCAGGTGCCTCAAGTTATGTTGACAGGGAGGGGCAAAGAGGTGAGGAGGGTGAGACAGTCTTCGCCGGAAAAGCCAACAACAACGCCCCTCCGTGCCCTTAGGCTGACAACAGCTCGACAAAGGGTCAGCCAAGTTGTAGGAAGACCATCAGCAAGGAAGCAATAGGACCCAACCCCTTCTCTGAGGATTGTCACATGGAACATCGAAGGCTTCAAAAAAAGGTTGGGTTACGAGAATTTCTTGTATTTCCTTAATGATTTTGACGTTGTATGTTTAACAGAAACTTGGTTGAAAAACGGAGATAATGTAACACTTGCTAATTTCCATAGTTTTAGTAGGGGAAGGGAGACACGGGGAAGGAGGGGAAGGTGGCCAGGAGGGGTATCAGCTTCATTCAGGTCTGAGCTGGAGGCTGAGATAACTAAATTAGAAATCAGTTTGGAAGGGGTGATTGCTGTATCTTTGGCACAGGGGGGAGTACAAATAATAGTTATAGGATTATACAACCAGCCAGCAACGTCCAAGTATGCAAACAGGAATTTCTTCAGTGACTTAACCGAAACGTTAGTGCAGTTACAGGAAAAGTTTCCAGGAACTGAATTAATTCTCTTAGGAGATTTTAATGCGAGGTTAGGAGGGGAGAATATTTCTCTAACGGGGAGTCATCAATGGGGGAGGAATTCCGCAAAGGTCAACGAAAGAGCAAGGATAGTTTTATTAATGGGGAGGACAGACAATTACTTGCTTTCTGCGATGCCTTCTCTTTAGAAATAATGAATGGCAAGTACGGTGAGGATCGAGAGGGAGAACTCACTTTCATAAATGAAAATGGGGGTAGTGTAATAGATTTTATTTTAATAAGTCAGGGTTTAATTGGCAGAATTAGAAATTTTTGGGTGGGGGATCGTATCGAGTCACATCACTGTCCAGTTGTCCTGGAACTGAATATAGAGACGGCCATAGTGGCGCATGCACCTGAAGAGGGGCAGGGGGACGAAGGGAGATTCATTAGTAAATTTATATGGAAACCGATAGAAAAAGAAGTATTTGTTGATAAATTAGAAAGAAGATTAGGGGAAAGGAACGCAGGCACAGCGGAGGAACTAACGCATATAATAGCAACGGCTGCGGGGACAATGAAAGTCCAAATGCATGGTAGGGTAAAACGATTCAATGGTTGGTATGACCAGCAATGCAGAGCTGTAAAGAAACAAGCAGAGGAGGCTCTGTCAAAATTCAGAAGGGAGGGGGGAGATGACATTAGGAAACTGTTTACGAAAAAGCGAAGGGAGTATAAACAGCTCTTACGGGAAAAGAGAACTATGTGGCAAGACAAAATTACTCAGAAAATTAGTAATATGTTAACATGGGGGGATAACGCTGAGATGTGGCAAGTAGTAAAACATTTAAGAGGCAACTGTCAGGCACCCAACGAAATTTCTCCCAGAAAATGGGCAATGCATTTTATGGGAATATTCAGGAAAGGTGAAAGGGAAGGAATTTTTATAAAGGAAGTGCAAATTTTGGGAAATCTTGAGATCCCAATACTGGACGAAGAAATATCAGTACGAGAAATAGCACAGGCGCTGAGGAGCCTGAAGGAAGGCAAAGCTCCAGGGTTGATGGGCTGCCCCTCGGAAGTTTTTAAAGCTGCAGCCAATGTTAATGAGTTTGGTAGGAGTATGCTCCAGATATGTAACAGATTGTTTATTGAGGGGAATTACCGTACTTGTTGGGGAAAGGGCATGATTCATCCCATTTATAAAGGGAAGGGAACTATTGGAAATCCGGATAACTATAGGGGGGTTACTCTTTTGCCAATTATGGAGAAAATTTATTGTAGAGTGTTATATAACCGAATAAAGGACTGGGAATCTAAATTTGGCAAACTTTCAAAATTTCAAATGGGTTTCAGAGAAGGACACAGTACCATAGATGCCGCTTTTATATTAGACACTTTAAGGACGAAGCAACTGTTAGTTAAGCGGGGAAAGCTTCATTGTGCTTTTGTGGACTTTAAGAAGGCATTTGACTCTATCAATCGAAATGCATTATGGTACAAACTAGGCAGAAAGGGGTTATCAAGTAAAATGGTTAGAGCATTGCAGGCAATGTATCAAAATGTCGAATTCTATGTGAAGTACGACAGAAACAGAGTGTCCGAGGGCTGCCGAAGCTATAGGGGAGTGAGGCAGGGTTGTATTTTATCTCCCTTGCTATTTAATCTCTTTGTGGATGATATTACTGATACAATGATAGCAGAGAATATTCAAGCGCCAGTAGTAGCGGATTTGCAGATCCCAACACTTTTATACGCAGACGATTTAGTATTGTGCTCTACGACAGTAAACGGATTGCAACGAGGACTGGACAAACTTAAGAACTATTGCGATGAATGGCTACTTACAGTTAATGTGAATACGACTAAGGCAATTACTTTCAAAAAGGGTTGTGTTTATAGCAGGGAGGAGACTTGGACATATACAGGACAGATACTGGACAATGTTAAATCTTTTGTGTACTTAGGACTCACATTTACAATGAACTGAAAATGGACAAAACACATTGACATTGCAAAACACAAGGCAAGGGTGAAAGCGGCGGAAGCTCTCCGGATACGCTGCAGAATTCCGAATATCTCCATAACCTTAATGGAAACTGTATATGGAGCAACAGTTAGATCCACAATGACATACGGAGGAGAAATATGGGGGTGGGAACAAACAGGAAATCTGGATCAAGTGAGGACCCAATTTTTGAAAGGAATTCTGGGTGTAGGGAGGGGTACGGCAGACTGCGGAATAATGAGGGAATTCGGGGCACATAGTGAAACGATAGAGTGCAAAATCAGAGCAGTTAAATATTGGATGAGAATCGTTCATGGAAACCAATCTCTAATTAGGGCAGTCTGCTACCGTGAACAGTTGCGAATGGAAGGTAATTTGACGTGGGCATCAAAATTAAAGAAAGGGTTGGAAACCATTGGGATGGGAGACATTTGCATGGCGGGGCAGGAAAACAGGCAAAGTATTTGGAGAAAAATTAAGAAACATCTCTGTGATATTGACAGACAGCAAATGATTGTGCAATGCACAGAGAAGTTGTCATTAGAAGTACAGTCTGGGCTGAAATCGGAGTGGGGTATGGAGCAATACATCAAAACAGGTACCAAACTCATTAGAGAGGGGCTCGCATGGATTAGAATAGGAGCATGGAGGAGCACGAAAATTTCTGACGAGAATGGTACGAGAATCTGTCCCATTTGCGAGGAGGAAGAGTCGTGGACTCACATCTTGGCAAGATGTAGGGGTACGGAGGAATGACAGGAAAAATATTTGCCGCGATTCTTTACCACTGCGAATGTAGGGATAGAAGCATGTTGGACGCTACTGGTAGGCACGGAAAACATGGACGGGCTAGGTAAATTTATACTTAAGGCAAGACAGCTGAGATCTGAGGAGGCTGCCAATAGGGAAGGGGGGGGGGATAAGATCAACTAAACAAAAGTGACTACAATGTTCTAAATACATATATATTATGTCATACTTAGGTCACTGTTGTGCTAGGGTTGTATATATTATGTGTATATATGTCTTATAAGTGTAATTATCTATTATAAGAGGGTGCATTTATGAAGGTGTACTCTGTGCTGTAAATTTAAATTGCTATATTTTAATATCTTTGTATCTTTATTTTCGGATTCACTCTTAATTTTATTGTTGTTTAATATTGCTTTTGACTGTGTATTTCCTTTGTCTTTTTATTTTCGTGTTTACTCTTTTAATTCTTTGTTGTGGTTGTTGTTTTGATATTGCTTGTAATGTGTATTACAAAAGCACGTACGGTCTGTGGACCCGTGCAACTGTTGAAATTCTATGTATGATATTGCTATGTTAATAAATACACTTATTCATTCATATAATATATATATCATCATGTGTACAGTTAGTCCCTAAATTTCTAGCTATGTACACTATACATTTCACTCACACATTAACTAAGCCTAGCCTAAACCTAATTCTACACCACAGGGTACAGCTTTATAATGTCTTCCACAAGTTCCTGAAAAGGGTCTGCTAAATGATTTTAGGTGTCTGTATGCCACAAATACTCACATATGTGAGCATCCAAATGTTTGCGTCAAATGCTGCCCTAAGATAGGCGATGCAGTAGAGCTCGCCAGCAAGATTCACTGTTATTCATATGCACATTTCACACTGGATCTACAAAATGCACAGGATGATTTACTACCAGGTGGGCAGAAAGTCCTCCAGCCATCCACCCATTGTAGCCCCAGGCATTCTTGTACATTGTGCTGTTGAACTCTCTTTACATACCCTGCAATTAAATTGTAGAGCATGTTTGTATTGCTATTATTTGGACATATCAGCATCCACACCTCATTTGTGTACATGTATCATTCCAAGGATCCAGTTGTCCTCTACAATTCACCCCTGAAGGAATTTCCATCCTCCTATTTGACATTCGGCAATTGCAATGATGTGACCAGGACCATTAAATTTCCCCTCTTGATGTGCATATGGTATCACTAGAGACCATGCATACTTTGCGGCAAACTGAACCATTTAGATGCTGTCTACAAGCTCACAAATTGGTCTCCAGGCATACACTCCATTGTTGGCACCATGTATGATTTTTGTAAGAAAATGAGTGTATGAGGAAAATAATTTGCCTTCTGCTCGAACCATGTATCTGCAAAACTTGGAACATTTTTGGTCCCATATCTTAATGGGTGCAAGCCGCCCTCCGTGGTGTAATGGTTACCATGCTAGCTTCATATACCCAAGGTCGCGGGTTCAAACCCGGCGGAGGATGATGGATTTTTTCGGGTGTAAAAATCCTTAGCATGGCTTCCTTTGGAAGGGAAGTAAAGCCGTTGGTCCCGCGTCATAGATTTATGGCATGTAAAAGAACCTCAAGCCTGATAAAGAGGCCTCTGAGCAAAATTAAGTGGTCTTTCACACCCAATATAGAATAGGATGCTGATAACCACAGTAGTTAAAGAGCGTCCATAAATAACACTCCATTTATTTTATTTTAATGGGTTCAAGAAACAGTGATTCAAAACACAATATTCTCTCTTGTTTTCAGCAGACCTTTGTCAAATAATGATTGAATACAAGCCTCCTAATCATTGTAGGTAAACCTACAGATCTACCTTCAATTAGAATATCTGAGAATGTAATAACAATCGTCCCTTCTCATAGTACAATAAATTCCGCTCGATCGCATCCCCGTGTTTGTAAAGGAACAAAACCCAAGAGAAAATATTTTCAGGAGTTTTCAAAAATGACTAGTTATTAATTACTTCCAGATGGTGCTTAAGGCAGACCCCTGTGAAGCTGTGATGTTTGGCTTCAGCTAGGTGTTGTCTGCTGCACACTGGCCCTCGTGGCTGTTGACTTCTCGGGATATGTGGGCTGGTGGCATCTCCTGCTGGTGCAAGCAGCATACCCTAGGACTGCTGATGGGTCTGATACCCAGAACCCAGACTTACTTTAAGTACCATGAAGTATTAGGTGCAATGTATATAATCTTTGACCTCAGGGTTTGGAGAAGGAATAGCAATTTGGCTACCAGGATGTCTGTTGGGTGTTAGGGAAATAAATAAGAGTTTACGTACTGTTAATAAATCTATAATCCCATAATGTTAGTCTTAAACTGCTATATACAAAAATCTTTTGTGTGCCCTTGTCCAAAAAGTATTCAGGTTTATAAGTACAAAAAAAACAAACTATTCCCTAACCCCAATATCTGTTTATAATTATAAACATGGCTTTGCCACTTTACTCTCTAAACTACTTCAAAATTCTATCTTGTCTTAAGTTTGGGGTATTCACTGTACACAAACTTAACGAACCATGGTGTCGTCTCTGGCTTCTCAAAGTCTCTTGAACCTTCCCTGTTGGTTCCTCACAAAGAGAGAATTTGCATAATTCAGAATGTGTAGACATGGCTCTGCAACACTCCGATTACCCCCTCTATACTTATTTCTATGCTGATGTATTAGCTTCCCATTGGTTGTTTCCCACGTCTCCCAAGATTTTATTCCTGGTAGCTTGTTTCTAATTTGCTCAGTGTGAAATACAAGCTGCCCTTGTAGGTGTAAACAAACTCCTGACCTTTGAAACAAAACGGTAAGTTAATGATCCCTCTTGAATAGTTTTCTGCAAGCACAAATGTTCCCTAGTTCTTAGTACAAACTTCCAAACAATATATAAGATATAAATCCATTTGGCACACTACCAAAATAAATCAATATTACCATACAACAAACTCGTTAATTAAAAAAAGTATGCATATGAAGTAATTAAAAACATTTATACAAATTATGGAAATTCAATGCAGAGCATTGAGTTTCTGCTTCATGCTACAAAGTATATAGCGCAGATGTCTGGAGATTAGTTTCGGAGGTTGGCAATGATTGTTACAAATGATCTAGAAGTTGCCATCTATGCAAGCTGCAATAAGGCTTGCAGTCTTCGATTGGTTGTGTCTTTGCACATGTACAATGGCAGACCTTTGGACTCGCATCACATGTTATAAGAAATCCTGCTTTGTTCGTTAATGGGTATACAAACTATTCCTATAAGGACTTATTTTTATCTATTTCATTTTCATTGTGATAAACCTTTGCAGAAATAACTATATTCACATTTTTTTTGTAGTTAGTAAAGTGACACTCAAATGCTGAGAGCTATACATATGTGGGACTTCCATAATGCTACGACAAGCAGTGTAATGAACTCCTTAAATCTGATGTCACAGCTAGCCATTGCTATGGAGATGCCCAACCCTCTCGCTATGCAACTCTGATTCCTAATTCAAGTTTGTGTAGGCCTCTAATATAATTTTTAGTGCAACTGTGCTGTGATACACCAGATTCACTTACTTTCGGTCGAGCCACCATGTGTAGTATAGTTGAACTGCGATCAAGGGTGTTTTCTCTCCTGAAGGTTGTGTATTTCTTCCCTGAAAGTTAGCACATGACACTTGCCCATTCCGTAATAGGTACAATACTCAGATTTGCACTAGTAAATCCAGGTATTATTCCTGAATTAAGAAATTCCAAATTTTCAGGTTTAAAGTATAGTATATCACAGCTAGTGTCAAACTGGAAATATAACTAACCATACAGCAAATGTATGTTATTTAGACACCGTGACATTATCTAGACTTTGCAATTGCTTGGGTTATCCAAGCTTAGATACAGCGGGAGGTATAATTATTATAAATTTTGTATTTATAATTAACTATTGCAGGGATTGCACACAATTACAAAATCATCCCAAACATTTCATTTACTTCAGCAGTGTTTGGTTTGATTCTGTCTCTTTCTGCTCTTCTTTTTTGTAAGATTAGCTTAATGAGTTGAGAGTATCTAAAGTGTTAGCAAATTTTAAACTATATAAAACTTTGATAACTTTACAAACATATGGTTTCTCAGTGCAAAGATTACGAAAATGCATGTACAACAAATTTTGCATTAATGTGCAGTCACATTTGAAGCTGGATTTAACCCATGATTAACTGCTGTAATTGAAATCTTAAACTTGAACAAATTAAAAAATAGTTTTTTTTCCAACGATTAAGCTTTAACTCACTGAAAGAAAATGAGGTTTTGTGCTAAACAATGTGTATTTTGTGTATATTTTAAGACATGGTATTACAAATGGTTTATGTGCAGTTTATCCTTAAATGCCACTATTATATTACAGAAGGTGCAAAGTGAGAGGGGAGAAGCAAGATGAAAACTATGAAGATTCTTCAATTCGTTTCTCAGTATGAAATAACTCTGTGCAAATGAATATATGCAGGTGATAAAACTGTAGAGAGTATATGGTTCAAGGAAATCCACATTTCATTAAGGTAAGACATTGAATACACATTTCATTAATGAAGTCATCTCACACCTTGTACTGCTGTGTCACAATACACAATGAAATGCAAATTAAATTACTCTGTGTGCCTCTCATAAGTTGTTTCTTTCATCCTCTCTTTTTAGCAGTTATATGAGAAACAAAATGATTAAACATGTGTTATAGTAGCATCTAACCTACTCCGTTAACTTAGTAATACTCGTAGCATGTGATATTTAATAATAGCTTACTTCATATTTTTGTACCTCTCCTCCCGGTTTAATAAGTTTCTTACAAAGGTGCAGTATTTTAATATAAAAAATCTTAAATTCTCTCTTCCTTCTCTACCCTACATTGTTCATTAATGGGTATACAAACTATTCTTTGAGAACTTACATTTCTGTCTACTTCATTTTCATTGTGATAAACCTTTGCAGAAATATCTATATTCACATTTTGGTATAGATACTGATGTAACAGACAGTCACATGCTGAGAGCTATACATATGCAGGCCTCAATACTCCATTCTCTTTCCATAATATCACAACAAGCTGCATAATGGACTCCTTAAAGCCGAGGTACCCCGGTCAAATATTTTAGTCCAATACTCTTCAAACTACAAATTGGATTATGGGACATCAGATAATTTAATTGTATTTAATTTTCGTCCAATTCCAGTTTGCTACAACAGGTTACAGCAGTTTCTAATTTTTGGTCCATACATATGAAATCAACCAATGAGTGACCTGGTGGGAATGACGTTATAAGATAGCAGCTAGCGCTGGGTTTTCCTTTCCGCCAACGTGATAGTTTGTGTGAAACTTTGCTGTATTTTGTAGACATTTTCCTAAGTAATAGGGTTATAGTAGCTGAGCTATGGTTGAAATACACATTTTTTGTGCGGCAGAGATTTATGTGATAATTACTTGGGTACTTAAAACCCATGCAAATGCATTTTATTGGACCCATTTGTACCTAACCTCTTTTGTCAACAAAAATATAAAAATGTGATTGTTGGTTCATCTGATGGTATGGACTGCCTCATATTTGTGTCTTGGCGAATGATTTTTGCTTCAACTAAGGGCAGCAATTTTCCAAACAATTTTCGTCCATTCTAAGGAATTAAAAATAATTTAGAAACGAGTTCATTTTGCAGCATATGTAGTACACCAACTTCCTTGCCCTGCATTCCTACGTTCCAGCCATAGTATAGTCCACCAACACCTCTTTATTAATTTTTTCTTTCTATAATAATATGCTCTTGCAATGGATTCATTTACTAAGCTTGCGACAGCGAACGTAAATAATTGTGGATCAGCAACCTCCACCATTTTCTATCAGCTGTTTGTGTTCATGCGAGAAATATTTGGACCAATACACACTCTCGTGGGAATGGAATGCGGAAATTGTACACAACGTTCATGCTGTATAAAAAAGTTTTGGACCAAATTTTGACTGTGGTACATCGGCTTAAGTTTGACTACACAGCTAGCCATTGCCATGAAAATGCCCAGCCTTCTCTCTATACAACTCTGATTCCTAATGCTAGTTTGTGTAGGCTTCTAATGTAATTAATCATTTTTAGTGCAGCTGTGCTATAATACACCAGATTCAATCGATTTGGGTTGAGCCACCATGATTAGAATTGTTGAAGTGGGACTAAGGGCATTTTTCCCTCGATGATTGTGTGCCTTGTCCCTGAAAGCTAACACATGACACTTCGCTACTCTCCCATTCCATAATAGGTACTGTACTTGGATTTGTATTAGTAACACAAAGTATTATTCCTGAATAATGAAATTCCAGAATTTCAGTTTTAAAAATATTGTATATCTCAGCTACTCTCAAATTGGAAAAACTAACCTAACCTAACTAACCGTATGGCTAACATATACTATTTGGACCTCATGACATTACCTAGCCAATGCAATTGCTGGGATTACCCAAGCATATCATAAATGTTCTATTTATAATTTGATATTGCTGTGTTTACAAAGTCACCCCAAACTTTGAATTTACTTCTGTATTTGATTTGATTCTCTCTCTTTCTGCTTTTATATATATGTTTCTCCCAAACATATTTACATATCTTTGTTATACCAGACAAAATGGCTTCCAAAGTAAGCGCTCACACACATGCTGCGATTACAGCCACTAAGCTGATCACAATAGAAAAATAGTTTACCATTCCTGACATTGTCATTTGGCTTGCCTTTTAAACTGAAGTAGACAGCAATTCAGGAACACCATGTATGGTTTTACATGTGGATGAGGTTTTGTGTTAGTAATCATCTGATGACTTTATTGCTGGGTTATCCATGGCTCTAGCAGATCCACTGTGAAACATCTATCTAGTGATTCAAATATCATAAAATACACCCAATGCAGAGGGAAAGTTGGGCTCTTCTTTTGAATATGTGACACACGATTTTTTCCAAGTTCGACCAACAAGAGTAGAATATTTTTATGAAGTACAGCTTTAGATTATTTTTTAATCTGATGTGTATTTTAATGACTTAACTATGATTTCATGCTGGGAAACGTTTTTTAAACATATGATTTACAGTCCTTTATTTATTTACTTTCTGCTCATGTAGCCATACTGAAGAATGCAATGCAGCCAAGTTATCCATCTTATATCACTTAACACAATGTTGCCAACAGTCTTTTTTCATAAATTACACTAACAGTATAACCATGTACACTGTCTCTAAATTACAATGACTAGCTATGTACACTATGTTAAGTAAGCTTAGTCTAAACCTAATTGCTGTCTTCCACAAGTTCCTGGAAAGGATCTGCTGAACGGTTTTTGGTGTAAAACTGTGCCAAAAATATTAAAAAATGCAATTCCCATTGAATACTGCCCTTGCAAAGACATTATCATAGAATAATATTAATGATATATATATATATATATAGTAATAATAATGACCATAATAATAAAATAATAACAATCATAATCTTATATTGTAATTATTATGATGATTATTAAAGTTTAACACACTTTAACCTGGACGATGAATGAAATAGGTGAAATGACTCTCAAATAAACTCATGGTGCATGGTACTTAAAGTAACATGACATTCATCATCTCACGATAATGGAACCCCCCCCCCCCCCCCCCGAAAAAAAAAAGGAACTTATCTGGATAACTCACCTTAAGCAAGATTGAACTTGGGACCTCTTGAATGTAAGGCAGACACACTACCCCCACACTATGCAAGTGGGCTATTATTATGAATCAATAATCGTTATTACTATTATTATTATTATTATTATTATTATTACCAACTTCACGGTGATAACTGAACAGTCAAATACTATCTCAAACATTGGCCTCCAACAGAGCACTCCATTACCTCATGTGAATGCTTGTAAACAAAGCAGTGGATGAGGAAAGGAAAATTTTGTGGCAATAGCCTTGCCCACTCGAACCTTTGCCCACAGACTCTGTGACTTTTTCATGTCCAGTTCTAAAAAGAAAAATATAGTTAATTACCAGAACATTATTCATGCCAAAAGTCATAAAAATAGGTGTCTATTTTAACATATGCTATCTGTAGCAAAACTCAGGAAATTTGCAGTCCTGTCTCTTAATGGGATGCAGGGTGGCATTACATTCAGAAATTAACATTCTTGTTCTTTGCAGACGCTCTCAAATAATAGTTGCAGACATGCCTCTGTTTCATTGAGGTAAACCAACAGATTTGTCTTATTAATCAGACGAGCCATTTCTAAAACTGTGTTTTAATCTGTAAGAATAGGTATCACCAAGAACAAAAAGCCTTTGCTTCTCACGCTATAATAAATTCTGCCTGATGGCTTCTTTGTGTTTGTAAAGCAATAAAACCCAAGAGAAAGTTTGGTCAGGACTTTTAAAAATGATTGGATGTTAATATTCCCCATATTATTTGCTATGTTGATGTCTGGGAATTATTTACAGAAGTTGGCTTTGATTGTGAGAAATGAAGAGCATGTTGGTTGCTATGCAAGAAACAATAGGGCTCATAGTCATCTGTCATTTCTGTCTACTTGCACATGCTTATTGGCGAACCTTTGGATTTAGAAAATTTGCTCGCCTCCTTGCATCACATGTTATAAAGTATCCTAAATTATCCTTTACCTTGGCTTCTTTGTTGCGTGTTTAGCTCAGAGAGAGTATGAGGGTCATTTTTAAGTAAGAATTGATTGTGCTTAGTGTTCGCTCAAGGTATTAGGTAATGTTGATTCAAGACTAGCCACTCTCAGCCAGTTCCCCACTACTCTGCCAGTAAGTTTTAATGTTCTATCTGTGTTGGTTGTTTAGTTGTGCTGCATTATTTGTTGCCATGTAAATTAATAGTCCTGCTGATGGTGAAATGTGTTTTGTCATTTGGTTTATAAACATAGAAAAGGTCTATTCCATTGAAATTTTATCTTCAAATTATTTTTCCTAGACGCAGTGTTATGTTTTCCCAAAAGCAGTATTATATTTAATGCAATTTTACTAATTGTTGAGTTAAAACAAGTTAAAAAAAACTAACAATTATTTAGCTATTTCAGTATGTATTCTTATTAATTGCATAGAAGGTCAATTAACACATAATTTAAAAGTTGACACATGTCAGTGTTAAAATACAATATAATGTTCCAAACAAAGAAAAATACTACATATCTGGGCACAATATTGATACAAACAATTTATACATACACTAGCAAACATACAAACAAGCAAATTAAATACAGTATTTAAATGCCATAGACGCAATATAAGGCAACAAAGAACACTACAAACCTGGCCATAATATTGTTACACAATTTATACACACATACAAACATCAAAAGTAAAATACTAGAAAATGGTACTGTGAACCAACAAAGCAGGTACACGACATCTTAGATTATATTTTAATTTTCAAATGAAAAAAATAGCCATTGTAACCAAATGTCCCGCTTTTAAGTTTATTCTCCTTTCAGTGAGAACATTGTTGTAGGAGAAAATTAACTTTTCAGACTCTACATTGTAACTTGGTATTCATATTGCTTTTAGATACTTTTCTGCAAACCTAGGATATGAAAGATTCACATGTAGGGCTTCCACTATATCAGTGTTGCTCTGCAACATCTGCTTGAAGATTTCAACTCTCCAAAACCTAAAACCATATCCTGAGTATTCACACCCTGCAGATCAGGAATATTCTGAAGTTTTTTAAGTACCACAGGGTTCATGTCTGTAACAGCGACTACCCTGGGATCCAAAATGTATTTTCCATTCTCCATGGATTTCGGGCAGAACTGGTGTACAAAAAAGTTAATAAAGCCAAAAATAGAAAGAGAATTAAAGAAGTCAGCACACTCACTCAAAACCAGAAAGAAAACAAGATCTACAAGAAGTTTACATACCACCCTACAACTTTCTACAAATTCCAGAGGATCTTCAAAAGACATAACATCATTCTAGCCCCTAAAAACAATTACTCTATAAAAAACATTTTAAATTCCAAATTAAAAGATGATATCCCACAAGAAAACAAACCAGGAATATATCAGTTCAGCTGAAATGACTGTGAAAAAATCTACATCGGCCAAACAAAAAGAAATATAAAAACCAGGGCAAAAGAACACCACAGAAATATTAAACTCAAACAAGAAGAAAAATCTGCAGTAGCTTGGCATTTTTGGAAAGAGAAACACACTATAAGTAGAAGCCCAAAAATCCTCAAAAACATCACAAGGAAGACAGAATTAAAAGTTTGGGAAAACATATATATTTGGAAAAACAAGAACCGGGTTTTCAATTTTGAAATCCCGCCAGGCGATCTACTCATCCAGAAGTTCATCAAACCACCACCAGGGACAGAGACAACCACCACAGCAAGCAATGCCGGTAGTCGACCAAAGGAATTGACAATGGAAGCACATGGCTTCTGAAACATGTTTTCCGAAATAAAAAAGTAAGTGATGTAGTGTTACAAAATCGACTCAACTAAATTTTAATTACCTGGAAGAAGTTCGACAATGGAAAGCGTACGAGTTCTCATTGAACAGTTGAGGCAAGAAATGCGTGTAGGATTTGAAAAGTGCAGCCTAAAATCGCTGGAAAGTGCCGTGGAGAATGTGACAGTTTGAATGCGTGCTCTGGAAGAGAAAATGGATTATTTAGAGAACCACTCTCGTAGAAATAATATTGTGGTATATGGTGTGACGGAAGAAGCGGGAGAGAGTTGGGAAATGACGGAGGAAATAGTGAAAAGGGTCATCTCACAAATAGGAATCGAACCCCGCGAGTTTGATGTGGAGAGAGCCCATTGTGTAGGTCGACGTGGCAATGTAAGGCGACCTATTGTGTGTAAACTGGCCCATTATAAACTCAAGGTGGCCATCCTTCGAGATGCTCATTATTTACGGGGAACGGGAATAAGCATTAGCGAGGACTTTAGCCAGCGTGTAAGAGAAGAGAGAGAATTCTTAAAGGGACACATGTTCGAGGCCAGGAGGCAGGGCTGTCATGCTGTATTGCGCTATAACAAGTTCTTTATTAGCGGACGAGTCTGGAACCGACAGGAGCTGGAGCGCATGGAACAGCCTAGAAGTAGTGCGGAAACCGAACCCAGGACAGGGCAGCTAGAGCAGGTAGCCAGTGCATCAGCCCAACAGGTAGCAGGTCCCTCAGCAGAACATCAGGTGCCTCAAGTTATGTTGACAGGGAGGGGCAAAGAGGTGAGGAGGGTGAGACAGTCTTCGCCGGAAAAGCCAACAACAACGCCCCTCCGTGCCCTTAGGCTGACAACAGCTCGACAAAGGGTCAGCCAAGTTGTAGGAAGACCATCAGCAAGGAAGCAATAGGACCCAACCCCTTCTCTGAGGATTGTCACATGGAACATCGAAGGCTTCAAAAAAAGGTTGGGTTACGAGAATTTCTTGTATTTCCTTAATGATTTTGACGTTGTATGTTTAACAGAAACTTGGTTGAAAAACGGAGATAATGTAACACTTGCTAATTTCCATAGTTTTAGTAGGGGAAGGGAGACACGGGGAAGGAGGGGAAGGTGGCCAGGAGGGGTATCAGCTTCATTCAGGTCTGAGCTGGAGGCTGAGATAACTAAATTAGAAATCAGTTTGGAAGGGGTGATTGCTGTATCTTTGGCACAGGGGGGAGTACAAATAATAGTTATAGGATTATACAACCAGCCAGCAACGTCCAAGTATGCAAACAGGAATTTCTTCAGTGACTTAACCGAAACGTTAGTGCAGTTACAGGAAAAGTTTCCAGGAACTGAATTAATTCTCTTAGGAGATTTTAATGCGAGGTTAGGAGGGGAGAATATTTCTCTAACGGGGAGTCATCAATGGGGGAGGAATTCCGCAAAGGTCAACGAAAGAGCAAGGATAGTTTTATTAATGGGGAGGACAGACAATTACTTGCTTTCTGCGATGCCTTCTCTTTAGAAATAATGAATGGCAAGTACGGTGAGGATCGAGAGGGAGAACTCACTTTCATAAATGAAAATGGGGGTAGTGTAATAGATTTTATTTTAATAAGTCAGGGTTTAATTGGCAGAATTAGAAATTTTTGGGTGGGGGATCGTATCGAGTCACATCACTGTCCAGTTGTCCTGGAACTGAATATAGAGACGGCCATAGTGGCGCATGCACCTGAAGAGGGGCAGGGGGACGAAGGGAGATTCATTAGTAAATTTATATGGAAACCGATAGAAAAAGAAGTATTTGTTGATAAATTAGAAAGAAGATTAGGGGAAAGGAACGCAGGCACAGCGGAGGAACTAACGCATATAATAGCAACGGCTGCGGGGACAATGAAAGTCCAAATGCATGGTAGGGTAAAACGATTCAATGGTTGGTATGACCAGCAATGCAGAGCTGTAAAGAAACAAGCAGAGGAGGCTCTGTCAAAATTCAGAAGGGAGGGGGGAGATGACATTAGGAAACTGTTTACGAAAAAGCGAAGGGAGTATAAACAGCTCTTACGGGAAAAGAGAACTATGTGGCAAGACAAAATTACTCAGAAAATTAGTAATATGTTAACATGGGGGGATAACGCTGAGATGTGGCAAGTAGTAAAACATTTAAGAGGCAACTGTCAGGCACCCAACGAAATTTCTCCCAGAAAATGGGCAATGCATTTTATGGGAATATTCAGGAAAGGTGAAAGGGAAGGAATTTTTATAAAGGAAGTGCAAATTTTGGGAAATCTTGAGATCCCAATACTGGACGAAGAAATATCAGTACGAGAAATAGCACAGGCGCTGAGGAGCCTGAAGGAAGGCAAAGCTCCAGGGTTGATGGGCTGCCCCTCGGAAGTTTTTAAAGCTGCAGCCAATGTTAATGAGTTTGGTAGGAGTATGCTCCAGATATGTAACAGATTGTTTATTGAGGGGAATTACCGTACTTGTTGGGGAAAGGGCATGATTCATCCCATTTATAAAGGGAAGGGAACTATTGGAAATCCGGATAACTATAGGGGGGTTACTCTTTTGCCAATTATGGAGAAAATTTATTGTAGAGTGTTATATAACCGAATAAAGGACTGGGAATCTAAATTTGGCAAACTTTCAAAATTTCAAATGGGTTTCAGAGAAGGACACAGTACCATAGATGCCGCTTTTATATTAGACACTTTAAGGACGAAGCAACTGTTAGTTAAGCGGGGAAAGCTTCATTGTGCTTTTGTGGACTTTAAGAAGGCATTTGACTCTATCAATCGAAATGCATTATGGTACAAACTAGGCAGAAAGGGGTTATCAAGTAAAATGGTTAGAGCATTGCAGGCAATGTATCAAAATGTCGAATTCTATGTGAAGTACGACAGAAACAGAGTGTCCGAGGGCTGCCGAAGCTATAGGGGAGTGAGGCAGGGTTGTATTTTATCTCCCTTGCTATTTAATCTCTTTGTGGATGATATTACTGATACAATGATAGCAGAGAATATTCAAGCGCCAGTAGTAGCGGATTTGCAGATCCCAACACTTTTATACGCAGACGATTTAGTATTGTGCTCTACGACAGTAAACGGATTGCAACGAGGACTGGACAAACTTAAGAACTATTGCGATGAATGGCTACTTACAGTTAATGTGAATACGACTAAGGCAATTACTTTCAAAAAGGGTTGTGTTTATAGCAGGGAGGAGACTTGGACATATACAGGACAGATACTGGACAATGTTAAATCTTTTGTGTACTTAGGACTCACATTTACAATGAACTGAAAATGGACAAAACACATTGACATTGCAAAACACAAGGCAAGGGTGAAAGCGGCGGAAGCTCTCCGGATACGCTGCAGAATTCCGAATATCTCCATAACCTTAATGGAAACTGTATATGGAGCAACAGTTAGATCCACAATGACATACGGAGGAGAAATATGGGGGTGGGAACAAACAGGAAATCTGGATCAAGTGAGGACCCAATTTTTGAAAGGAATTCTGGGTGTAGGGAGGGGTACGGCAGACTGCGGAATAATGAGGGAATTCGGGGCACATAGTGAAACGATAGAGTGCAAAATCAGAGCAGTTAAATATTGGATGAGAATCGTTCATGGAAACCAATCTCTAATTAGGGCAGTCTGCTACCGTGAACAGTTGCGAATGGAAGGTAATTTGACGTGGGCATCAAAATTAAAGAAAGGGTTGGAAACCATTGGGATGGGAGACATTTGCATGGCGGGGCAGGAAAACAGGCAAAGTATTTGGAGAAAAATTAAGAAACATCTCTGTGATATTGACAGACAGCAAATGATTGTGCAATGCACAGAGAAGTTGTCATTAGAAGTACAGTCTGGGCTGAAATCGGAGTGGGGTATGGAGCAATACATCAAAACAGGTACCAAACTCATTAGAGAGGGGCTCGCATGGATTAGAATAGGAGCATGGAGGAGCACGAAAATTTCTGACGAGAATGGTACGAGAATCTGTCCCATTTGCGAGGAGGAAGAGTCGTGGACTCACATCTTGGCAAGATGTAGGGGTACGGAGGAATGACAGGAAAAATATTTGCCGCGATTCTTTACCACTGCGAATGTAGGGATAGAAGCATGTTGGACGCTACTGGTAGGCACGGAAAACATGGACGGGCTAGGTAAATTTATACTTAAGGCAAGACAGCTGAGATCTGAGGAGGCTGCCAATAGGGAAGGGGGGGGGGATAAGATCAACTAAACAAAAGTGACTACAATGTTCTAAATACATATATATTATGTCATACTTAGGTCACTGTTGTGCTAGGGTTGTATATATTATGTGTATATATGTCTTATAAGTGTAATTATCTATTATAAGAGGGTGCATTTATGAAGGTGTACTCTGTGCTGTAAATTTAAATTGCTATATTTTAATATCTTTGTATCTTTATTTTCGGATTCACTCTTAATTTTATTGTTGTTTAATATTGCTTTTGACTGTGTATTTCCTTTGTCTTTTTATTTTCGTGTTTACTCTTTTAATTCTTTGTTGTGGTTGTTGTTTTGATATTGCTTGTAATGTGTATTACAAAAGCACGTACGGTCTGTGGACCCGTGCAACTGTTGAAATTCTATGTATGATATTGCTATGTTAATAAATACACTTATTCATTCATATAATATATATATCATCATGTGTACAGTTAGTCCCTAAATTTCTAGCTATGTACACTATACATTTCACTCACACATTAACTAAGCCTAGCCTAAACCTAATTCTACACCACAGGGTACAGCTTTATAATGTCTTCCACAAGTTCCTGAAAAGGGTCTGCTAAATGATTTTAGGTGTCTGTATGCCACAAATACTCACATATGTGAGCATCCAAATGTTTGCGTCAAATGCTGCCCTAAGATAGGCGATGCAGTAGAGCTCGCCAGCAAGATTCACTGTTATTCATATGCACATTTCACACTGGATCTACAAAATGCACAGGATGATTTACTACCAGGTGGGCAGAAAGTCCTCCAGCCATCCACCCATTGTAGCCCCAGGCATTCTTGTACATTGTGCTGTTGAACTCTCTTTACATACCCTGCAATTAAATTGTAGAGCATGTTTGTATTGCTATTATTTGGACATATCAGCATCCACACCTCATTTGTGTACATGTATCATTCCAAGGATCCAGTTGTCCTCTACAATTCACCCCTGAAGGAATTTCCATCCTCCTATTTGACATTCGGCAATTGCAATGATGTGACCAGGACCATTAAATTTCCCCTCTTGATGTGCATATGGTATCACTAGAGACCATGCATACTTTGCGGCAAACTGAACCATTTAGATGCTGTCTACAAGCTCACAAATTGGTCTCCAGGCATACACTCCATTGTTGGCACCATGTATGATTTTTGTAAGAAAATGAGTGTATGAGGAAAATAATTTGCCTTCTGCTCGAACCATGTATCTGCAAAACTTGGAACATTTTTGGTCCCATATCTTAATGGGTGCAAGCCGCCCTCCGTGGTGTAATGGTTACCATGCTAGCTTCATATACCCAAGGTCGCGGGTTCAAACCCGGCGGAGGATGATGGATTTTTTCGGGTGTAAAAATCCTTAGCATGGCTTCCTTTGGAAGGGAAGTAAAGCCGTTGGTCCCGCGTCATAGATTTATGGCATGTAAAAGAACCTCAAGCCTGATAAAGAGGCCTCTGAGCAAAATTAAGTGGTCTTTCACACCCAATATAGAATAGGATGCTGATAACCACAGTAGTTAAAGAGCGTCCATAAATAACACTCCATTTATTTTATTTTAATGGGTTCAAGAAACAGTGATTCAAAACACAATATTCTCTCTTGTTTTCAGCAGACCTTTGTCAAATAATGATTGAATACAAGCCTCCTAATCATTGTAGGTAAACCTACAGATCTACCTTCAATTAGAATATCTGAGAATGTAATAACAATCGTCCCTTCTCATAGTACAATAAATTCCGCTCGATCGCATCCCCGTGTTTGTAAAGGAACAAAACCCAAGAGAAAATATTTTCAGGAGTTTTCAAAAATGACTAGTTATTAATTACTTCCAGATGGTGCTTAAGGCAGACCCCTGTGAAGCTGTGATGTTTGGCTTCAGCTAGGTGTTGTCTGCTGCACACTGGCCCTCGTGGCTGTTGACTTCTCGGGATATGTGGGCTGGTGGCATCTCCTGCTGGTGCAAGCAGCATACCCTAGGACTGCTGATGGGTCTGATACCCAGAACCCAGACTTACTTTAAGTACCATGAAGTATTAGGTGCAATGTATATAATCTTTGACCTCAGGGTTTGGAGAAGGAATAGCAATTTGGCTACCAGGATGTCTGTTGGGTGTTAGGGAAATAAATAAGAGTTTACGTACTGTTAATAAATCTATAATCCCATAATGTTAGTCTTAAACTGCTATATACAAAAATCTTTTGTGTGCCCTTGTCCAAAAAGTATTCAGGTTTATAAGTACAAAAAAAACAAACTATTCCCTAACCCCAATATCTGTTTATAATTATAAACATGGCTTTGCCACTTTACTCTCTAAACTACTTCAAAATTCTATCTTGTCTTAAGTTTGGGGTATTCACTGTACACAAACTTAACGAACCATGGTGTCGTCTCTGGCTTCTCAAAGTCTCTAGAATCTTCCCTGTTGGTTTCTGCACAAAGAGAGAATTTTCATAATTCAGAATGTGTAGACGCGGCTCTGCAACGCTCAGATTACCCTCTCTATACTTTTCTCTATGCTGATGTATTATCTTCCCATTGGTTGCCTACCGCATCTCCCAAGATTTTATTCCTGGTAGTGTGTTTCAAATTTCCCTGGCACAAATTTCAAGCTACCCTTATCATAGCCTCACGGAACGTAAACGAATGCCTGAGCTTTGAAACGAAACCATAAACTAACACCCATGCCCAAGGCGGTACTCGAACCCACTATCCCCTGCCCACGAAGCACCAAAGCGAGACGCTTAAGCGTGCGTGGCCATGGGGACCGGCCCCTTGACTTTACTATCGCAAGTGTGCAGCAGGCATTACTTACAGGCAATGACAGTAATTTGTGGTTGCTCCCTACTAAAGTTCTATAAAAATGCTCACCTCAAGCTGAAATATTTACCCCACTGTCAAGTTAGTGCTTCTATCTGTTTTCCCAATCACAGTAACCTTAACTTTTGGCGATTCTATGCTTTTGGTCTGATTTGCTTTACTTATGGCTTCTACTTGTTGAGAATTGTGCAAGCTTTCAGCAATTAATGTTGGCCTAAGTTTATGCCTCTTCATCGTTAAGAGTTGTCTCGTCGGCCTCCAATAATTTGGCATTTAGTTTTCCCTGATTATTTGTTGGAGTATAAGTGACACTTTGTATAGGTGCACTTTCCATTCTTTGGGGTTCTTCTACTGGCAGCCTATCATTTATAGGTGCTGTGGGTGGAGGACTCTCATTTTCAGATTCCCTATACTCATTTCTAAGAAATCTGTGTCCCCTATTTCAGTTGTATCTGTCCCTATAGATGTTCCTTGGTCTGCGATTTTGGTATCTGCTGTGTTTTCCCCTTTGAAAGTTCATAAAATTCAAGTGGTGAGTACCCTGTTCTGATTGGGTGCAGTTCCTACTGTTCTGAAAGTTTCTGTGCTGGTTCCCCTGATTTTGGTTATGTTCAAACCTGGGCATCTGATTCTGATAGCAAACTCTGACATCATTATTTGTCCTGGGTTTGCACCATGGCTTGCCCCTTGCCCTAAAAATTCTCTGCCCCATGGGCTTCTGTTTGTCCCATTCCTACATTGAGGAGCCTGGGTTTTACTACTATGTAGTAGTATGTGTTAACAGTTCCATGAACTGCATGTAATTCTCTGGGTGTGCTACTATTAAACTAGCCTCTATCGATTCAAAATGTTAGTAGCCATCCTAATTAATTCCAACTAAGGCATTAGCGGATCTAACATTTTCGCTTTCTGAACCAACTGAAGAAAATAATCAGCCCTTGAAATACTTAGCTTTGGATTGTACTTTCCCTTAGTTACTTCACCCCAGAGTTTCTTTTGTTGTCTCATACCAAAATACCTTGTTAAAAATGCTGATTTAAAAACTTTGTAGTCTATCTGGTCCCCAAGTATGACTTGAAGCCAGTTCAACCCTACCTTTTAGTGATTTCCTCACTACAATCAATTGTACAGAATTTGGGATGGCTTTAAATGATAAATATTCATCCAGATTTCTTATGTAATTTCCTGGACATTCTGAAGGTGGCACTAGTTCACTGATCAGTTGAAAAGGAGTGGATATTGAGCCATGATGGTTTGTATCCTGCATAGAAAAATCACCATGTACATGTGAGGAATGACTACTACATCCTGATAGTGTTGGCGTTGCATCAGCATGGAGCGAAGACTTGCTCACTGTATCGCACTGCCCATCGCTGCTGGTGCTAGAGCTAGGCAAAATGGGTGTTGTGCCTACATTTCTACTATTTACGATCTCTTTCAAATTTTGAACATCTGATTCTAAGGAACCTGTTTTCTCTGCCAGTCTGCTCAACTTAGCGTCCCCATCAACTTGAATAGCATTGGGAGAAAGGACCATTGTTTTAACAGTCTCAATTTCTGTATTTGGAATCCTATTATTTTCATTAATATGCTCTCTTAGTTTTGCAAATTCTGCTTGTGTGATACTTTCAAGCTCCTTTTGCTGCCTCCTACTAGCTGAGTTCTGTCTCTCATGCATCTCTCTACTTAACCTCTCCTGTTCAATTCTTATATTTACAATATCTGACCTAACCTCATCACATATGTGAATGATGCTACTACTATTTTCTCTACACATTGACCTTAACTGTTCTATTTCACAGCACATCGAGTACATGCTCAACTTAAGATCTTTAGTAGCATGTTTTACCAATGAATTCAGTTCTTGTTTTGAGGTATCTAACCTAGCATTTGTCTCCTGATTGCAGGTATCAATTTTATTACTAAGCTGTTGGGTGAGGTTTGCTAACATAGCTTGTAGCTGATCTACAGAAATATTCACATGGTTCAGTGGTGATTCTAGTTGCCCTGTATATGCAATTTGTTTCAGTTCCACATCTACACTGATATCCACATTATTTTCACTGTCTACTCCTGGATCATTATCTACAACTGCCTGTTGCTCGGGATTCTCCATCTTGTTGGAAATTAAACACTCCGTTACGCAACAACATATAAAGTAAACATGGAAAACTGTTATATGTTTTATTAATTTGTTGAGTTGGTTTTTTAACACTACGTCACCAACATTGTTATTATCAGGGACTAGTTTCGAAAGTCTATGCTTTCATTTTCAACCTCAACCAACTCAACAAATTAATAAAACATTAAATTTGACCGTCACTGTTACTAAATTCCTAAAAACATCAATGGAAAACCGTTACTTTAAATTTCTGTCTTTGGCGGCGTCCTTCTGGCTTGCCGTAGAAATTTCTCCTCCATCATCCTCATTTAGCCTCCACATACGGGTGGCAATTTATGAGGCAGACTCCCGTGAAGCCCTGATGTTTGGCTTCAGGCTAGGCATTGTCCGCTTCTCAGTGCCCCTTGTGGATGTTGACTTCTCAGGAGATGTGGGCTGTGTCACACACATGGTCACTCTCTGACTGGAGGCATTTCTTTCTGGTGCAAGCAGCGTACCCTAGCACTGCTGATGGGTCTGATACCCATAACCCAGACTAACTTTAAGTACCATGAAGTATTAGCCGCATGGTATATAATCGTTGATCTCAGGGTTTGGAGAAGAAATAGCGATTCGGCTACCAGGATGTCTGCTGGGTGTTAGGGAAATAAATAAGAGTTTATGCACTGCTAATAAATCTCTAATCCCATAATGTTAGTCTTAAACTACTTTATGCACAAATCTTTTGGGTGACCATGTGCGAAAAGTATTCTAGGTTTACAAGTATAAAAAGACAAACTATTCCCTAACCCCAATATCTGTTTATAATTATAACATGACTTTGCCACTTTATTCTCTAAAATACTTTGAAATCCTATCTTCTATTTAGTTTGGGATATTCACTGTACACAAACAAATTGAACCATGGTGTCGTCTGTGGCTTCTCTGTTGGTTCCTCACGAAGAGAGAATTTGCATAATTCAGAATCTTTAGACATGGCTCTGCAAACTTCCGTTGGTTGTCTACGACGTCTCCCAAGATTTTATTCCTGGGAGCTTGTTTCTAATTTGCTCAGTGTTAACTACAAGCTACCCTTGTAGGTGTAAACAAACTCCTCACCTTTGAAACAAAACGGTAAATTAATGATCCCTCTTGAATAGTTTTCTGCAAGCACAAAATATTCCCTAGTTCTAAGTACAAACTTCCAAACAATATATAAGATATAAATCCATTTGGCACACTACCAAAATAAATCAATATTACCATACAACAAACTCGTTAATTAAAAAAAGTATGCATATGAAGTAATTAAAAACATTTATACAAATTATGGAAATTCAATGCAGAGCATTGAGTTTCTGCTTCATGCTACAAAGTATATAGCGCAGATGTCTGGAGATTAGTTTCGGAGGTTGGCAATGATTGTTACAAATGATCTAGAAGTTGCCATCTATGCAAGCTGCAATAAGGCTTGCAGTCTTCGATTGGTTGTGTCTTTGCACATGTACAATGGCAGACCTTTGGACTCGCATCACATGTTATAAGAAATCCTGCTTTGTCTGTTAATGGGTATACAAACTATTCCTATAAGGACTTATTTTTATCTATTTCATTTTCATTGTGATAAACCTTTGCAGAAATAACTATATTCACATTTTTTTTGTAGTTAGTAAAGTGACACTCAAATGCTGAGAGCTATACATATGTGGGACTTCCATAATGCTACGACAAGCAGTGTAATGAACTCCTTAAATCTGATGTCACAGCTAGCCATTGCTATGGAGATGCCCAACCCTCTCGCTATGCAACTCTGATTCCTAATTCAAGTTTGTGTAGGCCTCTAATATAATTTTTAGTGCAACTGTGCTGTGATACACCAGATTCACTTACTTTCGGTCGAGCCACCATGTGTAGTATAGTTGAACTGCGATCAAGGGTGTTTTCTCTCCTGAAGGTTGTGTATTTCTTCCCTGAAAGTTAGCACATGACGCTTGCCCATTGCGTAATAGGTACAGTACTCAGATTTGCATTAGTAAGACCAGGTATTATTCCTGAATTAAGAAATTCCAAATTTTCAGGTTTAAAGTATAGTATATCACAGCTAGTCTCAAATTGGAAATATAACTAACCATACAGCAAATGTATGTTATTTAGACACCGTGACATTATCTAGACTTTGCAATTGCTTGGGTTATCCAAGCATAGATACAGCGGGAGGTATAATTATTATAAATTTTGTATTTATAATTAACTATTGCAGGGATTGCACACAATTACAAAATCATCCCAAACATTTTATTTACTTCAGCAGTGTTTGATTTGATTCTGTCTCTTTCTGCTCTTCTTTTTTGTAAGATTAGCTTAATGAGTTGAGAGTATCTAAAGTGTTAGAAAATTTTAAACTGTATTAAACTTTAATAACTCTACAGACATATGGTTTCTCAGTGCACAGATTACGAAAATGCATGTACAACAAATTTTGCATCAATTTGCAGTCACATTTGAAGCTAGATTTAACCCATGATTAACTGCTGTAATTGAAATCTTAAACTTGAACAAATTAAAAAATAGTTTTTTTCCAATGATTAAGGTTTAACTCACTGAAAGGAAATGAGGTTTTGTGTTAAACAATGTATATTTTGTGTATGTTTTAAGACATGGTATTACAAATGGTTTATGTGCAGTTTATCCTTAAATGCCACTATTATATTACAGAAGGTGCAAAGTGAGAGGGGAGAAGCAAGATGAAAATCATGAAGATTCTTCAATTCGTTGCACAGTATGAAATAACTTGGCGCAAATGAATATATGCATGGAGATAAAACTGTAGAGAGTATATGGTTCAAGGAAATCCACATTTCATTAAGGTAAGAAATCGAATACACATTCCATTAATGAAGTGATCTCACAACTTGTACTGCTGTGTCACAATACACAATGAAACACAAATTAAATTACTCTTTGTGCCTCTCATAAGTTGTTTCGTTCATCCTTCCCTTTTTAGCAGTTATATGAGAAACAAAATGATTAAACATGTGTTATAGTAGCATCTAACCTACGCCGTTAACTGAGTAATACTCGCAGCATGTGACATTTAATAATTGCTTACTTCATATTTTTGTACCTCTCCTCCCGGTTTAATAAATTTCTTACAAAAGGTGCAGAATTTTAATATGAAAAAAATCTTAAATTCTCTCTTCCTTCTCTACCCTACATTGTTCATTAATGAGTATACAAACTATTCTTATGAGAACTTATATTTCTGTCTACTTCATTTTCATTGTGATAAACCTTTGCAGAAATGTCTATATTCATATTTTGGTATAGATACTAATATAACAGACAGTCACATGCTTAGAGCTATATATATGCAGGCCTCAATACTCCATTCTCTTTCCATGATATCACAAGCAGCATAATGGACTTCTTAAAGCCAAGGTCACACAGTCAAATATTTTAGTCCAATACTCTTCAACCTACAAACTTGATTGTGGGACATCACATAATTTCATTGTATTTAATTTCCATCCTATTTTTTGGTCCAATTCCAGTTTGCTACAACAGGATACAGCGGTTTCTAATTTTTGGTCCATACATATGAAATGAACCAATGAGTGACCTGGTGGGAATGACCTAATAAGATAGCGGTTAGCGCTGGGTTTTCCTTCCTGCCAACATGATTGTGTGAAATTTTGCTCTATCTTGTAGACTTTTTCCTAAGTAATAGGGTTATAGCAGCTGAGCTATGGTTGAAATACACATCTTTTGTGCGGCAGAGATTTATGAGATAATGACTTGTGTATTTATAACCCATGCAAATGCATTTTCTTGGACCCATTTGTACCTAACCTCTTTTCTCAACAAAATTATAAAAGTGTGATTGCTGGTTCATCTGCTGGTATGGACTGCCTCATATTTGTGTCTTGGCGAATGATTTTTGCCTCAACTAAGGACTGTAACTTTCCTAACAAATGTTCGTCCACTCTAAGGAATTAAAAATAATTTAGAAACGAGTTCATTTTGCAGCATTTGTAGTAGACCAACTCCCTTGCCCTGCATTCCTAAGTTCCAGCTATAGTATAGTCCACCAGCATCTCTTTATTAATTTTTTCTTTCTATTATAATATGCTCTTGCAATGGATTCATTAACTAACCTTGCGACAGCAAACGTCAATAATTGTGGATCAGCAACCTCCACCATTTTCTATCAGCTGTTCGTGTTCATGTGGGAAATATTTGGACCAATACATACTCTCGTGGGAATGGAATGGAGAAATTGTACACAATGTTCACGCTGTATAAAAAAGTTTTTGACCAAATTTTTATTGTGGTACATCGGCTTAAGTTTGACTTCACAGCTAGCCATTGCCATGAAAATGCCCAGCCTTCTTTCTATGCAACTCTGATTCCTAATGCAAGTTGTGTAGGTTTCTGATGCAATTAATCAGTTTTAGTGCAGCTGTGCTATAATACACCAGATTCAATCGATTTGGGTTGAGCCACCATGTTTAGAATTGTTGAAGTGGGACTAAGGGCATTTTTTCCCACGATGATTGTGTGCTTTGTCCCTGAAAGCTAACACATGACACTTCGCTACTCTCCCCTTCTATAATAGGTACTGTACTTAGATTTGTATTAGTAACACCAAGTATTATTCCTGAATAACGAAATTCCAGAATTTCAGTTTTAAAAATATTGTATATCTCAGCTACTCTCAAATTGGAAAAGCTAACCTAACCTAACTAACCGTATGGCTAACATATACTATTTGGACCTCATGACATTACCTAGCCTATGCAATTGCTGGGATTACCCAAGCATATCATAAATGTTCTGTTTATAATTTGATATTGCTGTGGTTACAGGGTCACCCCAAACTTTGAATTTACTTCTGTATTTGATTTGATTCTCTCTCTTTCTGCTTTTATATATATGTTTCTCCCAAACATATTTACATATCTTTGTTATACCAGACAAAATGACTTCCAAAGTAAGCGCTCACACACATGCTGCGATTACAGCCACTGAGCTGATCACAATAGAAAAATAGTTTACCATTCATGACATCATTTGGCTTGCCTTTTATACTGAAGTAGACGGCAATTCAGGAACACTATGTATGGTTTCACATGTGGATGAGGTTTTGTGTTAGTAATCATCTGATGACTTTATTGCTGGGTTATCCATGGCTCTAGCAGATGCCCTGTGAAACATCTATCTAGTGATTCAAATATCATAAAATACACCCAATGCAGAGGGAAAGTTGGGCTCTTCTTTTGAATATGTGACACAAGATTTTTTCCAAGTTCGACCAACAAGAGTAGAATATTTTTATGAAGTGCAGCTTTAGATTATTTTTTAATCTGATATGTATTTTAATGACTTTTAACTATGATTTCATGCTGGGAAACTTTTTTTAAACATAACTTATGATTTACAGTCCTTTATTTACTTTCTGCTCATGTAGCCATACTGAAGAATGGAATGCAGCCAAATTATCCATCTTATATCACTTAACACAATGTTGCCAACAGTCTTTTTTCATAAATTACACTAAAAGTATAACCATGTACACTGTCTCTAAATTACAATGACTAGCTATGTACACTATGTTAAGTAAGCTTAGTCTAAACCTAATCGCTGTCTTCCACAAGTTCCTGGAAAGGATCTGCTGAACGATTTTTGTGTAAAACTGTGCCAAAAATATTAAAAAATGCAAGTGACAAATATTCCCATTGAATACCACTCTTGCAAAGACATTATTATAGAATAATATTAATGATATATATGTATAGTAACAATAATGACCATAATAATAAAATAATAACAATCATAATCTTATATTGTGATTATTATGATGATTATTAAAGTTTAACACACTTTAACCTGGAAGGTATTATCAGACGATGAATGAAATAGGTGAAATGACTCTCAAATAAACTCATGGTGCATGGTGCTTAAAGTAACATGACATTCATCATCTCACGATAATGGAATTCCCCTCCCCCCCCCCCCCCAAAAAAAGAAACTTATCTGGATAACTCACCTTAAGCAAGATTGAACTTGGGACCTCTTGAATGTAAGGCAGACACACTACCCCCACACTATGCAAGCGGGCTATTATTATGAATCAATAATCATCGTTGTTGTTATTATTAATATTATTATTATTATTATTATTATTATTACTACCAACTTCACGGTGATAACTGAACAGTCAAATACTATCTCACACATTGGCCTCCAACAGAGCACTCCATTACCTCATGTGAATGCTTGTAAACAAAGCAGTGGATGAGGAAAGGAAAATTTTGTGGCAATAGCCTTGCCCACTCGAACCTTTGCCCACAGACTCTGTGACCTTTTCATGTCCAGTTCTAAAAAGAAAAATATAATTACCAGAACATTATTCATACCAAAAGTTATAAGAATAGGTGTCTATTTTAACATATGCTATCTGTAGCAAAACTCAGGAAATATGCAGTCCTGTCTCTTAATGGGATGCAGGGTGGCATTACATTCAGAAATTAACATTCTTGTTCTTTGCAGACGCTCTCAAATAATAGTTGCAGACATGCCTGTTTCATTGAGGTAAACCAACAGATTTGTCTTATTAATCAGACGAGCCATTTCTAAAACTGTGTTTTAATCTGTAAGAATAGGTATCGCCAAGAACAAAAAGCCTTTGCTTCTCACGCTATAATAAATTCTGCCTGATGGCTTCCTTGTGTTTGTAAAGCAATAAAACCCAAGAGAAAGTTTGGTCAGGACTTTTAAAAATGATTGGATGTTAATATTCCCCATATTATTTGCTATGTTGATGTCTGGGAATTATTTACAGAAGTTGGCTTTGATTGTGAGAAATGAAGAGCATGTTAGTTGCTATGCAAGAAACAATAGGGCTCATAGTCATCTGTCATTTCTGTCTACTTGCACATGCTTATTGGCGAACCTTTGGATTTAGAAAATTTGCTCGCCTCCTTGCATCACATGTTATAAAGTATCCCCGAAAGTTGTTTTTTATCCTAAATTATCCTTTACCTTGGCTTCTTTGTTGCATGTTTAGCTCAGAGAGAGTATGAGGGTCATTTTTAAGTAAGAATTGATTGTGCATAAGTGTTCGCTCAAGGTATTAGGTAATGTTGATTCAAGACCAGCCACTCTCAGCCAGTTCCCCATACTCTGCCAGTAAGTTTTAATTTTCTATCTGTGTTGGTTGTTTAGTTGTGCTGCATTATTTGTTGCCATGTAAATTAATAGTCCTGCTGATGGTGAAGGGTGTTTTGTCATTTGGTTTATAAACATAGAAAATGTCTATTCCATTGAAATTTATCTTCAAATTATTTTTTCCCAGACTCAGAATTATGTTTTCCCAAAAGCAGTGTTATATTTAATGTAATTTTACTAATTGTAGAGTTAAAACAAGTTAAAAAAAACAAACAATTATTAGCTGTTTCAGTATATATTCTTATTAATTGCATAGAAGGTCAATTAACACATCATTTAAATGTAGACACATGTCACTGTTAAAATACAATATAATGTTCCAAACAAAGAAAAATACTACATATCTGGGCACAATATTGATACAAGCAATTTATACATACACTAGCAAAAATACAAACAAGCAAATTAAATACTGTATTTAAATGCCATAGGTACAATATAAGGCAACAAAGAACACTACAAACCTGGCCATAATATTGTTACACAATTTATACACACATACAAACATCAAAAGTAAAATACTAGAAAATGGTACTGTGAACCAACAAAGCAAGTATACGACATCTTAGATTATATTTTAATTTTCAAATGAAAAAATAGCCATTGTAACCAAATGTGGGTGACCACTGGCATTGCATACAAGGTACAGTCCTTCATCTTATTGTCTGCCAAAAACTGAGCAAATAAATACTTTGTTTTTCTGGTATGCAGGAACATACTCTTTGTTTTTGAAAGAACACTTTTTAGTTCTGTAAATGCTGAGCCCAAATATTGCCAATGATAGGTAGAGTCAGACTGAAAAATTCAATGCCATAGCCGCGATTTGAACCACGAATCTCCCGATCTCTAGCCGGTTGCTCTGCCACTGAGCTACCATGGCAACATGCTGGCTTAGCATTGAATCCTTCAACTGACTCACATGTTTACGGGTAAACCACTAGGTGTTCTCAAATATTTTGAGAGGACAACCTCAATGGCGACTTACAATGTTGTAAGTACTTAAGTCCCAGGATTCATAGTATAGCAAACTATTAGGGTTAATTAATTGTTGAAGGATTTAATGCCAAGCCAGCATGTTGCCATGGTAGCTCAGTGGCAGAGCAACCAGCTAGAGATCGGGAGATCCATGGTTCAAATCCCGGCCATGACATTGAATTTTTCAGTCTGACTCTACCTATCCAACTCCTGTCCTACACACAGCATGTGTAAAAAACAATTAATCCAATTGCCAATGATGTTCAGCTTGTGAGCCAAACACTGAATATGCTTCAAGTTTTTGCCACACACAAGTTTTAATCCATTAGTATATTTGGTCATGTACCTCGCCGAATCTCTAAGACATTAGCAAAATTTACTTTATGTATTTTAAACAACTCAAAAATGGCCTGAGTACAGTGGGTGGCATTCATATTATCCCAAAAGTGAAGGCCAGCAATGAAAAGTTCAGGTTTGATTAATAATCAAAATCCTGAACAATATAACGAACACGCATCTCCCTTTTATTTGGAAAGGAGTCGATTAATTACACTAAACAACACTTACTTGGGATTTTTGCCAGAACATGCTTCAAAGGACTAGTTTCCTTCATTTTCAACCAGACATTGACTAATTCCTTGTGGTGAAGCTGGCGTTGTTGTGAGTGCTGTCTCCTCTGGTGGTGGTTCAATGATCTTGCTAAACACATCCTTCTGTAGCACATTGAAATTGAAAACCCTATTTCTATTTTTCACAATGAAGATGTGTTCCCAAGTGGCCAGCTCTTGTTTTCCTGCCATGTGTTTTAGAAGTTTTGTCCAAAAGTGGGTGGCAACTGCTGATTTTTCCAAATTGTTTTTTATTTACATTTCTGAAGTGTTCCTTGGAACTTGTTTCTAGATCTCTTTTTTTTTTCCCCACTATAAATAGGATACAGTCCTTGCATTCCATTTTGTAAATGCCTGATTTTTTCTTTGCTGGAATGACATCCTTGAGATTTGAGCCTAAATCATTTTTTATGCTGTGAAGTTTTACTGTGCTAGCTGAATGTTGTATTTTTTGAAAATTCTTTGAAACTTGTCAAATGCCCATAGGTGGTATGTGAATTTCTTGTAGCTCATCTTTTGTTTTATTACTGAGAGAGTGGTTATTTCTTTTAGGAATTTCTTCTTTTTAGATAGTTTTATTTTTTTATCTACGAGGGATCTTGTGAAACCATTTTTGTTTGCAATTTCGACTATTTTGTAATATTCTGCCTTGAATTCATTTACTAGAAGTTGTATATTCACCAGTCTATGTGTTAAGCTATGAAACTTCTAAAACAGTGCAATATTGACAGAGCATAGCTTTTTCATCACTTGCATAATGTCCATCAGCCCTAAATTCATTTTCGCGAAGTTTCGCATATACAGCTTTGGGCATCATCACAGATACTTAGCAGATCATTTTTAGGTTATGTAGCATAGTACCATAACACAACGTTTATGATATCACACCATATTTCTGTTTTCCAAATATAATAAATGTACCTAAACCAATAGACAAGCAATACTGCTCATTTCACGATAGTTAATATAATAGCTGCATATTGAATTTTGAAAGTATTACTTGGCATAACTCATAACTAAGGAAGATAAATATTGAATCCAGAGTTGGATGCTTACAGTGTGGGTGACACTAGAACCTTGTGACTATGGAAAATAGGTGTGTTTGCATCTAAATTTTTGAACCCCAACAAACATCACGTTATATTTTTTGTGACCGGATCATCTTAAGCACATCTGTACTATTTACAATCAAAGAATACCACTTTTTCTTTGTTTGCAGTAATTATACCATATTTTAAACATTTCTCTGCTAAAATAAACAGAAACAGTTTTTTGCTGACAAATTTACAAAATCATTTTCAATTATACTAAAAAATGCTTAAAATGCAATTTAATTAAAATAGGTTAAAATTTGTATTCTAAAAGGAAAAACATTACATTTTTTTAATAAAATCATGCTATCATGATTGCAAATTAAGCATGTCCCTTATATTTTATTCCTTACTGTACCTAGTGTAAGCACTTGAAGTTGAAATGCAAATCAAACTTAATTTAGTGCCATGGGAATAAAAACATTTGTATGAACGTATTTTTTGTTTGACTTAAGTCCACAGGCATTATATATCTGTTTCTCTTTTCTTTCAGATACTTTTGAAATCGCCAGAGGTAGAAATTCTGCAGCAGCAGTTTCTACATGAAAAATATGATGTGTTTCAAAATATATACTCCAAACCCTGATTAATACCAGGCAGATATATCAGGATGTACTGAGCTAATGCTACCAGAGTGAGGTAATATCTCAGTGGAATAATTCCATGAAATTGATATTTAAAACATATATGGGTAGCAGAGATTGTTAAGGTACAGACTCAAAAATAGATGATTTGCTGTTCAAATACTCCCAGGACCATTTTCCCAGTCCTCATAACTGGCAGATGTCAGGAAGGTATCCTAAAGTTATGTTTTGAATGTTTCTTTCCTAAATTTCCTTTCCCCAATTATCAACTCATTTTGTGCCTTTATGAAGTAAATGGCCTTTAAATAGTGTACTCTACTCAACAATTAAGGAAACTGGGAAATGATTTTCATAAATATACTATTGTAATTATGTAGTGTTTTATTTTAGTTGAAGCTATATTTGTCAATTATAACAGTATTTTTTCAATGCATAATATACTGAGATAACCAACCTTTATTTCATAGTGTTGCACACTAGCAACAAAGATAGTCTATGTTTAGAATATTTCAATTGTGTGTTGTTTTTTTTTTATCATAATATGTTAACATTTAACAATAAAATACAAATATTTAAATATCATAAAAATATCAAGAATAAAAATAAAAATCCTGCGGTCAAGTGTAAAATGTGATCCCATCATCACCAGTCATTAAAGTGAGTCCCCCAATCCTTAACTACAGGGACATTTTACTACAGTCACTGGGATTCCAAATCAAAATATTTGTCTTTTCAATGATGGCCAGTCCACTTTGTTTTGCCATAATGATTATGGCTATTCAAATTGCTTCCATCCAAGTTCCTGTGGCAGGGCTATAAAAACTGGTTTAGGACTTTCAATGTACTGTGACATATATAGCAAAATAATTCATTAAATTAAGTATTAATGTTGTCAAGCCATCATAGAATTTCATGGACTGCTAACTGGTAGCCAATGACTTGATACTGTTCATCTGCAGAACAAAATGTCATGGACAATTTTTTTTTTTTTTTTTTTCTTTTTCTTTTGGATTCTTCCTCGTTTTATGGTTTCATCTCTTATCTTTTACCTTTTGCCATAGCAAAAGTTCAGAAGGGGATGAGGCTAGGTGAGTGGGCTGGCATGTTAATAAAAAAATGGAAATATATACATACTTTGACATATAATAAGATTGATAAACTTGTGTTGCTGTCCTTTATTTCTAAGAGGAGCTTTGGTGTAGTGATTTGCTTTTATAAGGTGCAGGAATTCTAGTTGATGTTGCCATATTTGGAAGGAAACTATGATGATTGTTGTTTAAGGTTGGTACAATGTGTACCAATGGATTGATCAACTGATTTAAGAGTCATTACAATAAATTCATTGAAATGGAAACTGTAAATCAGTGAGAAAAAACTGCAGACTACTTCAGTTTATGAACTGAATAGTATGGTGTGGTTTATGCAGTAAGTGTGCTACAAAACTTGGCCATCAGGTGCATGGCCCATCATCCAGTCAGTCACATATGCGTGGATGTCAAATAAAATCTCAAATCACATTAACAATTATCAAAATAAACACAAAATATACCTTATCACAGGAGATGTTGGAAATGCCATCCATCTGCATGAATACATTTATGGCATCTTCTGAGGAAATTTTCATTCATGCGCATTAGCTCAGCTTCCGAAATAGCATAAATCTCTGTCCTGATATTTTGTTTAATTCTTCTAATGTGTGGGGATTAATTTTGTATACTTTATTTTTGAAGTTGCCCATAGATAAAAATTGCTAGCCGCATGATCAGGGGACCAAGTGGACCATAAACCCTTACTAATGATTTTAATCTCAAAAATTTCCTGAATAAAATGTAATGCTTCATTAGGTGTATGTGTGGTGGCAGAATTCTGCTAGACATATCCAGACTGATATTCAATGTCCGTCAGATGTTCGAAACATGGTGCCAGTATATTGTTTCTGCATTTATGGTACACTCATAAAAAATAGGCCCTATTATTCTGTATCCATTTATTGCGCACCATACTTCAATTTTTAAACAGGCAAGGGAGTTTCATAAACGAAATTGGGTTTGTCTATAGAATAATAGTGATTGTGTTGTAATGATACATGATGTCCTTCGGACATCTGTTCCATATCAAACTATGTAAACTCTCATTTGCATTTTGAGTTTTTCCTTTTGTGCACCTCTCTAATAAATTAGTGCTGGCTAATCTCTGATATACTGACACAATTGCACTCACTACATAGGATGAAAGAAATGTTCTCCCGTTCCCTTCATGAACATGAATGTTTGGTATATTTACTAGACACCCTTTGGCACAAATGCTTGCAAAATTTTAAATCTCTGTGACAAAAACTATGGATTTTAGCAATTGTAAATAGTGGAACTCATACATCCCATGCCCATGGTCATACAAAATTTCTGCATGCCAGCATGTCCCTACCCAATGCTCAAAAATGCATCATCTACTTTGCTATTCACACCAAAAGGGGGTCTGGAAGAACCACTGGTAACTCTAAGACTAGTGTATACATCTACATAATTTTTACTGCCAGAAGTGCATTGTACAGTTACTTTAATAGCAATTCCAAACCCTGAAATCCACAATCTGTACATGTTAAACTATTAACTATTTTACTCCAAACCTCACTGTACACAAGTACATAATCGGGATTTGATAGTTCCACATCCATTTCATCCTAAATAAACATTAGGTTATCAGATGCTCATAGTGGCAACTTCCTCCTGTGGCGTATTGTAACAGAGCTAAAAACTTTTGGCATGCCCTCGTACCAGACAAACAGAAGCTAAAAGATCCAGTGATAACTGGCTATAAAATAATCATGGTGATGATAATAGTAGCAGTAGTAATAATAATAATAATATTAATAATAACAACAATAATAAAATCATCATTATAACTATTATCATTACATTCCCATTAGAATTATCATCATCATACTATTCTCAAATGGTTAGCTCTTATTTAATATGCAACAATGTATTTTTATTTTGTATATAAGTCTTCTATGAAGTTGTACTCCCGATCATTGTATGGTGTGTTTCAAATTAAGCTTTGCATTTACTGTTTGACTTTTATGGTGTGTATGATTGCCATGCTCCTTGATTGTGGAGTGATATAAATGGTGATAGGTGAAAGTAGTATACCTTCTGACTTTATTAATTGATCTTATACTTTGCTTTAAAATCAACTCATTGCAATAATATTGTGGCAGATAGCATTTCTGAAAATGACCCCAGATGGAAAAATAGCGTTACTATTTTAATTTATTTGGTCAAAATTAGACCTTTGATCTACAAAAGGCTGTTCAACTTTATAACATTACATTTAATAAGTTTAATCACGTTCAGAAGAAAATCCATTACTGGTCCAAAAAGTAAAGTTTTTCTGCATAGGCATTTAGGTAATGCTGCTTCAGAGGTTATCCCAAAAGTATGCAAATATGAGGTTAGTTTGCTATGAGCTCTATGCTATTTTGTAAGTTTTTATCTAGGAAAATATTTACATAACATTTTTTATTTCCTTTTTAGGATAAAACATAAAAGTAGTGACCATTATTCTTCACTCTTTTCTTTGTAAATCACCATGATATATCACAATGCAATGCCCAATAACAGCAGCTATATTTATCACAATAATTCCTAATAACAAGGAACACTTAGCAACAATAACTGCTAGAGAGGATATGTATAACTATATTCCTAACAGTTTTATTTATCTGAGAGTGATGAATATTTAATCTAGACTTTTCAAAATAACCTTCTCACAAAGCAATACATGAATATACAGAAGAAACTCCTTTACTACCAGTTGTTTAGAAACCCTAGCAATGGCTGACATTGTCACTTAAGGACATTCTGAAATACCTAGAAAGAATGAAAGTGTATTAAAATTTACAAATATTAATAACGAATATCTTCAGTTTGCCTTAGGGCGCCAAAAAGATTGTTTGAAGTAAATTGTGTGTTGATGATAGAAAATTATAGCTTTTTATTTCCCCCAATATCAAAATTTTCAAAACCTTTTCATCCTATCGAGTAGTTGTGGTGAGGTATCATCTTGAAAATCTTTATTTTCCTTCTTTGGAAGATGCTGAAATGAATGCCAATTTGGTATTTAACCTTCTTTGAGTTTCTTACTTTTAATTTACATAGAAAAGTAGTACAGAAATCTTTACGTTCACATGACTTTGTCTCCACATTCTTCAACAAAGGCTTATACTTTTTTCACTATTATGCTGATTGACAAAAGTATTTGCAAAAATACTTTTATTACATCGTTCTTGTAGGTACAGGTGGAATAGTAGACTTAAGGCAGATTCAAATTTTTGGAAAAAAGTCACTATGTGGTTGCCCTCCATGGTGCAGTGGTTGTAATGTTAGGCTCTTGTACCCAAGGATACGTATTGAATCTCGGTTGGGGATATGGATATTTTCAGGCATAAAAATCTTTAGCATGGCTTCCTTCATCAGGGAAGTAAAGCTTTTGGTCCCGTGTTGTAGATTTATAGCATATAAATGAACTTCAAACCTGATAAAGAGGCCTCTGAGTAAAATTAAGCGCTGCTTAATGCCTAACATGTACATGTACACTTTTTAATCATTACAAATATAACTTTAATCTCTTTTGCTGTAAGTGTAAACTTCCTTAAAATCTACAAAATATTGAACTAAGTGACTTCTGCCTGAAGAGTAAAACATGGTTTGAAGGAGAAAGGTTGACCACTGGATTTTAAAATAAAGAGTTCAGTATAGTATTATGCATGTATGTTGACTACTACATGTTCTTTTTCTTGATACTTTAGTAATTTTACAAACTTATTTTTTTATTCTATGCATGGATACAAAAAATGCATGTATGATAAATTTAGCATTAGTATGCACATTTGAACCTGGACTTAACCCATGATTAGCTGCTGTAATTGAAATCTTTATTATGAAACATTTGATAACTTGGAGGTTCAAAAAGAACAGAAAAAAAAAAAAAAAAATTGTCCAAGGTTTAAGGTTTAAATCTGTGAAAGAAAATGAGTAGTTTGTGTCCATTTTAAGACATGGTATTAAAAGTGGCTTATGCACTGTTTATTCTTAAATACCACCATTATTTTACAGGAAGTGCAGAGTGAGAGGAAAGAGGCCGGATCAAATTTATGGAGATTCATCAATTCAATGTACAGTATGAAGTAACTCTGTGCAAATGTGTAGATGCAGGAAGATAGAACTGCAAAGAGCGTATGATTAAAGAGAACTAAGAAAAGCATTTAGGTAAGAAGTTGAATACACATTCTGTTAAGTGGTCTCACAGCTATTATCACTGTGTCTCAATGAAACACAAAATAAACTACTCTATGTGCTTCTCATGAGCTGTTTCTTTCAACCTCTTGTTTTAGAAGTTATATAAGAAGCAAAATTATTTAACATGGATTATGATAGCATCTAGCCTACTCTGCTAACAATAACACTTGCAGTATGTGGCTTACTTCATATTTTTGTACCCCTCTTCCTGGTTTAATAAATTTGTTATAATAGCTATAGAATTTTAATATGAAAACATATTAAATTCACTGGTCCTTCTCTACCCTCCATTGTTAGGCTTTTCTTTCCAATATGTGATGCAGGATTTTTTCTAAGTCCAATATGAGCAAAATTTTTTTTGAATCACAGCTTTACATTTTTTTTTTTTTTTGTGTAATATGCGTTTCAAATAATTTTCAACTATGTTTTCATGTCAACAAATGTCTTCTTAACACAACTAAAGGTTTATAATGCTCTGTTTATTTACTTACAGCACATGTAGCCATTCTAAACAATACAGTGCAGACAAATTATTCATTTTGAATTACACTAGTAAAGTAGTTCTTCACTAAATTATAACGTGCTATTGCACTAACTATATAACCATGTACACTGTCCCTAAATTACTAGCTATGTAGACTAAACACTAAGCTCACTTGTTAACTAAGCCTAGCCTAAATCTAATCTATGCACCATTGCTTCACACCTGCCTAATGTCTACCACAAGTTCTTGAAAAGGGTCTGCTATGTGATTTTTGGTGTCAATATGCCATAAATACTCACATATGTAGGCATTTAAATGTTTGTGTTGAATGCCACTTTTTGATATGCGATGCAGTAGAGCTCGCCAGCCTGATTCAGTATTATATGTCTGCACATTTGTCCCTGGGGCTACAAAATGCACAGGATTATTTACTGCCTGCAGGATTAGTCCTCTAGCCATTAACCCATAGTAGCCCCTCCAGGCCTGCATATATACTGTGCTGGTGAACTCTATGTGCTCTGCAATTAAATTGTAGAGCATGTTTGCATCCCTGTTATTTGGACATATTGGCATCAACTTCATTTGTTTGCACTCCTATTATCTCAAGGATCCAGTTGTCTTCTACAATGCACCTCCTATGGAATTTCCTATTTTACATTTGTCAATTTTAACAATGTGACCAGTACCCCCAATTTTCTCTGCTGGAAGTGTATTAAGTGTAAAAAAACATTTCGAGCTCTCAGTCACTGAGATAACAAAAACTCAAACAGTAATAGCATGCATTTACAGGACACCTGATAGTGACTTCAATACATTCAAAAAAAAAATTAGATGAGCTACTGCAGAAGTTAACAAAAAAGTATAAAAATATTGTCGTGTGTGGGGATTGGAACATTAACTTACTGCAGCAAAGCCAAAAAAGCATGGAAATAGAAAATTTATTCAGGGTTTTCAACATAATTAATACAGTACAGGTTCCCACTAGAATATCAAAAAACTCGGTGTCACTTATTGATGTGTTAGCTACAAATATGAACTATGATCAGCCGGCGCAGGTAATGGAAACGGGTATCTCGGATCACAAAGCGCAAATCCTAAAAGTATCAATTCAGTCATTAAACAAAAGTAGAATAGCAAGCAGTAAAAGGCATTTTAATGAAGAAAATCAAAAGCAATTTAAATACCTATTAAGCAAAGAAAGTTGGCATGACATTTATGAAGAAAAGGATGTACATGCAAAATTTGATAAGCTAATAGAAACAGTTCCTCACAATTTTAATATAGCATTTCCACTGAAACAGGTTAGTATAAAGAACAAAAACCAAAAAGGGTGGGTGACCAAAGGTATAAAAGTATCCTCACAGAGAGTCAAATTCCTATCAATGCTGGAAAAAAGGGGAAAGGTGTCAAGGGAAAACTTAAGTTATATAAATAAATATAAAAAAGTATACAGGAAAGTTATTAGGGATGCAAAAAAACTGGAAAATGATAAATATATTCAAAGAGCAACAAACCAAAGTAAGGCAATCTGGGAAGTAATCAATAAGGAAACTGGGAAAAGAAATTTGTGCATAAACCAATTTGAATTGATGCATGAAGGGCAAAAAATCAAAGATCCAGTTAAAATAGCTGAATTGTTTAATACATATTTTGTTGAGGGTCCAAATAAACTAGTAAGAGATAAATATGACACAGGGGTTAAAAAAGCAAGAGAAAACAGTAAGGTTAAAAGATGCATGAATTCAGTATTTATTAAACCTATAAATGAGCAGGAACTGATAAGGGCAGCAAAAGGGCTGAAAAGCAAGCTCTCAGCAGGTCTAGACGAGATTCCTGATCTAGTAATAAAGGTTTGTGTAGAGGAAATAGCAAAACCATTACTGAATATCTATAATACCTCCTTTGAGACAGGAGTTTTCCCAGATAAATTAAAAACAGCTAAAGTTAGGCCCCTCCATAAAAAGGGACCCCAAGATGTGTTACAAAATTACAGACCAATTTCTATGCTATCAGCATTCTCCAAGATTTTGGAGAAGCTAATGTTCAATAGAATTAGTAATTTTTTAGAGAAAAATAAAATTCTCACAGATACACAACATGGTTTTAGGCGAGAAAAATCTACTGAATCGGCAGTTTGCGCCCTAGTTGAAAAAATTATTGCTGCTATTGAAAAGAAAGGGAAATCAATAGGTTTGTTCCTTGATCTAACGAAGGCATATGATGTGATTGATCATGATATACTACTGAGAAAGTTAGAGGTGTATGGTATTAGAGGAATAGCAAATGCATGGTTTAAATCTTACCTATCGAATCGATCTCAAGTAGTAGAAATTAGCAACCTGAATAAAGAACATCTCAGTATAGAAAGATGTCAATCTACGCAGAGGAAGGTAGGACAGGGGGTACCACAGGGATCTATATTGGGGCCTCTTCTTTTCTTGATTTATGTAAATGATCTCCCATTATGTGTCCAGGAGTCTGAAGTGGTGTTATTTGCTGATGATACAAACCTGCTGCTAAAAGCAAACAATGACAGAGATCTTCAGAAAAAAGTAAATGGGGATATAAGGAAATTGATATACTGGTTTGAGGTAAATAGACTGCTATTAAACACACAAAAAACTGTTGCTATGAGTTTTCATTCGAGTCATCATAGAAATGTGGCAAAACCGCAAATAAAAATAGACAATGAAATCATAAAATATGAAGATCAAACTAAATTTCTGGGGTTAATTATTACAGACGATCTTAAATGGGGGACACATATAAATATGCTAACCAAGAAACTAAGTGTGGGATGTTATATATTGAGTACATTGAAAAGAGTGACGAGTGTGCAAGTTTTTAGAAGTGCTTATTTTGCATACATCCATAGTCATATAAGGTATGGAATAATGTTCTGGGGGGCATCAACAGAATCTGAAAAAGTTTTTCGGTTGCAAAAGCGGGCTATAAGAATAATGACTGGTGAATCAAGTAGATCTCCGTGCAGGGAACTGTTCAAAAGGTTAAGGATTATGACTGCACCAAGTATGTATATATTAGGAGTTATCCATCATATCAGACGAATAAGGCATCAGTTACCAGATAACCAAGAGATTCATTATCATAGTACAAGGCAGAAAGGAAATCTACATGTGCAATATTGCAGAACGAATCTAGCCAAAAATAGTGTAAATCATAATGGAATAAAACTGTATAATAGGCTATCCCTTAATATAAAAAATATTGAAAATGTAAATCTGTTTAAGAAAAAACTCAAATTGTACCTATTAGAGAATGCATTTTATTCAGTTGTGGAATATGTAAATAAGTCTTACTAATTAAGGCAGTATGGATATGTGTGGTGACCCTAAATGCTGTATGCATATGTGTATGTGGGTGTGTGTGTGTGTGTGTCCGTCCTTTTAACTTATTGTTATATTCCTATGTAACTTATTGACGAGTCCATATCATGTATACATGATCTGAAGTTTGAAATAAATGAATATGAATATTTAGTATCATTAGAGACCATGTACACTTTGCGGCAGTAACCGAAACAATCAGATACTGTCCACAAACTCACCAGTTAGTCTCCAACTGAACACTCCATTATTGTCACCTCGTATGACTTCTTGAATGCAAAGCAATGTATGAGGAAAACTTGGCGTGCAAGGCCGCATTGCATACAGAACACAACATTCTTGCTCTCAACATACCCTCATAAAATAATACTTGATGACAAGCCTTCGAATCTTTGAGGTAAAACGATGGATCTGCCTTATTAATGAGACAAAACATTTCTAAAACTATTTGAATCTTTAAGAATGTCGCCAGATATATACAACATTCCCATCTCACACTGCAATAAATTCTGCTCGATTGCTTCGCCGTGGTTGTAAAGAAATAAAATATGAGAGAAAGTATGGTCAGGAATTTTCAGGAATGACAGGTTTTCAATCGCTTCCAAGTGGTCTACAAAGTTTATTGTACAGATGTCTATGGATTATTTACAGGTGTTAGTTACAATTGTTACAAATGATCTGGTTGGCTGCTATGCCAGGCACAATATGACTCGCAGTCTCCTGATGGTTCTTGTTGCTTGCATATGCGCTTTGGCAAAATTTTGGACTTAGAAAAATTTATCTCCACCTCCCATCACATGTTGTAAAGAATTCCAAACATGCTCTCCTTTCCAATATGTGACACAGGATTTTTTCCAAGTCCAACATGAGCAGAATATTTTTTTGAGGTATGGCTTTACATTTTATCATCTAATGTGGATTTCAAATCACTTTTTACTATGATTTCACAACAGAAAATGTTTTCTTAACATAACTTAAGGTTTATAATTCTTTACTTATTTACTTACAACACATGTAGCCATTCTAAAGAATGCAGTGAAGCCATTATCCACTTTGAATCACATAATGCTTGGCAACCACTTTTATCATCTGTGAATTACACCAGCTATACTGTTTGACACTAAATTACTAGCTATGTACACTAATCCTAAACTCGCTCACTAACTGCTCCTAACCTACACCAAATGTATACTGTTTGTCCCTAAATTACTAGCTATGTACCAGTGGCAAATTATCCTATATACCGCATACACTGCCGGTGTACTAAACTTGAAAGGGTTGAAAGCGGCGCTTAATAAACATGCAAAATAATCAGAATGTTTGTATGTCCCTTCAACTAAATATGAAATGATCGCAAGTTTGTGTGGTTAAATTTTCCTCTTTTTGCAATGGTGTGTGCATACTCTACATCACTGCAAGTTAAAACGATAACCATGCTCCCAGACTCCCAACATTCACCGCTAGCTAGGTAAGGCCAGCAATGGTGTGCACACGCATCTACTCTATCGCAAGTTTAAGCGATAGCCACGCACTCCTACTTCTCCATTAGATTGGTGAGGGGAAAGGAAGCTTAAATGCCAGCCGTTAGCTGTCGAACTGCACTGCTAAATTTTGTGATTGGCAATCGTTTTTAGTCTGTATCAATATTGTTTTGCTTATAAGTGTCACTGAAGCTAATGGTTCTTGTAAATGTGCAGTAAAACATGTGTTAAAGGCTGGATTTCAGAATTTTTAAATTTCTGAAAAGCTTAAAATAAAAAACAATGGCAGGCCCACTCCCAAACTACCAGGTCTGATTGTAAAATGTCAAGACAGAAAACAAGAGCAAAACAGACATTTATGCATTAGCAATTATTCTAGGTACAAATGGTTAACTTATTGCCCCAAATTAAAAAAACTCTATTGTTGGCCATGTCTTCTTTTTAGTAATGACAAAAACAGTACCACATGGTCTCAAGAAGGATTCAATAGTATAGTTTCTCTAACTGGTTCATTAAGTAAGATTGAAAAATCAAAAACCCACATATTTTGTATATTCACTCTTTGTAATGTTGACAATACGCGAGTAGACCTGCAGCTAAATGCTCTGAAATCAATACAAATTTCAAAGCATAATGAAATGGTAAAAAAAGGACAGAAAAATGTTGAATAGACTCATTGATGATGTTTGTCACTTAGGAAAGCAGAAATTAGCTTTTAGAAGACACGACGAGTTAGAAAGAGGTAATTACATACAAACATTGGATTTACTCAGTATGTATGATCAACTTTTAGATGATCATTTAAAAAATGCTACAGTTTTCCGGGGCACTTTGTCATCCTTTCAGAATGATTTAATCAAAGCTGTTAGGAGTGTTTTGGTTAACTGTATAACAAAAGAACTTACATCCACTAGTTTTTTGGCTATTCTTCTAGACGTGTGCTCAGACATAATGAACAAATCCCAACTCTACCATTTTTCGTTATGTGGACAAATCAGGGGAAGTCGTTGGGCTGCAGATCTGCTGACCCACTTTACAACACTTACAACAGCTAAATAATTTAATATCTGTAAGAAACTTTTCGCTCAAACATATGATGATGCAGCCTTAATGTCTGGCCAATTTGGTGGTCTGCTAAAGTAAAAACGGCATTTCCACAGGGGCATTATTTGTTTACTGTTATATCCTAAATTTGGTTCTGCAACAGGCAGCTATGTGTGTTCATAACTGCAGAATTTTTTTTTCAAACTCTGCCAGGACTCTCTAATTTCTTTTCTCATTCCACTAAAAGAATGGAAACTTGCATGCTTTTATGAATAAAAAGATGTCAAAAGTAGTTCCAACATGCTAGAACTTCAATTCATACCTTGTGAACACTGTACAAGAGCAATGAGATAACCTGATTTTATTTCTTGAATTCATGGCAGAACCAGAAAACAATGTGTATTGGGGACCTGATACATTGGTTAAAAGACAAGGTTTTCTTTATTTTTTTGATGGTTAGATACTCTCTTCCTCCTCAAAACGTTTTTTGCGAATTTGCTCATACAAACATTCTCTTCAACATAGTACAAGATAGCCCACCTGTTTTTTTTTTTTCTTCTTTTTTAAGGAGGGGAAAATCCTCATGGATGCCAGGGAAGGTGGGCTTCCTTCATCAAGGAAGTAAAGCTTTTGGTCCCGTGTTGTAGATTTATAGCATGTAAATGAATTTCAAACCTGATAAAGAGGCCTCTGAGTAAAATTAAGCGCTGCTTAATGCCTAACATTTAATAGGGTGTAGAAAACCACAGTAGTAAAGGTGCATCCATGAATAAACCCTGCATTTCCTTTTAGTCACTGTGTAATAGCTCTGAATTGCATTCTCTTCACACGAAGGCCGCACCGTGGAAGGATGGTTATACCATTCGCCTCTCACCTACACGGCCCGGGTTCGATCCCAATCGACCGCATGTGAGATTTGTGGTGAACAAAGTGGCGCTGGGGCGGGTTTTCTCCGGGTTCTCTGGTTTCCCCCGCCATCGCATTCCACCGGTGCTCCATCTTAATTCATGTATCTTCAGTGTCACTGCCTCTGGTGCCATAAGTAGTTAAAGCGGCCGTTAAACACTACAAAAAAATCTTCACACGAAAACGAGATAAAGAAGCAATATCTATGTTGTAGTTAAAAAAAGGTAGAAGCACTTGAAAATTTATACCAATATCAAGGAATATCTGTGTAATAGTTGACTGTACAAAAAATATTTGATATAAATTGACTATTTTAATGATATATTTGTAAGAATTTGCCTTATCTATTAACCGTTTATCAGTTATGCAAAATTCATTCAGAAGGAATGAGTGGAGAGACTGTTCACAGAAAATTTATGATATGCATTACATTTGTGATGAAAATATTTTAAGCAAGTGGTACTTTAATCAAACTCATTGCAGTCATTTTTCAGAAAATCAAAATTTTCAAAACACTTTTAGGGCAATGGGGAATTCTCTTTAAATTCATGTCCCATCTTTGAATAATGCTACACTTAATGCCAAGTGCTCTTTAAATTCATCTCCCATCTTTGAATAATGCTACACTTAATACAAAATGCAGTTTGATTAATATGCTTAACTTTTACATTCACTTCACTTTTATTGAGTAGGACAGTTTTTTTCGCATACACTTGCTTGCATTTTCCACTGTTGAACCACTATTGTTTGTACCAGGTTTGTTGCCGTTAATGGGTTCAACATGGAGGCTTCTGGTGGACAGGTGATAGGTTAGATAAACAAGCCATCTAGGATAGTTAAGATTTTTGGACTGTATAACCATGTTAGGTATGCAACCAACTTTTATATGTACACCTCCTCCCACTCCCCAACATGAACACTCACACACACCTTTTACTAAAAAACATATTTTTTTGGATTCATATAGACTCAAAATGTGGATTTTGAATGACATCTGTTTGTCTAATTTTTGTGTGGTATGTACGAGGGGCATACTGAAAGTCACGAGCAACCCATTGTAAAAATTTAAATTTCAACAATGTAACGAAACGAATTGCAGGATCGTAATCTACAGACTTTAAGCCACATGTTGGCATATTGTGTCGTCATTAGCTTCTATCACGTGACCACAGACAGTGTTTGAAAAATGGCTGACATTGATGTTTCGTTTCGACAGCGTGCTGTCATTGAATTCCTCGTGAAAGAAGGAAAATCTGCTCCTGAAATTCATCTCAGACTTCAACGTGCATATGAAGGTGTCTGCATGGGTGCCAGCAGTGTTAGAAGATGGGTGAAACATTTCAAAGACGGAAACATGAGTCTGCAAAATGCGCCTCGTAGCGGGCGTCCTCGAACTGCCTCTACAGAACGCAACAAGGAAAGAGTTGATGAGCTCATTACAGGAGATAGGTGTTTCACTGTGAATGAAATTGCTGCACAACTTGGAATAGGACATAGTGCAGTGCAAGAAATGATCCACAGCTTGGGTTATCGAAAGGTCTGTGCCCGTTGGGTCCCCCGTTTATTGACTGAAGACCACAAACTTCAGAGAAGAACCATTGCACAAAACCTTCTTCAGAGATTTCATAATGAAGGTGATGAATTTTTGACGTGTATTGTGACTGGAGATGAAAGCTGGTTCCATTACTATGAGCCAGAAACAAAACGTCAGAGTATGGAATGGCACCACTTGAACTCGCCATCGAAGAAGAAAGCGAAGACAGTGCAGTCTGTAGGAAAAGTTATGGGAAGTGTCTTTTGGGATGCACAAGGTTGCATTCTGGTTGACTTTCTTGAACCTGGACAAACCATAAATTCTGCCCACTACATCAAGACACTTCTGAAGCTCCGTCGGGCTTTGCGTGATAAACGCCCTGGAAAGAGGATCATCCTTCAACAGGATAATGCGCGTCTGTATACTGCCCGTGCCACTATGGAGAAGATCAGGGATTAGGGTGGGAAACTCTTCCACATCCTCCCTACAGTCCCGACTGGGCACCCTCCGACTACCATCTTTTCGGTTCTGTGAAGGAGCAGATGCGTGGCTAACGCTACGAGACGCCGGAGGATATTCGGAAAGCAGTGCGTCAGGGTCTGCGGGCATTTGGACCGGAGTTCTATCACAAGGGCATTTTCAAACTTGTAGAATGATGGGAAAAATGTGTGCAAAACAATGGAGACTATGTCGAAAAGTGAAAGAAAGTCTGTAGATTATGGTGATGTATTTGATTTGGCCTAAAAATAAATATTAAGATTGTAAAACAGTGTTGCTCATGACTTTCAGTATGCCCCTCGTAATATTCTGCATTCTGGCAGAAATCACTAACTTCAAATTCTGTGTTTTGAGATACAGCAATTACAAGGTTTACTTTAGTTCTAAACATACATTATGATATTCTGCTAAAGTTCAAACACATTTTAGATACATGTACGCTTTTTAATCATTACAAATATAACTTTAATCTCTTTTGCTGTAAATGTAAAATTCGTTAAAATCTACAAAATATTGAACTAAGTGACTTCTGCCTGAAGAGTAAAACATCGTTTGAAAGAGAAAGGTTGACCACTGGAATTTAAAATAAAGAGGTCAGTATAATATTATGCATGCATTAGCTGTTGACTACTACATGTTCTTTTTCTTGACACTTTAGTAATTTTACTTTTGCTTTTATTCTATGCATGCATACAAAAAATGCATGTATGATAATTTTAGCATTAGTATGCACATTTGAACCTGGACTTAACCTATGATTAGCTGCTGTAATTGAAATCTTTATTATGAAACATTTGATATCTTGGAGGTACAAAAAGGTACAGAAAAAGAAACATTTTGTCTAAGGATTAAGGTTTAAATCTGTGAAAGAAAATGAGTAGTTTGTGTCCATTTTAAGACATGGTCTTAAAAGTGGCTTATGTACTGTTTATTCTTAAATACCACTATTATTTTACAGGAAGTGCAGAGTGGGAGGAGATAGGCAAGATCAAACTTATGGATATTCTTCAATTCGTTGTACAGTATGAAGTAACTCTGTGCAAATGTGTAGATGCAGGAAGATAGAATGCAAAGAGTGTATGATTAAAGACAACTAAAAAAAGCATTTAGGTAAGAAATTGAATACACATTCTGTTCAGTGGTCTCACAGCTATTATCACTGTCTCAATGAAACACAAAATAAAATACTCTGTGTGCTTCTCATGAGCTGTTTCTTTTGACCGCTTGTTTTAGAAGTTATATAAGAGGCAAAATTATTTAACATGTATTATGATAGCATCTAGCCTACTCTGCTAACAATAACACTTGCAGTATGTGGCATATAATAATAGCTTACTTCATATTTTTGTATCCCTCTTCCTGGTTTAATAAATCTGTTATAATAGCTATAGAATTTTAATATGAAAAAATATTAAATTTACTGGTCCTTCTCTAACATGAGCAAAATATATTTTCGAATCACAGCTTGATATTTGTTTTTATCTAATATGCATTTCAAATAATTTTTAATTATGTTTTCATGTCAAGAAATTCTTCTTAACACAACTAAAGGTTTATAATTCTCTGTTTATTTACTTACAGCACATGCAGCTATTCTAAAGAATACAGTGCAGACAAATTATTCATTTTGAATTACACTGGTTAAGTAGTTTTTCACTAAATTATAATGCGCTATTGCACTAACTATATAACCATGTACACTGTCCCTAAATTACTAGCTATGTAGACTAAACACTAAGCTCACTCGTTAACTAAGCCTTGCCTAAATCTAATCTATGCACCATTGCTTCACACCTGCCTAATGTCTACCACAAGTTCTTGAAAAGGTCTGCTAAGTGATTTTTGGTGTCAATATGCCACAAATACTCACATATGTAGGCATTTAAATGTTTGTGTTGAATGCCACTTTGTGATATGCAATGCAGTAGAGCTCGCCAGCCTGATTCAGTATTATTTGTCTATACATTTGTCGCTGGATCTACAAAATGCACAGGATGATTTACTGCCTGGAGGGCTAGTCCTCTAGCCATTAACCCATAGTAGCCCCTCCAGGCCTGCATATGTACTGTGCTGGTGAACTCTATGCGCTCTGCAATTAAATTGTAGAGCATGTTTGCATCCCTGTTATTTGGACATATCGGCATCAACTTCATTTGTTTGCACCCCCAATATCTGAAGGATCCAGTTGTCTTCTACAATGCACCTCTTGTGGAATTTCCTATTTTACATTTGTCAATTTTAACCATGTGACCAGGACCCCCAATTTTCCCTGCTGGAAGTATGTTTAGTATCATTAGAGACCATGTACACTTTGCGGCAGTAACCGAAACAATCAGATACTGTCCACAAACTCACCAGTTTGTCTCCAACTGAACACTCCATTATTGTCACCTCGTATGACTTCTTGTATGCAAAGCAATGTATGAGGAAAACTTGGACTGCAAGGCCGCATTGCATACAGAACACAACATTCTTGCTCTCAACATACCCTCATCAAATAATAGTTGATGACAAGCCTTCGAATCTTTGAGGTAATACGATGGATCTGCCTTATTAATGAGACAAAACATTTCTAAAACTATTAGAATCTGTAAGAATGTTGTCAGATATATACAACATTCCCATCTCACACTACTATAAATTCTGCTCAATTGCTTCCCCATGGTTGTAAAGAAATAAAATATGAGAGAAAGTATGGTCAGAAGTTTTCAGGAATGACAGGATTTTAATCGCTTCCAGGTGGTGCTGCAAAGTTTATTGTACAGATGTCTATGGATTGTTTACAGACGTTAGTTACAATTGTTACAAATAATCTGGAGGTCGGCTGCTATGCAAGGCACAATATGACTCACAGTCTCCCGATGGTTCTTGCTGCTTGCATATGCGCTTTGGCGAAATGTTGGACTTAGAAAAATTTATCTGCACCTCCCATCACATGTAAAGAATTCCAAACACGCTCTTGTTTCCAATATGTGACACAGGATATTTTCCAAGTCCAACATGAGCAGAATATTTTTTTGAGGTATGGCTTTACATTTTATTCTCTAATGTGGATTTCAAATCACTTTTTACTATGATTTCACAACAGAAAATGTGTTCTTAACATAACTTAATGTTTATAATTCTTTACTTATTTACTTACAACACATGTAGCCATTCTAAAGAATGCAGTGAAACCATTATCTCACATAATGCTTGGCAGCCAACAGTCTTTTATCATCTGTGAATTACACTAGCTATACTGTTTGTCACTAAATTACTAGCTATGTACACTAATCCTAAACTCGCTCACTAACTGCTCCTAACCTACACCAAATGTGTATTGTTTGTCCCTAAATTACTAGCTATGTACCAATGGCAAATTCTCCTATGTACCGCATAAACTGCCGGTGTACTAAACTTGAAAGGGTTGAAAACTGCGCTTAATAAACATGCAAAATAATCAGAATGTTCCCTTCAACTAAATATGAAATGATCGCAAGTTTGTGTGGTTAAATTTTCCCATTTTTTGCAATGGTGTGTGCATACTCTACATCACTGCAAGTTAAAACTATAATCATGATCCCAGACTCCCAACATTCACCACTAGCAAGGCAAGGCCAGCAATGGTGTGCGCGCGCATCTACTCTATCACAAGTTCAAGCGATAGCCACGCACTCCTACTTCTCCGTTAGATTGGTGAGGGGAAAAGAAGCTTAGATGCCAGCCGTTAGCTGTCGAACTGCACTGCTAAATTTTGCGATTGACAATTGTCTTTAGTGTGTATTAATGTTGTTTTGCTTATAAGTATTTGTGAAACTGATCAATGTAAATGTCACTGAAGCTAGTGGTTCATGTAAATGTGCAGTAAAACATGTGTTAAAAGATTGGATTTTGGAATTTTTAAATTTCTGAAAAGCTTAAAATAAAAATCAATGGCAGGCCCACTCCCAAACTACCAGGTCTGATTGTAAAATGTAAAGACAGAAAACGAGAGCATAACAGACATTTATGCATTAGCAATTATTCTAGGTACAAATGGTTAACTTGTTGCCCCAAATTAAACAAACTCTATTGTTGCCATGTCTTATTTTTAGTAATGACAAAAACAGTACCACATGGTCTCAAGAAGGATTCAATAATATAGTTTCTCTAACTGGTTCATTAAGTAAGATTGAAAAATCAAAAACCCACATATTTTGTATATTCACTCTTTGTAATGTTGGCAATATGCGAGGAGACCTGCAGCTAAATGCTCAGAAATCAATACAAATTTCAAAGCATAATGAAATGGTAAAAAAGAACAGAGAAATGTTGAATAGACTCATTGATGTTGTTTGTCACTTAGGAAAGCAGAAATTAGCTTTAAGAAGACACGAGTTAGAAAGTTCCTTTAATAGAGGTAATTACATACAAACATTGGATTTACTCAGTATGTATGATCAACTTTTAGATGAACCTTTAAAAAATGCTACAGTTTTCCGGGGCACATTGTCATCGATTCAGAATGATTTAATCGAAGCTGTTAGGAGTGTTTTAGTTAACTGTGTAACAAAAGAACTTGCATCCGCTAGTTTTTTGGCTATTCTTCTAGACGTGTGCTCAGACATAATGAACAAATCCCAACTCTACCATTTTACGCTATGTGGACAAATCAGGGGAAGTCGTTGGATTGCAGATCTGCTGACCCACTTTACAACACTTACAACAGCTAAATAATTTAATATCTGTAAGAAACTTCTCGCTCAGACATATGATGATGCGGCCTTAATGTCTGGCCAATTTGGTGGTCTGCAGTCTAGTGTAAAAGCGGCATTTCCACAGGGGTATTATTTGTTTACTGTTATATCCTGAATTTGGTTCTGCAACAGGCAGCTATGCGTCTTCATAAGTGCAGAATTTTTTTTTTCAAACTCTATCAGGACTCTCTAATTTCTTTTCTCATTCCACTAAAAGAATGGAAACATTGCATGCTTCTATGAATAAAAAGATATCAAAAGTAGCTCCAACATGCTAGAACTTCAATTCATGCCTTGTGAACACTGTACAAGAGCAATGAGATAACCTGATTTTATTCCTTGAATTCATGGCAGAGCCAGAAAACAAAGTTGATTGGGGACCTGATACATTGGTTAAAGGACAAAGTTTTCTTTATTTTTTTGATGGTTAGATACTCTCTTCCTCCTCAAAACGTTTTTTGCAAATTTGCTCATACAAACATTCTCTTCAACATGTTACAAGATAGCCCACCTGGGTAGTGTGGTGGTAGCATGTCTGCTTCACATTCAAAAGGTTATGACTTCAAATCTCACTTAGGGTGAGTTGCCCGGGGGTTTCCTTATCCTGAGAAGACGAATGTCAAGTAACTTTAAGCTCCATGGACCCATTTCACCAATTTCATTCATCGTCATATATGACCAACCAAGTTACAGAATGTTGAGCTACAAAAAAAAAAAGTAGGATATTGCATATTGCCATTCAAAGGTAATCCGGGCTAAAAATACTTTAGAACAGCTAAGAGAAGGGTTCCAAAATATTTGGCGAAGCATTGCTACTGAAATGATAAATGAGCAAGCATAGAAGAAAAGGAAGAACAATGAACCAAGTGAAATTACTGAAGTAATGTTCAGAAGGATATCCTATGAAATTTTAGATGATGTGCTCTATCAAATACGAAATAGGTTTTCTGACTACGAAAGTTTTCATTTCTTTGCTCCCCTTTATTCCTCAAAATTCAAGAATTACAGAACGTCTTCCTGATCACTGTTGCTCAAAATTGTTCAACTCCTATAGCTCAAATTTTGATTCGGTACCTCGAAAAAATGAACTTAGTGGTGTGTACTCTTCTGAAGATAAAGATTTTGAAAAAAAGTCAGTTGGTGAAATAGTGAAAATTATGAACGAAAGAGATCTGGTGTGGGCTATGCCTGAAGTTTACAAATTAGCTTGTCTAATTCTAACTGTACCAGTAACTACAGCTTCTGTTGAACAGCCATTTTCCACTTTAAATCGAGTAAAATCTCATTGTAGATCTACAATGGGCCAAGAAAGATTATCCTCTCTTCAAAAATGTCCATACTTTGTATGCTTCGAGAGGATATTCATGAAAATTTCATCTAAGCTGTTATGAACTATTTCCGAAGAAATTTCGTCGATTGGAGCTAACATTCCAGTAACTGGTTGGTACTGCTACTAAAATGAACAATAATTTATATATACAGATGTCCCTCGTATTATGCAAGTAATTTGTTCTCATGAAATATCATGTAACACAAAAAACGCTTAAAGAGAATGTGATAGTGATATGGGCTATTTGAAGGTAAACATAAAAAAATGAGTTTCAAACAGATGCATCTATTTATGTCATTTATATAGTATTAAATCAGATATATTTTTTTAAATCGCTTTAAGTGAAAATGAGTAAAGTGAGATCACATATAACGAAGGATGACTAAATTTTATAGACTAAAAAAAACGATGACCAAGGGAGCGGTGTACCTAAATTACTGACTATGAATCACCACTGCTATGTACACTAAACACTTAACTAAGCATATCTTAAACCTAATTTCTACACCACAGGGTACACCTCTAATGTCTTTCACAAGTTTCTGAAAAGGGTTTGCTAAATGATTTTTGGTGTCAGTATGCCATATATATGCACATACGTGAGCTTCTAAAATATGCATCGAATCCTGCCCCTGGATAGGTGATGCAGTAGAGCTCACCTGCGAGGTTCAATATTATTCATGTACATATTTGTCACTAGATCTACAAAATGCACAGAATGATTTTACTGCCAGGTGGGCAGCAAATCCTCCAGCCTTCAACTCATAGTAGTGCCTCCAGGTATCCGTATGTATTGTGCCGTTGAGCTCTAAGTGCTCTGTAACTGTAGAGCATCTTTGCAACCCTACTATTTGGACCTGTCAGCATCCACACCTCATGTGCTTACACATCTCAAGGATCCATTTGTCCTCTACAATGCTTCCCTGATAGAATTTCTGTAGCCCTATTTTACATTGGTCGATTTGAAGGACATCTACGTGACCTACAATTTTCCCCTCTCGAAGTGAATATAGAATCATTAGAGATCATGCACACTTCATGGCAGTACCTGAACCAAGCAGATACTGTCTGTGAACTTGCACATTGGTCTCCTATCGAACACTCCATTAATGTCATCTTGTGTTGCTTGTATTCAAAGCAGTGTATAAGGAAAAGATTTTGCCTGTCTGCTCAAACCATGTTCCTACAAATTTTGGAATATGCACAGTCCCATCACTTAATTGGGTGCAAGACTGTTGCATTCAGAACACAACATTCCATTTCCCAGCAGGCTCTCGTCAAATAATAATTGAAGACAGGCCACCGAATTGTTGTAAACTGACAGATCTGCCTTATTAATTGGATAATCCATTTCTAAAATGTCGAAGATCTTTAAGGATGTCAGCTGTAGCATATAACCTTTCCTTCTCACAATATAATAAATTCTGCTCGATTACATCCCAGTGTTTTTAAAGCAATAAAACTCTAGAGAAAGTATGGTCAGAACTTTTCAAAAAATGGCCAGTTGTTATCGTTTCCAGATGGTGCTACACATTTTATTGAGCAGGTGTCTGAGGATTCTTTGCAGAGATTGGCTATGATTGTAAAAATGATCTGGAGGTTGTCTGCTATGTGTGCAATATGGCTCGCAGTCTTCAGATAATTCTGTCTGCTTGAGCATGCGCATTGGCAAATCTTCGGACTTAAAAAAATTTCTCGCCATCTCGCATCACAGTTTGTAAATAATTGCCCATTGTCCATTAATGGGCATACAGACTATTCTTCTGAGAATATATTTTTCAGTCTACTTCATTTTCATTGAGATATCCTTTGCAGAAATATCTATTTTATGTTTTGTTGTACATACCAAAATAGCAGACGTCAAGTGCATAGAGCTATACATATGTGGGCCTTTCATGATAGGAAAAACAGCAGCGTAATGGGCTCCTTAAATCTATCGTCACAGCTAATTTTGGTCATGTAGATGCCCAGCATTCTAATTTCTAATGCAAATTTGTGTAGGACTCTAATATAATTAATAATTTTTAATGTAATTGTGCTAATACAGGACACCAGATTCAATTTGTATTGAGCCACAATGTTTAAAATATTTGAAGTGGCATCAAGGGTGCTTTTTCTCATGATTGTGTGTTTCGTTCCTGAAAGCTAGTACATGACGCTTGCTCCTGTAAAAGGTACTGAACTCTGATTTGCATTAATAGGACCAGGTACTATTCCCAATTATGCAGTTCCAGAATTTCATGCTTAAAAATATTGTGCACCTCAACTACTTTCAGATTGGAAAAGGAAACCTAACCTAACTTTATGGCAAACATTTGCTATTTGCCCATGTGATTGCTGGAGATACCCAAGCATAAATACAGCATAAGGAATAATTATCATAATTTTTTATTTATAATTACATATTGCAGTAATTAGGCTCAATTATAAAGTCATCCCTAATTTTTAATTTACTTCAGCATTGCTTGATTTGATGCTCTCTATCTGCTTTTTTCTTTTCCCCCTTTTTTTCCTACCCCTTAAGGTTAGTTTCATGAGTTGACAGTAACTAAAGTGTTACCTCACTCGGAACACTTTAAAATATGTGTCATGGGGCCTGTTTCTCCCAACATATTTACAGACCTCTATAATATCAGAAAAACATGAAGCTACACGGTGCAGTGCTTACTTGCTGTTAAATAATAATAATAAAAATTAAAATAAAGATAATATATTATTATTTTAAGTATTATTAGTATCATCATCATCATTACAATTACTGTTATCATCATCATTATCATGATCACCATCCTCATTATTATCTGGTACATCTTCTGCTTGTTCTTCTTTGTCATTGTTCATCATCATCATCATCATACTCACAAATGTTTTGCTCTTATAAAATTTCCAATGACGCTATTTTATTCTGAATATAAGTTTTTGGTGATGTATTCCCGATCATTGCATATGTTTCAAATCAAGTTGTGCATTTAGTGATGGATTTTAATGGTGCATATGATTGCCATGTTCCTTGATTGTGGAATGATATAAATGGTGGTGGGCGAAGAAAATGCATTACCAGTCCAAATCACTTCATAGGCATTTAGGAAATGCTGCTTCCGAGGTTATCCCAAATGTGTGCAAATGTGAGGTTAGTTTGCTATGAGCTCTATGTTATGTTGTAAAGTAAAACATTTACATAACATTACTCATTTCATTTGTAGGATAAAGCATAAAGGTAGTGTCCAATTACAAGCATATCTAGATTCCTAACCATTTGATTTATCCAAGAGTGATGAATAATCTAAACTTTACAAAATAACCTTTTCGCAAAGAAATACCAGAATATACAGAAGAAACTTCTTTGCTATCAGTGGTTTAGAAAACCTAGCAATGGCTGACATCATTTAAGGAGTCCATACCTTCTGAAAGGGTATTAAAATTTACAAAAATTAATAACAGGTACCCTGGGTTTGGCTTAGGGTGCCATTAAGGTTGTTTTAAGTAAATTGTGTCTTGATAATAAGATCTACATTTCTTCTGCTTCAATCACTTAACATTTAGCAGATACACAAGATTATAAGAAGAGAGCACAAGCAATCACAGCCAGCAACGGCAGTTGGTTCCGTGAGGTTGAAAATGAAAGCATAGGCTTTCAAAACTAGTCCCTGATAATAATAATAATAATGTAAGTGACGTAATGTTAAAAAACCAACAAATTAATACACATGTATAAAATTACTTCTGAATGATAATAACTTCAGCATCATGCCCAGAAAATACAAAATGTATATATCTGTCATTAAAATAACTTTAACAAGGGATATTTTAATCAAAATTGCAGCCATTTATTAGAAAATCAAAATGTTCAAAATTTTTCATATTAAAGAGTTGTTGAAAATCTTTGTTTACAATCTTTGGAAGATACTGAACTGAAATGCCAAATTTTTTGTTTAACTGCTTTTGACTATTTTACATATAATTTATTTTATTTATTTATAAATCTGCAAATGTGAGTTTTGGTTAAAATTTCAGTATCAATGTGTTTTTGGAATGCAATACCTCTTCTACTTTACTTTAGAAATCATTACATTCACATAACTGTCCACACATTTTTCAGAAAACTATTCTTACAAAGGTTGTTCTTTTATCACATTCATGCTGATTGAGATAAGCATTTGCAAAAATAATTTCATTGTATATTTCTGGTAGGTGAAGTGGAATATTAGACTTAGGCAGAGTCAAATCTTTTGATAGCAGTCTTTATGTTGGCACACTTCATGAGTAGTGGTTACCATCCTAGCCTCTTGTACCCAAGGACAAGTATTCAATCCTGGCAGAGGGCATTGGATTTTTTTTTTTTTTTTTTTTTTTTTTTTTTTTTTTTTTTCCAGGCATAAAATCCTAAACATTGCTTCCTTCATCAGAGAAATTAAGCTTTTGGTCACGTGTTGTAGATTTATAGCATGTAAAGGAACCTCAAACATGATAAAGAGGCCTCTGAGGAAAATTAAGTGGTGTTTCACACCCAACATAGAATGGGACACAGTAAACCACCGTAGTTAAAGTGTGACCATGAATAAACCTCTATTTCCTTTTAGTGGCTTTGTAATAGATTTTAGTTGCACTTTGTTCATATGAAAACCATTGGCGATCTTGTAGTTAAAAGAGTATAAGTATTTGAAAATTCATACCAATATCAAGGAATATCTCAGAAATGGTAACTCTACAAAAAATATTTGAAATAAATTGACTGTTTTAATAATATTTTATTTTATTTTAAATTTTTTTTTCTGTCGTAAGAATTTGTCTATCTGTTAAGTTTATCAGCTAAGCAAAATTCATTCAGATTGAATGAGTAAGAGGCTCTAACCAGAAAACTTAAGATACACATTACATTTGCAATGGAAATATCTTAAGTAAAGGTATTTTAATTAAGCTCGTTGCAGTGTTTTTTCAGAAAATCAAAATATTTGAAACTGTTTCAGTGCAATGTTTTTTTTTAAATTCTTCATGTCCCATTTTTTAGTAAAACCCACTTGTTACCAAGTTTCGCTTGATTAATATGCTTAAGTTTTACACCCACTGCACTTACTTTTATTGAGTAGGACAGTTGCTTGCTTACACCTACTCACATCATCCACTGTTGAACCCTCATTGCTTCTACCATGTGTTTTGCCATTGATGGTTAGACATGGTACCAACTGGTAGATGGGCAATAGGTTGGATAAATGAACCATCTGAGATAGTTCAAGTTTTACGGCCTTGTGACTATTTTTGGAATTTAACAAACTTTTATGCACACACATCGACACAGACTTCCAACCAATTGCCCACACCCCACACCCCATTCACCTACACCCTCTCCCACACTCCAACACACACACTCATACATACACACTTTTTTTCTAAAAATACATTCTTTGGATTCATATAGACTTAAAATGTGGATTGTCAATGACTTCTGTTCTTTTAATCTTTGCGTGGAATATAGTATCGTTTGCATTCCGGCAGAGACACTAACTGAAAAATGTTTTTTTTCACAATTATAAGGTTTACCTTAGTTATAAATATCCGTTATGATATTCTGCTAAACTTCAAACACATTTCAGATACATGTATACATTTTTGTCATTATTTCAAATATAATTTTAATCTGCTTTTCTGCAAAAGCAAAATTCCCTAAAATATACAAAAAATTTAACAAAGTGACTTCTGCCTGAAGAGCAAACTACAGTTTAAAGGAGATAGGTAGACCACTGGATTATAAAATAGAGAGTTCAAGATAATATGATAAATGAATTAGCTGTTGTCTACCACATGTTTTACAGTCATTAATTTTCTTGACACATCCTTACCTTTACAACCATAATGTTTCTCAATGCATGGATAAAGAAATTGCATGTATTGAATTAGTGTGCAATCACATTTGAAGCTGGACATAACCCAAGATTAACTGCTGCAATTTAAATCTTTAATATGAAACATTTGATAACTTTAAGGAACAATATAAAAAAAAAGTTTTGTCCAATGATTAAGGTTTAACTCACTGAAAGAAAGTGAAGTCTTATGAACAATGTGTACTTTGTGTCCATTTTGAGATATGGTATTAAAAGTGCTTTATGTGTTCTTTATCCTTAATGCCACTATTTCTTTACAGGAACTGCAGAATGAGAGGTAAAAAGCAAGATCAAACGTATGAAGGAACTCAGGGCCAGTTGCAGGAAGATAGAACTACAAGGAGTGTATGATTAAAGAGCATTGAAAAAAGCATTTAGGTAAGAAATTGAATACATATTCCATTAACATATTCTAGTACCGCTAGGTCACAATGAAACACAAATTAAACCACTCTATGTGCCTCTCATAAGCTATTTCTTTCATTCTGTCTTTTTAGCAGTTATACGACGAACAACATGATTTAGCATGTGTTATAATAGCATCTAACCTACTCCGCTAACATAAGCAATACTCGCAATTTGTGACATTTACTAATACATAACACTTCATATTTTCCCACCCCTCCTCCCAGTTTAAAAAGTTTCTTATGATCGATACAGAATTTTAATATGAAAAAAATCTTAAACTCACTCTCTTTACCCTCCATTCAGTTCTTTCCAGTATGTGATGCAGAATATTTTTTCTAATTACGACTTTACATTTTACTGTCTAATGTGGATTTCAAATCACTTTTTACTATGATTTCATGATGGAAAACACTTTATCATAACTTAAGGTTTATAATTCTCTATTTGTTTACTTACAGCGTGTGTAGCCATTCTGAAGAATACAGTATAGCCAAATTATCCATTTTGAATCACCTAATGAAAGACAGCGAAGTCGTTTATCGTTAGCGATTTACACTAGTTATGCAGTTTGTACCAAGTTATGATGTCTCGCTATTGCACTATCTATATCATCACGTGTACAGTTTGTCCCTAAATTACTAGCTATGTACACTAAACACTTAACTCACTTGTTAATTAAGCCTAGCATATACCTAATGTGTACCCTTAGTCCCTAAATTTCTAGCTATATACACTATACATTTAACTCACACATTAACTAAGCCTAGCCTAAACCTAATTCTACACCACAGGGTACTGCTTTATAATGTCTCCCACAAGTTCCTGAAAAGGGTCTGCTAAATGATTTTAGGTGTCTGTATGCCACAAATACTCACATATGTGAGCATCCAAATGTTTGCGCCAAATGCTGTCCTAAGATAGGCGATGCAGTAGAGCTCGCCAGCAAGATTCACTGTTATTCATGTGCACATTTCCCACTGGATCTACAAAATGCACAGGATGATTTACTACCAGGTGGGCAGAAAGTCCTCCAGCCATTCACCCATTGTAGCCCCAGGCATTCGTGTGCATTGTGCTGGTGAACTCTCTTTACATGCCCTGCAATTAAATTGTAGAGCATGTTTGTATTGCTGTTATTTGGACATACCAGCATCCACACCTCATTTGTGTACATGTATCATTCCAAGGATCCAGTTGTCCTCTACAATTCACCCCTGAAGGAATTTCCATCCTCCTATTTTACATTCACAATTGCAATGATGTGCCCAGGACCATTAAATTTCCCCTCTTGAAGTGTATTTAGTATCACTAGAGACCATGCACACTTTGCAGCAAAGTGAACCATTTAGATGCTGTCTACAAGCTCACAAATTGGTCTCCAGCCATACACTCCATTGTTGGCACCATGTATGATTGCTTGTAAGAAAATGAGTGTATGAGGAAAAGAGTTTGCCTTCTGCTCGAACCATGTATCTGCAATACTTGGAACATGTTTGATCCCGTCTCTTAATGGGTGCAAGTTGCCCTCCGTGGTGTAATGGTTACCATATACCCAAGGTCACGGGTTCAAACCTGGCAGAGGATGATGGATTTTTTCGGGTGTAAAAATCCTTAGCATGGCCTCCTTCGGAAAGGAAGTAAAGCTGTTGGTCCCATGTCATAGATTTACGGCATGTAAAAGAACCTCAAGCCTGATAGAGAGGCCTCTGAGCAAAATTAAGCGGTCTTTCACGCCCAATATAGAAAAGGATGCCGAGAACCACAGTAGTTAAAGAGCATCCACAAATAACACTCCATTTATTTTATTTTAATGGGTTCAAGAAGCATTGATTCAGAACAAAATATTCTTTCTTGTTTTCAGCAGACCCTCGTCAAATAATGATTGAATACAAGCCTCCTAATCATTGTAGGTAAACCTACAGATCTACTTTCATCCAACCAACCAATTAGAATCTCTGAGAATATAATAACAATCTTCCCTTCTCACAGTACAATAAATTCTGCTCGATCACATCCCCGTGTCTGTTAAGGAACAAAACCCAAGAGAAAATATTTTCAGGAGTTTTCAAAAATGACTAGTTATTAATTACTTCCAGATGGTGCTTGAGGCAGACCCCTGTGAAGCCGTGATGTTTGGCTTCAGCTAGGTGTTGTCTGCTGCACACTGCCCCTCGTGGCTGTTGACTTCTCAGGAGATGTAGGCTGGATTGCCCACCTGGTCACTTTCCGGCTGGTGACATCTCCTGCTGGTGCAAGCAGCGTACCCTAGCACTGCTGATGGATCGGTTACCCATAACCCAGACTAACTTTAAGTACCATGAAGTATTAGGCTCAATGTATATAGTCTTTGATCTCAGGGTTTGGAGAAGGAATAGCAATTTGGCTACCAGGATGTCTGTTGGGTGTTAGGGAAATAAATAAGGGTTTACATACTGTTAATAAATCTATAATCCCATAATGTTAGTCTTAAACTGCTATATACAAAAATCTTTTGTGTGCCCATGTCCAAAAAGTATTCAGGTTTATAAGTACAAAAAAAAAAAAAAAACTATTCCCTAACCCCAATATCTGTTTATAATTATAAACCTGGCTTTGCCACTTTACTCTCTAAAATACTTCAAAATCCTATCTTGTATCTTGTGTTTAGTTTGGGATATTCACTGTACACAAACTTAACGAACCATGGTGCTGTCTCTGGCTTCTCAAAGTCTCTAGAATCTTCCCTGTTGGTTTCTCCACCAAGAGAGAATTTTCATAATTCAGATTGTGTAGACGCGGCTCTGCAATACTCCGATTACCCTCTCTATACTTATCTCTATGCTGATGTATTATCTTCGCATTGGTTGCCTACCGCATCTCCCAAGATTTTATTCCTGGTAGCGTGTTTCAAATTTGCCTGGCACAAACTTCAAGCTACCCTTTTCATAGCCTCACGGATGTAAACGAATGCCTGACCTTTGAAACAAAACCGTAAACTAATGATCATTCTTGAATGGTTTTCTGCAGGCAGAAAAGATTACCTGGTTCATGGTACAAACTTTCAAACAATACACAAGACAAAGCCATTTCGCACACTACCAAAAAAATCAATATTACCATAATATTAGGAACAACAAACTCATTAATTAAAAAAATATGTATATGAAGTAATTAAAAACATTTACATAAATTATGGAAATTCAATACAGAGCATTGAGTTTGTGCTTCAAATGCCCATGTTGGCGTTTGAAAATTTATAAGAAACATTTTTCAAAATGGCAATGAACCACCCTAAAAGAAAATCATATAAATGTATACATAAAATTTATACTTCTAAGATTCTCAGAAAATGCTGGGCCTGTTTTCTTCATAGTAAATAGTTTTCTGACTGTTTTAATTTTGAGTTATCTTTATGCACTTTTGTAGGTGCATTTTCTGCTTAATTTCAGTTTATTCACTGCACTTCACATGCAATATACATCTAAAGAATAGTTATAATGAAACACTAAGTGTATTATGGTTTTCCTTGCTGGATTCGAGTACAATCCCACCATGCCTCAAATTTTCACTTTTTCCAAAATTTTCCTGATAAAAATAGTTCTAAAGACACTCATAACTTGTCAAATTACTAGTGAACACTAGTTCATATTTATTTAAAAATTAGGCAGACTTGCAAATACAATAAATTTTACAAATGCAACTATAACCCTAAACTTTCTTTTTTTTTTTTAATTACTATTAAATCCAAATTCAAGTATCAACATACCCTTTATTAGGAATTGTCTTAATTGTACATATATGACCCTTATGCTTAGTAAAATGGCAATTAAAATTTGTTATACTCTTAAGAAAAATGTTAATTATTTAACAAAATAATTATATGCACTTATATACACATTTATATGACTACAACTTCCTGACAACTACTTAAAACAACTGGAATGAATTTTTGGTTCTATTATATCTCAACATTTTCTTATGGTATCTCCCTATTACTCTCCCATCTTTAACAGATCTGACCTGAAATGTGTGCTCCCCAAATCTGGCTTCAATTACAGCAGGTCCTTTATATAATGGGTCATTCTGTGATACCTCTTGTTGGGTGCGCTGGATTTGGCAAAGTCTCACCAAAACTGGATTCCGTTTTCGGTTTCCTCTCTTTGTCTTTTTCTTTCTTTGTTTTGCCTTCTTTCTTATTCTCTCCAGGGCCTTTTCACATTTTTGTATAAAGTCTGATTTAATGCCTTCCACAATTGGCAGCGATAAGTTCTCGATGTTGGGGCTTGCATCCTTTCCAGTCATCATATGTAAGGGCAATGATCCACCCATGCATTATGCTTTTGGTGACATATCAGCCTGAGGTACGATGTAATGTTGCGGTTAGATATCTCACAGAAATTCCCTGATGCATAATATGCAGAAGAATGATACAGTTATACACCTAGTTCTTTTAAAATTTCTACAAATATCATACTAGTATGTGCAGTTACATCGTCAGCAAAAATTGCTTATCATTTTTCCTTATTTTGGAATATAATCTCCCACAATTTTCTGTAGGCAGAACTTTGATGTGATGCTCCTCATGGGATACAGCTTCTCAAAATGGCTGTATACATCCACCATGATGAATAGATACTTATAACCAAACTTTCCGGTGGGCATCTCCCCATGAGCATCAATACATACCAGTGCATTTGGCACATTTCTTATGACAGCTTGTGGTTCGGTGTCATACCTAACATTTAATGGCTTTGCATGCAAACAGGTGTCACAACATGACATAACTTGGCACACTTTCCTTTGTGAATGTTTTACATGGAAGTACTCAGAAGTATTTAATGCTGTTCTCTCACTTCCGGCGTGGATTAGTGTAATATGGAATTCTTTTATTAACTGGAGTTCTAGTCCTTTGATATGTGCAGCTTCCAAACTTTATGTTCTCTACCTTGTAGCTTGTACAGAACATAATTTCGAATATCAACTTTACTTTGTATGCCCTCTTTAATCTCTGGCCCTGTACTCATTAATTGTTTTACCTCATCGTCCTCTTGCTGCCATTCAACAATGTCCTTTAAGATTTGTACTAACTGGCAGTTCCCAGATAAGTCTAACTTTATCAGAGATGTTTCTGAATGGTTGGCCATGCTCTCTGGTACACATCCTTTCAATATGGTCAATAGGTCTGCCAAAACGATGAGTTCAATGTTTGAAAAATATTTTCCCTCATCTACTTGAAAGAGTAATTGTCCAATTCCTTTGGGTCTAAAATTATCGTTAGCAGTTTTGGAATTCAGGGCCCTGGAATCTAACATCATCCCCATTGGTTATCCTTTTTCAGCCAGCAGAGAGGGTTTGCGAACAGAGAGGTTGATACTTCTAAGATATCCTGCTCCATCATGCTTTCTTTTACTTCATCAGCTGCCTTCCCTAATGATAATGGTAAACTCTTGGACTTGTGGCTGAAAGGTTTTAAGTCATAGACTTTAAATCTTTGTAAATACACATTGTATTTTGCTGGTTTTTCCAAAAATACACCTCGGTCCTTGCTCAATACCTGATACAATTTATCTTTTTGGCTTGAGTTAAGCTCATGGTCTTGATAAACTTTTTCCCATAACATTCTTTCCTGACCCTCCATTTCCTTTGCAATTTTACACGCATTCAAACCACGCACTATATTATTGCTCCCATCATAGTCATTGCTCTCACTTATTCGTTAATACAAATTGCTAATGCCAAAATATTCTTCTCTGTCAGCACCATCCGGTATAATATCCTCACCATTAACTTACATAATCCTACTCTTTTCATCATCATTAACATCCTGGATGAAAAAATATTTTTCCTCTAGATCATTTTCCTGACTAGACCTACTTGATTCTACATTGTTAACTCCGCTCGCAAATGGTAGAGTGAGTTGACCATTTCCAATAGCAAGTTTTAAGCATTTTTCTTTAAAGTTAAAAATCACCTCTAACACATATAAACTATTGGTGCAAATTATTAACTCAGCGTTTAGCTTGGGCATTACCATAAAAGTTAGCTCAATATGCCGGTCTCCTAACTCTAATTTCAACATGACTTGAAACTTGATCCATTCCCTTGACTTTCCTATCGCAAGTGTACAGTAGGCATTACTTACAGGCATGACAGTAATTTGTGGGTGCTCTTCACTAAACTTCTATAAAAATGCTCACCACAAGCCAAAATATTTGCCCCACTGTCAATTAGTGCTTCTATCTGTTTTCTCAATCACAGTAACCTTAACTTTTGGCGATTCTATGCTTTTGGTCTCATTTGCTTTTCTTATGACTTCTACTTGTTGAGAATTGTGCAAGATTTCAGCAATTAATATTGGCCTTGGATAATTTGGCATTTAGTTTTCCCTGATTATTTGTTGGAGTATAAGTGACACTTTGTATAGGTGCACTTTCCATTCTTTGGGGTTCTTCTACTGGCAGCCTATCATTTATAGGTGCTGGTGGGTGGAGGACTCTCATTTTCAGATTTCCTATACTCATTTCTAAGAAATCTGGGTCCCCTCTTCCAGTTGTATCTGTCCGTATAGATGTTCCTTGGTCTACGATTTTGGTATCTGCTGTTATGTCCCCTTTGAAAGTTCATAAAATTCAAGTGATGAGTACCCTATTCTGATTGGTTGCAGGTCCTATCGTTCTGAAAGTTTCTGTGCTGGTTCCCCTGATTTTGGTTAGGTTCAAACCTGGGCATCTGATTCTGATAGCAATCTCTGACATCATTATTTATCCTGGGGTTTGCACTATGGCTTGCCCCTTGCCCTAAAAGTTCTCTGCCCCATGGGCTTCTGTTTGTCCCATTCCCACATTGAGGAGCCAGGGTATTACTACTATGTCCCTGACAATAGTCTGTGTTTACAGTTCCATGAACTGCATGTAATTCTCTGGGTGTGCTACTATTAAACTAGCCTGTATCAATTCAAAATGTTTAGTAGCCATCCTAATTAACTCCTACTAAGGCATTGGCGGATCTAACATTTTCGCTTTCTGAACCAACTGAAGAAAATAATCAGCCCCTGAAATACCTAGCTTTGGATTGTACTTTCCATTAGTTACTTCACGCCAGATTTTGTTTTGTTGTGTCATACCAAAATACCTTATTAAAAATGCTGATTTAAAAACTTTGTAATCTATCTGGTCCCCAAGTATGACTTGAAGCCAGTTCAACACCCTACCTTTTAGTGATTTCCTCACTACAATCAATTCTACAGAATTTGGGATGTCTTTAAGTGATAAATATTCTTCCAGATCTCTTATGTAATTTCTAGGACATTCTGAAGGTGGCACTAGTTCATTGATCAGTTGAAAAGGAGTGGAATTTGAGCCATGATTGTTTGTATTCTGCATAGAAGAATCACCATGTACATGCGAGGAATGATTACTACATTCTGATAGTGATGGCGTTGCATCAGCATGGAGCGAAGACTTGCTCAGTGTATCGCACTGCCTATCGCTGGTGGCACTAGAGCTAAGCAAACTGGGTGTTGTACCTACATTTCTACTATTTACGATCTGTTTCAAATTTTGAACATCTGATTCTAAAGAACTTGTGTTTTCTCTGCCAGTCTACTCAACTTAGTGTCCCCATGAACTTGAGTAGCATTGGGAGAAAGGACCATTGTTTTAACAGTCTCAATTTCTGTATTTTGAATCCTATTATTTTCATTAATATGCTCTCTTAGCTTTTCAAATTCTGCTTGTGTGATACTTTCAAGCTCCTTTTGCTGCCTCCTACTAACTGAGTTCTGTCTCTCATGCATCTCTCTACTTAACCTCTCCTGTTCAATTCTTATATTTACAATATCTGACCTAACCTCATAACGTATGTGAGTGATGCTACTACTATTTTCTCTGCACCTTAACTATTCTATTTCACAGCGCATCGACTCCATGCTCAACTTAGGTCTTTAGTAGCATGTTTTACCAATGAATGCATTTCTTGCTTTGAGGTACCTAACCTAGCATTTGTCTCCTGATTGCAGGTATCAATTTTGTTGCTAAGCTGTTGGGTGAGGTTTGCTAACATAGCTTGTAGGTGATCTACAGAAATATTCACATGGTTCACTGGTGATTCTAGTTGCCCTGTGTATACAGTTTGTTTCAGTTCCACATCTACACCGATATCCACATTACTTTCACTGTCTACTCCTGCATCGCTATTTACAACTGCCTTCTACTCGGGGATTCTCCATCTTTTTGGAAACTAAACACTCTGTTACACAGCAACATATAAAATAAACATGGAAAACCCTTCCTTTAAATTCCTGTCTTTGGCGGTGTCCTTCTGGTGTAGCCATAGAAATTCCTCCTCCATCGTGCTGGCACTGTTTAGCCTCCACATATGGGTGCCAATTTATGAGGCAGACCCCCGTGAAGCTGTGATGTTTGGCTTCAGGCTAGGCATTGCCCGCTTCTCACTGCCCCTTGTGGCTGTTGACTCCTCAGGAGATGTGGGCTGTATCACACACGTGGTCACTCTCTGGCTGGCAACATTTCTTTCTGGTGCAAGCAGCGTACCCTAGCACTGCTGATGGGCCTGATACCCATAACCTAGACTAACTTTAAGTACCATGAAGTATTAGGCGCATTGTATATAATTGTTGATCTCAGGGTTTGGAGAAGAAATAGCGATTCGGCTACCAGGATGTCTGCTGGGTGTTAGGGAAATAAATAGAGTTTAATAAATCTCTAATCCCATAATGTTAGTCTTAAACTACTTTATGCACGAATCTTTTGGGTGACCATGTGCGAAAAGTATTCTAGGTTTACAAGTATAAAAAGACAAACTATTCCCTAACCCCAATATCTGTTTATAATTATAACATGGCTTTGCCACTTTTCTCTCTAAAATACTTTGAAATCCTATCTTCTATTTAGTTTGGGATATTCACTGTACACAAACAAATTGAACCATGGTGTCGTCTCTGGCTTCTCAAAGTCTCTTGAACCTTCCCTGTTGGTTCCTCATAAAGAGAGAATTTTCATAATTCAGAATGTGTAGACACGGCTCTGCAACACTACAATTACCCCCTCTTTACTTATTTCTATGCTGATGTATTAGGTTCCCGTTGGTTGTCTACTACGTCTCCCAAGATTTTATTCTTGGTAGCTTGTTTCTAATTTGCTCAGTGTGAACTACAAGCTACCCTTGTAGGTGTAAACAAACTCCTGACCTTTGAAACAAAACGGTAAGTTAATGATCCCTCTTGAATAGTTTTCTGCAAGCACAAAATATTCCCTAGTTCTTAGTACAAATTTCCAAACAATATATAAGATATAAATCCATTTGGCACACTACCAAAATAAATCAATATTACATACAACAAACTCATTAATTAAAAAAAGTATGCATATGAAGTAATTAAAAACATTTATACAAATTATGGAAATTCAATGCAGAGCATTGAGTTTCTGCTTCATGCTACAAAGTATATATCGCAGATGTCTGGAGATTAGTTTCGGAGGTTGGCAATGATTGTTACAAATGATCTGGAAGTTGGCATCTATGCAAGCTGCAATAAGGCTTGCAGTCTTCGATTGGTTGTGTCTTTGCACATGCACAATGGCAGACCTTTGGACTTAGAAAAAGTTCTCGCATCACATGTTATAAGAAATCCTGCTTTGTTCGTTAATGGGTATACAAACTATTCCTATAAGGACTTATTTTTATCTATTTCATTTTCATTGTGATAAACCTTTGCAGAAATGACTATATTCACTTTTTTTTTTTGTAGTTACTAAAGTGACACTCAAATGCTGAGAGCTATACATATGTGGGACTTCCATAATGCTACAACAAGCAGTGTAATGAACTCCTTAAATCTGATGTCACAGCTAGCCATTGCTATGGAGATGGCCAACCCTCTCGCTATGCAACTCTGATTCCTAATTCAAGTTTGTGTAGGCCTCTAATATAATTTTTAGTGCAACTGTGCTGTAATACACCAGATTCACTTACTTTCGGTAGAGCCACCATGTGTAGTATAGTTGAACTGAGATCAAGGGTATTTTCTCTCCTGAAGGTTGTGTATTTCTTCCCTGAAAGTTAGCACAACACTTGCCCATTCCGTAATAGGTACAGTACTCAGATTTGCATTAGTAAGACCAGGTATTATTCCTGAATTAAGAAATTCCAAATTTTCAGGTTTAAAGTATAGTATATCACAGCTAGTCTCAAATTGGAAATATAACTAACCATACAGCAAATGTATGTTATTTAGACACCGTGACATTATCTAGACTTTGCAATTGCTTGGGTTATCCAAGCATAGATACAGCGGGAGGTATACTTATTATAAATTTTGTATTTATAATTAACTATTGCAGGGATTGCACACAATTACAAAATCATCCCAAACATTTCATTTACTTCAGCAGTGTTTGATTTGATTCTGTCTCTTTCTGCTCTTCTTTTTTGTAAGATTAGCTTAATGAGTTGAGAGTATCTAAAGTGTTAGCAAATTTTAAACTATATAAAACTTTGATAACTTTACAAACATATGGTTTCTCAGTGCAAAGATTACGAAAATGCATGTACAACAAATTTTGCATTAATGTGCAGTCACATTTGAAGCTGGATTTAACCCATGATTAACTGCTGTAATTGAAATCTTAAACTTGAACAAATTAAAAAATAGTTCTTTTCCAATGACTAAGGTTTAACTCACTGAAAGAAAATAAGGTTTTGTGCTAAACAATGTGTATTTTGTGTATATTTTAAGACATGGTATTACAAATGGTTTATGTGCAGTTTATCCTTAAATGCCACTATTATATTACAGAAGGTGCAAAGTGAGAGGGGAGAAGCAAGATGAAAACTATGAAGATTCTTCAATTCGTTGCTCAGTATGAAATAACTGTGTGCAAATGAATATATGCAGGGAGATAAAACTGTAGAGAGTATATGGTTCAAGGAAATCCACATTTCATTAAGGTAAGAAATTGAATACACATTTCATTAATGAAGTCATCTCACACCTTGTACTGCTGTGTCACAATACACAATGAAATGCAAATTAAATTACTCTGTGTGCCTCGTATAAGTTGTTTCTTTCATCCTCTCTTTTTAGCACTTATATGAGAAACAAAATGATTAAATATGTGTTATAGTATCATCTAACCTACTCCGTTAACTTAGTAATACTCGCAGCATGTGATATTTAATAATAGCTTACTTCATATTTTTTTAGCTCTCCTCCCGGTTTAATAAGTTTCTTACAAAAGGTGCAGAATTTTAATATGAAAAAATCTTAAATTCTCTCTTCCTTCTCTATCCTACATTGTTCATTAATGGGTATACAAACTATTCTTATGAGAACTTATAATTCTGTCTACTTCGTTTTCATTGTGATAAACCTTTGCAGAAATATCTATATTCACACTTTGGTATAGATACTAATGTAACAGACAGTCACATGCTTAGAGCTATACATATGCAGGCCTCAATACTCCATTCTCCTTCCATGATATCACAACAAGCAGCATAATGGACTCCTTAAAGCTGAGGTCCCACAGTCAAATATTTTAGTCCAATACTCTTCAAACTACAAATTGGATTGTGGGGCATCAGATAATTTCATTGTATTTAATTTCCGTCCTATTTTTTGGTCCAATTCCAGTTTGCTAAAACAGGATAGAGTGGTTTCTAATTTTTGGTCCATACATATGAAATCAACCAATGAGTGACCTGGTGGTAATGACGTAATTAGATAGCAGCTAGCGCTGGGTTTTTCTTCCCACCAACGTGATTGTTTTTGTGAAACTTTGCTGTATCTTGTAGACTTTTTCCTAAGTAATAGGGTTATAGTAGCTGAGCTATGGTTGAAATACACATTTTTTTTTGCGGCAGAGATTTATGAGAAAATGACTTGGGTATTTATAACCTATGCAAATGCATTTTATCGACCCATTTGTACCTAACCTCTTTTCTCAACAAAAATATAAAAATGTGATTGCTGGTTCATCTGCTGGTATGGACCGCCTCATATTTGTGTTTTGGCAAATGATTTTTGCCTCAACTTTCCAAACAAATTTTCTTCCATTCTAAGGAATTAAAAATAATTTAGAAACGAGTTCATTTTGCAGCATATATAGTACACCAACTTTCTTGTCCTGCATTCTTACGTTCGAGCCATAATATAGTCCACCAACACCACTTTATTGATTTTTCCTTTCTATCATAATATGCTCTTGCAATGGATTCATTTACTAAGCTTGCGACAGCAAACGTAAATAATTGTGGATCAGCAACCTCCACCATTTTCTATCAGCTGTTCGTGTTCATGCGGGAAATATTTGGACCAATACACACTCTCGTGGGAATGGAATGGAGAAATTGTACACAACGTTCATGCTGTATAAAAAAGTTTTGGACCAAATTTTGACTGTGGTACATTGGCTTAAGTTTGACTTCACAGCTAGCCATTGCCATGAAAATGCCCAGGATTCTCTCTATACAACTCTGATTCCTGATGCAAGTTTGTGTAGGCTTCTAATTAAGTAATCATTTTTAGAGCATCTGTGCTATAATACACCAGATTCAATCGCTTTGGGTTGAGCCACCATGTTTAGAATTGTTGAAGTGGGACTAAGGGCATTTTTCCCACTATGATTGTGTGCTTTGTCCCTGAAAGCTAACACATGACACTTCGCTACTCTCCCCTTCTATAATAGGTACTGTACTTGGATTTGTATTAGTAACACGAAGTATTATTCCTGAATAATGAAATTCCAGAATTTCAGTTTTAAAAATATTGTATATCTCAGCTACTCTCAAATTGGAAAAGCTTACCTAGCCTATGCAATTGTTGGGATTACCCAAGAATATCATAAATGTTCTATTTATAATTTGATATTGCAGTGGTTACACACAATTAATTACCTAATCACTCCAAACTTTTAATTTACTTCTGTATTTGATTTGATTCTCTCTCTTTCTGCTTTTATATATATGTTTCTCCCAAACATATTTACATATCTTTGTTATACCAGACATAATGACTTCCAAAGTAAGCGCTCACACACATGCTGCGATTACAGCCACTGAGCTGATCACAATAGAAAAATAGTTTACTATTCCTGTCATTGTTATTTGCTTGCCTTTTAAACTGAAGTAGACAGCAATTCAGGAACACTATGTATGGTTTCACATGTGCATGAGGTTTTGTGTTAGTAATCATCTGATGACTTTATTGCTGGTTATCCATGGCTCTAGCAGATCCCCTGTGGAAAAGCTATCTAGTGATTATTCAAGTATCATAAAATACACCCAATGCAGAGGGAAAGTTGGACTCTTCTTTTGAATATGTGACACAAGATTTTTTCCAAGTTTGACCAACAAGAGTAGAATATTTTTATAAAGTTCAGCTTTAGATTATTTTTTAATCTGATATGTATTTTAATGACTTTTAACTATGATCTCATGCTGGGAAACGTTTTTAAACATAACTTATGATTTACAGTCCTTTATTTATTTACTTTTGCTCATGTAGCCATACTGAAGAATGCAATGCAGCCAAATTATCCATCTTATATCACTTAACACAATGCTGCCAACAGTCTTTTTTCATAAATTACACTAACAGTATAATCATGTACACTGTCTAAATTACAATGACTAGCTATGTACATTATGTTAAGTAGGCTTAGTCTAAACCTAATCGCTGTCTTCCACAAGTTCCTGGAAAGGATCTGCTGAATGATTTTTGGTGTAAAACTGTGCCAAAAATATTCAAAGATGCAAGTGACAAATATTCCCATTGAATACCGCCCGTGCAAGGACCTTACCATAGAATAATATTAATGATATATATAGTAATAATAATGACCATAATAATAAAATAATAATAATAATCATAATAATAATAAAATAATAATAATAATCATAATATTATATTATGATTATTAAAGTTTAACACACTTTAATATGGAGGGTATTATCAGACGATGAATGAAATAGGTGAAATGACTCTCAAATAAACTCATGGTGCATGGAGCTTAAAGTAACATGACATTCATCATCTCAGTATAATGGAACCCCCCCTCCCCAGAAAAAGATAACTTATCCGGATAACTCACCTTAAGCGAGATTGAACTTGGGACCTCTTGAATGTAAGGCAGACACACTACCCCCCACTATGCAAGCGGGCTATTATTATGAATCAATAATCATCGTTATTATTGTTGTTATTATTATTATTACCAACTTTGCGGTGATAACTGAACCAGTCAAATACTATCTCACACATTGGCCTCCAACAGAACACTCCATTACCTCATGTGAATGCTTGTAAACAAAGCAGTGGATGAGGAAAGGAAAATTTTGTGGCAATAGCCTTGCCCACTCGAACCTTTGCCCATAGACTCTGTGACTTTTTCATGTCCAGTTCTGAAAAGAAAAATATAGTTAATTTCCAGATGATTATTCGTACCAAAAGTCATAAAAATAGGTGTCTATTTTAACATATGCTATCTGTAGCAAAACTCAGGAAATATGCAGTCCTGTCTCTTAATGGGATGAAGGGTGGCATTACATTCAGAAATTAACATTTTTGTTCTTTGCAGACGCTCTCAAATAATAGTTGCAGACATGCCTCTGTTTCATTGAAGTAAATCAACAGATTTGTCTTATTAATCCGACGAGCCATTTCTAAAACTGTGTTTTAATCTGTAAGAATAGGTATCACCAAGAACAAAAAGCCTTTGCTTCTCACGCTACAATAAATTCTGCCTGATGTCTTCCATGTGTTTGTAAAGCAATAAAACCCAAGAGAAAGTTTGGTCAGGACTTTTAAAAATGATTGGATGTTAATATCCCCCATATTATTTGCTATGTTGATGTCTGGGAATTATTTGCATAAGTTGGCTATGATTGTGAGAAATGAAGAGCATGTTGGTTGCTTTGCAAGAAGCAATAGGGCACATAGTCATCTGTCATTTCTGTCTACTTGCACATGCTTATTGGCGAACCTTTGGATTTAGAAAATTTGCTTGCCTCCTTGCGTCACGTGTTATAAAGTATCCCTGAAAGTTGTTTTTTATCATGAATTATCCTTTACCTTGGCTTCTTTGTTGCATGTTTAGCTCAGAGAGAGTATGAGGGTCATTTTTAAGTAAGAATTGATTGTGTATATCGTTCGCTCAAGGTATTAGGTAAGGTTAATTCAAGACCAGCCACTCTCAGCCAGTTCCCCACTACTCTGCCGGTAAGTTTTAATTTTCTATCTGTGTTGTTTTAGTTGTGCTGCATTATTTTTTGCCATGTAAATTAATAGTCCTGCTGATGGTGAAGGGTGTTTTGTCATTTGGTTTATAAACATAGAAAAGGTCTATTCCATTGAAGTTTATCATCAAATTATTTTTTCCCAGACGCAGTGTTATGTTTTCCCAAAAGCAGTGTTATATTTAATGCAATTTTACTAATTGTAGAGCTAAAACAAGTTAAAAAAAACAAACCATTATTTAGCTATTTCAGCATATATTCTTATTAATTGCATAGAAGGTCAATTAACACATCATTTAAATGTTGACACATGTCAGTGTTAAAATACAATATAATGTTCCAAACAAAGAAAAATACTACATATCTGGGCACAATATTGATACAAACAATTTATACATACACTAGCAGAAATACAAAGAAGCAAATTAAATACAGTATTTAAATGCCATAGACACAATATAAGGCAACAAAACACTACAAACCTGGCCTTAATATTGGTACACAATTTATACACACATACAAACATCAAAAGTAAAATACTAGAAAAGGGTACTGTGAACCAACAAAGGAAGTACACGACATTTTAGACTATATTTTAATTTTCAAATGAAAAAATAGCCATTGTAACCAAATGTCCCACTTTTAAGTTTATTCTCCTGTCAGTGAGAACATTGTTGTAGGAAAAAATTAACCTTTCAGAGTCTACATTGGAACATGATATCCATATTGCTTTTGGACACTTTTCTGCAAACCTAGGATATTAAAGATTCACCACATGAATGGCTTCCACTATATCAGTGTTGATCTGCGACATCTACTTGAAGAGGGTTTGTGTCAACTCTCCAAAACCTAAAACCATATCCTGAGTATCCACACCCTGCAGATCAGGAATATTCTGAAGTTTTTTAAGTACCCCAGGGTTCATGTCTGTAACAGCAATTACCCTAAGATCCAAAATGTCAAGCCCCTCAAATATAGATCAGTTTAGATCAACTGATAATAAAGAGTTAAGTTTCAATGAAGCTTGAGATACCATTTTTATAATAATTGCTTTAACACTAGTTGACCAAGTAGCACTTACTTAATACTGTGTTGTACCATAAAAAAAAATTCCCTGTATTACAATTTCAAAACTTTATCTCAATCTTTGAAGCTCTCCATACAAAATGTGAGCTAGAGTTTAGCTTGAACCTTCTAGTTTTGTAAGAAGGTTAACAATGCACTTTCCATCTTCTTTTATGATCACAGCCTGTCATTGTACCGTACTTATATCATTTTCACTTCGGGAACAAATGTATGCAACACCAACCTTTTGAGGTGCCTTCATTTCATCCACATTAGCAAAGGCAACAACAAAGGGAAAGAATCCTCCAAACCTCCTTCAAACCACAAATTCCAACAGGTGACCACTGGCATTGCATACAAGTTACAATCCTTCATCTTATTGTCTGCCAAAAACTGAGCAAATAAATACTTTGTTTTTCTGGTGTGCAGGAACATACTCTTTGTTTTTGAAACAACAGTTTTTAGTTCCTGTAAATGCTGAGCCCAAATATTGCCAATGATAGGTAGAGTCAGACTGAAAAATTCAATGCCATAGCCGGGATTTGAACCACGGATCTCCTGATCTCTAGCCGGTTGCTCTGCCACTGAGCTACCATGGCAACATGCTGGCATAGCATTGAATCCTTCAACTGACTCACATGTTTACGGATAAACCACAAGGTGTTCTCAAATTATTTTGAGATGACAACCTCACTGGCGACTTGCAATATTATAAGTACTTAAGTCCCAGGATTCATAGTATAGCAAACTATTAGGGTCAATTAATTGATGAAGGATTCAATGCTATGCCGGCATGTTGCCATGGTAGCTCAGTGGCAGAGTAACCAGCTAGAGATCTGGGAGATCCATGGTTCAAATCCCGGCCATGACATTGAATTTTTCAGTCTGACTCTACCTATCCAACTCCTGTCCTACACATGGTATATGTAAAAAACAATTAATCCAATTGCCAATGATGTTCAGCTTATGAGCCAAACACTTAATGTGCTTCGAGTTTTTGCCATACACAAGTTTTAATCCGTCAACACATTTGGTCATGTACCTTGCCGAATCTCTAAGATTATCACAATTTACTTTATGTATTTTAAACAACTCAAAAATTACCTTAGTTCAGTGGGTGGCATTCATATTATCCTAAAAGTGAAGCCCAGCAATGAAAAGTTTGGTTTGATAAATAATCAAAATACTGAACAATATAACGAACACGCATCTCCCTTTTATTTGGCAAGGAGTCGATTAATTACACTAAACAACACTTACTTGGGATTTTTGCCAGAACATGCTTCAAAGGACTAGTTTCCTTCATTTTCAACCGGACATTGACTAATTCCTTGTGGTGAAGCTGGCGTTGTGAGTGCTGTCTCCTCTGGTGGTGGTTCAATGAACTTGCTAAACACATTCTTCTGTGGCACGTCGATATTGAAAACCCTTTTCTATTTTTCACAATGAAGATGTGTTCCCAAGTGGCCAGCTCTTGTTTTCCTGCCATGTGTTTTAGAAGTTTTGGCTCTGAATTTATATCATAGTCTTTTGTCGTGGGTGGCAACTGCTGATTTTTCCAAATTGTTTTTTATTTATATTTCTGAAGTGTTCTTTGGATCTTGTTTCTAGATTTCTTTTTGTTTTCCCAATATAAATATGATACAATCCTTGCATTCCATTTTGTATATGCCGGAGTTTTTCTTTGCTGGGATGACATCCTTGAGAGTTGAGCCTAAATCACTTTTTATGCTGTGAAGTTTTACTGGTGCTAGCTGAATGTTGTATTTTTTGAAAATTCTTTGAAAGTTGTCAAATGCCCATAGGTGGTATGGGAATTTCTTGTAGCTCATCTTTTGTTTTTGTTGCTGAGAGAGTGGTTGTTTCTTTTAGGAATTTCTTCTTTTTAGATAGTTTTATTTTTTTATCTACGAAGGATCTTGTGAAGCCATTTTTGTTTGCAATTTTGACTATTTTGTAATATTCTGCCTTGCATTCATTTACTCTATTTATTACATGTGGGACCTTGCAGAAAAAGGCCATTTAGTTCTATTCATTTGGGGTTAGAGCATTTCCAGATGAATAATACAGCACCATATTTACATCCCTAACCATAGTGTTTAGGCAAAGGAAATCTGGTACTATTAGGAGCATTTGTGAATATAATATTGTTGATTCTTAAATAACCATAATTCAGTGGACTTAAGTATACATACTTGAAGTTCCAGGCAAATTGGAAGCTTTGAAGTCCAAGATGAATGTTGTAATAGTGGTAGTGGTCATAGTAGTAGTCGTTGTCGTGGTGGTGGTATTTTCAAGCATGAAAAATGTTATAAAGTGGAAAAGGGAACTTATGATTTTTTGGGGGGTTAGCTTAATGTCCTTTAAGCTGGTTGGTCATATCGGACAAATGAAATTGATGAAATGAAGTTCAAATGATCTCGGGATCCATGGGGCTTAAAGTTACTCAACATTCAACTACTCAGGATAGGGGAAAAATGCAGGAAAAAAAAAAAACCTTATCCAAGTAACTCATCCTAAGCAAAATTCAAACTTGCAACCTGTTGAATGTGAAGCATACATGCTACCCCCACACTACCCAGATGGGCAGAACTTTTAAGCTTTGTTGCAAATTGGAATATAACAACAATATCCCCATACACATAACTATATCTAAGTTTAATAGTACTCTACAGTTAACGAGGTACTTTTTCCTTACAAATGTGCTACCAACAGCATACTTACTCTTAACTAAAGAAATGTTCTAGTTGTTTGTTATAAATTGAAATAAATGAAATCTGTAAGAAGTTTGGAGGGTGGGGGGGTTTGAACTCTAAAGCTCCTCCCTTTAATTACAGCCCTGAACAAAATGCTTAACATGTATAGATAATAGTGAGGTCTAGTTTCGGAACTTTTCTATCATTTTTTCAGTTTATAAGGTAGTAATCTGAAATTTACATGATCAATTAATGAATTTTAACACTTTTAAATGAACTGCAGGATAACAATCAGTGATAATACAACCCTGGAAATATTATCATTTTAAATATTTTTGAGGGGTTTTCTGTTCTGGAATTAAAGAAAAAAAATTAAAGTTGAAATATTTCAATTTTCTTAAACCAAGTAATTTATGTGTTTTTATTAGAGCCGGTCAATAGGAAAGTTTTTATTCATTGGAATAAATTGAAATTTTTATACGTGATATTTTGGTTAGGTAGGTTTAGATAATGCACTCCGGCTTTCAATCTCGCTCGTTTCTCTCTGCCTCTAACCATGCCTCTCGCAGCCAGTAGAGGTGCTGAATGTATGGCTGGCTGGAAGAGAGTTGACTATTGAGCTTATGAGATTCTTGTTTACTATCAACACTCACACGTCTCATTAATAGCAAGACTACAGTGTAATGTGCGGAAACTCGCAGAGTCAGAATGCAAACAATCTATAGTTTTGTTATAAATTGTATATAAACATTATTTGAAGCAGTAATTCTGTTACCCGCTCTAATCTAAGCACATTATTTTAGTGTATAGAACTAAATCAGTTTCCCTGGAAGGTGTGTATACGCTTCTGCTCTGTGCTACTTGGTTCTCAAAGTAGAGAGATGCCCATTGTATTTATATATTACATCTCCCCTTGACCTTGTGACTTACATTTGCCTTTCAGCAATGAAATGCAGCTGAATAACTGAAAGCAGTGCATATGTTTATTTTGACCTGCATTTTATTACAATAAGTATGTTTCACTAGATCAGGTTGAGTACGTTGCTCACCAGAGTTGCCAACACATGATTATTTTTTCCATCAGACCATCTCATAAAAATCCGTCAAAATCCATAAAAATAAGTAATTTCCATATTTCCTTTCAAAAATAAAAATTAAAACTCAAGGTCAGCTCTTTGGAACAATTTCTCGTTCCAGTCTGAGAGATGATCAAGGAAGTGATTAACTACAAATAATGTGAGAACAGCTTAGCTTCTACAGCTGTACGTTCATACATGTCTTTAGTAGGCTGAAATGGTATTTTTGACTGTGAAGTTAAAAAGGGTTCAACTGCTTTTAGATGTTTCTTATTTTTACCATGAAAAAGTAAATCTGACAAGTGCACATTTACTTTGTATTGGCAATATTGGCACCTCTAATAACCATTCCTTTAATTGTTCATTATTTCACCATTCTTTTCTAAAATGTACATACCGCAAAGTCTTCTGTTCAATTAGGCAATTAAAAAACAGAATGAATTAGCACTGCATTCGCTATGCTAAATTCAGAATCCACTCTGATAAACACATGTAGCCATCCATATACCACAGTTGCAGAGTTGTTCAGTCACCCAAGAAGTTTGTTGCTGTAACTCTAAATAAAAGACAGCTATTATATTGCTTAACAGACACTGTCTTGTAGATAAACAAGATTTACATCTGTGATAGTTTTTCTAAAGAAAATCAATATAATATTACTTAATAATTGCTAATAATATCCGTCATCCGTGAAAACTAAATTTTGCCCGTCATATGATTTGGCAACTCTGTTGCTCACTAAACTTTTGTTTAGAATGGAGAAGTGCTATTCCATTTATAAATCGCAACGCTAGACAGTTTCATTTTATTCAAGATCACACAGCAGCTGCAGAAATGTGCGAAACTGATACGTTACAAACTGTGTTCACAGGTGCAAGCCAACGCAGCATCGAGACATAACATACTAGAAGTGATGACAAATCTATAGCATTCCTTCAGGGGATTAGGAAATCGTTTATAAAATTGTTAAAATGGGCTAAAAGTTGATAAAATCATGCATGTTTATCTAAACGAGAAGAACATATACTAAAGCAATATTTGTCTGAGATCTGTTATTTCATTTGTTTAAATGATTTGAGATTTAAATAGCCTACCAAGACAGGGATGACATTTAAATAACTCATGCTAGAGAACAGGTTAAAACCGAAAAGTGGTATCACAGAATATGCAGATATAAATGTATGTGGTGTGCACTTTTATTCAAATAAGTTATGTAAATATTTTATTACTCCTAAGAAGTTTATGTTGCATTAAGTAATTCTATTTTTGGTTTTATCTTAAGTTTGAGTAGAAGTTACATACATAGCAATATAAATGATAGGTAAGTCATTAACATTAATATCACTGATTCAAACTGTAAACTCTTTTGGATATGCATATATGCTGTTAAACGATGAGTCATCTTGTGTTATTTATAGGGCCCGAATTTATAAATGCAGTTTTAGCCTTTTGCTACCCTCTTTAGTCTTATAAACAATTTCCTTAGCTTTTCTAGGCTTTTATACAATGCTCCTGCCTTTTTCCTAGCTATTTAGGCAAGTTGATGACAAAAGCGTTTTAAACATAATATAGATAAAAATATGAAAAATATTTTGCTTCACGGAAGCATGCTATTAACATGTACAGTAATTTAAACCAATGTATTACACAGTAAAAGCATGCTAGAACATTGTAATTAACATATGAAGCACATATTTTTAATATATAGCACTCATATAAAATAAAGTTCACTTAGCAGCACTGTTACTATACACAGCCAGCCACATTTGTAAATTTTCTGTTGTTTTTTAATATATTCCTATAGGCAGAAAAGGATCTTTCAACATCGCAAGATGTCATTGGCGCAGACTTCATTTGTACAATTTCTATATCAAGAGCATTCTTTCCCTGGATAATTCCACATGTGCACTCATAAACGAATTGCTAACAAAAATTGTTAATTCAAATGAACTGAAGAAAAAATGATAAATTTTCTACTGAGATTAAAAAAAAAAAAACAAAAAAACTTAAGTTTAGTGAGTTTTAGGTCTTAATCTCCCAATTAGCTTTTTTAGGCTGAATAAGATTAGCACCCAAACCCCTTGAAACATAAAATTACTTTCAAGCTTTCTAATTTACAAGGGGAAAATAGATTAAAACCTAAAAATCCCTAGTTATTATGTAACCAATTTATTCCACGGATTCTACATCAACTACTCTGCCTGTAGTTATGAGAATTCTCGAGTTGCCTCACTCCTGAACACTAGTTCTCGATACATGAGACTCTCAGTGCCACACTCTTGAGAGAGGCGTGGCTTTCGAGTAACGAGCGAGAGCTTTGATCAGCTCTATTTTTTATATCACCCACAGTTTCATACTGGGATGTTTGTGGGGTCAGGAGATACATAGCAAAGCACAAACACACAAGTAGCAAAGTAATGTATATTAACCAGCATGTAGAATTAAATGGGTTATTTATTGCATTACAGTTTAATACACAGCCACTTGTTATTGGGTACAAGCAGAAAACAGTAACATTCATATGACTTTTGCTACTGACTCTTCATAAAAATATTTGTATAAACACATACTCTTCTGTCTAGTTCGTATTAAAACAGATAAATTTGTAGAAATAGCTTTATTACATATTTTTTTGTATGTATGATGGGAATAGGGGAATAAAGTAGGCTTAAATAAGTCAAATCTTTAATAGCTGGTTGCTTATGATGGCTATGTAATGGTTTTTTTTTGTACCAGAAGATAAAAAATGAATAATGACTTCCCATTTAGAAAAATATTGTATTTGAAAATTCAAACCAAACAAGGTAATGATTAACTCTGCCATAAAAGAAACAAAGAAGAAAAAAAACGTATTGAAATGAATAGTCTGCTTTAATAAGATCTAGGTTACCTCTATAGTAAGTTTTTGTTTATTTCTTAAGCTTTACCAACTTACAGAATGAAGAGAAGTTCAGAGGCTATTCAACAAATACATTTCATTTAACACAAAAACTTCTGAAACATGGTATTTCCATTAAAATCTTTAGGGGCATCCATTGTTGTAATAAAATGCTGCGTATGATGCATTTTTAAAATGGCATAAAAATCCATGTTTTTCAGTAAACTAGCTCGCAAATGGATCTATCATATAATGTTTTTGTTATGTTAACCTCTAATTACTTTGGTAAACATATTACATTTAAACTCTCAATTTTTTCCCATATTTAAGAATAAATTTGTAAAAATATCAGCATTATTTTGAGAAAAATATATGGTCGTTCTTAATGTAGTTTTGAGAGGCAGTGCAAATGTTTTAAAACAAAAAAATGCAAGTTGCTTTGTTTGGAGCATTAGAGAGTTTGGAAAAAATTTGAAAGGAGGTTTGCAAGAAAACAATGTTTAAAGTTGAGCATGTATGCTAAGGAGCAAGTGCGTGCTTGTTTATAGTTTCAGTTATTTGTTAATTCAAATATGTCAAGGGGAACAAAGATAATTTTTAAATATAATAGTTAAAAATAAACTGGAATGGTGACACTCACATCACTTAAAATGAAATTTTCAAGACATATATTTCAAGGGCATTTGCCTTCTTCTTCAGTTGAGACTTCTTCAGTTTTAACTATTATACTAGAACTACTTCACTTGTCTCAATCTTGAGTTATTTAAGAATTTTTAAAGTTTAAAAGTCACATTATTCTATTTGTTATGTGTTTTTATGCTCTATTATTACCTTTTGATCCCAAAATGAAACTTTGGGTGATGTAAGAGGAGAACATTAAATTGGTTTGAAACATTATGAAAAAAAATATTTAAATTGGCAATTTGTGAAAGAAACATAAATGTTGAAATTACTAAAAAGGTTTTTTTAATTTTTTTCTTTCAAATTAAGTTCTTTATATTATATGAAATGCCTTGAAAAAACAAACTTTAAAATAGTACCACTCTTAGGTGTTTGTTCTATTTTACCTTCCTGCAGTTACTTAAAATATCAAAATGCATTAATTTATCATGAAGTGGAGTTGTAAGATTTAATATGTTTAACATGTTTAAAGAAAGCAGCACCACTTTTAATACTGCTTTTAATTTCTCAAATTATTTAGAAAATTTCAGATTTTAAGTACAATAACTAAGGAACCAATGGAATTGCAGAGCTGAAATGAGATATTTACACTTATGCCTATAAACACTGTAACCATACTAAAATAATGAACATCTGAAGATGTCAGTCAGGGTGACTGTATTAAATTGATTTGCTCTTTGGTCCCTTCTATTCCAGTATTACGTAGAGTATAGTGTGGGAGCACATCAGAATATAGATAGATAAGACACACATGTATTTTAAATTTTACATGGAAAGTGCTAACCTAATGCCACATTTTGCAATTATAAGAATATGCAATTCAGTTTACTTCAATTTTATTCATCCATAAAAATAACATTTTCATGTTGTTGGATAAGACGTTAGGTTTAAGAATAAAAATGACTATATGCAAATTATTAATAATTTTATGAATGCATGTAGTAGAAGAAGAGCACTGGCGTAGATGATGTAAATTCAACCATTGCTCTTTATTCTGTTCCAGTAAGTCTCTGCCAAACACGAATCAGAACAGATATTCCAGGGAGAAAAAATTTATGATGGAAAGCACACACATAGAGCCATGGCCATTGATGGCCCAAATGGAATTTTTGGATCAACACATTAAAACAAGAAAAACCTATACTAACCTCTGCTCCAAGAACCAGCCATTATGTGTCCCCAGAGCATGCATTGAGCCAGTTCTCTGATTTGGATAATATATTTGAAAGAGAACTGGCTCTGCATAACACTATGGACCATAATGCAGAGGATCTGGACCCGATTTGTGAGGCCACTGCCATTCCAGTATCTTCTAGACCTGCAAGGGAGGTGATTCTGATGTAGAAAATAGCCTGTGAATGGTTGCAGAAACTTCAAATAGGCTTTCTCAATCTTTTGTGGTGCAACTTCTGAAGATATTGCGTTTGGAACATTTGTTGCATCTCAGCTTGCAAAACTGCAGGAAGATATTAAAGAAGTGATGATACAGATCACAAATCTTTTAATGGTAGCAAATAAAAGATCTAGAATGCAAATATAGATTTATAGTGTAGTTCAAGATCATTTTTTTTTTCAGTTAATATATTTTGGATCTTTTGTTTATTTTTATATGAATTTCATCTATGTTCCTTGGTTGAAGTATTTAAATAAAATTCCAAAAGCCATTATTATAATTTCCTGCAATTTTTTAAGCAGAGCAACAACATAGAGACATGAAGCATGTAATGTGTGTGTGGGGGTGGGTAGGTGGATGGGTGCGTGCGTGCGCGTGCGTGCCAGCCAGGTGGCCCAATTGCCCCATATTTGATATATACATGTATGTATGCCTTCCTTCACCATGTATTTAAGTCTTGGAGATAGTTTCATTCATACATGAAAATAAAAGTATTTTTAAGCCTAACAATAGCCAAACATATAATTAAAGAACATCAACAGCATCTCAATTAATACAGATTAACCAAACTGTTGAATTCAGTTTCCATGAAGGTGTTAATTTGTATAATAAACTCCCCGAGTCTATCAAAATCTTGCAGAGCAAAGCATTTAAGAAGAAGGCTAAAAATATACTCTTTAAATGCAATGTTTTATTCCATTGACAAAATGATGAATACATATTTTTTATTATCCTATGTACTAAAAACACTAAACTATACCATTTGATTATTTTGAATTTTAGTAAGTAAGCCATCCATCTGCTTATCTATTAATTAACACATGCACTATCATCTGCACTTGATTTATAGCATTGAATCATAGTTACTTTTCTGAAGATATTGCCCTTGTGAACTTGTTTCGTGGAACTTGTTTATCTGAGGCATGCACTTTGGCTCAAGAGAAAGCTTAACTACTTGCCTTCAAGATCAAGATTGTACTTACAACTAGCTTAATTGTGTATAATATTTTTATCACTGTTATAAAATATAATCTTGATAGAAGTGTAATCAGTCTGTTAAGTATGTAGATGAAGCCATAAATTAATTTATTTCTTAAGGTGAATAAATTCTATTCTATTCTTAACGATTCTCTTACTTCTCCCTTTAGTTTGTTCCTGAGCCTGAGACTCACCAGTATTCATAGGTTACTGTTTAAATGCCAGACTTTTGAATCAAACCAGCATGAGGCAGAACCATCCAGTGCACATTATGGACCATCATAGTAAAGCATGCCTTTCAGCTTCATAGCTGAAATGTTTCCTCATCCACCACTCGCCTAGGTCTGACTTTTGTAGTACATATGCTAATGCGAGTATATTGGATTTGAATTCAAATCAATAAGGAGTGGCTCACAAAGGTCCAATAAAGAAAAACCCTAAATGAAACCAGAAGCATCAGACAGTTCTCTGTACTCAACTGTACTTCTTGTGATGAAGGCAACATTTGAATCTGGCTAGAAAACCTGTAAAAGCTTATTTTTGCCAATTTTTTTGGTGTAAGATTCAAACATAATTGCAAAATCTTAGGAAATAATAGTTATTACAGGTCATATATAAGGTATACTAACAAAGATAAATCACTACTATGGATCTGAACACAAAGTTTTGTATGCACTGCCATAACAGTACTATGATGCATGCACAGATGACATCCATTGCTTATTGCTTATCTATGGCGTTTACTATTATGAAATAGATATTTGAATGATTTTAGTATACCAAAACAATATTCATCCATTAAACATCCAGGATCCAGACTAGTGTCCTGCCTCCACCTTATGGATGGCACTGGTGACATTACCCCAGGTCTCCTCTGCAAAGTTATGTTATTTTTCATTGTTATTTTATTGTGTAGACATAATTCTTCCTGTGTGTTACCTATTATCACTCCTAAAGCTTTCCCTTGCTATGAATTCCACCGTAGGCTATTCAGAGTTATTACTTGACATTCCATATGTAATTTTAGTAGACTTACTTGAACAAAAGTAGTGTTTTGATATTTACTCTTCAAGAAATATCAACTATAGTTACAGTATGAACCAATAAGATATTTTTTATACACAAAGCTCCAACAAAACTGTTACATAGAACTGGTATCGTACAAGGGTGATTCAAATACAAACAGTAATTAAGCCAGAGTATTTCACAGATAGATCTGAGGAGAATGGTGGAGTAGGGGTAGGAGGTCTGAATTCCGCCGTAGGCTATTCAGAGTTATTACTTGACATTCCATATGTAATTTTAGTAGACTTACTTGAACAACAGTAGTGTTTTGATATTTACTCTTCAAGAAATATCAACTATAGTTACAGTATGAACCAATAAGATATTTTTTTATACACAAACTCCAACAAAACTGTTACATAGAACTGGTATCGTACAAGGGTGATTCAAATACAAACAGTAATTAAGCCAGAGTATTTCACAGGTAGATCTGAGGAGAATGGTGGAGTAGGGGTAGGAGGTCAGTATTAGGAAGGGGAAAACTTGCTTGGTGGGCTGCTTTGATAGGTTTTGGCATCAGTAGGCTCAATAAACAGCCACTCCCAGTAATTTACTAATGACTTTAGACTGCAATAACATCCCATATGGTCAGGAAAGGTTACCTTTTTAAAGTTGTCTTTATTTTGTTGTTCTGTCACTATCATAAATAATGTTATTTGAGATAATAACAGTACGAGTTTAAGCTAGTCAAAATGTAAGACATCACTCACTTTTAATTATTATGGATTTTGAGAGCATTAATTGTTCATTTAAAATATATATATTTTGCAGAATTTGTTTCCATGACATGGCTAACGAGATAGTCGTCTACAGCACAAATCAGTGTTACATAGCAATGGTAGTCTTCCACCTGGCTAACATTGAATTGTTCCATGGCTTAAGTATATCTTTTCTATAAATTTAACAAGCAATTTATTTCTCTTTGCAGAATAAAGATCTATTAGGTGACTGATTTTACTTTATCAGACCATGGCTAGACTAGGAGACTGTGAAACACAGTCAGCTACTAAGTTGTTTATCTTGAAAACCAAAAATTCTTTTACCTCTTGTCAATGCCATTACTATAGGGCTTACAGTCTTGCTTTGTCACAGCGTAAACAATCACACCAGTACACGCACACATGCACACACATGGATTGGTATGCGAGGGGTATGTTAAGTAAAAAATAACAAACATATATATGCAGTGGGAGTGGATAATTTTATCTTATTAGAATGTAAATTATTAGGTCTTAATAATTTAGGACCATAAAGTAAAGGTCCTAATAAAGAACACACACACATACCCACACAAGCATGCCTGCACACACGGCCCCCCCACATGCTCACGCTCAGGCACACATGCACACAGAAAAATTATTATTAATGCATACTTAAAAATGTAAATTATTTAAACTATATAGGCTTATATGTAGTATCAAGATTATTTAAGGGATGCAGGTAAAATGGAGGAGCTCCAGTTTTTGTGTCAATTTAATTGACATTTTATTAGACAATTTTTCTAAATATTATAATTAAGGATGTTATATTCACACAAGTTTTTTTGACCATATGTCATTTATTTTTACATATTTACTATATATCATTCTTACAAAAAGATATTTCAGCACATTATTCAGATTAACATTTGCAGAAATAGTTTAATAGACATTATGTCGCAGGTGCCATAGGAATACATGAGACCAAATCTATTGTCAATATTTTAAAAAACCAGTATTAACATGTCAGCCTTGGAATTCCAACTTTTTTCATGTAATTATGAGAAACCTGAATGATAGGAGCACCTCAAAAAATCTGATGTGTTCCATTCACATGACTTTCTCTACATCGCTGTTACAAATTATTGTTAAGCATATTTCTCTATTTACTTTATGATAACCAACATAAAGATTAGCAGAAATAGTCTTATTACGTGCTTCCTTGTAAGTAGAAGGAAAATAAGGGAATACAGTAGGCTAGAGTGATAGTCAAATCTTTTAAAAGCCAATTGCCATGTGGATCAAACCAGTCAAATCTTTTAAAAGCCAATTGCCATGTGGATCAAACCTGTTTCTATGCAGGGCCATGAGCTCACGAATTTCTGTGTGAAAAATGTTAAAGTGTTTTAAATCTGAAACAAATAACAAGGGGTATCTCAGAAATGGTCAATTCAATTAAAAATAAAAAATATATGACATAAATTGTGTTTGTTGATATCTTCAGTTTTTGTGAAACAAGGTTTTGTCTATCTCTTTACAGTTTACCAGTTGCACAAAATTCATTCAGAATAAAGAGGTAGAGGCTATTTCCAGAAAATTCAAGATATACATTTTATTTGCCATATAGATATCTTTAATTACACAGGATTTTAATCAAAATCGTTAGCGCCATTTTTGAGAAAATAATTTTTTCCATGTAAAATACACTTTGTAAATAGTATGCGTAGAGAAAGTCAACATGGAAAAGCTTGATATTAGCTTTATTTTTATGGTAAATATTGACAGTATTATGTTAAAGTTAGCTGCCTCTTATATATCAGCCTTGGAGTCCTTGGTAATGAATTGGTAGATGCCTTAGCAAAAAAGGATAGGTACAACGATACACCAAATTAAAAACTCATCATTATTGTTTCACTCTTATAACTAATAATACAAACATCCATTTAAAAAAAAAAAAAAAAAAAAAAAAAACAAGAGTATAAATAAACAATGGAAAACCATTTTGAACAATGCAACAATAGTTTCAGAATGTCCACAATCAAAAGATGTTGCTCTATTTTGATTACATACAGGACATGATTGCTTGGCTGTCCATCTACATAAACCAAACATCTTCCAACTACAAATTGTGTATTTTGTGGAAAAGAGAATTCTACAATGAACATGACTCATCTTATGAAATGTCAAAATTTAACAGCCACAGATCTCTCATGGCGCTACGGGGAAGCAAGAAGGCAAACAGAACAACTCCAATATGCTCAGATTTAGCAGCCAACCAACCAACCAACCTTTTACATGGTTAAAATACTGTTTTTGCAAAATATTTTGTTTAGCTGCTGCTTATTTTTCTATATCAGTCTTTTATATGGCTAAAATACTGTTTTTGCTAAATGTTTCGTTTTCTTGACATATGTAACCTTTTTCAATTGACTTAGCAAACAATACAAAAATTGCAGACAAAAATTTTTAAAACGAGAAAGTTGTTACTGTCATTATTTTAAAAAGTAAAAGTAATTGTAACATGGTATATGATTTTGATGTCATAATGCTAGTTAACACACACACTGAGAGCAATCTTACTCTTTTTGACAGTGGTTATTCACTCATTGGTACTGTAGTATGTAATCCACGTAATACATGTTCTACTTGTTCACTCACAGCATCAGAAGCTGACATAAAATAATCTGAAATGCACCCGCTAATGTTCAGAGCATTTGTGGAGGCATTCCTACTACCAAGTCTTGGATGGCTTGGGCACAAATGCTGAAATGCGCCTGGTTCAGGTATATTCTGTCTCCATTCTCCTTCTAGGATTACTCCATTACTTTCTGTATCCACAAAAAATGTTGGACAATATGTTTTATTGGCATTATGCAATTCAGAAAGCCTTAGGTAATTATGGAGACATACTGTGGCTTTGATGATGTCCATATTCTCAGGCTTTGCATTGATACGAATAGGTACACAAGGCACAGAAAGAAAGCTACACTGTCTTGTTCGGTACACCGCACTCCTTACCGTTTGTAGGGTACTGTATTATGTCACATTTTTATTTTATTGGCTGATACAGTCACCTTGCAGGTCAGTGTTCTGCATCGAACCGATAGAGCATACCTATACTGGGTTTGCATTTCTTTAAGGAGTTTGTGGCATAATAAAAATCGCATTTTCTTCATCAGTACAACAGAGGGATTTTTCTTCCCAATCCATCTGAAATGCGTGTTTACGACTGTTCACTGGTGTTGACATGTTGAGAAAGGCCAGTAGTAATCGAACCATGGGTTGCTGGTAGAAGTGGTGGAGATAAATGGAAGTGATGTGAGTTCAGACACCTGAATTAATCATAACCACGTCTGCATATAGGGCAAATTATACCAAAGTCAGTATTTAAGTAAGCATAGGTATTTCAAGGGCACGAGACAAAGATTTTCAGAAAATTACCATATCCCAAGCTACCATTTACACGAAAACTCTTTACGAATATTTTGATTTTCCTAAAACCAGCTCTAGCGATTTTAATTAAAATACCGCCATGTTTAAGGTCTTCATAATAAAAAATGAAATACATACCTTGACTTTTCTGGGAGTCGAGCTAACCAGATGCAACCACGCCATGGTCAAGTGATTAGACCACTCGCTTCTGACCTAGGCGGCCCAGGTTCGGTCCCAAGCGTCCACATGTGGGATTTCTGGTGGACAAAGCGGCGCAGGGGCGGGTTTTTTCCGGTTTCCCACGGTGGCCAAGAGCAAGAGAAATGAATAACCAACCACATTCATTTCAGCAAAGTATTAAAATTGAAATCAATAAAAAGATAAATCACAGGAATTTGAACTCCACATATTTGCCATAAATTGTGTATTTTAACAAGATCTGTATTTTTTGTTGAGTAAGCGATTATCTGTCTTACTGTTCACCGGTTGTGCAAAAGTCAACCAGAAAGAGGACAACTTCACAGGCTATTCTCAAAAACATTCAAGTACCTATACACGTTTTGTCATTATAATGCCTTCTTAAACCTATGGTGTTTTAATCAAATCGCTAAAGCCATTTTTGAAAAAATCAAAATTTTGGAAATGTTAACAGGTAAAGGGTAGTTTGGGGTGGGGAAAGTTTCTCTAAAATCGTGTTGCATCCTTGAACCTAAATATTAAGTTTGCTATTTAACCATGTTTTCGTTTTTGAGTTATGCTGTTTACAGACACATACACACATACACATACAGGGTGTTTCAAAAATACGGAGCATAATTTTAGGTATGTATTTCCCACATGTAGACAATCAAATTAGTTAATAATAACATGTGTCCGGAAATGCTTCATTTCCGAGTTACGGCCTTCACAACATTAAAATTCACTGGAACGTTTTTCTTTCCGCAGGTTGTTGTCATTACAGAAGATGTTCAAAATGTCCACCTCCTGCTTGAATACAGACCTCACAGCGATGTCTCATTGACCTGCGAACACGATCCCAAACTCCAGGAGTATTGTGTATGTCCTCACAACTTGCCACAATTTGATTCCGAAGGGATTCCAAATCCGGCACCGGAGACGAATAAACCAATGATTTTAAATGGCCCCACAAGTAGTAATCGAGAGGGTTCAGATCAGGTGAGCGTGGAGGCCAAGCAATTGTGCCACCTCTACCTATCCATCAATCAGGAAACCTTCGATCCAAGTACCAGCGAGCCGTAAGACTGAAGTGTGCAGGAGCGCCATCATGCAAGAAGTGAATGTGTTGATGATTGATCAGTGGAGTGTCTTCGAAAACGTCAGGTATGGTGTTTTCCAGGAAGTTTGTGTATGCCTAACCCGTAAGTCTGTTTACAAGTACATGGGGTCCAACTAATTGATCACCAATGATACCGGTCCACATGTTGAGGGAGAACCGCACCTGGTGATGAGATACAATAGTTGCACGTGGGTTTTCATGCAACCATACATGCTGATTGTGGAAATGTGTTATGCCATCTCTTGTGAACTGTGCTTCATCTGTAAATAATATGACGGCAGAAAAGTTCGGATTTACACCACACTGCTGCAAGAACTACTGACAGAACCTAACTCGTGCAGGGTAATCTGCTGGTGACAGGGCCTGTACACGTTGCAAATGATAAGGAGACAATTGATACTCGTTCAACAGTCTCCACACAAGTCATATGAGGAACATTGACTTGCAATGCTAACCGTCATGTGCTGATAGAAGAAGTCCTGTCCACAGCCTCCAGAATCTCCTCCTGCAGTTCTGAAGTTGTAGATCTTGGTCGTCCCCTTCCCAAACCAGGAGAGGTGAATGTTCCATCCTCGCACAGACGGGAATGGAGACGTACAAATGTCTTGCGATCTGGACATTGTCGCTGTGGGTACCTCTCCTGGTACAAACGACGAGCCAGCGCAGCATTGCCGTCTGCCTTACCGAACATGAAGTGTATCTCTGCCAGCTCTTGATTTGAATACATGTCGCACAATCTTAACGCCTAAAGAACACTGAATGTAACCTTCCTCAGAATGAACTATCAGAGCGCCCTCCTAATGTCTCCTTTGATGGCAAAGACCTGCGGAAAGAAAAACGTTCCAGTGAATTCCAATGTTGTGAAGGCCATAACTCGGAAATGAAGCATTTCCGGACATGAACTATTTTGATTGTCTACAGGGGGACTTTCAATGTTGTAAAGGCCATAACCCGGAAATGAAGCATTTCCAGACACATGTTATAATGAACTATTTTGATTGTCTTCATGTGGGAAATACATATCTGAAATTATGTCCCGTATTTTTGAAACATCCTGTATACACACGACCTTTACCTAAAAAGTATTATATTTTTATTTATGCATTCAGGAACTCCAAAACGTGTATTTCAAGTGAAATCTCAGTATATCGAATATCTGGGTGAAATGCAGTATCTTCTCAACCTACCATGAACGTGGTAGAATATGTAAAAACGAAATGACGGTTAAATACCAAACTTGGTACCTAAGTTCGGCATCTTCTAGAAGTGCGAGATACAGATGGTCCCTGCCTAAACTATCTATGACATGGGAGTCTTTCAACATTTTTTACTGTATAAAAATGATTGTGATGATTTTAATTAAAACATATGTTTCAGACAATTGCAAGAAATTAAAATGCATTGATATTTTGAATTTCCTTGGAATAACATAGATAATGTCCCTCTCTAAACTACCTATGACATGGAAGCCTTTCAATATTTTTTACTTAATAAAAATGACTATTTTAAATGAAGATTTGGATTAAAACAGCATATGTTTCAGACAATTGCAAGGAAATAAAATGCATATCTTAAAGTTCCTTGGAACAACTTATAAAGCAATCTTCATTCAGAAAGAATAAGTATATCTAGTATAATTTTAGGTATATAGATAACTGGTAAGATATAGAAAATAGAGAAAACCGCGCCACACAAAAATACAAATCTCTTTAAATACACCAGGTATTTAAAATAACGTTCTTATGCAATCGGTAATTTCCGAGATATCCGTTGTTAGTGATTAGAACATTTAAACACCTACTACTAACCTTCAGTTGCCTCTCGTGATGCCATGGAAAGCCAGTGGGTAGGTAGGTAGTATATAAGTTTATGCAAATAGATTGTATACGGTACATATAAATAAACTGCAGTAGTTGGAGAAAGTCATGTGGATGTAACAGAATTGTTATAGCTTCTGATATAATCCTGTGTTATTTCAAGCCAGGAATGTTTGTAGCAAAACGAAAGAATAGCCATCTAGTAACCTTTCCAGATGTGCAGTACTGGTCCTTGCCAGGAGGTAGATTATAGGTTGGGAACACCAGAGGTGGGAAGTTGATTCCAAGGTCTACTAGGAGTTACCTTTACACCTACTCACCTGTTCGATTAGCCCAATAACTAACATATTTGTTTATAACCAGCAACGCTATTGGTTGAGCATGCATTTTAGGAGTGCTGCAACGTCTAACGTATGGACTACTTATCCAATAACTTATTTGTAGTGTAGAAGTAATCCAACCTTGTGTTTCTTAAGGGGACTGGGTACAGGTCGCGCACCAGTTCTTGGCAAATGACATTTTAAATAAGAGATTTGATGCGAGTCACTTACCTTTACTGTGTATTCTTAAAATGTAATCATAAGGAAGCAGAACAGGTTGTTATTGTAACATAAACTATTTGCTGTCCTGTTTATCAAGGGTAGGCTAGCTTACTGTCACTGCCAAAAGTCATTCGTCTAGAAGGAATGAGCAGCCTGTACTGATTCTTACACGATTTCAGTATTTCAATACATAAATTTAGTTGAATATTGCTAGAGTTCTACTGTCCAGAATAAAATGAAATTTGGCATGAATATCCATTAATTCATTGATATTTTAGTAATATAAGCAAAAACTAATTATTATTTAAAATGACCACTAAATGGTCATAATGGATAGCACTTTTTTTTCTCTTTACAAATGTAGTGTATCTAATACTTGCTGTGCAGTTTACTTCAACAATATTCAAGCATATTCCTTGAATATTTTACCGCAATACTTATGTTTATTTTGTAACCCAAATTTACTTAAAATACTTCTCATTATTTTCAACAGAAAGAACTGTGAAGTTTGCTAAACTTCTTCAAATATTTTTACACAAACATATTTTTAAAATGTTATATTTTGGTTTGTTGGCAACTTACTCTTGTAGAATACAGCTTCAGCAACTACAGTAAACGTTTTATTAAAATACGTTCAGCAATTTTGAAGAAAAGTGAGCACGAGTTTGAAAAATTCAAGATGCCGAAAACTGTGTTTAAATTAAATTAAATTGAGTTTCATTTATGGACGCTCTTGCTGTGGTTTTCAACGCTTACTGTATACTGGTCGTGTAAGACCGCTTTTGCTCAAAGGTCTCTTTATCAGGCTTGACATTTCTGTATGTACCATAAATTTACGACATGGGACCAATGGCTTTATTTCTCTTCCAAAGGAAGCCATGCTAAGTATTTTTACGCCTGAATAGTGCCATCGCCCTCCGCCGAGTTTGAACCGTGATCTTTCACGCCAGTATCTATAGAATGGGACGCTGAGAACCACTGCAGTTAAAGACCGTCCATAAATAAAACTCCATTTAGAAAAATACATGAAACAGTTTTTGAGAATACAAATTTTATTAGTTTTTTAAATTGCGCTTTGTGCTGTAGTTTTGAAAATGTAACTAACCATCAAATTTATATCTCAGGAATACCACCTTATAAAGTTATCGAATAATTTCTGAATGGAACAGCTATCGTTGTGGAAAAATTTTGTTGCGTTACATTCTCACGGTTTTCTGTACCTATATCTACCTACTGAAACAAACTATTCTTGCAAAACCTTATTCTTCTATTTACACATACACATTAGAAGAAATGGTCTTATTACCTACTTGTTTCTTTGTAGGTGCGAATGTAATAAGGGACCACACAAGCCTAAAGCAGCAGTCGAACCTTTAAGAGCGAGTCGCAATACGGTGACTGAAACTCCATTAACTTTGCATGACCAATAACAACCGAATAACAACTTCCAATTTGATAAAAGTATAAGTGATCAAAAATTAAACCGATAACAAGGAAATACCTATCTCGAAAATGGTTGCTTAAATCCCCAAAAATGTGTTTTATGTAAACTCTGGTCTTAATGACATTTACATTTTTCTGCAGAGAGATTTTGTCTATTTATTTTGGTTTACAGCTATCCAAAGTCACCCAGAAAAAGACTACTTCCAAACTATACCCAGACAGTTCAAGGTATTTATTTCACTTTTTCATGAACATATCTAAACGTACGTTATGGAATTTGAATCGTTTATTTGTGTTTGGTGGTGTTATTGTGTTTATGCTTTTCTTCTTTCTGTAATTGGAAATTAAGTCCTGTTGAAAGGGATTAAATAGATATGTATTACCTAATACTTAAATAAAAGACTCATAATATAATATTCTGTAGACAAAGTAAATGAAACCATATTATACGACATAGATTCTTCAACTTTTGAGGTCAATGCAGTTATCCTTTAGTCTTCATTTGGCGCAGAGATGAATTGCTGATCATTCTCCTGGACAGTCACATTTGGACTGCATGGTTTTTCTAGTGCAGTACGTAATGTATGAATTCCATGGTGTATGTTGTTTAGAACATGTATTTTGACCTAAGAGATGATAGAAAAAGCAGTTCAGAAAGTTTGTAAGGTGGTTTTGCTTACACAAGAGAAGAAGCCTGCCTTATGTAACTTTGATGTATTTTTTGCATCTCTTTTAGCTAGGCAACTGGCCAGGCAATTTCAACAATGAAAGGTGCATATTTTAGGAAGATAGCTATTTTAGCTGTAGAATAATATGTGAGGCTATAAGGAATATGATCATAAAACTTTTATAAGTTTTATATTAAGTTGAGTGTAAATGGTGAAAATGACAATTTTTAATGTTTTATGCAGTCTTATCAATTAGAATTTTGTCATTACTTTAATATAGGTTATATCAATGTAGAAAAACTACTATTTTAAATAGGTAGCATAGCAAGAATGGGAGGTATTGTGTTCCATCCAAAAATTCTATGGGAATTTTACCGGAAATATTACTTTTCATACCCTTAAAAAAACATTTTTACAAAAAAAATACATATACGTTTGTGTGCCTGTGTGTGGACAGCACAACTCTAAAAGGAAATTCGGTTAAAAACCAAACTATTTACGCTCAGTATCTTCCAGGAGGATTTTCAGGTATATCACTCATCACAAACTACCTTTTTATGTGGAAAAACTTTGAAAATGTTGATTTTCTCAAAAATACCTAAAACGATTTTGATTATGTTTTAAGTATTTTGCAATCGAAATCTATACCTATCTTGAATTTTATGTTACACTCTTTGAAATCCTCTTCATTCTGAATGACTTGCATAACTGATCAACCGTAAGAGATAAAATCTTACTATAAAAGTTATACGTATCGTTAAACCAATCAGTCTATGTCAATGAATTAATTTAAGTAAGTAGTTAATCATTTCTAAGATATTCATTGTTAATGGTGTGCAATTTAAAATACTAGGTAATATTTTTCACAAATGGGAAGTCCTTGTTCGTTATTATTTTTTTCCTTTTAGGCATGCAAAGAGGACGGAATTTCAAAACCATTACATAGGGATCTGCTCTTAAAGGAACTGACTATCGCTTAAAGCTTACTGTACTCGCCTAATATGGATGTACGAAATGAACGACAGGACAATTTCTGTAAATGTTAACTTTCACTAACCTGAATTATATAGAAGAATGAGCATTTGTACAATCAAAGACATTAAAAAATGCCTAGAAATACTTATCTTAAGATGGGGTCTTATCGCTGACTCCGCCCATGTCTTTCACATGTTTGCTATGCTCTTAAAAACCACGCTACCAAAGGGAAGGGAATTGACATGGAACATGCCTTGCGAGAAATGAAGTTCTGAGTTGCGAACTGGTCATCCCCAAATTGTCTGATTGGGCAAACACCTGACCCTACTCACCGGGTGATAAAAAATTCGATGTTTTCTCTGCGCTACTTATTGAAGCTCTAATGCCAAAGTAATATGCGCACATGGTCGACTAAATTAACACACTGTATGTACAAGTCTGCCTGACTGAGGGAGCGTTGAGAGGGGTGAGGGATGAAGAGGTGGATTGCCCAATCGGTTTTGCCTTTTCTTACTCGCATAGCATGTTGTACTGTCAAAGACATTAAAAATACGCCTGGTGCTGTGATTTTGCTGAAAATGTGAACGTTTGACGGGGACTCAGGTGTTTCCACGATTTTCATTGCTGCTATTATAGTGTTCATGAATTTATCATGTTAAAAAGTTAATTGCTAATCAATTCTGATACAAAAATGTGCAATCAAAAATATATATCTTACATATCATACAACATTACTGCATAAAAGTGGATAAGTGAACTTAGAACATATGTGTCTAAGTTATATAACAACTTCAGTCTAATATGTTAAATGGTTATTATAATAATAATACTATTATTATTAATAATAATAATAATAAAATCATCAATTTGGCAGATTTCAACATTGGCGGGATGGAGCTTTTAATTTCCCCTTAAGGATATGGTAAAGGTTAGACGCATCGAAGAATCTAAAGATCTTCAATGAAGAAGATTCTGTTTTAACAAAATATGTGAAAAGTGTTATTTTATTTCAGTTAACAAGTAGATTATGTAACAGAAGACAGGAATTACAAATGCATATCAGGACAGAAATTAGGAAGCCTTACTGAATATAAAAGTTAAATAAAACTGTGCTTTAAGAGCTCTAAATGTTCATAAAATACTGTTGATAAATCATTTGGAATGTTGGCTTTTTTATATTTTGAGGTTTATCTATATAAAGACATGTAAAATATAATGCTTTAGCATTCTTTATATGAACATACAAAATATAATAAATTAAAGCTCACAAGAACTATTGCTAGTAAACCAGTACATATTCAGAAATAATGGGATGTATTATCCCCTTAATTATCATAGCTTACTTCAATTATCATTGCACATTATATTGTCATTGCTGAATGGTAACCTTGGAATTTTGGCAGCTTTAAAATCCACAATTACAGCTTATACTTATATCCAAAAGACACATCTTTTTAATAAAAGCAGCAGTAAGTCTGAAAAAATATAGAACTTTATACATACATTATTTGAGATTTTTACATATCTACTTTATGGAAAAACCTGTGCTTGTATACATGCACTACTATGCTGCATGGAATACTACTGAAATGTAAATTTGAACTATGAAACTTTGTACCTTTTACCAAATTATTTGCAAAATACAGGTAACAGAAACAAATCTAGACTACTGGATTACTGCTTATTAAGCAGTATTTCATAATTGCACTCTATTTATTACCATACATTTCTATCAATGGTGTTTTGGCTAAGGATAGCAGCTAATAATTACAAGAGAATGCATTTTTAACAACTTAATACGAAATTATATGCACTTTTCTTTGAGTCACGTAACAGATGTTTAATGCAGACAGTGCAAATCTAACTTTTTGTGATAGACTACATAGGTACAGATTATCCTGCAAAACAGCCCTAATTATAAAAATCTCGGTTTTATCCTAATACCTCTTAATAAAAACAATTATTTTACAATTGCACATTATATGTTGGTGAATTTATGAGAAATTCTGAGATGTCATAGTTATACCATATGGAACAACCTCAGCGTTGTGAGAACACTCCTACTCAAAGTTGCACATCCCCTAAAGCAATTGTTATTCCTATGCTAGTTCTCCTTAGCGTAGGTTTGTAAACAGATTTGCTTTCAACGTTATGTAGCTTGCTTTCAGTCTTGCTTTCCTAGGAATTCTGAATACTGGATGTATAGATAGGGGAGGCCTGATATCTAGCCATCCCGTTCTTCAGACCTCACGCCGGTGTATTAGTTTTTTGAGGTTATGTACGCATTATGCTAGGTGAAACCTCTTCAGGCCTGCTGAGACATTCAATTACAGTTGCATTTGGGGATATATTGCTTATAATTTTCAACAGTCATTTTTGAGCTGATACTGTGAGTTGGACGAGAGCCTTTTTGCGTTTCTGCTTTAAACCTCGGGCATATGTTTGTCTAATGTTGTATTGAAATTAATCGTGTAGCATGTACATCTGTTATGTTAAGGCAGAGATTGAAATGGTAGTTGCTCTACGTATCCAATTCTGCAAACGAGAATAAAGTTTATACAAATACGGTCATTGATGACATGATTTAAAGGATTGTATTTACCATAAGCGTTTATAAACCAAATTTAATCTAGTACATCCGAATATCATATCTAATTATTTGTTGCCGATTCAATCATACATTCGACAATGTTCCTTATAACGTAACCTACAACATTCAACACCTGTAGTATTACACGTCTGGACTTAAAAGTGATACGATTCAAAAGGATGCACATTAGCAAAATATGACTTAATTTTGAAAGCTTATTCAAATCAGATAACTGGCACATTAAAGGGACAACGATGATATTTGGTTTTACTGTATTTTCAGTTGTGTTGATGTCTGTGTTATCAACAAACGCCCAGGACTGTTGCTCTATGAGGCAGCCTTCTGACTCGATGATATGAAATTCAGAATTTGTCAGAGTCACCCATATTATGTCCTCAGGTGAGGTATCAGGATATCCCGAAAGAACTGCCATCGTTTCGTCCTGACTGCTGGAGGCGACATTCTTCTCTGACACAACAATGTACAGGATTTTGGACTCCATGTGGTAGTACGTCGCCTGGAATATGCAAATGTTCAGCAAGGCGTAGAAGATGATGAAGCTTGTAAATCTTTCCATTTTAGTTTAGTAGTGCCTGAAAACAGATTTTTATATTTAGATGCAGCCATTAACAAAAGCATTACAACAGATATGCCATTATGTAAAGTAGTTTCAAATAGAAAACAAAATGGCGTTAGCATTCACAACAAAAGTACCTATTCAACAAAAAGGACTGTCTCCTAACCAACACTTTAATACTCTTTTAAAATATTTATACTTAAATATTAAAAGTTATCTGGAAAAATATTAAGCAAATACACTTAAGATTATACTAAGTTTTGCTTAATCTACATGCTTGAATATTAAGTTGATTAATGTTCCTAGTACAGTGATGGTAAAACAGTAAATTGTGATTTTTTATGGATGATCTTTAACTGCTGTGGTTCTCAGTGCTCCATTCTATATTAGGCGTGAAGAGACCAATTAATTTTGCTCAGAGGCCTCTTTGTCAGGTTTGAGGTTCCTTTATGCACTGTAAATCTACGACACGGGACCAACGGCTTTACTTTCCTTCTGAAGGAAGCCATGCTAAAGACTTTCACGCCCGAAAAATACATCGCCCTCCGTCGGGTATAATCCCACCGCCTCTGAAACCAGAGGCTGGCATGTTATCCCTAGATGACGAAGGACGACTTAGTGATGGTGAACCTCTTATGTTAAAGTAAATAGATTTACTTTCTTTTTATAGGTAACAACATTCAAATATGTAATATATGATAATGTGCCAAGTTATAAAAGGTTGAACTACAATTACAATGAGCAACACAATAGGCACAAACTAATACTATTAAAATGTTGTTTTGAATCTTCACACACATACACACACACACACACACTCTCACTCTCTCTCACACTCACACACTCTCTCTCACACACTCTCTCTCTCACACTCTCACTCTCTCTCACTCTCTCACATTGGAACAATTACCTCAAACATAATGCCATATCTAATGTAGGACACTATGGAAATATGCTAAATATGCAGGTTTTAAGAATATAAGAAAATGAACTGCTCTACTAAGAATATAGAAGTTGTTCTTATTCAAACTTAAGCAGCTCTCTCTTGGTAGATAGATGCATCAGTTTAATGGAGCCTGAATTGCCAAAAAGCGACGTATTCAACTGAATGCAGACTGTTACACAGTTGTCTGCACATACGTACGTACCTACGTGTCCTTCAAAATGGCTACATGTAGGAGGAATTACTTAGAAATAGATTCGGCCTTCCAAAACAAATGAGCAGTTATGAAAATGATATAGCACGGTTTATCGTTTATTTGAAACAAAAAATAAAAAATTTTACTTTCACGTGGAATAATAACACTATTTTATCTGAACCTGCTGTGAAAATTCTAAAATCTTTATTTACGGGTCTTAATTTTACCTGACCAACAATATATAGGTATTCTACATATCTACATAATTAAGCAACTCTGTACTTTTATTAACTTTATAGACAAAAATTTCGCAATAGATTAAAATGTATCTTGAGGTGAAAAATGTAGGTAGCATTGTTTACCCAGAATTTAAGTTTAAGCGTTTTAAAAGAATATTCGCAATAGAGAGGTGTCATGAAATTGAAAAATTCAGTGCCATAACTGGAATTTGAACCACGGATTCTCGGGTTTTCGTACCAAGTCTCTAACCATCTGAGCTACAATAGAAGTGGCCGCGTGTGGAATTTGTTGTGGACAAAGCGACGCAGGGGCGGGTTTCGCCGGGATCTCCGGTTTCACAGCCATCGCATTTTACTGGTGCTCCATCTTCATTCCATGCAACACCAGTGTCTTCGCCTGCGTTGCCATTTGTGGTAAAAGCGGGCGTTAAACACTATCACACAAAAAAAAAAAAAAAAAAAAAAAAAAAAAAAAAACAATCGAAGTAATTTTCTTAGAGCAAAGGCATGGAAACCGAAGATCCATAGTTGAAATCCCGACTATGGCACTGAATTTCTCAGACTGATTCTACCTTAGCTACGTTAGCGTACGCAGGGCTTGTATGGAAGAACAGTTAGTTATCATTCACTGAAGTAACAGCTTTAAACGTAAAACCGGTATTTAAGGTGCCTACAGATTGTGCGTCGCCATTGGCATATATATCTCAAAATAAATGTTGATAACAGTTTGTAGTTAAAGATAAAATGTGAGTCAGTTGAAGAATTTAATGTGGGTAGTGTAATGGCTTTGCCATGGTAGCTCAGTTAAAACGAGCAGCGGCACGGAAACCTGATGATTCGTGGCACAGATCCCAGGTTTGCCATTGAATTTACCGTTCTGTGTCTAATTTACCAACCAAGTCTGGCACATGGTTTGTGTGAATGAACATCGTTATCAATACAATATCTCGAGATTTTGAAGAAATTAGCCTTTAGTTTCTCCATAAAGATATTCTAATAAATATCGGTTTATTTTCCTTGCTAGATGTTTAAAGGGGTTCGGAACGAGATAAATCTTGAAATTTTTAAAATTTACTTTTTTATTGATTCTTACTCTCTAGAATGTAACCTTTAATATCATATATAACATAATACATGTTAAACACTAGAAAATAGTTTATTTTCTATTTTTTATACTTTGTATGGCAGTTAAAATGTTGATAAAATTACATAAATTTGACAATTCTTTGAATGAGTGTAACTTTTCTCCTATTACAGATAATTCCAGGGAATATTCTATATCCGAAAGAGCTTTTTCCCTCTTTCCATTCTACTGCCTACCCTGAACCATAGTGATGCTCGTTTGTTTGTTTTGTATATGTTTAGTAAACAAGGTTATAGGCTAGAAAAATTAGTAAGCTATCTGAAGTTTCTAAGTAATTAATATATTTTATACAGCTGTGTAATGTTATAAATGTGCTGGATGTATTCTCTTTATAGTGAATTGTGGCATTAACAATGACAAAAAGAAAGAGCATCTTTAAAAAAAATTGGTAAACCTAAGGCAAATGTAGCCACATGTTCCCATGAAGAGAATGAGGTTAGGCCTAGTTCTTCGAAGAAGAAACTTTCATTATCTCAGCAAGTGTATGAACAATATGAAAAAGAAGAAAGTGAAGAATTTAAATATGAAATTGTAAATATAGCCTTATTGCAGACTGCTCTTTCTAAATTTGCTTTATTAAAGTTTCTCAATCTGACATTTCTGTTTCAATTAAAAAACATATAGGTCGTGCCAGCGAACTTACATTTTCTTGTAAGAACTGTGACAGTTATCATAATTTTTTGAGCTCTGAAACAATTGTATTCAGAAATAATGATGATGATAAGGAAACATCTTTGTATGATGTAAATTTGCACTTTGTGTATGGGTTGAGATCAATTGAGAAAGGACAGACAGGTGGTGACATTTTTTGTGGGATTCTGAAGCTGCCTAAGCCACCAACAACATTTTGTAAATATGTAAAGTGCAATCATTTTCATCTTCCACCAGCTTGCATGCAAGAAATGAAAAGTATATTTAGGGATCTGGCCAATACAGAACTTTAAAAGGAATGTATCCATGGGGGAAATCAGAATCCTAATGTGTCAGTTCACAATGTTATATGGTTTCGCCTATCTAAAACTATATTTGTAGGAATTCAAACGCTCCATTTTGGTATTTATGAGACATTTGCTAGCTTTAATGAAGGCAATATTGTGAAGTGCAAGGTACTAAAACAGCTAGGATTGAAGATTGGCCTGAACTGCATCACTGCCATGAAGAGGATGGATGCCATCAGAATTCACTGAGGTGAGCGAGCAATGGAAGAAATGGAGAAGCAGGCAAGGCAGATGAGAAGTAAGGCAAAGAGGAAGCTAGAGGACCTTTATGAGCTGCAAGAAGACCCAGACAACTCTTCTTATGGTGCAAGATTACATTAAGTTACAGCTAAAACAATATTTAAACTTCAAATGCAATTTTTGAAATTTTGCTTTTTTTTTTTCATACATATGCCCCTTTTTCTTAGAATCTATTAAACATAGAGCAGTAAAACTTATACTGCATGTTCCTCATTTATGGTTCCTGATTTTAACAGAGGGATTTCCTTACACACTTGATACAGAGAAAAGAATTATAATGTAATGATTTTGTTAATTTTTTGCATTGTTTCATTTAAAAAATTATAAATTTCATAATAATCATAACATTTAAAAAAGCTTGTGCTAAAATATTGATAATGACTGTCTCAATATATGATAAAAATTTCAGCTTTCTGCACCCAGTACTTGTTGAGAAAAAAGGTAATGAAGTTAGCCAAATTAACATTGTTTAGATAGGGCGTTCCAAACCCTCTTAAATCAAACAAAAGTACAATTTTTCAATTACTTGGGCACTTTTCACTTCATACGAAAAGGCTATAAGTAGTAATTTTAGTTCACCAATCATGTACAATACGCGAGCATTTGAGGAAACTGCTGAAACTTGTATCCAAGAAAATACTTTTTACTATTGAAAGTTACCAGTAGATAAAAAGGTGTTAAATATCTATTAACTAATAAAATAAAGTACTTAAGTCTTTGAAAATCCAAACTTTACTACAGTTTTCTTTTAAGTTCTTTGATTTTTTATAACATGCCGAGAAAATAGAAATACAGTACACAGAAGACTTCATTTAATGGACTATGCCAGACTGGTAAGATATTAACTTCTTCATTTTAGAATTAATCATTTTTTATAATAAGAAATGTTCTTTGGACCCTACGGTATATCGCAGGGCTCTCACTTTTTAATTTTAAATTACAGAAATTGTTCTGCATGCATTTTTTTGTAGTGTTTAACGCCCGCTTTTACTACTTGTGGCACCGCAGGCGATGACACTGGTAATACACGAAATGAAAATAGAGCACATGTGGAATGCGATGGGGGGAAACCGGTGAACCCTGAGAAAACCTGCCTCTGCGCGGCTTTGCATGCATTTCTGAATTTTTAGTTATTTTAAGAGCAAAAACGCTCTTTGTGCACATTTTATTGAATTTATCAAAACTTTACCTATCTGCTACGGGAAATAAATAAATACCTAAATGCAAACGGACTGTTCAATATTTTAAACTAGTGCACAACAGTTTTTTATTCGTAATTCCGGAAGCTAATCAAAAATACTTCAAGCTGATAAGATCTAAACCGTTGTCCATGGAACATTTTAAATTGCGAAAATGCCGCAAAAGAGATAGAATCGCGCCAGGCACTGTTCTCGAGAATGCTTCTGAAAGGGAATGAATCTTTGGCTTAATGAAAGTGCCGAAGTTTATTTTGAACTAAATTCCCGTACTACTCCATTGAGATTACCGTCGCTCAATACCTTGAGCTAAACAAATAGGTCTCAATTACTCGCCACCGAGGAGCGTCGAGAATCGTCTTCACCAGCTGCGACGCCGGAGAGATAAAGGGGGAAAGAGGACCAGTCGCCGCTCCGCAGCCCAGCATCACAGATACGTCCCAAGTTCCCGCGTCAATTTTTCACAAATTGCGCTTCATATTCAAACCCTTCACTTTGGTAACGTGGCCTGTCCAATACTGTTTTAAGAGCATAGCAAACAGGTGAAGGACTTGTCACCGAATACAATAAGTATTTCCAGGCTATTTTTAATGTCTTTGAGTGTACATTGTATTTAACACTATAGGTTTTAAAATACTATCTGAAGTTAAATATTGCTGTAAATGCACGATTTTGTATCTATACTTTATAGCAACAAAATGAACAAAAAATGTGAAAAGCATTAAGAATAGCATAATCGCGGCAATATTACTGCATTTACAGCTCATTACATCACCCTTCCTCCACGTCTCCGCCAAAGGTATGTATGAAGAAATAAAATGAAAAAGATAGCTGAAGTTCTAAATATGTAGTATAAATATTATTTTACTGACATAAAATAAATGTGAAAGAGATAGACATTACTCATTTTAATGTTCAAAATGTTGAATTATAGAAAAATGTGTTTTGCAAAATTCCCCATCTACCTCAATTGTGGCATATACTACACAAAGACATGCACAATATGATAGTATCTATGTGAAACATGCATTAGAAAGTAAGAGAGTTTATAATCTCGCCGATGTCTGACGTGACGTTTCGGCTTGACGGTCCGAGTAGCAGTACAAACGTTTGCACTGACTAAATGACAATAACTATGGCGGAAAACAGCTCATTAATTTAGCTAATAAGGGATATCCGTGTCTTTAGCACTTCAATGTGGTGATTACAAAAATGACAACATAAGAGAGAACGTTTGGGCAGAAATGTCAGAAGTAGGTCATGATAAAATCAACCAAGGAATCCGACTTATTTAATAAAAATTCCAAGTTTTCGCTCGTGCAGCGCGCATAACGTTTTTAAAAAATGCATGGTATTTGTGGTTACACAAAATGAGTATGGCATTCACATAATTGCAATTCCTAAAATACATCTTAGTTGGTTTTTTTTTTTTTTTTTTTTTTTTTTTTTTTTTTTTTTTTTTTAATAGCCGAGGATGTAATATCATTATAGATGTTCATTACGTAAAATCTCGCTTTTGTCTGTTAAAACTAAATTTCGCTTACTTATCTGAAAAAACACAATTTACTTTAATATGTTTTACCTTTGAAATTCGGAATAAAGTGAGCATACTCTTTGAATATTCTGATATTTTCAGAGCAAAATTCGAAAAGCAAACTAGCTTTCTTAAACAAGATTTTTAATTGTCGTATCAGATTTTGTATAGTGTTTAACGTCCGCTTTTGCTACTATGGTAAGTATAACCGTGCTACTCAAAAAGTTAACATGGGCTTTAGCTTTGTTAATACAAACTTCTCAGATAACGCACTGATTATTGTGAGATGTCGCCGACGTTTTGCAGGGCACCAATGAGCGCGTCACTTCAGCCAGGAGAAACCACAAATAACGAAAGACGTGGAGTACGCGTGTTTTACGTCTTATCGCAGCCTTTGAAGCCGACATGTTAACCGTTTGAGAAGCACGGTAATACCGCAGGCGATGACACTGGTAACACATGGAATGAAGATGGAGCACCGGTGGAATGTGATGGCGGGGGTAACCCAGAGAAAATCCGCCCCTGCGACGCTTTGTCCACCACAAATCCCACATGCGGTCGCCTGGGGTCGAACCTTGTATTATTGAGAGGCGAGTGATCCAACCACTCGGTCACGGCGCGGCCCGACATAATAGATGTATATGCGAATTAGTGCAAACACATGGTGTTTGGCTTTGACAGTCCTAAGCCTACTTGATAAATCATGCAAAGGGTGCTTTAATGTTATTACTGTCTGTAGCCCCGTATTTACAATATACACAGAGCATAAATAGTATTAGACATAGAATTTCTGATTGTCTATAGGGGATTTATAGGGCCTGTCTACTGGCCGCTCCGTCACTCTAATTGGGGAAAGAGAAGGTGTTGTACCTTACTGTTGTACACGTTACCTAATCTCGCTTCCAGTTGAGTATTAGCAAATGAGTTGACAAAGCCGGCATAGGTATGCTCTATTGGCTCGATATAGAACACTCACCTTTATCAGCTACTGAAATAAAAACATGACGTAATAAAATACCCATCAAAGAATAAGGAATGCGGTGTACGGAACAAGACAGTGCCTGTTTCCTTCTGTGCCTTGTGTATAAAGGGATAGAAAAGTAGGTATTGTATTCCACCCAAAAACTCGATGTCGAGATTTCACCAGAAATAAATGTTTTAGGACCCCCTCAATCCAAAAAAAAAAGCATTTTCAGAAACAGGTCCGTGTGTGTGTGTATGTGTGTGTGTGTGTGTGTGTGTGTCTGTGAACTGCATAGTTCAAAAACGAAAAGACTGTTAAATACCAAACTTGATATTTAAGTTTGGTATCTTCCAAGGATGCGACACGAAGATTTTCAAGAAAATCCCTTCACCCCTAACTACTCTTTATATGGAAAAAATTTCGAAAATTTTGTTTTTCTTGAAAATGGCCCTTACGATTTTGATTAAAATACCACGTATTAAAACCATTTCCATCACAAATTAAATGTATACCTTTAATTTTCTGGGAATAGCTTCTAAAGACCTGTTTACCCTGGATGAATTTTGCTTAATTTCTCATAACTAGTAAATCGTAAGAGATAGAATAAACACTTACTGTACAAAAAATGTAGATCTTGTAAAAATACACAAATTGTCATATACATTTTTTTCGTGGACCTTACTATTTTCGAGGTATTCCTTGTTTTTAGTTTCAATTGTGAAGTACTTATACTTTTCTCAGACGGAAGTGTCCGTTTTTCTTTTGTTCTACTCCTGGCCAAGCAAAGAAGTGCTTTGAAATGGCAATCGTATAACGAGAATTTTTTTAAACATTTGACTCTCAGTTTATCCTAGTGCATTCCCTTAGTTCCATTCTATAAGGAACTAATTAATAAAATTCTGCGAATGTTTATCTCGATTAGCGTGGTGTTAGCCTTTATAAGAAGTTTGTAGGGTAACTAGAGAAAGTCATGTGAATGTAACATATCAGATTTTATTTTTAAAGCGTTTCACCATTAAAAACACTCTCTTTTAAGATTTTACTTCGTTTCTCTAGCCCCTCATATATGTAGGTATGTATAGGTATGTTTCAAAGTTGTCTTTAGCAAATGGAGAATTGAAATACATTGTAATCTCTTAATTATGAGGGGATTCAATGATTACCGTTACAATATTTACGTGACGAAACTTTTAACTGTTTTAATACGAGGAAGAATTATAAAGTTCAAATCCGTGATTAGCCATGCAGAGCTTGTAAAATACAGTATTACAGTACGAAAGTATGCTTTTGTCTCGTTTCTCCCGCAACCCTGTCTGGGAAACAAGTAGATATCTAACACTAAAAGATGAAGTGTAACGTAAGAAAATAAATAATAAAACTAAAGCGTGAGCAGTATCTGATGTATTTAATATGAATACGTTTGTAGAGGTTTAATGTGTTCTTGACCAAGATAATGATATCAGCAATGTCAGTATAGTTGTAACAGCTTCTCCTACAATACAGGAGTAGCTAGAAACAGAAACCTTTTGTAACTGCTCTCTCAGCAAGAAGTCTCATCTTTGTATAACAACTCCAACTGATAGAACTAAATTCAAATACAAGAAATTATGATCGTAAGCTTTCACGGCCGGTGTTACATTTCACGAGAAAATATCTTAAAGCTCTTATAGAAAAGGGCTACGTAGTGAGAGGTGCTAAAAACGCAGCGTATTGAAGAGGACATGTAAAAGTACCCTCCTCCCGATGAGTAAGTGTATTTTTACTTTCTCTAGCCCGCATGTACACTGTACATAGTGGATAGAGAAGGTATTGTATTCCACCCAAAAATTCGATGTCGAGATTTCACCGAAAATATACATTTTGGGGTCCCCTGAGACCGAAAAAAGCATTTTTCGAAGAAGAAGAAAAAAAAAAGTCCGCATATGTGTCTGTCTGTCTATGTGTGTGTGTGTGTGTGTGTGTGTGTCTATGGACAGCATAGCTCAAAAACGAAAAAACCGTTAAATACCAAACTTGGTAGGTATTTAGGTTTATCACCATCATAAATTACCTTTTGCTTGGAAAAATTATCGAAAATTTTGATTTTCTAAAAAATGGCTCTAACGATTTTGATTAAAATCCCTATATTAAAGGTATTTACATCCCAAATAAAATTATATTTTGAACTTTTTGGGAACAGCCTCTGAAGAACTCTTTATTCTGGATGAATTTTGTCGAATTTGCTTAACTGCTAAACCGTAAGAGATAGAAAAAACTTACTGCACAAAAAATGTAGATCTTGTTAAAATACACAAGCTATGTCATTTACATGTTTTACCGTTTTCGAGGTACTCCTTGTTATTAGTTTCAATTGTGAAGTTCTTATACTTTTCTCAGATAGGAAGTGTCAATTTTTCTTTTATCTTACTCCTTGCCAAGCAAAGAAGTGATCTGCAATGACAATCGCATAACGACAGTTTTTAAAACATTTGACTACCACTTTAGCATAGCGCATTCCTTTAGTTCACTTCTACTTATAAGGTACTAAGCAATAAGAACATTCTGCTAATGTTTATCTCGATTAGTATGATGTAGAAAGAAGACATTTTTTAAGAAGTTCCTTTGTAGATCAGTTAGAGAAAGCCATGTGAATGTAACGCATCAGAATTTTTTTTCGTAACGTAATCCTATAGGCAAACAAAATGAACCTTCACTAATAGCTAGTCAAGCTGACAATGTGTAATATATTCGTAGTTTCCGAATCATAATGCAGTCATACAGTATAAATATCCTTCCTACCGAAAACCCTGCCACATGTCCATGTTCGACGTTCATTAGAAGGGGCTAACACAGAGAACAAGAATGTATGCAACTTAATTACATTTTATATAATCTACTAACAATGGTAATTATCTTTCTATTAAGGATTGTTTTGGATTGTTTTATTCATCAGATTTGGTATTTTCTTTAGTTCCGTATGCGTGTTTAAAGCAGTATTCATAACACAGTGTTTAAGAATCCTCAATTAATGACTAATATCCAGCTTATGAAAAAAACAGTAAAATATAAATATTAATTACTGTAAAAAAAAACTCCAAATAATTATTTATGTCTGTGCAAATATGAAGAATTAATCACTCATAATTTAATCATTTACAATACTTCAAAAACCCACCTCAAAGCTACTTTAACATTCTCAGCACCCTTTATATTTTTTTTAACTTTTTTATGTCATTTCCTCTTTAGTTCTACTTCGTATGCTTGGGCCGTAATTGAACTGATTCACATTCAGTTGGAAAAATTCCCATATTCCCCTTCATCATTAGGTAATACAGGCTGAAACCTTCAAATGCAGTAAACCGTCGCATGCAGTGGATTAATGCTCTTCTTTTTAATACTCTCGTCTCAAGACCACCCGTCTCTCACTCAGGTGGTCCGGGTTTGATCCCAGGCGATCGCATATAGGATTTGTGGTAGACTTAGCTACGCAGGGGCGGTTTTCTCCGGGTTCTCCTGTTTCCCCCGCCATCGCATTCCACTGGTGCTCTATCTTCATCCCATTTATCATCAATGCCATCGCCTGCGGTGGCAAATTAGTAAAAGCGGGCATTAAACACTATTAAAACAATACTTGCATATCTCAGCAACAACAGACAAGAGCGTCATGCCCGCCTGGGTAGTGTGGTGGTAGCATTCAACAGGTCGCGAGTTCGAATCTCGCTTAGGGTGAGTTACCCGGATAAGGTTTTTTCGGGGTTTGCCCTTATTCTGAGGAGACGAATGTCGAATACTTTAAGTTCCATGGACCCCGAGATCATTTGAGTAGCATTTCAGCAATTTCATTCATCGTCCGATATGACGAACCAGGTTAAAGGCCGTTAAGGTACACAAAAAGAGCTTCATGTTCGTCCAAAAGAACCTCCATTGTTGAAATTTTGCAATCAATCAATTAATCAATCAATCAAGGTATTTAGGAATATATGATGCCAGGGCAGTTTAGGGAAAGTTTCCTCTTCAGCAGAGATTACATATATATCCTGTCCTGGTTTGTTTCATTCGACCGAGGTTTGCGAGAATCTCTAACTTCTGCGGGAGCATTGTCGCGCCGAGCTCCTTTCACCACGCCTAGGAAATCATGTAATGATTTGTTGCCTTCGCCGCACTCTTACGCCTCTTAGAAAGAACTCCGACCACTCGACTACAGCTTTAAGCCTTCCACACAAAGAGCATTTATATTCACATGCTGTGCTACTTTCATGCATCCACTTTTAGTCATTACACTGAATGCTTTCTGACTTGGAAGTTGCCGCGTAGTAAGTTTGAAAATATTCATCACATTCGTCGTATTGCATCGCCTGATACTGTTTAGAATATTTGATCGCAATTAGTGTTTATAGTTATCATATGGATTGTCTAGAACTCTCTAAACTTGTGTCTAATCCCCCACCTTAGTGCTGCTTTGTGTCTCGCAAAAGAAAGATGTGGTTGATAATAAGCAAGCAACAAGGCTACGTAAGGCCTATATTACACTGTCAAATTTCTGTGTCACAGAGTGTGATAAAACCTCTGATCACATGTTATGAGCACATCTAAGCTGTTGAGTATATTGCACTACGACAAACCTTTAATCACAGTTTTAAAACTGATAACCTGAAGTTAATAGCATGGGCTGTAGCAGTGGTTCCTATTTTGCTGTGTTTAGGATATGAGTGTATCATTATAGTGAATATTTAAAAATAAATTTACTTTAACTTTCTATTGCATTCATCTGTAACATTTTCTATAGCCTAAACTAAACCTTAACCTCAATAAGAGCATTTCTTAAAGAACGTTTATAAACACTACATACATAGGTATTAATAACAAAGACAGCAGCAAAAATAATTAATAGTTGTCATACTAACTTTAATTTTGTTATTTTAAATATTGGCTTCTCCGACTAATTATTTCCTCACATAATTTGCTGCGTATGCTGCATGTGCTTCATTAATGGCTTCTGCTATGCTTGTATATATTTCCAGTGTTTGGTTTCTGTTTTATAATAATAATAATAATAATAATAATAATGTTTTGAATTGTACAGCATTTCATGTGAATCATAATAGGAAATGAGCAGTTTGGCTCTAATCATTGAACATGAGCATTGTCTGCCATTTTCTATTCTAATCACAGATGTGATCAAGGGTGTGATGGTGGGTATAACTTTTATCATAGAAGTACGTCACAGCTATATGTGATCAAAGATGCTATATTGCACTGTAAAATGTTTTATCGTATCTATTTGATCACATTTATGTGGCACAGAAATGTGATAGTGTAATATAGGGCTAAAAGAGAGGTCGTGAGACGAGCGATGGTTTAACCACACCTTATGATCTGCAGCGAAATTTATGTAACTACAACCTGTGTATGCCATAACATTTTAAACAGTAACACTGCCCTTACCTATATTTGTTATTTCCTCTCTCGGCGATGACCTAACCTCAACTGTTCCGAGACAGTCAGCGCCACCAGTAATCCTGATGCAAATGCAGAGTGATTTTTCACGCTGCTTCACATAAAGCTTACTTCACGACACGAATAAAAACAAAACACGGATACTATACCCAGCTCCTTAGTTTCTCACACTCAAGATTTATAAATATAAAATACACCTCAGAAATATTTTTCTATCTAGACGTCTTATTCTTTTTCCGATCTGTAGTCGAATGTTGCTGGTGTAAGCCCGATAACATTCACCACAGATATGTCTGTCAGGGTAATGATGAGCTGTGCAGAGCGTTGCAGGTCGTTACTGCCGGTTAGTCATTGCACTTGCCTACGTGATACCAGACATGCACGTGCACCGCGAGGTGGGAGATAAGTCATTGCAAGGGCAGCGAGTGATCTCGAAAAGCATTATCTTTTTATATTATGGCGGCGCCGTGGGTGATTATGCGATTACGAAACGAAACTGTTTATATTATAAGAGTATAGGTATAAACTGAGAACTGCCTGCCTCGATAGTGTGAGGGGCAGCGAGTCTGTGTCACATTCAAGAAATCACGAGTTCGAATCTCGCTTAGGCTGAATTACACGAATAAGTTTTCTTTTTTGGGTTTTCCCTTATCCTGAGAAGACGAATGTCGAGTCACTTTAAACTCAATGGGCTCCAAGATCATTTGAATATCATTTCACCAATTTCATACAACATCCGATATGACCAACCATGTTAAAGGACGTTAAGCTACAATATAATAAATAAAATAAAAAATAACTATTAAAATTATGTCGGGACCTTCAGCAGCTAAATTTTCCTCTGCTAAGTCCCGTAGACGACAGCATAGGGAGATTGTTCACAATGTTGCCACTTACTTGCGAAAACAAAATTAATTTTACAAGTTAAAATACCTAATAACGTAATTGAATCTATAAGCCCTGCTACGGGTGTATCAAGTCGAAGGTTTTCAAGGTGTTAGAAGAAAATCTACTTTAAATTTAGAAAATTAAAATAAATGGCATTTTGGGTGGAATACAATACCTTCTCTATCTATTGTGCATACTGTACATACGTGGTGGAGAAAGTAAAATGAGTAAAATATGTGTGGTATATGAATAAAACGAGACTTTACCAGAAAATTCGGAGTATGCCCTATGGGAAAAAATATCAGATTGACAGCAAATTCAAAAGAGCTGGACGTGTAGTACGCGACCGTCTCGTTATCATGCAGAATTAAATCCAATAGAATAGGTGTGGTGTGATATTAAAGGTAAAGCTGCTGAAATAATTTCGGAATCATTACATAGAAAAAAGAAAGAGTTAATCGAAATTTATTTACCGAATACACGGATCAAAAGTGGATCAATTGCTCTGAAAATGTGAAGCAAATTGAGAAGAAATAAATTGTAAGAGGTTCAGATCAGCTGATAATTCGTCTTGGGGAAAATTAAATTAAATGTTATTTATGGATAGTCTTTAACTACTACCTATGACTAAGCAAAATTTGCAAAACACAGTACCTATTTAAGATATCGTATTGAAATTTATTCCAATTATGATACCCAATAACAGTGATTTTTATGCCATCTGTCAACGTTCTAGTAGTTTGCATGATTATTTAGATAAATATTGATTTTTATTTTATAAATTCATTCTTCTAATAAAAGGGTTACGTGACGCATTTTTAGTCTATTCATAAAAATTTTAATTTTACAATAAATGAGTTTGCAAATAGATCTGTCACGTCGAATTTTTATATTAACTATAATATTGCAGAAAAAATGTACTTTTCGTTCTCTCCAAAGCTCTTGATTTTCCGCATTTAATAATTTATTTCCCAAAATTGGAGAATTATTTCAAAACATTATATGTGACTGTTTTATTTAATGTACTTTTGAGGGTCAGTAATGTTTTTTGAATTAAATTAGTAAAACGCTTCATTTTGAATATGCAAACATGAAGTGTTTGGGTAAACGTTCGCAAGAACAGAAGGTTTAAAGTTGGGCAGCCCATTAATAAGCATTTATAGTTTCAGTTAATTGGTAGTTAAAGTGTGGAAGTGAGAAAAACGAAAGGTATATTTTCTTAAATTTTAGAATTCATATAATTGTATCATGTAAAAAAAAAAAATTAATGTTTTACTATTTTTCATCAAATTTCACGCTATACCTTAAGAAGATATTAAATAGGCGACTTCCTTTGTACGTGTGTCTTCATTTGTAGTTCCTTAGAATTTAAGTTCAATACTTTCCAAAGATAAGCCATGAGCATTTTAAAAAGAAATTTAAAAAATCTTATGTGTCCATTAACATGATTTTCTCTACATCTCTGTTACAAATTATTGCTGCAAAGTTTTTATTCTATCTATTTCATGCTAATCGAGATAAACAGTATAAATGGTCTTATTTCTTGCTTCCTTGTAAGTAGGGGGGAAATAAGGGAGTACGCTAGCTAAAGCTATAGTGAAATCTTTTAAAATCCTGTTGCTATATGATTGAAATGCATTTCTTTGCATGAGCAGGAGTTGACAAATTCCCGTATGACGAAAGTTTTAAGTATTTTAAAACTGAAACCTATAACAATAAATATCTCGAAAATGGCCAGTTCTACGAAATAAAAATATATATGACATTAATTCTGTGTTTTAATTAGATCTACATTTTGAGTACCTAATAAGACTTTGTCTATCTGGTACGATTTACCAATTTGGTAAAATTTAACAAATTTCTCCAGAACGAAGTGCTCTTCAGCGGCTATTCCCAAAAAATTCAAAATGTCCATACCTATTATTTGAAATGTAAATCTTTAATGAACGGTATTTTAATCAAAATCATTAAAGCCATTTTTGAGAAAATCAAAATTTTCGAAAATGTTTCCATGTAAGAGGTAGTTTGGGGTGGGGGTATTTTCTTCACATTTCTGGACGATACTTACTAAACTTAAATACCAGGTTTGGTATTTTACCGACTTTTCGTTTTTGAGTTGTCATGCACACAGACACAGCAGACCTTTTATTAAAAATTGTATTTTGGATACAGGGGACCCTAAAACGTGTGTTTCCTGTGAATTTCGGTATCGAATTGTTGGGTGGAGTGCCCTACCTTCTCTACCCATGTACCGTGTACTATGTAGAGAAAGTAATAAAAGAATAAGAAAACTCCAACCCAAGCTATCACATACATGCAGACTTTTTGTTCATTTTGATTTTCTAACAATCAAAATATTCCAGTTTTTATTAAAATAGGATAAATTTAGAATATTTATATAAATTTCAATGGATTGCTTTTCTCTCTGGAGCACTTACAAGTCAATGTTTTGGGTCAGTGACATGTCAATGACTATATAACTCTGGATCATAGCACAACAGGATGGGCGATCACCTCAATGCCTGCTATGGCAGTGAAGAAGAAGCAAATCAAGTTTAGTGATGGAAGGGACGATAGAGACATTCGTAGATCAAATTCTCGAACCCAATATTCACCTAGCGAACAAGGAGAAGAAGAACTTTGATCAGGTTAGTCGTCTTCAGGTATTTAAACCCTGAACCTCTGGAATGCAAGCCACTCACTCTACCGCCACACCATCTACCACAGTAAAATATTTATATAACACTTAACATATATTTATATATATATAAATATATCTTAAATTTTTGGCGGATAGCCTTTGAAGTCATCTTTATTCGGAGAGAATTCTACATACATAAGTTTATGTTACTGGTAAACCATAAGGGACAGAAAGAGCTTACTACACCAACAAATACTTTCATTTAAACATAATTTCAATAAAATTTTACTTTCTCTACACGTACTATGTACATGATATATAGAGAGGGTAGAGGAGAGAAGGCCAATGATGAACAGGTAGGCAATGCCGAACACGCGTTTTTAAAATGTTCCATTAGAGTTACAGCTCTGTTAATTAGTGCTGTCATCTCGAAATTCTCTTGGAAACTCTTTGGAACAAGATCAACCATTTTGAGGAGAGCATTCGATATGTTAAGTCAGTTTGTCACTTTTAAAATGTTGTTATAACAGTGCTTACCAAAACAACTGAAGGTAAGTTTTAGTTACATAAATTTATTCGTTTTCTAGTGTATGTATTATTAAATAACATCCTTTTACAGCATGTATGTAAGAATATGCATATGATACGCTGTTTAATACGATATTTCAATGATATTGCTGTGGGGGCAATCGCGAACAGTGTTCGTAATTGCCCATCTAGTTTTGGCCATTGTCTTACTTCATGATAGATCGTCAATTTTTTATGAATTTGTAGATTCAATGGGGAGGAATCGTTAACGAAAACCCGATAAACCCAATTAGACTTGGATTAACTGCAAACTATGTAAAAAGGGAGATCAATGTGAGAAGTGTCTTGCACTTTCCATATTCCATTAACGGTTTACGTGTTTAAAATCTTGTAGGATGACCGACTATTTATTTATGGAATAATTGAAGCATTTTGCAAAATTCACAGGGGTGTGTAAAGCAAAATATACCGATGATGTTTACGATGAATCTGATGTGCCAAATGTTGTTACAAACATTTGCTCCTTGGGTGGAGAGTTTGGAAAGGATAGCGACTGTGGTATAAGTGTTCTAAATCTTCAAACTAGAGTCTTGCTGTTTGTACTAGTTGGAGAAAAAAACATCTGCATATGTTTGTAACGATTGTACCTAAGAAAATCATTCTGCTTATCTTAATTTGATAGGTAGTTTCCAATTTAATTCTAGAGATAACTAAAGTGTTCGTATATTTTTAGAAATAAGAGGCCTGATTGAGATTCTTAATGTTCTTTGTGTTAATTTTAAGCGTTTTTAAAATAACACACAAATAAAAAGTTTATACTTATATTTTTTCTATAAAACTAAAGGCTCCTTTTGTCATTTTTTGAAACTGGGAGAAGACATGAAAGAGCGTTCGCAATTGCCCCTCAAGGATGGACAGTGACGAACATTGCTTAGTTTTCAAAATGTAATAGTTTTACTTTTTTGTGATGTTTGTAACTAACTGTAATATAACCGATTGAAAAACAAACACATTTAATGTATTCTCAGTATATTGTGTCTTAAGTCAAAAGCCGTACATACGCAACACAATGATCCAAAGCTTAAGTGTTCGCCATTAGCCCAGTCTTCCCTAAAAATTCGATACCAAGATTTCGCTGGAAATATATGTTTTGATACCCCCTGAATCAAAAAAAAATATTTTTAGAAAAAGATCCGGTGTGTGTGAATCTGTGGACAGCATAGCTCAAAAACTAAAATACCGTTAAATACCAAACTTGGCATTTAAGTTTATTAAGTATCTTCCAAGGATGCTACACGAAGATTTTCAAGAAAATCCCGCACCCCAAACTACCCTTTACATAGAAAAAGTTTTGAAAATGTTGTTTTTCTCAAGTAGTAGTAAGACTTTAGGGAGTCAACTACAAATGTTATTAGCGCCCATTTTTTCCCCCTCAAACGTGACTCTAACGAGTTTGATTAAAATACCGTATATTAAACTTTTTCACAACACAAATAAAATGTATATTTCGAATTTTCAGGGAATAGCCTCTGAAGAGAACTTTATTCTGGTTTATTTTTGCAGAATTTTGCTTAATGGTTAAACCGTAAAAGATAGACAAACCTTACTCCTCAAAAAATATAGATCTCGTTAAAACACGCAATTTGTGTCATATGCATTTTTGTTGTAGAGTTGTCCTTTTCCAAGATACCTATTCCTTGCTATTGGTTTCAGTTTTAAAATACCTATAGGTACTTTTCTTAGACAAGAAGCAAGTGTCCGATTTCCCTTAGTTCTACTCCTGGTCAAGCAAAGAAGCCAATTTCAATGACAATCGCATAACGATAGCTTTTAAAACATTGACTATCGCATTAGCGTGGCGAATACCAACATTTGGTTCCCTTCGACATATAAGGAACTAAGTTAAAGTACATTTTGCTAATGTTTATCTCGATTAGTATGCTGTTGACAGAGGAATAATGTTGTGTAAGAAGTCTGTTTTTATAACAGTTAGAGAAAGGAATGTGAGTGTCATACAACAGAATATTTTTTTTTTTTTTTTTGCAGTATCAGCCATTTCAACGTACTGTTGTTTTTGGTATGAATGTGTCAATACTTTGTCATTTTTAAATGTCTAAAATCCACAACATCAGCTCAGTTTATTTTAAATGTTAATACATCAGGCAAGGTTTCATGTATAATAGGTATACCTACACAACATTTCATGTAAATGTTTAAATCAATTTCTGCTATTTTGGTTTTTCATTTCTTTAGTTGCTCTTATGAAAAATACCATACCATGTAGTTTTTTTGTTTTGGTTTTGTTTTTTTAATATGTTACAGTTAAACTCTGTAATAGTGTATCAATAAATTATGGAGGTAATCCTTCTAGTTTGGGGGAAAATAAATTTGTACTTAAAAATATGACCATTTTGACAATTATTGTTCAATATGATCAAAGTGGCTAGGGCCACTCCTAATATACCTGGTATATATAAGTAATTCAGCACAAATAAATAAATATTTATAATAGCTATCATCACACGATCACAGCTATGTTAACCAAAATCTATGCCATCGTGTTTATTTATTTATTTATTTATTTATTAGTCTGACTCATAAATTAGTTTGCCAAGTGACACAGAACAATATATATTTAGAGGTTGTTAACAAAAAATGTTATAAGTGAGTATTATTTATAAGGAGGCATATAAATTAAGTTATACTGAAAGCACACTGGCCTACATGAAAAATGGCACATTCCCCTAGATTGTAATAGTGCTTTTCTCTCCGTAAGATTTCCAAGGTAACCAAACGTTTGACACCTGCCAATCGATATTAGTTCTGGTCTGAAAAACAAACAGGGACATAAGAGTTAGCCAATAAACGGTGTTATAATCTTGGTGAAATGTAGGCGGAGTTGCACCCGATCCTATTAAAGAATTCGCTACAGTTGGTACTAACAGATATATTTTACTTATCTATATAAAGCTATAAAAATAACGCGGTTGGTAGATTTTTTTAGCTTTAACCGTTTACGATATATTTTCTGTTAGTGATTTAAAATTATCAATATTTCAAACACCCAGTTTTAGTTGGTTTTAATTTTAACGTCCTTAACCTGGTAGGTCATGTCAGATGATGAATGAAATTGGTAAAATAGTGTTCAAATGAGCTGGGGGGTCCTTAGAGCTTAAAGTTACTCGACATTCGTCTTCTCAGAATCAGGGAATACCCCAGAAAAAGCCCTTATCCAGTTAACTGAACCTAACCGAAATTCGAATTCGGGACCACTTGAATGGAATTTTTAGAATTTTATATCAGTGATTTATTATTTCAACAGCTACTGCAAAAGCAATGCATTCTTGCAATGCAGGAACTTATGTAACACGCATCTGTGTATACCCCTGGTAGGAAAGGAAGTTATTGCATTCCACTCAAATATTTAATAGCTATCGATATTTAACCAGAAATGCATGTTTTGATGTCCCCTTGTCAAAAAGGTTTCGCGCGCGTGTTATAAATGGAAATGACGTGTTATTTATGGACGCTTTTTAACTATCTATTGTGATTCTCAGCGTCATATTCTAAATTGGGCGTGAAAGTCCGCTTAATTTTGCTCAGAGGCCTCTCTATCAGACTTGAGGTTCTTTTCTTTTTGAAAATATACTTATTTCAAAATAATTTATTTAAAAATGACCTAGATCTCGTTAAAATACAGAATTTATATCAGATACAGTTTTATATTCTGTTTCGGAGTTAATAATTTAATTTCCAATATATTCGTTTTACGTTTCGCAAATGAGAAGTCGTCATTCATTACTCCTTTATTTTACTCCTGGACATTCTAAACAACGAAATTTTATGTCGCATAGCGACCAGCGTTTAAACAATTGACTGTAGCTTTAGCAAATCAGAACGCAAATTAATTCAGTCATTTTTATCGATATATTGCGACAAAAATAACTAAGCTGAATCGAATGTTTAGTGATGACCGACAACAATGCGAGGAAACACGAATCTGAGACTTGCAATTATAGAGCCAAGGCTCAGCAGGAAAGGGAAGTTTATATTAATACAAAATCTATGTCTCACGACTCACTTTTGCTATAAGCCATGGCTCGCGAGTGATGGCTCGCTCTTATTAATATGACTCAATTACATCACTTTTCTATATTTTACTTAGGACGTGTTTCGGAAGTATTGTCGCTTCCATTATCAGCTTTGTTTCGACTGCCTATCGCCCTCCGTGGTGTAGTGGTTACCATGCTAGCTAGCCTCATTAACCCAAGATCGCGGGTTCAAGCCCGGCGGAAGACGATGTATTTTTTCGGGCGTAAAAATGCATGCCTTCCTTCGGAAGGGAAGTAATGCCCTTGGTGCCGTATCGTAGGTTTACGGCACGTAAAAGAACCTCATGAAGAGGCCTCTGAGCAAAATTAAGCGGTATTTCTCGCCCAATATAGAATCGAACGCTGAGAGCCATAGTAGTTAAAGAGCGTCCATAAATCAAGCTCTTTTTCATTTCACTGCCGGTGCCGTGGTTGTCATGTGTTGTCATGTCTCCAGGCGGGATTTCGAAATTCATCAACCAGATTCTGTTCTTCCAGATGTGCATATTCTCCCAGGTTTCTGTTTCTCAACTGTTTCTTCTGCCTTTTAAATAACTTTGGAGTCTTCTCTATGTCTGACGTCCTCTCCAAAAACGTAATGCCATTGCTGATTTATTTTCCTGCTGAAAGGAAAAGATTGTCCTATTTCCTAGTTAGCTAATTGCTGTTTGTTTTCCCCTTGTTACATTTTTCACAGGCCAAGGATTTTATCCTGCATATTCCCGCTCTTTTTCCTTTTGGACTTTCATCTTTGACTTTTGAATTTAAGAGATTTTAATTGAAAAAATCTTATGTATTCCATTCACATGACTTTCTCTACATCTCTGTAACAATTATTGTTAAAAAGATTATTCCTCTATCTACTTCGTGATAATCGAGATAAACATTACAGAAATTCTGCTTATTACTTGGTTCCTTGTAAGTAGAAGGGAAAAAAATCAAATGTGTTCCACTCACATAATTTCCTCCAGCTGTCGGTAAACAAACCTTTTATTCAAAACATTCATCTGTTATCTACATCATGCTAATCAAGAAAAACATAAGCAGAATCGGTCTTATTATTACCTTCCTTGTGAGTAGAAGGGAAATAATAAAATGCACAAGCTAAAGCGATAGCCTCGTGCTTTAAAAGCCGATCGCTATCGAAACAATTGAAATTCCAATTTCTTTGCTTGCCAGGAATAAACAAACGAGAAGAAAGATATCTTCCCGTTTCAGAGAAGTTTAAGTGACTAAAATTGAAACCAGTAATCCAGGATATCTCGAAAACGGTTAACTCTACAAAAAAAATGCATATGACATAAATTCTGTTTTTTAATATCTACATTTTTCGTGTGGTAAGTCTTTGCATATCTCTTACGGTTTGCCAGTTATACAAAAGCCATCCAGGATGAAGAGGTCTTCAGGGGCTATTCCCAGAAAATTCAAGATATATATTTCGTTTATCATAAAAATATCTTAAACATAAGGTATTTTAATCAAAATCGCTAGAGTCATTTTTGAGATAGTAAAAACTTTCGAAAAATGTTCCATGTAAAGGGTAGTTTGAGGTGGCGGGATTTTCTTGAATGAATAGGACTTCAGGGCCTATTAAAAAGAAATTGAGCATATATTTTTATTATCCATGTAAATATCTTTAATATTTTAACAAAGACATTTTTAGAAAAACGAAAATTTCGAAAAATGATTCATATAAAGGGTAGTTTGGGAAGGTGGGATTTTCCAGAAAATCTTCGTGTCGCATTCTGAACAAATACTCAGCTTAGATACCAAGTTAGGTATTTAACCCACAATTCGTTTTTAGTTATCTATTCTGTCCACATACACACACTTTCTCTGCCACAAATTCACATTCAGAGACACGCACTATTTATCTAAAAGCTTTTTTTTTATTCAGGGGCCCTCAAATCATGAATTTCTGGTGAAATCTCTGTATAGAATTTTTGGGTGGAATACAACACATTCTCGAGCTCGTATGTACACAGAGCACAAATAGTAATAGACAACGAATTTCTGATTGCCTGTAGGGGCATTTACAGAGCATATCTTCTGATATTCGTTGGAGGAGGGATTGTAGCTTACCTGCTGTAGTAACATGTAATTCTGCAACTGTAATGCTGACAGTCAGCAATGTCTTACACAAGCGAGATGACCCGCGGCAGTATTGTGGGCATGTGGGAGGCAAATGCCAGATACCAGATGCTGTGCAAATGATTAGATCTGTTGTGCAGCATTGGGTTAACGTTTCCAGGAGCGCGGTGAAGATGGATTAAAGACGCGTCCAAAATCGAGAAAGCCAAGAAAAATAACGGAAGAAGCCAATGCTAAGTTCATAAATGCAAGCAGAGATGAACCATTTAAACCGTCCACAAGATTGCGCCGCAATCTGAAGCTATCTTGCTCCCTTACTACGGTGAGAAACCGCCTTCATTAAGCTGACATCTATCATCGAAAGGCATCAAAGAAAATAGACTTGACTGAACAGCACCACAACAGTGGAATGAGGTTTACACTTGAATACTTGGTCAAACCAGACCGACTTTGGCAGCTAGTGATTTTCTCAGATAAAAAGTTTTCTTGCTCTGATGAAGATGGGCGAATGTATTTGTGGCGACCAGGCAATACTTGCTATGTTCCAGAACACTTAGTTGCCAAGAAAATAAGTGACCGCGTAAGTGTGGGATTTTGGGCCTGGATGTCTTCTTCAGGACCAGGAGAATTGATCCAAGCATCAGCTCGAATGGATTCCAAAGAATACATAAGTATTCTGGGAAATTGTATGCTTCCAAGCGTACAAGTTATTTATCTAGCCAATGAGATGCCCACCATTACGTTCGTGCAAGATAACAACAGTGTCTATACATCTAAGGCAGCACTTGCATGGCTTAGCACACATCCAGAAATTTCAGTAAATAATTGGCCGGCCGAAAGCCCTGATTTGAACCCAGTTGAGCGTGTATGGGTTTTAATTACTCGCGATTGGGAACCTCTTCAGGAACGAACTGCGGATACCCCGATAAATCGTGCCTTTAAAAATTGGGAAAATATCAGACAAAGGCCCCATATATGCGAATCCCTTGTAAAGTCTATGACTAAAAGGCTTCGTGCAGTATTAGACAGCAAAGGATGGTGTATCTTCTACTAAAGTACTTTATAAATATGCATGAAGAATGCCATTTCCATAGTTATTTTGAACAAGAAGAAAAACTGCCGTTTTTATTTTCTCCTGTTATAAAGTATTTTATTTCTATAGAAAATAAGAAATTATTTAATCAGTAGTATGACGTCAGATATTTCCCACAAGGAAAGTTTCTCACAGTCGGAATATCATTATTTATCTGCATTGTAAAGGATTCCAGCAGCCAAGTTAAAGGACAATAATTCTCATTCTGAATATGCAGAAAGAAGAAACATCCCAGCTCACATGTTCTAGCGCTATTCCACTGTCTTTATCCTGTTAGGCCCATAATTCTTATACATTTCACGAAACGTTCAACGTGTTACTATTTGACACAAAACTATGCGGCATAACACGCCCGTCTGAATAACAGCAAAAGTGCAATTTAATCTGCTGCATGAAAACTGATGAAGTCGTAAAAACTGAGGTGTTGATGAGGAGATTCACGAACAATACTGATTTATGCCTACTTTAACAGTTCTATTCTCCATCAGATAAACCCCATACACGTAACTTTAGGCATTATACCAAAAGAAAAATATTCTACTAGCCGCATATAAAAATTCTGCAAAAACCAAAAAAATTCTCGAGAACCTGCTTATATTCATGTAAATTTCAACGACCAACAACAGAGAAGACCAAGTCCGGGCCCTGCATCAGTCTTTCCTATTTGCTCGGAAAGAAAAAGGACAGCGTAGCAGCAGATTTTGTAGAAGTAAAGGAGCAGAATGTGGAATATATAAAGGATGCTGAAAAAGTAGTGGTACCTCTACAGAATATCAACGAGGGACCCACAGATGGTGGCAATGTTGTACATATATTAGCTGAATTGGGTTTTCAGACTCCTCAACGACCTACAGATCTTCCAGTTATGCGAAAAGAAGAGGAGATCATTGAGTATGCTGAGGTTATCCAAATAGCATCCCCAGAAGCCTAATTCCAGAAATAGTTATGCTATTTGAAATAAAATAGCAAAAGAAGATGAAGTGTTCTATGAATTGGATTTAAGGAAGTAAACAGTTTCATAAATTGCTATGTTCTTTTTGGTGTTATGTGTAACAAAAGACTAGAGATGCCAATATTTGTTTCAGAAAAGCAGTTTATAATTTAGAATTAAAACGTCGCAAGATTTCCATTTGCAATAAACAATACAAGAACTGACAGTATCCATCACTATTATGAAGCTTTTGACTTTTCTTGCATTAAAGTTATACTACACGTGCAAAATACGTTGTGTTTGTTGCAGTATTTCTAGGAAGCTGAAACATCAGGTAAGGGTTTTTTTATTTCCTCTATACAAAGAGCTCAATACACTTTTTCAAGTCTGATGTTCCTTTTTTATTCCTTTAACTGTGCATTGAACAAGTATGTTTAAAATGTTTATTTTCATACACAAAAATCATATATCATTTGTTGAATGTAGAGGAAATATTGTTTTTGAAGGGTAGACTCTGTACGCATACAAGTGGAGCTTACAGCTTATTGACAGAAATGTAACCAAAATAGTTATGAAATAGGGAACTAGCTACCATTTTATAAAATCTGTTTTTCTGTGTAAAAAGGGTTTTGGTGTGTGTATATATAGATAGGGTAGTAATATTTAAACATATGCCACTGAAAAAACACTTTTAATAAATTAGAATATGGTGGTTACATTTGGTGAAAAACTTAGAGCTGGTTCCTCACTGTAAGTACATTTAAGTAGGTGTTGAACATAACAATTATAATTACTAAAATTTACTGTCACAATACGTTATTCCAAATTAAAAGAATATTTAATTTACATTATTTTCCACATTTTACTTATGACTAAGTTGAAAAAAATAAAAGAAGTTTTTCTTCACTCATTCTAATCTATTAGTTTTGCCTTCCTCCTAACTGTTGGAAGTCAACAGAGAACAAATAAGTGGTAACCAGCTATGAAACCTTACGACAAACTAATAAAATCTACACCTAAAAATTGTATACAGTGTCCATCACTGTATGTAGCGGTGTTATAATTACAACTGGCATATTTTTATTTATTCTTATGCTTCTTACAGTGTTTCATAAATTGATTATTCTTAATTTTATTTAGTTAACTCAGTTCTAAAATGTAATTATTAAAGTGCAATTGCTTTAATTTAATATTTATTTACTTTAAATTAAATCTATATAACTTGAAGAATATTCCCATTTTTTGTTCATTTTTGCTTTAATTAATCAAGTTTAATTTACTTTTTGGCCTCATCAATTTTGCTATGTTTATCTTGTTAAACCATTAGCCGTTTCTTCTATCTTCATTTTATTTCGCCATGCTATTATTTAACACATTTTTCTTCGAAATTATGTTTTTTTAAATTATTATTATTATTATTATTATTACCTTGATCAAATTATGTAAATTTGGTTTGTTTATAATTTTGATACCTCCAAAATATAATTCATCTTATTTATCTGCTTCATCTTTCCAGGATAGTGATCTTAAACGGCAGGAATATTTCTTGACTTATCAAAGGCGTTTGATACTGTGTCACATGATATACTACTAAGCAAATTAGAAAAATATGGTATCAGGGGTAAATGTAATGAAATTATACGATCCTTTCTAAAAAACAGGAAAAAATGCACTGAAATCTATCACCAACGGGATGTGAAATAAAGTCAATTAAATCAAATTATGAACTGACGAAAGGATCAGTACTTGGGCCCCTATTATTTATCCTGTATATTAACGACCTACCACAATCTCCAAATTACAATATAATTTCTTATGCCGATGATACCTCAGTCATATTCACTAATAAAGATAAAGCTAATTTAAATGATATAATAACTACTGAAATGCAAGATATATGTAATTATTTAAAACATAACAACCTGGTTGTAAATACGCAAAAGACTCATATACTCATGTTTCAACACCGAAATATTAGGTCTAGTAATGAACTCAATGTAATGATAAATAATGAAATTATTGAGCAATTGGAAAGTAACAAGTTTTTGGGAATACTTTTGGATGAAAATATGACATTTAAGTTGCATATTCACCATATTTGCAAGAAAATTAGCACCTATTTATATCTACTGAGAAATTTATCAAAATATCTCAATTCTGATTACTTGAAAATGGTGTATTATGGTCTAATTCATCCACATCTGCAATACGGAATAGAGGTCTGGGGTAACTCAAGCATCACAAATGTGAATAGAGTATTGGTATTGCAAAAGAGATGCATAAGATGTATATTTAATACTCAAACTAGAGAATCGTGTAGAGATAGTTTTGTAAAAGCTGAAATACTCACTGTTATATCATTGTATGTGTTTAAAGTCATCATGTTTGTAGTAAATAAAAATGCTGTACAAATAAAAGATAGTCACAAATATAATACTAGAAATCTCAATAATTATTATAGAAGTAATGTTAACAAAAAGGCCAAAGAGAAGGACCCCCTCACAATGGGTAAAATTTTGTACAACAAGCTACCAAAAGAATTGAAAGGCAAAAGTGGAAATGCATTTCAAAAAGAGTTAAAAACATTTCTAATAAAAAAATGTCTGTATCGAATAGATGAAATGTAAATATGTAATTATAGGTTTATGTTTATATTTCTCTCTTGACGAGGTTTGAAACTTGTAAAAGTCTATGAGCTAATAAATATTATTATTATTATTACTATTAAATATCAGATTTGGAAGATATATAGACACACACAAGTGGATCTTTTTCTAAAACTATCTTTCTAGTTCAGTGGGTCTCAAAACAAATTTACTGTGAGATCTTGATACCGAAGTTTTGGTTCTTTAGCTGTGAGTTCTTGTGTGCCAGAGAAAGTTAAAGATCCTAAATTTTGTACAAAATGTAGTATCGGGTACGCTTAAAACTATGGAGTAAGACGTTCTATTTCAGGAAAGAATAATTTTATATTGTACTACTGGACAAGGGCAAAAACAAAAACAAAAAAAAAAAACAAAAAAAAATATATGTTTAGTATGTTACACCTTAATATCTAATGGAGACACGTAATATTCCGTTGAGTCAGCACGGCTTATCTTACATATGAAGAAACCCCGTAAAACTTGGTCTCTTAAAGGCAGGCGTGAAATCGGTAACACGAGCTGCGTGCATTTCTGTTGATTTAAAGCACGTTTGATCTCGCAACGGAATAACCTAAAAACAGACACTACAACTACAGAAATTTCGTGGAAACGCACAAAAATTTCATTTTTCGTTCAACCCACATGCAAAACTTTAATTTTTTTGGTTTGCAACCTTCATTAAGCTATAACGAGCACTCCGTTGTCTGTGGCCCGAATTCAGGAGGTCGCGGGTTTGATCCTCGTGGCCAGCCTACCTGACCCATGGGTTTATTCGGCGTTTTCCTCAGGTTACCAAGCAAATGCTGGGATCCACCGATCATCCCCCGTTACCATATATAGATCTGTTAGTTTAAGGTAATTCATCTGTGAAATTAGGAAATCCACATATGTAAGATATATTGCTGAAATTCTATACCATTATTACAAACAATAACATTAATATTTGCGTCATATTTAAAAATTACAGCTTGTACGATATTTAAATAAAAATTCTGTATGAATTCATTGGTGTAATGAAAATGCTGCACACAATGCAATTAAAAAGTCTGATGTGTTTCATTCACATGGGCTTCTCTAGCTGTTCTACAGACAAACAAACTATCCTTGCAAAAGATTATTTTATCTACGTCATGCTAATCAAGATAAATATTATTAGAATTGATTTTATACTTGCTTCTTTGTAAATAGAAGGAAAATAAGGGAATATATTAGGCTAAAGCGATAAACATATATTTTAAAGCCTGATCGCTAAATGAAACAGTCTAACAATTAAGAAACAATTTCTTCTGTTTGCTAGGATTAAATTGCCCGTCTTAATGAGATCTACATTTTTTTGTAGTAAGGTTTTGTCTATCTCTTACGTTTACTAGTTATACAACAGTCTTAAAAAAGTCATCCAGAATGAAGAGTTCTTCAGAGGCTATTGCCAGAAGATTAAAGATATACATTTTATTTTTCATGAAAATATCTTACACATATGGTTTTTCAAAAAATCGTTGCAGCCATTCTTGAGAGAATCATTATCTTCAAAAAAATTCCATGTAAAAGGCAGTTGTGGATGGGGGGATTTTCTTGAAACTCTTTGTGTCGCATCGTTGGAAGATAGTGAATTTAAATACTAGGTTTGGTATTTAACCGACTTTTCGTTTTGAGTTATGCTGCCCACATTCACACATAAACAGACAGACATACATAGGACATGTTTCTAATTTTTTTTATTCAGGGGTTTTTTAATATATATTTCCGGTGAAATCTCGATATCGAATTTTTAGGTGGAATACAATACTCTCTCTATCCCCATGTACATTGTACATATGGACTAGAGAAAGTATTAGTCACAACAAAAATTTAAGTTTAAAGAAAATAAGTCTGGAAAAACATTTGTCATATCATATAACCCCTAAAATTATTATATAAAATGACTCTCCAAAAATTATGCCTTTGAAACTTAATTTCTTAAGACACACGTATTATTTCGAAAACGTATATGTCTGTTTTCTTTTGTAATTTTGTGAGGCAGTAAAAAGGTTTGGAACAAATTGGTAAAGAATTTCATCGTAGGAACATTTTGAGCATGAAAAGATGTTGGGAAAAGTTTGCGAGAAAACAAGATTTAAAGTTGGGCGCGCCTATTAATGAGGATGTGTCTATCCATTGATAGTTTCAATTAATTCGTACTTCAAATGCACCAAGTATAAAAAGCAATCTATTTTCTTAAAGTTGGACATTCATGTTATTTATTAAAAGAAACGCTTTTTTTGTTTTTTGTTTTAATTTCACAATTTACGTCAGGTTTCACAGATGAATCACCTTAATAACACGAAATAAATTTTAACTAAAATTATATGTAGAAATTTCTTCCACTTGGTGTAAAATACGCAGTAGGTTGTATCTTTTCCTACCTAAGGCATTACATTTAAAGAGTATATTAGAAATAGCTTCATCTTCATTACACAACCCGCATTTTAGTTCTTGTTTTAAGATTCCCGTTGTATGCAGGTGTTCCCTTAATGTACAATATCCCATTAATAGCTCAATAGCCCAGTTACTCGGTTTATTTGGGAGCTATTGAGCTTTAGTTCATCTTCAGTAAGCAATGAGGATATTCACTCATCATTCGCTTGTATTCTTCCTCTGAGGAAAGAGAATGGGATTTCAAGGCCACTGCGTATTAACCTGTGCTTAAGAAAATTGATTGTAGCTTAAGCCTACTGCATTCCCTTAATCCCATTGAACTTATAAGGTAATATTCAATACGACAATATCTGCAAATGTTTATCTCTATTAACATTGAGTAGATCCAATAATGCCTATAGCTTTATTAAAGAGTGAGTGGAGGAAGTTTTGCGAGTGCAATACATCAGTGGTTTTAATTTTTCTAATTTATGTTTTTCTGCACGTTGTAGTAATAACAAAATCTGATATGTTCATTTACATGACTTTCTATAGCTGTTCCGCAAACAAACATTTCTTGCAAAAGACTATTCTTTTATCTACATCATGCTAATCGAGACAAACATTAGTAGAAGTGGTCTTATTACTTGTCTCTTTGTAAGTAAAAGGAAAATAAGGGAGTGCACTAGGTTAAAGTGATAGTAAAATATATGAATAACTGTTGAAATTCGGTTCTCTTTACTTGCTAGGAGTAAACAAAAGACAGAAGAAAAGAAAAATGATTTGCCCTTTAAGAAAAGTAGGTAGCTTAAAACTGAAACCAATAACATGGAATATTTCGGACTGTGTTACTTCATAAATTGTGTTTTAACGAGCTCTTCATTTTTTGCACACCTAGTAGGTTTTATGTATCTCATTTGGTTTACCAGTTATACAAAAAATGTACAGTAGCCATTCAGAATGAAGAGGTATTCAGAGGCTGTTTCCAAAAAAAATTAAAAGTATACATATTGTTTGTCATAAGAGTGTATTAAGCATATGGTACTTTAATCAAACTTGTTAGAACCATTTTGAGAGAATCAAAACTTTAGATAAATGTTCTATGTAAAGGGTAGTTGGGGGTGTGGTAATTCCTGAAAATCTTCGTCTTGTATCCTTGGAAGGTACTGAACTTAAATCCCAAGTTTGGTATTTAACGGACATTTCGTATTTTGAGTTATGCTCTCCAGAGACACGCACATGAACCCTTTTCTGTTTATTACTTTCTCTTACTTTCCGGCATGTACAATGCAAGTAGTGGATAAAGGACGTATCGTACTCCACTCAAAAAGTCGATATCGAGATTTCACCGGAAATACATGTTTTAGGACCCCTGAATCAAAAAAAAAAATCACAAAAAGGTTCGTGTGTGTATTTAAGTTTGGTATCTTCCAAGGATCCGACACGAAGATTTATAAGAAAACCCCCCGACGCCAAAATACCCTTTACATGGAACCATTTTTGAACATATTATTTATCTTATAAATGGCTGGAAAGATTTTTGTTAAAATACCACACATAAAAGCCATTTTCATCACAAATAAAATGTATATATTGAATTTTCTGGGAACAGCTTCTAAAGGCCTGTTTATTCTGGATGAGTTTTGTCGAATTTTACATAACTGGTAAACCGTAAGAAATAGCCAAAAATTTGCTGCACAAAATATTAGATCTCGTTAAAATACACAATTTATGTCATGTACACTTTTTTCGTGGAGTTTACCGTTTTCGAGGTATTCCTTGTTATTAGTTTCAATTATAAAGTAATTAGATATATTTTGTCAGACAGGAAGTGTCCGTTTTTATTTTGTTTTAATCCTGACCAAGCAAAGAAGCGATTTGCAATGACAATCGCATAACGATAGCTTTTAAAACATTTGACTATCACTTTGGCATTGCGCATTCCTCTGGTTTCCTACTACTTATAAAGAACTAAGTAATAAGAGCATTCTGCTAATAATTATCTCGTTTGAAAGAAGTTTGTTTAAGATCAGCTGAGAAAGTCATGTGAGTGTAACAGATTTTTTTGCATCGTATTTCCGGTGTAATCTTGGTTTCGAATTTTTGGGTGATATACAATACCTTCTTTATCCACTGTGTACATGTTATATAATACGCGCTAGGGAAATTAAAAAATGGGTTAATCCTTTTCTTTTTTTTTTTCTATAAGCAGTTTACTTATATTTGCAGTTTTAAATAGTAGTTAGTGTTAGTAATGTATTTAATTATTTTGATATTTGTTTTTGTGATTTTTCCATGCGATTACTATTAGGTGTTCTTTACAAGAGGGTTTTCCTACTTTTTACCCCTCGAGATGTATTGGACTCCTCCACATTCCAAACCTGTGACGTAATCGCGTTTATCTCTTACCAAATAAGGCAAGAAATGACATCCTGCTTCGCAATTGGTTGAATCGAGCTCGATGCTAGAATTTGAACCTACCAATCCTTTTTCCGTTTTCTTTCTGTAGCATGTTTTAAAAGTCACATAACTTGACCAAACAAAATATAAAATTACATTTATGAATATGGAGTTTAAAATGATTTCTTTCGTAATAATTTGCATACTGTCCTTTTTACTACCTTTATTTATATTGAGGAGAAGAGAAAAAAATGATAAAGTGTATTAGAATAACTGTATGGTAATGGTGATCACTTTTAAATTTATGTAATAATGAAATTATAAAAATGAAATTTTGGAACCACAAGGTCCTATTTGGAAAAAAAAAATCACAATTTGGAAAAACAAGGTTCCATTTGAAAACAATATTGTTATTAATATATGATTCCGCAATATATTAATCATGAATATCGATGTTCAAGAACACTTTAGTTTGAGTCTGCTGAAAATTAGTTTGGCTACTTAATATCTAGAAAAGTTTTCAGGAACTGTATTTGTTTTTATTTTACTAATGATCAAACCTTTAAAACTTTCTCCTGTAAATTTTACTAAACAGTAGAACTTAAACCTTCTGTGTCCGCGATATACATATTTTTTCAAAATGTAAGGTTTCTTTATGTACCTATATAATAATTTCTTTCAGATATTACTTGAATATGTTCAAACTTTTCATGTAATTATATTAAAATAATCCCTTTTGACGGCTTTTTTCCTGAGAATTTTGGTTTATTTCATATGATATTTTGAAAATAATATTCCACAATGATGAATACTTCCAACTGCGTGCATTGCTACAATTTGTGAGTTATACTACCCACGAAAGTTTCCTTACATTGAATTGAAGTTTATGTAGGGTCATATGAATGTGTATGTGTAAAGTTTTATTAAAACGTATCAGACAGTTCTTGAAATAGGGGTCATATATTTTGAAAAGTATGATATTCCGATAACAAAAGCATAAACATTCGGATAAAATTAGGTTTTTCTGCCTGATAAAGCTCAACGCTTCATAATGATTTAAAAACAGAAATACAACATAGTTCATATAGATTATTTTTGCTAGATACATTTTTACTTTCTCTAGCCCATATATACAATGCACATAGAATATAGAGAAGGTATTGTATTCCACCCAAAAATTCTGTATCGAGATGTTACCAGAAATACATGTTTTGAGTCCCCCGGATTAAAAAAAGACATTTTTAGAAACCTGTCCGAGTGTGAGTGTTTGTGGGCAGCATAGCTCAAACACGAAAATTCCGTTTAAAACCAAACTTGGTATTCGAGTTCAGCATCTACCAAGGATATGCCATGAAAATTATCAATTACACTTTACATGGTACATTTTTCGAAAATTTATCCTCAAAAATGGCTGCAACGATTTTTATTAAATAATGGTTAACAATTTTCATGACAAAATAAATGTAAATTTTGAACTTTCAAGGAATAGTTTCTTAAGATCCCTTTTTCTGAATGACTTTTGTATAATTTTTGTGTAACTGGTAAGTCGCAAGAAATAGACAATAACTTGCAAAGTAGATCACATTAAAACACAATTTATGTCATATATATTTTTTTGATAGAGTTAACCGTTTGCGAGAAATTCCGAGTTATCGCTTTCAGTTTTAAGGTACTTGAACTTTTCTCAAAAGGAGAATTCTTTCTTTTTGTCTCTCTTTTGTGTGCTCCTAGCAAGCAAAGGGAAGCGAATTTCAATTGTTTCACTTAGCGATCGGCTTTTAAAAAATCTGACTATTGCTTTAGCCTGGTGTATTCCCTTATTTCCCTTCTATTTAGAAAGAAAGTAAGAAGACCAATTCTGGCAATTCTTATATTGATCACCATAACGTAGAAAAAAGAATAATCTATTTTAAGGAAAGTTTGTTTGTGGAACAGCTAAAAAAACTCATGTGAATGGAACACTTTAGATTTTTTAGGTTGCGTTAGAAATGACGTTTTAAACTGTTTTACTTTTAAAGCTATTTTCTTAAAATGTTGTAAACTTAATAAGAGCAAAGAAAAGTGAGCGCAAAAATTGATAACTTAGCTAAGATAGTATCTCAGACAATACAATTAAATATTTTCATTACCGAAAGAAATGAAATTGTCATTAACTGCCTTGGGCATTCACATTTGTCAGAGAATTATAATAGCGATAGTTTCTTATAGTTTATTATAGTAAAAATAAACACAAGTATTTAAGTTGAAGTTGTTAGTTGTGAAGAAATATTTTTCTTCTTTTTATGAAGTTTTGGCATTAAAATTTTCCTTGTTTTTTTCAGTATACAGTGATTTTTTTAGCAAATGAATAATGCAATGATATAATCCATGCTAAACTTTTTAGATGGCACACCTTGGATTGTGTATGTAAATTTGCATCCAAGTCAGACTAAAACTGAAACTCAAGGATGAGTTTCATGCACAAGAATGTGAAACTGAGATAACGCCACAAGCAGAAAGAAGAATAGGGCTACAAGGTAGTGCATGGGTAATTTAAACATGTTGCTGGGCTTTTAAAATGGCGTATTGTGAAAAATATTGGGCCAATATGATTCATAGGTGTGCATACAATATGTATTAGTATATAATCGACAATTATAATATTTTACACCCCCCACCAAAATTCAATCTCAGTGTCTTAAAAATTACCATGTTTGTAACTATGTAGGATATAATTAATATAATCGTTCTCAGTGAGAGTGAAAGCATTTAAAATCATAAAACTCTCATTCTCAAGGATGACAGTATACTAAAATAGTCTGTTTACAATATTGCAGGTCATAATGTTGCTGATTTGATGTCTCTGCAATGGATCAAGAAAATCTCTGCAAAATGATACTTATTTGATTTCAAAATTATGCTTCAAACTAAAAATGTAGACGTTTTATATAAGTTTTTTTGTTTAATAAAGATTTTGGTCTAAATATTTTGTTTATTGCTCTATTTATATCCTGGTATCCTGATTTGTTGAGCCTTTAGAAAGTTATAGAATCTTCTTTGAAGTAATGAATCTGTTTTTAGGTTCTGAAACCTCAGAGAGAATCATTAATATTATTAGTTATTTAAAATATTTTGTGTATCGCCATATCTGCTCAATGATTAGCAGAATACTTGGTTGTAACTTTAGATAATATTCTAGAAATGGCTTGAATAAAATAATGGATGTTTTTTCTGGTGGTCAGGATTTTTTTTGAAAACATCATAAATTCAATTTATTCACTTTATGAACTACTTTTTATCATCTTTAAGCCTAATTCAAGTAGCATTAATATTATATTTATTTATACCATAATTTCATGTATTATTCCCTGTATTTAAACTCACAATAGCTGAGTAAAAATATTGTCATAAATAAAATACATTCATATAGAGTTTCATCCGTGGAAAAGATTAATGTTTTGGAATGGTAGAACCAGATTAAAAGCAATTCAGCACTATATCGGCAATTGAAGCAGCTATCTTCGGCTTTTAGTGGCATTGTCCTAAACTACTGTGGCAGCGCACCGATTCAAAACTAAAATTCCCCAAAAGGACTCGTGCATTTCCCGGTAAACCTCAAAGCGGTTTCAAATACATTTTGAGATTAACATGTCGATTTGCTTGCAACTGCTTTAAATTAATACATGTGTGACTTTCGGAAAATCTCTAGTAGAAGTATATCTTGTTGAAAATTTCAACATTTAATGTATATCAGTTGTTGAACATAATAACAACATGCTTCAAAATTCTAGCTTGCATGATTATAGCTACAACATTTTTATGGTATAATGTTATCATTAAAATGTTCCACACGATGAGTTTTTAAAAATATTTATATGAAATTGAAGTTTTACATTAAATGAATTTGTAAATATATCTATCATGTCAGCTTGTTTATTTTAGTCCCTAGTTATTGTAGAAAAATTATTCTTTAACTCTCCAAATCTTTTGATGTTGCAGAACTTAATAATTCATTTCTTGAAACTGGAACATTGTTTAAAAAATATGGTGCTTTCTTTAATGTATTTTTCAGAGAGACAGTACAAATATTTTAAAACAAATTGTTAAAAAATTACATCGTGTGAGGCATTTTCAGTATGGAGTATTATAAATGTGTGTAATTATGCGTGCAAGTATGTACTCCTTCTGTAAGATAAATGTTTCTTACCAGAGCAGTCAAAATTATTAATATTAATCTCCGAATCTGCCAGCATTTATGAGCTAAGTAATATTTTAGCAGTTTAGAACAATCTTTTTCACAAATGTAGCGCTGAGATGGAGTGACCGAACCTGAGAAGCTAATTAGGAGTTAAACCATATGCTACCACAGTTTTATGCAATTAGTTGTTCAATCGCAAGAACTAATATTTAAGCTGTAAGAATCAGTAGCTGAGTTTTCCTGAGAGCAGTCTTCAGCCAAACAAGAGCCAGGTAAGTCTGCTTGTTTTTCTTATTCTTTCTTTCTTTTAGCCACATTATAAGTGGTGTGCTGAATGTCACATGTCACTGTTAATAAGATTGGTGGGCATCCTTCTTTCACCCATCGCCATTTATACCACCGCAGAGTAAAGGAACATGGCAACCATATACATCATAAAATCCAATACTATGTAAAATTTCACTACAAATCCAGCGTGCAATGATCAGGAATACAAACTCACAGAAAACTTAACTGATTATTGTAAACACAGCACTGACATTTCATAAACTAATTTACAGAATGAAAATACCCTGTTGGATATATTGTATAAAACAAAATAATAAATTATAATTTTAATTAATAGTAATTATTAATAATAATTAATGATGATAATGATAATGATAATGTTAATTATAGTAATAATAATACAAAATTAATTAATAATTATAATAATAAATAATAATTAATAATAGTCTTTAATGATAATGGTAATAAAACAATAATAAATAATAATAAATAATAATTTATAATAAAAATAATAATAGTAATAACAATGCTGACAATAACAACAATAATAGCACCATTAATAGTAATAATAAAAATGATAAAAGTAATGTAGATATTCATAATGATAATAATAGTGATAATAATGATAGTAATAAAGCTAATGATGATGATGATGATAATAATAATAATAATAATAATAATAATAACAACAAGGATGGATGGATGGATGGGTGGACGGACGGATGGATGGATGGGCGGGTGGACGGACGGACGGACGGATGGGCGGAATGACGGACGGACGGACGGATGGATGCTTTTTTGAGCAAGAATGGGTGAACCAATTATCCTGAAAATTGCGGTATTTTAGGTTAGGTTTATGTGAATAATAGGCTATAATAGATAATAACTACTTTCCCGAATAGTAGGAAACTTCTTATGGTTACCAAAATGAGAATAATCTGATATATCTCGTTTGCTACTTCTATTAGATATATTATTATTATTATTATTATTTATTATTATTATTATTATTATTATTATTATTATTATTATTATAAGAATTACTATCACTATTATTTGAGAATACCTCATAAAATATTTCTAAACAGATAATTTTAACATGTTTTTCTATTTACAAAATGTCGATAGGTAGTTAGGTTGTGGGCTAAACAAGTTAACGGTTTTCTATGATATAATATTATTTGTGTAAGCTGTCATACAAACTAAACTTTTTTAGTGATTACCTGGTGGATTAAAGCACATGCAGTTACAGACCATTATTAATATTGATAGCACCAAAATAACATCTAAACTAGAGTTCCTACCTGAAAGGATCCCTCTTTAACAGTATATAGTTGCTTCACGTTATATCAATCAACCTTAGGTTACGAACAGTTGTAGACGTTACATAATGTGATTTGGAAAGCTTGATTTAAAAAGAATAAGGGATGAGGTATATTAGCATTGCAAATACACCGAAGGAGAAAGAGGAATTAAGAGTAAAGCATAGTTTCGGAAACATAGGGAGAGGGAGATGGGCGGACGTTTAGGCTGCGTGAGAGTGGAGGATCTGAAAGAATTCTAGAAAGCGAAAGAGTTCGATATAGAATGACAGAAAGAAGGACGTTATACGTATTTAAAGCAATAACGTGAGCAGAGCTGCAGTTTCTGTTAACTACAGCTATAAAATGTTATCTTCAAAAATTGAAAACTAATAACTCAGAATGTTGCATAGTTAAAATTGTGTTTAATATCTTGGAATTCTTAAGCGAGCATTAAGTTTTTGCATTTAATAAACGATGAATTCATCGTTGAAATCGATACAATTTAAACTGTATAGCCTCTTTCACAGGACTCCACTTATTCTACATGCAATACTTTCTTTTCTAACTAAAAAGCTTTCATTGGACACGTGGCCGTGTTACGGAGAATTGTTTGCCCTGCACTGTGCTGTTTACATTCGGCCCTGCTCCTGCTTCACTTTTTCTCATCTCCGTGTGCCGACTAATGAAATAAAAAGTGTGTGCTGTGCACAGGCTGATAGGCTACGAGACCACCTGGTTACCGTGTTTTAGTGTGCTAGGCTGTTATATGGCCAAATTTTCCCTTTACTTTTGCACACAGAATGTGCTTGTCTGATTCGTACGTGGCTACAAACTCTTGTAGCAAAGACAAAGGATGACTTATTAACTTATTCCCCGCTTTGCGCGCTTCACAGAGACACTTTTCGTAATTTTGTGAGTAAAATTAGTGAAAGCGTGTCTATTCCTGTTAATAAGCTGGTAAGTTATAGAGTTAAGGAAAACGCACGGTATAAAAGCTAATACAGGTAACTTTAAAACATCACATCCATTTGTATTAGCTAAAAGGAGCACCTGCTTTCTTTATCAGCCACCATCATACAATGTTGTTGAAATAAACACTTCCCAGGTGAGATGATTACTGAGCTAAGAGCAATCAGCACTCCCAAAATGCAGCCAGCCAATAACGTTCCTGCACGAGGAACAGGTAAGTTGTCTATTGGCCGTAGCAGACAAGGTAAGGCAGATGTCCTTCAGACACAGTCCTTACCTGTAATAATCATTATCCCTACCAGGCTATCCTAGTGGGTTCTGGAACTACCAAACAGCGTCAGATAATGTGGCGAGGAGCAACAGCATTCGTGCTCACCTGACCACAAAGATATAGGATGACTGAGCTTTTTTTGTCCATTACAAGCTTTCCTGGTTTCAAGTAATCTAATGTAAGGGCATGTGTGTTATATAAGACTAGACCAATGAGATGGAGTCCAAGCTGTTACACCAATGCTGGTTAAAATTGAGCTTTGCAATTATTCCTAAAACAAACTGCAAATTATATCAATCATTGAATATATGGTTTCTACTAGCACTTCAAAACTATATTTTGCAGCACTCAAATGCTCCAGGAGTAAACCTGTTGATTTCCCGAATGGGAACTTATAGATTATGTTTTATATAACAGTTGTGCAGTACTAATAATTTTCGCTTAAATATCACTAACAGAGTGGAATAGCTTATCTCTTAGTGTGATTTTAAAAGATCCGCAAAAATGTTTGCACACTTGTTATATTTGCCTTAGATTGAAAAACTCATATTGACTCGAGGTATATTTACTAAATTAGTTTTTCGCCTGAATATTCTAAGTATTGAAGTTCCTATATGAAACTCAAATCAACGCATAAATAACCATTTGGATTTCAAACACTTCTCTGGTAACAACACTTCACCGTTTAAGTTGTTTTATTACAGAAGAGAGCAGTAATATTTATGTGGTGTATCATCCAGGTCCCATACTCAACTACTTTTTATTGCGTATTTGTTACAAGGGCTGCCATCAATGTTTGTCTATTTTTTATGTACTTTATGAAAAAAAATGTTATAATTATAAACATTTGTTCCGATACACAATTATTTAAATATGATTAGCTTGAATATATCTTATCTGAATAAGTACCTTCCAAAAGCTACATAAATGTGGCACTACAAAAAAACAGTTTTCAATCATGATCAATGAAAATATTCAAATGTGTTTCATCTCATCTTACAGTTCTTTCACTAAGTACCTATATGTTTGTTAATTGTTTCATTTGTATATTCCTCTTTAACTCAAATTAACAAATCGGGGCTTTTAAATTGTGAAATAGCTCTATAGGTATTACCTGTAGGTTGACATTAAGTTAATCATTTTATATCATTAAACACGAATACATTCTCATATTCATACTTCCGGACTCTGCGGAGGATATGGAATAATTCTAGTTAAAGAAAAATGTCACGCCTCAGCCGGGAATCAAACCGGGACCCTCGGGTGACAAAGCCAGCTCGCTGATCAAGGGACTTAGGATGCAGTCTACCTACATTTAAATCGACAATCAAGTCACCTTTGTTATCAAATCCTCTTAATAAGGAAGATTTTTTTATAATTTAAATTTGTAAATTGCATTTGTTTATTTTTCCGAGCGCTGCTATGCACGCCAATGTTGAAAGTAATAAATAACATATGCATCCAACCATCCGCCTACCTTATCAGATATTGTGATATTTTTTATTTTACGTCGCTTTACTAAACCGCCCTCTAAGCGCTAAGATCAGTCCGTAGAACCGCGTCACAATATCAGGAAAATTTACACTATTGCCCCTGACAGTTACTATAAAACAAGTTCACTCCAGAGTATTGCTGCAGTTCATTTACTATAACAATTAAGAACATTGAACTACATGTCTGTTTAACATTAGTAAAGTTCGCATCTGAAGATCAGATAATGACTACTGTAATCAATCAGAAGTAGATTATCTGTATAGATTTGGTGTTTAATTTGCGAAATGTTGATTTTCGTATACTTTCGAAATTATATAAATTTTGAAAAGACAAAATATTACCCTTTGTCATTGGAGGGCCTGGGAAAATCTTTAAATAAAGGATAAGGTAATTTTAAAATTGAAGGGTTGAGATATCTTGAATGTATTGGACATTGACAGATCCGGTACGAGTAAATAATATTAAAGATGCTAATAAAAGAGAGGACATTAGATCGTTAAATAGATTATCTTGGAACAGAATTTTCAATTGTGAATTACAAGATGAATAAAAGGCGAATACTGGAAGGTGGAAATCCTGTAAAAATAGGCGTATATATTTTTAAAAGAAATAATCTCTAAATGTGTAATTAAAATTTATAGCCTTTACCTATAGATATGTTTTGAATTTATTCAAAGGTATATCAAGCTATTGATTTATATTTCTGTAAAGTTAGTGACTTTTGATATGTTTCCAAGTGGCAAAGTTAGGGATATCTATTTTATGTAGTTCAGCACAAGGCATTTCATTGTCTCAGATTATACTTTCTGTCAAGAAGGTACAGGGAATTGATCATTTAAAAATTATGTTTAAAAGTGGATTCGAAATTGTTGTTGTTGCTAAGTTGGTACAACCTCCCTCTATATACACGCGAAGTTTGATCGTCATCTGTCATCTAATTTGTTTACAGTACGTTATTTTGTTAGTTCATCTCAAGATAATTTGCGATTTTACGATGGATACAAAATTGAACAAAGAATCTGTCTCAAATGGTATTTCGTGCATTGCAAATGGTATTTCGTGTGCAGGATCGCTGAAAATATTAGAGAGCTTACGGTGAATCAACTTTATCAAAAACACGTGCATATGAGTGGTACGGTGCTATCAAAAGTGGCCGAGATATGGTGGTCGCTCTGGTCGGCCATCAACGGTTTCAACTGAACTGAACATCGCTAAAGTGAAGTAAGTGGTGTCTGAAAATCGCCATTTAGGTCTGAGAGAGATTGTTGCTGAACTTTCTGTGTCTCACGAATCGATTTGTACCATTTTAAATGATTGTTTGGGCATGACACGCGTTGCAGCTCGGTTAGTTCTGAAAGACTTGAATTTTCTACAAAAGCTCAATCGCGTAAGGATTGCTGAAGACATGCTAGAACGAGCCTGTTCCAACCCCACATTCATGAAACGCATTGTAACTGGTGATGAGACGTAGGTTTACGAGTTTAACACTCAAACCAATCAACAAGCTTCCGAATAGCGCCTTCCAACTGAACCGAAACCTAAAAGGGCACGTCAAACTCGATCAAAACTGAAGGTCATGTTGACATTTTTTTTTTCGATTATCGCGGTGTCGTGCACTCAGAGTTCTTGTCAGAAGCTCAGATGGTAAATAAAAACTATTACCTGAGCGTTATGCGGCGTTTTAAAGAACAAATACGGCGAAAAGGCCAGATTTGTGGAACAATAACTCATGGATTCTGCACCACGATAACGCTCCACCTCACAAAACTATTATTGTGAACGAATTTCTGGCTAAAAACTCAACAAATTTCATCGAACAACCACCGCATTCACCTAATCTGGCTCCTACTGATTTCTTTCTCTTTCCAAAACTCAAGTTACCACTTCGAGGCACCCGTTTTCAGTCGATAGAAGACATAAAAGAAAATTCGCGGCGACAATTGACATCGATTCCTAAAAATGCCTACAATTTTTTTTTGTTGGATAATTGGATTTTTCGTTGGCATAAATGAATAATTTAAGAAGGGACCTACTTTGAAGGCGATAAAATAAAATTGGATGAATAATTTATTTTTGTGTTTATTGTCAAATTCCCGGAACTTTCTTGACACAGTAGTATACCATTTTATAATACCTATAATAATCCATTTTAATGTGTATATATTTTAAGAATTTTTCCCAAATGAAGCAAAAACATTTTAAATAGAAGTGTAACAGGAATTACTTATGTTAATAGCACTAAAGGTTTTATTGACATTATAAGTAAATAAAATATATATACCTAACCCACTTAAGTGAGAAATATCTTCCGAAAAGAATCACAAGGATCTGTTAAACATTGCTGGTGGACTGAAGAGTTAACAAAGTTGAAGAAGAAAGATCACAGCTGCCATATGCGATATAACAGTTGCTTATGTAGGTACCTACAGGACTAAAGGTTAAATATGAAGGCATGTTTTAAAGCAAAGTTAAAATGTAGAGAAAAAATGGTGTTACCAAAAGCATCAGTAGTGAGAGATTTCTGTGTTACACAAACGACACAAAACTTTTTAAGCGGTGTGTAGCTATAATCTGTGCTGAAAACATAATTACATACATTGGAATTATTAAACTGAGCAATGACCTAAAACAAACACTCAAGATACAGCCAAGATCTTGATGGAAAATTGGTCCCATTTGAGGTACACAGAGCACAAATAGTATTAGACATCGAATTTCTGATTGTCTGTAGGGAATTTATAGGACGTGTCTTCTGATATCCACTGGCCCCTCCGTCACTCTAATTGGGGAAGGAGGAGGAGGGGTTGTAGCTTACTGTTGTACACTAATCTCGCTTCCAGTTGAGAGGTGGTTAGTCTGATTAGCGAATGAGTTGACAAACTCAGCATAGTTATGCTCTATTGGTTCGATATAGATCACTCACCTGCAAGGTGACAGTATCAGCCAATAAAATAAAAACATGATGTAATAAAGTAGCCTACAAACTGTAAGGAATGCGGTGTACGAAACAAGATAGTGCCGGTTTCTTTCTGTGCCTTGTGTACACAGACCACAAACAGTAATAGACACCGAATTTCTATTTGTAGGGGATTTATAGGGCGTGACCTCTGATATCCACTGGCATCTCGGTCGCTCTAGTTGGTATATGAGGAGGGGTTGTAATTTTTCTGTTGTAGTAAATTGTAATTCTACTTGGTGCCAGTCAGCAATGCCTTACACAAGCGAGACAACCACGGCCGCACGGCCTTATTGTGGGCATGTGGGAAGCAGGGCGCACGGTAAGCTGTGCAAATGTATAGATCTCTGGTGCGATTTTGGTTTACACGGTTCCAGGATCGCGGTGAAGATGGATTAAAGACGCGTCCAAAATCGCAAAATCAACTGCAGAAGTTGATGCTAAGATTATAATAAATGCAAGCACAGATGAACCATTTAAACCGCCGCGATCTGAAGCTATATTGCTCCCTTACTACGGTGAGAAGTCGCCTCCATGAAGCTGCTATCCATCATCGACAGGCAGCAAAGAAAATAAACTTGACTGAACAGCACCGCAACAGTCGAATGGGGTTTGCACTTGAATACTTGGTGAAACCAGACCGATTATGGCAGCTACCGATTTTCTCAGATGAAAAGGTTTTTTGCTCTGATTAAAATGGGCGAATGTAGGTATTTGTGGCGACCAGATAGTACTCGCTATGTTCCAAAACACGTAGTTCCAAGAAAAGAAGTTGCCGCAGAAGTGTCTTTAATCCATCTTCACCGCGCTCCTGGAAACTTTAATCCAATACTGCACAACAGATCTACTCATTTGCACGGCATTTGCAATATGATTTACCGTGCACTCTGCTTCCACATGCCAACAATACGGCCACGGGTCACCTCGCCTGTGTAAGGCATTGCTGACTGTTACCAAGCAGAATTACAATTTACTACTACAGGCAAGCTACATTTCCTCCTCCTTCCCCAATTAGAGTGACGGAGAGGCCAGCGGATATAAGAAGATACGTCTTACTAAGCCCCTACAGACAATCAGAAATTCAATGTCTATTACTATTTGTGCTCTGTGTACATGGTGGATAGTGAAGGCATTGTATTCCACCCAAGTATTCGATCTAGAGATTTCACCGGAAATATATGTTTGGGCTCCCTCGAGTAAAACAAAAAAACAGTTTTAGAAAAAGGTCCATGTGTATATCTCTTTCTGATTGTGTGTGTGTGTGTGTGTGTGTGTGTGTGTGTGTGTGTGTGTGTGTGTTTCTGTCTGTAGACAGCACAACTCAAAAATGAAAAGACCGTTATATACCAAACTTAGAATTAGGTTTAGTATCTTCCAAGGATGGGACACGAGGATTTTGAAGAAAGTCTCCCAGCACAAAATACCCTTTACATGAAAATTTTTTCCAAAATTCCGATTTTCTAAAATATAGCTCTAACGATTTTGATTAAAGTCCTGTATATTAAAGATGTTTATATCCCAAATAAAATATATATCTTGAATTTTCTGGGAATAGCCTCTGAAGATCTCTTTATTCTGGATGAATTTTGCTGAATTTTGCTTTACTAAACCGTAAGAATAGAAAAAACCTTACTGCACAAAACATGTAGATCTCGTCAAAGCACGCAGTTTATGTGCTTTATTATTTTGCCGTGGAGGTAACCGTTTCCTAGATATTCCTTGTTATTGTTTTCAATTGTAAAGTACCAACTTATATTTTTCTCAGACAGGAGGTGTCCGTTGTTCTTTAGTTGTATTCATGGCCAAGCAAAGGAGCGATTTGCAATGACAATAGCATAACGACAGCCTTCAAAACATTTGACTATCACTTTAGCATAGCGGGTTCCTTTAGTTCCCTTCTACTTAAAAGGAACTAAGTAATAAGAACATTCTGCTAATTCTTTCTCGACTAGCATGGTGTAGAAAGAAGAATACTCTTTAGTAAGAAGTTTGTAGAGCAATTAGGGAAAGTCATGTGAGTGTAATACATTAGATTTTTTGAAAATAGGTGCTTGCAATCTCTGAGCTGATTGAGGCTACATTTGCGCAATTGCGGATTGCGCTATAGATTTCGTAAACTATGCACTTCGTATCCAAATTGTCAGTTTTTCTGTGATAAAAGATGTTCTAACAAAGCTATCATTCATCATGGAGGCTAATGTGGATCACAAAATCACAAATAATCAGTACCATGTGAGTAAAATGGCCCAAAAAGAACCTACAGGGTACAGAACAAAGGATAGGAAGAATTTTGTTTCTGTGGTTTGTATTGTGCCACCGACTTCGACTCGGTTCAACCAATAGCGAAGCAGGACGTAGTGTAGCGCCTTATTTGGTAATGAGTAAAGGCGATTACGCAACTGGTTTGGAATGTGGAAGAGTCCAATACGTCTCGAGGGGTAAAAGGTAGGAAAACGCTCTTGCAAAGAACACACTACAGTATTGGAATGCGAAATCCGAAAACAAATTTCTAAATAATTAAATGAATTAATTACTTCCATTTAAAACTGAAATAGTATTAAAACTGCTTATGGAAGAAAAAGCATTAGCCATATTTTATACTTTCTACACCCAAATATTTTTTGTCGAGATTTCCCCAGAAATATTTGTTTTAATGCCCTCTGAATAAAATAGAACATTTTTAGAAAAAGGTGTGTGTGTGCGTGAACAAGGTAACCCAGAAACTAAATGTCGGGGAAATAACACACTCGGGATTTAAGTTCAGTATCTTCCAAGGATGCGACACGGAGATTTTCAGGAAAATCCCCCGTCCCCAACTTCCCTTTACATGGACAATTTTTCGCAATTTTGATTTCCTAAGAAATGGCTCTATCGATTTTGATTAAAATACCATATGCTTAATATATTTTTATGGCAAACAAAATGTATAACTTGAATTTTCTGGGAATAGTCACTGAAGATCTCTTCATTCTGAATGTCTTTTACATAACTGGTAAACCGTAAGAGATAGACAAAAACTTACCCCCCCAAAAAAATACAAATTTTGTTAAAAAACACGATTTATGTCATATACATTTTTGTTGAGTTAACCGTTTCCGAGATATTCCATATTATTGATTTTAGTTTTAAGCTACCTTTCTCAAACAGAAAGTCATTTTTCTTTTCGTCCTTCTAATGTTTACTTCTAGCTAGCAAAGAGAAGCGAATTTCAATTGTTTCATTTAGATTATATTTTAGTATAGAATATAGTATGAATTAACATGATTTATAATTTTAATACAGCGGAGTTAAAACTAATGGCTCGTCTTTTGTGTATAATTTTTTCCGTTTCATAAATCTGTGCTGGGGTTGCTAAGAACTAAGGAATTAATAAGGAAGGAATTGAAGGAATTTATAAGGAATTGAAAATAAAGGTATTTAATCGGGCTTCTTTTTAGAAAAATTGAAATTTCGAGGTAAAAATATGATTAAAAATCAAGGTTGTTCGCTTTCCAAACTTGTAATGTTATATGAGTTTTGCCAGGTCTATAGAAAGTAGGTAGAACTGTGGAATAGTTTAACCACGTGGACTACATAGTGTAGGTTTCTACATAAGGGGTTGAATATATGGTAGAGTTAGTTTTGTTGGGTGGCAAAGTCTGCTATAATAAGCTTCGTTTGATCCGTTGTATAAGCATACAAATATTTGTTTAGATACGCCAAAGAGCATTTGATTTGTATTTTAGGGACTAAAAACCGGTTACTTATTACGCTCTCCAAAGTCTAGAACCCATGGATAGGAAATTTTGTTAAAACCACATCGAATAACTCCTTGAAGATAACATTCAGTAAAACCAGAAAGAAATTTTGAAGCACAAGCACATCAAGTTCGCCGCCCCCCATCCTACTAGCAATAACTGAAAAATTCTAACATTTTAAGCCTCCCTATTTACCGGTTTTGGCCTGGAGTCATTAAAAATCGCCATGTTAGCAACAAAATGCCCCCCACCACACATCTCTCATATTTGTATTCATAAGGAAAAAAAAATTGCAGAGTATTGCAGATATTCAGCATAAATGGAACATGGAGCAGTGTAATTTTCATGTGGTGTGTTTTGTATTTATTTGAATCTGAATATTTATGACATAAAATCAAGAAAAAAATATAAAAACAAAACAAGAAAATATTTTTCTGCGGCCAGTTAACATGGCTTTAAATTTTTAAAGGTAAGCTATAATGAAAGAGAAAACTGTAGATATATGTCAAGGTTTCTCGATCTGTTCGTCCAGAACATTTCTCAGGGATCCGAAATAATAAATATAATATAATACTAAAATCCTATACGTTACATTCACATGTTTTTCTTTGCTTTATTTTGTTTATTAATGGATTTACAAGTCACTCATACGAAAGTCTAATTTTCTATCTATTTCATTTCAATAGAGATAAACTTTTTCATAAATAGCTGTCTTATATATTTCGTGACAAATACAAAAGTAATAGCAATGGTCAAATGCTTCCGAACTTGACGCTGCATGCTGGCTTTAAAGTTCCATACTTTCCCATATAATCGCGATAAACGACCGATTTTGGGAGCACTTTCATGTCCAACTAGTAATAACGAATACTTCGAAAATGGTTATGTCACAAAAAATTATTTGAAATAAATTGTCTATTTTAAATAGATGTAGCACATTGTTTGAGCGGCATGTGTTTGTGTACTGTTTAGATAACGTTTACCGGTTTTGCAAAGTTATTTGGGTACCTATTAAATATTTCCAACTGAAGATGACTTCTCAGGTTTTTCTCACAAAATTCAAGTTATACATTCTGATTGATATATAAATATCTTTAATATATAGTTTTAATAAAAATTGTTAAAGACATTTTTAGAAAATAAAAAATTATAAAAATTTCCATGTAAAGGATAGCCTAGAGTTGGCTGATTTTGTCAAAAGCTTTCTTGTCGCATCTTTAGAAGATAATCTATTTAAATACCAAAATAGATGTTGGTGTCTGAGTTATGGTGTTCACAGACATACATAATTTGATTTGTTACTTTCACAACACTTTCTCTGCTTATTCTACAACAAACTATTCTTACAAAAGGTAATCTTTATCTACCTATGATAATCGATATAAACATCATCAGAAAAATAAATATTACACGTTTTCTTTTAATTAAAGAGGAATATACTAGGTTAAAGCGAAAGTGAACCCTTTAGAGCTGGTGGCTCTGTCATGACCTTGAAACTCGGTTTGTTTTGCAAGATCAGAATGATAAAAAATAAATACGTATGAAACCTTACCACTAGGAAAAGATATAACAATTAAACCAGAAACAATGCATATATCTGAATTGTTTAACTCCATAAAAAATGTATTTGACATAAATCAACAGTTTAACGAAAACTATCATTTTTGTGCCGTAAGATTTTGTCTCTGTGTTACGGCTTACCACTTATGCAAATGTCAAACGAGTTAAGAGGGCTTCAGGAGCAATTCTCAGAAAATTCATTATACCTATGCTTACATTTAATTTCTCATTAAAATGTGGTATTTTAAACTAAACTGTTAAAGCAACTTTTTATAAATCTGAATTTTTGAAAATTGTTCTGTGTAAGGGAAAGTTTTGAGATTGAGGGTTTTCTTGAAGATTTGTATGTCCATGGCACGACAGCTCACGGAAAACATTGGCCTACCGCCCGGCCGCTGCGTCCGCCATCTCGGTCCACTACAGTCGTCATGGATGGGGTGCAATATTGGAGGGTGAGACGTGGTCAGCGCCTCGAGCGGTTAATGCGATCCTCATGACCTAGAGCCGCTACTTCTCCATCAAGTAGCTCCTCAATTGGCCCCCCCAGGGACCTTACGAGGCTGAATGTACCACAGACTAGGCCTACCAGCGGGGGAAAAATCCCCACGTCGGTACTGGGGAGCGAACCCAGGTCTCCCGCTTGGTAAGCAGCTAAGGAGACATTGATGTATGCTGCACTTTAATATCAAGTATGGTAAATGATGACTTTTAGTTTTTGGGTTATGATGTTCATAAACATAACGGACACACACACGTTTTCTAAAAATATTTTGGGCTACTTTCATATGACTTTCTCCATTCTCTATAACTTGTGAATGTGTTTAGCAAATATTCTTACTAAGCTTACTTTTCTATATACATAGTTTAAATCCAGCTAAAACTTTGCAAAAATAGCTATATTACACATTCCTGATACATACAAAGGAAATATAAAGCCTCAAATATTTATGGACATTATGCGTACTGGCCTTAAAATACTCTTTCCGTGCAATTACGAGAAACAACTGAAGAGCGAAAGCACTAAGAAGGAGTTATGAAGTTTTAAAAAGTAGGAACCAGTATTAACGGATATCTCGGAAACGGTTTATGGCATAAGAAAACTAATTTGGAATAAACATGTGTTTTAAAGACATATTGGATTTTGGTACAGCCAGTTTTCATCTATTGCTGAGCATTTACCAGTCATAACATTATACAGATTCCTTTCGATTAAATGTCTATTCCCAGCAAATACAAGATAGGTGAATATTTTATTTGATATACAGCTAAACATTTGTAATATTTAACGTTAAAGCCATTTTTGAGAAAATCGAAAACTTCGAAATTGCTCCTTGTAAGGGATAGTTTGGAGTGGGGGATCACATACCAAAATTGGTATTTAACCAACTCTTTGTTTTTTAGTAATGCTATTCACATGTGGACAGACTCCTACACAACTCACACACACACACACATACACACCCACATGACATGCCCACACACATGTAAACAGATATGTAGAGTTTTAAAGAAATACTTTTTATTAATTTTAGAACGTTTCAAAGCATATATTTCTGGTGAAATTTCTATACGTAGATTTTTTTGGGTGGAGTGCAATGCTTCCGATACTTACTAAGCCTTCGTAGCAGAGAAAGAAAGAATGCCATTTTTGTATTGAAATGCCTCAAAACAGGTATTTCCTGTGTAATTTCGCTATAGAATTTTTAGTGGAATGCAATAGCTTCTCTGCATACTGTGTGTGTGTTGGCAGAGTAAATAAAAACTAAGGAATAAGAAATAATAGAAAACAACAGAATCAAAACAAGAAAATTATCAATCATTCTTAACGTAAATTTACCAAGTTAAATTTCGTGTCTTATCTATGTCTAAAATGCTCCAGCTGAGATCTACTAGTGTTTACGATTACAAACATGTGACACTATCTATTGTAACAGTTCAGAATGAAGGTTTTTATTTACGTAATAAATAAGAAGAATGGTAAAGCTAGCAAATTAAATACAAGAGAATAATGGCGCCTGCGCAATTCCTATGTATGAGTCATTCGAAGCGACAGTTTGCCTGCCGCGGCCTCGGAGCTCATTCCGTGTAAGTAAGTGGTGCGAGCAACATCGGTGGTGTGCTACCTCGAGAGAGTTGAAGACTTTCCACAGATATGGTGAGTAACCAGATTCTTTAGTATAAACTGGACTTACACTCATTTTCCATGCTAATGTGTGTTGCATATTTAGTGATATTGGATTTATTTTCACTAAACTTAGATACCAGAAAATGCCACTATTATACGTCTCTGGCAAATGTGATTGCGCAAGGCAGTTCTGAAAATCAGTTTTCTTTTATTTCTTTGTTTTTATTCTTTGCATTGTTTCCAATTAAAATATCTAGTTTGTCTAATTTGAGCTGGTGTAACTTGAGGTTTACTGGTCGTGTTAGAAATATCTATTCTTTTCTGTCTTTGTGCTGCATTCCGCAATGTCAGCTTTCGATAACAAAAACCGATCTATATTTTGAGAAGTCGTGGAAGCGTTAGAAGGAATGAAATCGATCTCTCTTAAAACAGTGTGATGAAATGAGAAAAATTATAAAAATTCCAGCTTCTGAAAATGCATTCTCAGCATCAGAGCTGTCTGGAGTTATAAGTAGGCTTTTCCAGAAACTTCAGCGATAGGTATCATATCATCCTAGTACGGTCGGTGTAATATGATTTTAGCATACGAATAAAAGTTTAAAAAGGGGCTGTGTTTTGTGCGATGTTTGTGAAGAAATGTTCTCGATGGCGACGCAGTTCTCTCGGGTACACTCCGGTGGGTGGTTTTGTTATCGCAGAGCAGGTGGAGAGTCATGCTAATGTAACGTCATGTTCTATAAATAGTTCGTTTATATAGCTCCATGTAAGTGCTTGCTTTGCTCATATTCGTCGCTTTCACGCCATTTGTGGGGGGGGGTTACTTTGTCTACTGTTTAGCCTTCTGCCTAACGTGAGTTGAGGAAACATCTACCTACAGCATTCCGCTCAAAAATTCATTACTAATAGTTAACTGGAGAAACGTTTTGAAATTTTACTGAGATATTTCCATTCAAACAGAACCATATGTATGTGCCTTTGAGTAGCATGAATAGAAAACCAAATGTCAGTTAATGACAAGTTGATCAACACAATCTGTATTTATATGCAGCATTCTGCAAGGATATACCGCGAAGCTTTTTTTACTGCTAGAAATATACCTGTTCAATTGTTCCTCGTATTTTCTCAAAAAACAGTTCTAAAACCTTTAACTAAAACATGATATAGTTATTTAATGTACTTCAAAACAACTGAAAGTACGTACAGAAGGCGCAAAAAAAAAAAAAAAAAAAAAAAAACCGACATTTGCTTGTTCCGTACACCGCATTCCTTCCCTTTTTAGGGTTCCTTATTAGTAGTTGAACAAGGAGAGAGCTGGCGCAATGGAAGGTGAGCATACACAGGAAAGATAGGGAATACAAGGGCGGTGTATACCCTAGCGTGAGCATACATGGTAAACATAAGGAATTCAAGGAGGAGGGGAGTATCTAACCTATGGTCAGGGTATTAAGGGTATTTACCAGTCTTTGTGGATGCTTTTCCAAGGCCGTTTGCATTGTTTTTTCAGTTCTGTTATGGGTTTTCTAAGAATTGTAAGATGTTTTATATATTGTTCTAAAATTTTAAATTTTCGGTCTGCCTTGCCGTGGTCTGTAGGTCAAAATATGTTACGTAAAATATTTCTACCTATCGTTTCGTCCCAGATGGGGACGAAACGTTTTAACCTACAGATCACGGCGAAGCAGCCCGAAATTTTTAAATTTTAAAACTATGGAAACTGGCCGTTAAAACTTACGCCTATATGTTTTATCGATTGTTTGTACTGCAGGGGTGCTGTCTGAAGACCTTTTTTTATTATTTTGCAGCATTTTGCTCTGCTTCTTGAATGTGTACGTAACATTTATAACACTTCTTGTGGTTTTTCGGGTGCTAATACAGAGATTTCGAATGCTTTTTAATGACATTTCATGGAATTTGGAGGATATTTAGACCCCTAGGACAGTTAGTTTCAGGAAACTAAGCAGACATTTTTTAGCTCCTTTCAAGTGATTTTACGCCAGTTTGTGGGTATTTGGAGCTCTAAAACACAGGTATTTTACGTGTGTTTTCAGTCGTTTTTGCTCATATTTTGATTTATTTTGCAGTGTTTTTAATGGTTTTTATCACTTTTATAAGCTTTTTGGTGTGTTTTAGTGTTATTTTTGCAGTGATTGTGGTGCTTTCTCATACGTTTTTCAGGATTTAATGGTGTATTTTAGCGTTGTCAGTGTTGTTTAGTATGATTTTAATGTCACACCATACCATTTGGGGAGAGGGCTTAGGACTGTAAGACAGTGTAATGATTAGACATTTTGGATACTTTCCATACATCTCGAACAGTTTTGTTGGTATATAACACTCTAAAACTACCATTTTTACCCTTTTCTAGAGTTTTACTAATATTTTACAGTATTTTCGGGTCTTTTCTAATGTTTTTAGCACTTTATACATATTTTAGCATATTCTGAATATATTTCGCAGCATTTTTCTGTGTTTTTAGTGCTTAATGCTTCCTTACAGATTATTTACGACTTTTAAAGTATTCAGAAATATAGAGTAGTGTTAAACTCTCAGGCATTAGCTATTTCAATGCATATTGAATATATTTTTGGAAAGTCTTTAAGAACTTTATGCAATCGACGATGGTGTACTGGCGACATTTTTGTATACGTTTAGAAGCAGATTAACCGTATTTGAATAGTCATTTCTTTGCTTAGTTTGCAGTAATTTATCGCATTTAATGGCAGTTTATAACGTTTCTGTAACAATTTTATACATTTCTTGCAGTAATTGATGTCATCGTTTCAGTGTCTCTGACGTTTTTTTCACACTATTTGTTTCGTTTTATAGCATTTTCCTATGTTCCTGGTCAGTTTGATCGCTTTTTAGCGCCCACCCAGTGTTTTTACAGTTTCGTCATATTTTTCACAGTTTGGATCCTTTATGATAATTTCTGTTTGTGTCTCAGTATTTTGCAGTCCTTTATATCCTTTATGCAGGTGCTAACTTGTGAAGCGAAAGGATATGTTTACATGGTTTCAGTCTTTCTGAGGCTGTAAATCTAACATAGCTTATATTTTTGTTTCTGCATCTCTTTATTTTGTATGATGTCTTTCTTTTTTAGGCTGACACTAGAAGAAGGGTGTAAGCCTTAGTTGTCGAGGTGTTTATTGTTTTGTGAGCAGCATAATTCTTCGTCTCTTATTGTTTAATAACCTTTTTTCTTCTAATCAAGGTGTGTTTTCGGTACAATAATGATCCCGCCCTGTTTCCTAGTTGATATTGTTGATATTTTTGTTGAAGCGGTGGACATATTTTCTGATTTCTGGCCAGTCTTTTCAGCTTTTAGTTTTTATATAAAGACATCTAGCAAGTGAGGTTAGGCGTCTCTCCTCTTTTATCTGGGCTTGAGACCAGCATTAGAAATATGCTCTAATGCCAGAGTTCCCGCCACCTCTCATTCTTTTCTCTTCGTATGCCTTCGCTATATGCATGGGAGTGTTTGCAGTCTAAGCTTCAATTTTTTACTACCACGATACCTAAGATGGGCAATGTATGTAGTTTCTCACATTATACGCTCACAACTTTGTTATTACCATACGCATAAGTTGATATTCCATAAGCAGCAATCACTCTTTTATTACCATGAGGCGATAGAGCTATTTTGTTGACTTTTACAGACGAAATATTATGCTGTTGTGACATGATCAAATTCATAGGAGTTATTATTTCGTTGCTTTTAAGACAATTCACATAACTGTCGAATATGATGTACTGCTTAATAGGGCTTTGTTTTATACCTTTAATCTTTTTTATCATTCCTCCATCAATATCGAGAGCATACATCTTTGGTGTCAGTCCGACAAATCGTTGGTTAGTTTTCCCGTTAGCTTCATCTTTAAACTTTCCCAACACTTGTTTGTTCTGTGTGGAGTGGCACATGTGGCGTCCAGGATAATCAGATGTATCCAAATGTTCAAGAAATTGTATTTTGTCGTGGTATATGTCAGCTGTTGTAACTCGATGAACGAAGGAGTCCTCCCAAAACGGTCGGGTCTGCAGGAAGGACCTGGAATTGGAGATCCTGGAGGCTCGGGCTGTGTCTGTACAGATAGTTGCGCTGTCAGGGCATCATCATCAAATATTAATGCGGCAATTGCTGCGCTCCACATCTCGTCCCCTGAAGACTCCTCCCAATAGGTGCCCTTCTCCTCGGTGTTTTTAGTAGGAGGGAATCTAGCTGATGTCTGTGCTCTTAGTCCCAATTGCAACCTGATTCATTCTCTTGGGTTTCTAGAGCACTGAGAAGGTCCGTCATCGCAATAATATCGGGTGGTTTCGCAATTAACAGTTCTGCATTCGTAGCGGGAAATGATTAGTCATTAGCTTTTTGAATTCAGATTCTGAAGCTTCAGGCCTGAGGTGTTTAATAAATCGAGAGCTCTTTAGAACATAATCTGACTATGATAATTCTTCCCTTATTGAGTACTGCCCGTAGCACAGTTTTGACCTTATTCGCTGTTGCTTGGCGGCATTACAGTACCTATTAATAAAAACATTCTGGAAGAATTCAAAACTATCTTGGGGCGACATAGCTAGATTCACCCAATCTAATGTTGGGCTTTCCAATTTTTTTTTGTGATGGTCATTTTCAATGAGTCAGGTGCCATTTGCAGATGAAAGTATTCTATTAACTGGTCAAGAAATACCAGTGGTGACTCATTCCCGTCTGCTACAAACTTCGATAATGGGAGGCCTCCAAAAAAATTTGAGACAGTGTTATTCACAAGGCCCCTCGAATCAAAAGAATTGCCCAAGCTTTCTGGGTACAGCGGGGCACTATGTACATTCTCATGCTCCTCATTTACATTTCCAGCACATCTTAAATTCTCAGGTCTTACATTATCACCTTTACTACTCTGCAATTCACACAAACTGCTAAAACATGGTTTTATACACGCGACTAACTTCCCGGGCTGGTTTGGCTTCCTTCTGAGTGATGTTATTCGACATTACATTTTACTTAGAAAGTTTACTATTTACTTCCATTGACAATTCTAGAAATGACTCAGCTAATCTTTTCTTTTCCATTTCGGAGCTATCAATTTTCTGCTCCATTAGATGTTATTTCTCATCCAGTTCGCTGTTTTGTTTAACACTATTTATACCAATAGTTTCTAGTTTGTTATCTATAATCGCAATATTTCCCAAGAGGCTAGTATGAATGAGAGATGCTTCCTCTCTATTATTTTCTATGACACTTTCTAAGCTATTTTTCTGTTATATGATTGCTACATCAAGATGCCCTGTTCTCTTTTACTGTGTTCAGCTTTTAGATGATTTGACTCATCCTCAACTTGCACAGTAGTATGCTGAATCCTACGCGCTGCCTCCTGCTGATATTGTCCCCATTCTAACTTCTGCGTTTCAAAGCTACCTTGAACCTGGTTAACTATTTCCTCTTTCATTTTTTTCAAACCCTCACCTTGATATTTTTTTCTTTTTTGTATTTCTTTTAGACCTAAGACATGATTGTTATTGTTTTGTAATTCTTGTAAACCTAAGACCTGTTTCTTTTGAATTTCGTCTTTTATTTCTTTCAAACCTTCAGTTTGATGTGTTTTCTGCCGTCCAATTTGGACACTAGCATTGCAATTGCTGCCCTATATTCTGAGGAATCCGTTCTGACGGCTGTACAATGTTTACACTTATACACTCACAATCATTTGTTTCCCTCTGAACTGCTACCTGCTCTAGCTGTTCCTGGGCCCTTTGTTCGTTCAACAACCTCGGACTGTCAGCTGATATTTCTAAGCCTCACAAAGTTGTAATTTCTGTCTTGATTTCACCCTGATAATCATTTACACTATAATTAGAGTCTTCCCCTATCAGTTATTGACCCCACTGAACTAGACATTCTTCTAGCTATTGTTTTCTTATTTCGTAATAACATAAATAAATGCCTACCCCTGAAATAATTTATATATATATGTTTGTCTGGCCCTTCTTTTCTTCCTTTGGTTGTTGCTTCTCGATGTTACTGGCACTTAGCACTATGATGTTCTGGCTGTCCTGAAGGTTTACGTTGCAGATGCTGCTTATTTTTTACGTATTGCTGTCGTCTCCCTTTTCCTTCCAATGCGTATTTTTTCCTTTGTTGTAATTGCTTTGTTGTTGTGTTGTGTAGACATGTTATCTCATCAACCACCTACCTACCTACCCACATACCTACCCACCTACCTACCTACTCACCTATCTACCTACCCACCCACCCACCCACCTACATACCTACCTACCCAAGCACCTACCTACCTACCCACCTACCCACGCACCTACCTACCTACCTACCCACCTACACGCCTACCTACCTACCCACCAACCTATTCACCACCCACATACCCACCCACCTACCCACCTACCCACCCACCTACCCATTTTACCACATACCTACCCACATACCTACATAACTACCAAACTACCCACCTACCTAATCACCTACCTACACACCGACCTGCCTTCCCACCTACCCATCTACCTACCTACCTACCCACCCACCTACCTACCTACACACATACCAGCCCACCCACCTACCTACTACCTACCCAACCACCTAACCAACTACCCACCCACCTACTCATTTACCCACATACCTACCCACCTACCTAACTACCCACCTACCCACCTATCCACCTACCTACCCACCCACCTACCCACCTAACCAACTACTTATCTACATACCTACCCACCGCCTACCAACCCACCGCCTACCTACCCACCTACCTACCAACATACCCACCTACCTACCCACATACCTACCCACCCACCTACATACCCACCTACCTAAGCACATACCTACGCATCTGCCTACCTTCCCACCTACCCACCTACCTACCCACATACCCAACTTCCTACCCAATTACATACATATCCACCTACCTACATACATACCCACCTACCTACCCACCTACCTACCAACTAACCTACATACCCACCTACCCACCCACCTACATACCCACCTACCTACCCACCTACCTACCCACATACCCACCTACCTACCCACCCATTTACCGACCTATCTAACCACATACGTACGCACCTACCTACCTACCCACCTACCCACCCACCACCTACATACTTACGTACCTACCCATATACCCACGTACCTACCCGCATAACCACCCACCTACCAACCCACCTACCCACCTACCTACCCACCCACCTACCTACCCATCTAGCTACCTACCCACCTACCTACCCACATACCTACCTACACACTCAACTACCTACACACCCAACTACCTACATACCTACCTAACAACCCACCCACCTATCTACTCACCTACCCACCTACCTACCTACCCACCTAACCACCTACCTACCCACCTACATACCCACCTACCTACCCACCTTCATACCTACCCACCTACCTATCCAACTACCTACCCACCTACATACCCACAAACCTACCTACTTACCCACATACACACCTACCTACCTACCAACCTACCCACCCACCTAGCTACCTAGGTACCAACCCACCGACATACCTACCCAAATACCCACCTGCCTACGCAACCACCTACCTACCTAGCTTCCCGCCCACCTACCTACCCACCTATCCACCCATATACCTACCTACCTACCCACCCACCTAACTAACCACCTACCTACTACTTACCCACCTACCCACAAACATACCATCCTACCCACCCTCCTACCTACCTACCCACCTACCCAGCCACCTACATACCCAACTACATGCCCACCTACCCACCTACCTACCTTCCCACCTATCCACCTACCTACTACTTACCCACCTACCCACCCACCTACCCACCTACCCACAAACATACCCACCTACCCACCCACCTACCTACCCACCTACCCACCCACCTACCTAACTATCTACATACCTACCCACCCACCTACCTACCGACCCACTTATCTTCCTACCTACCCACCTACCTACCCAGACAACTACCTACTACCTACTCACCTACCCATTTACCTACCTACCCACCTACCCACCTACATACGCACCTACCTACCTTTCCAGCTACCCACTAACCTACCCACCCACCTGCCTACCCAGCTACCCGCCTACCCACCCACATACCTAGCCACCTACCTACCTTGCCACCTACCCACCTACCTACCTACCCAACCACCCACCTACCTAACTTTCTACCCACCCTGGTACCCAAAAACATACCCACCTATCCACCCACCTACCTAACTAGCTACCCTACTACCTACCCACCCACCTAGCTACCTACCCACCCACCTACCTACCCACCTACTTACCTACACACTCAACTACCTACATGCCCACCTACCAACCCACCCACCTATCTACCCACCTACCCACCCACCTACCTAACCACCCACCTACCTACCTACCCACCTACCCAATCCCCACCTACCTTCCCACCTACATACTCACCTACCTACCCACCTTCCTACCTACCCACCTACCTACTCACCTACCTACCCACCTACATACCCCCCTACCTACATACATACCCACCTACCTACCTACACACTCAAATACCTACATACCCACCTATCAACCCACCCACCTATCTACCCACCCACCTACTTACCTACCCACCTATCCACTACCCATCTACCTACCCACCTACCTACCTACCCACCAACCTACCTACCCACCTACCTACCTACCCACCTACCTACCCACCTACCTACCCACAAACCTAAATACCTACCTATCTACCCACCTACCTACCTACCTACCCACCCACCTACCTACCGAGGTACCAACCCACCAACCCACCGTCCTACCTGCCCAACTACCCACCTACCCAACTACCTACCACACCACCTACGTAGCTTCCCACCCACCTACCTACCCATCTATCCACCCACATACCTATCTACCTACCCACCTACCTACTACTTACGCACCTACCCACAAACTTACCCACCTTCCCACCCACCTACCCACCTACCGACCCACCTACATACCCACCTACCTGCCCACCTACCTTCCCACCTACCCACTTACCCACCTACCTTCCCACCTACCCAACTACCTACCCACCTACCTACCTACCCATCTACCTACCCACCTACCCACCCACCTACCCACAAACATACCCACCTACCCAACAACCTACCTACCCACCTACCCACCCACCCACCTAACTATCTACATACATACCCACCCACCCACCTACCTTCCTACCTACCCACCTACCTACCCAGACAACTACCTACTACCTACCCACCTACCCATTTACTCACCTACCCACCTACCTACCTTCCCAGATACCCACCAACCTACCCACGCACCTACCTACCCAGCTACCCACCTACCCACACACCTACATACCTACCTACTTACCTACCCACACACAAACCTACATACCTACCTACTTACCTACCCACCCACCTACCTACCCACCTACACACCAACCTACATATATAGCAAACTACCCACTCACCGACCTACACACCTACCCACCTACCTACCGACCCACCTAACCAACTACCCATCCACCTACCCATTCCACATACCTACCCATACACATACCCACATACCCACATACCCACATACCCACATACCCAACTCCTTACATACCAACCTACCAACTTTCCCACATACCTACCCACATACCCACCTAACTACCCACCTACATACATATCCACCTACCTAGCTACATACCCACCTACCTACATACCCACCACCTACCCACCCCCAAACCCACCTACCTATTCACCTACCTACCCACCCATATACCCACACACCTACCCACCTACCTACCCACCCACCTACCTACCCACCCACCTACCTACCCACCCACCTACCTACCCACCCACCTACCTACCCACCCACCTACCTACCTACCCACCTACCCACTACCCACCTACATACCCACCTACCTACCCACCTTCCTACCTACCCACCTACATAAACCCCTACCTACCTACATACCCACCTACCTACCTACACACTCAACTACCTACATACCCACCTACCAACCCACCCACCTATCTACCCACCTACCCACCCACCTACCTAACCACCCACCTACCTACCTACCTACCCACCTATCCACTAACCACCTACCTACCCACCTACATACCCACCTACCTACCCATCTTACAACCTACCCATCTACCTACCCACCTACCTACCCACCTACCTACCCACAAACATACAAAGCTACCTATCTACCCACCTACCTACCTACCCACCTACCCACCCACCTACCTACCTAGGTACCAACCCACCAACCCACCGACCTACCTGCGCAACTACCCACCTACCCACCTACCTACCCAACCACCTACCTAGCTTCCCACCCACCTACCTACCCATCTATCCACCCACATACCTATCTACCTACCCACCTACCTACTACTTACGCACCTACCCACAAACATACCCACCTACCCACCTACATACCCACCTACCTGCCCACCTACCTACCCACCTATCCACTTACCCACTTACCCACCTACCTACCTTCCAACCTACACAACTACCTACCCACCTACCTCCCTACCCACCTACCTCCCTACCCACCTACCTACCCACCTATCCACCTACCCACCCACCTAACCACAAACATACCTACCTACCCACCTACCCACCCACCTACCTAACTATCTACATACCTACCCACCCACCCACCTACCTACCCACCCACCCACCTACCTACCCACCTACCTTCCTACCTACCCACCTACCTACCCAGACAACTACCTACTACCTACGCACCTACCCATTTACTCACCTACCCACCTACCCACCTATCTACGCACCTACCTACCTTCCCAGCTATCCACCAACCTACCCACGCACCTACATACCCAGCTATCCACCTACATACCTACCTACTTACCTACCCACACACAAACCTACATACCTACCTACTTACCTACCCACCCACCCACCTACCTACCCACCTACCCACCAACCTACCTATATAGCAACCTACCCACCCACCGACCTACACACCTACCCACCTACCTACCGACCCACCTAACCAACTACCCATCCACCTACCCATTTACCCACATACCTACGCACCTACCTAACTACCCACCTACCCACCTACCCACCTATCCACATACCTACCCATCCACATACCCACCTACCCACATACCCAACTACTTACATACCTATCTACCAACATACCCACATACCTACCCACATACCCACCTAACTACCCACCTACCTACATATCCACCTACCTAGCTACATACCCACCTACCTACATACCCACCACCTACCCACCCCCAAACCCACCTACCTACCCACCTACCTACCCACCCGCCTACCCACACACCTACCCACCTACCTACCCACCCACCTACCAACCTACCCATTTACCCACTTACCTAACCTCTACCTAACTAACCACTTACCCACCTACATACCTACCTACCCATCCACCTACCTACCCACCCACCTACCTACCCACCAACCCACCTACATACCTACCTACTTACCTACCCACCCACCCACCTACCTACCCACCTACCCACCAACCTACCTACATACCCACCTACCTACCCACCTACCTACCTACCAACCTACCCACCTACCTACCTACCTACCTACACACCTACCCACCTACCTACCCACGCACCTAACCAACTACCCACCCACCTACCCATTTACCCACATACCTACCCACCGAACTAACTACCCACCTACCCACATACCCAACTACTTACCTACCTACCACCTACCCACCTACCTACCCACCTACCTACCAACATACCCACATAACTACCCACCTACCCGCCTACCTACATATCCACCTACCCACCTACACACCCACCCACCTACCCACCCCCAAACCCACGTACCTACCCACCTACCTACCTACCTACCCACCCATCTACACACAAACCTACACACAAACCTACCCACCTAACCACCTACCCATTTACCCACTTACCTACCCTCTACCTAACTATCCACCTACCCACCTACCTACCCACCTCTCTACGCACCTACCTACCTTCCCACCTACAAACCTACCTACCCACCTACCTATCTACCCACCCATTTACCCACCCACCTACCTACCCACCCACCTACCTACCCACCCACCTACCTACCCACATACCTACCCACCCACCTATATACCTACCTACCTACCCACCCACCTACCTACCTAGCCACCCACCTACCTACCCACCTACTTACCTACCCACATATCCACTCACCTTCCCACCCACCTACCCACCTCCCCACCCACCTACCCACATACCTAACTACTACCCACCTACCTGCCTACGTACCTACCCACCCACCTACCTACTCAGCTACCTACCTACCTACCTACCCACCCACCTACCTACTCAGCTACCTACCTACCCATCGGCCTACCCACCTATCTACCCGCCTACCTACCCACCCATCTACCTACCTACCCACATACCTACCCACCCACCCACCTACCCACCTACCCATCTACCCACCTACCGACCTACCGACCTACCTACCTACCCACCTACCCACATACATACCCACCCATATACCTACCCACCTACCTACCCACCTACCCTCCTACCCCGTACCCACCCACCTACCCACATGCCTACCCACATTTCTACCCACCTACCTACCCACCTACCCACGTACCCACCTACCTACCCACTTACCTACCCACCTACCTACATACATACCCACCTATCTACCTACATACCCACCCACCTACCCACCTACCTACCCACCCACCTACATACCTACCTTCCCTCCCACCTACCTACCTACCCACCTACCTCCTACCCACGTACCCACTTACCTAGCAACCTATCTACCTACCCACCTACCCACCAACCTACCTACCCACCCACCTACCTACCTACCCACCTGCCTATCTACATACCCACATACCCATATACCCACCTACCTACCTACCCTCCTACCAACCCACCTACCTACCTACCCACTCACATACCTACCAACCTACCCATCCACCTAGCCACCTACCTACCCACCTACCTACCCACCTACCGACCCACCTATTCACTCACCTCCCCACCCTGCTACCTACCCACCTATCTACCCACCTACCCACCTACCTACCTACCCAGCTACCTACCCACCTACCCACCTACCTACCTTTCCACCCAGCTACCTACCTTCCTACCTACCCACCTACCCACCTACCTATCTACCTACCTACCTACCTACCTACCTACCTACCTACCTACCCACCTACCTACCTACCTACCTGTTTGGCTCAAGTAAAGATCTGGTGGTCTTAATGGAAGGGAACTAACTCTCTCCATAGTGTGATTGGAAATGTAAATGTTATTGACCGTCAAAAAGTTGCACTAAACCATTTCTTTTTCTTTTATTACTTTTTTAAATGGAAGGTGAAAAGGAGAGAGGAAGAGCCAGTTGAAAGGTCGGGATCAAGGGACAATTGTTTTTGTTATTGTTTTTTATTTCATTTTATTTTATTTATTTCTTTCGCCTTTCTTTGTTTTATTTGTTGTACGTTTTAGGGAATTTTGTTCCTATCTTTTGTTGTTTTTTTAATTTTGTAGAATGAGTATTCCTCACAATAGTCGGTAGCTTACGCCACCAACATTTTCCTTTGGTTTCTTAATATTTAGTTGATATTCCATTGAGGGATCAACAATATTAGTTGGTAACCTAAAACCGGGAGATAGGGGAGATATAGGCGTAAATCCGGATTTCGTCAACTTCCATTTTATTTGACTCAGGAAGCCGAACCAGTACTCCATATTTATTTCAAGAACTAGGGGAGCGTTTCCGTTGTCAACTATACTACAACATGTAGCAATTTTGGAAACGAACTACTCATACCAGGCGCCAGAGTTTTTCTGCTGTCGGTATGGTCTCGTTTAACACCTCATAAGCCGTCTCCTGCCAATAAGTTGGAATACAGTTACAAAATAAATTCTGCCAGATAATGTTCCATCCCCGAGCATGTTTTTCTTCAATCCTGGGTGCAAGCGGAGCATCAGTCAACAAACTCTAGTGGTTCCGTGTTTGCCCAAAAATTGTGATCTCCGTGCTTGTGTCCAGAAGGTGCTTAAATGTGTGACGATGGGTTTAAAGCCAGGGAGTACAGTATGAGGATCCTGCAACTGCTCTTTCCAGAATTCTCTATCGATTGAAGATCCATTACCACAGAGTGACCGGATGACAGAATGTTAAAATAATTATTAGCACAGAAGTAAAATAAGTCTGATAAAAAGTTTGTGAAGCCTAATTTCATGTAATTCTGTGTCTTTAATGTTAATACACTTAATGGATGTCATACAGGTAATAATGCTCCAGGTTTCTATTCTCATGTTTAAGCTAATATCATATGTTATATTTATTTAAATATCCAACAATTTAGAATATACAATACCAGTTTACTTTCGCTGATTACGCTTGAGTTGCGTTGATTGTGAAAATATGAGCATCTGCTGAGAAAATACAAGATTTCAAGCGGTTTTATACAAGTTATTTTATCTGGTACATGCTCACTTTGAAGCAGATATGAGGGACAAAACCAAAGAGGATGGAAAACGGGCTCTGAAATGCAATGAAATTCTGCCCTCTCTCACAGAACACCAGTACCAGTACGTGGGCTGGTCAAACCCAAAACAACCATTTCTAATGGGGATTAATGTGATGATAGGTCAAAGGTGAAACAGTCGCTGCATAAGCTGGAATTGTATAAAACCACTTGTTGCAGAACAGCATGCTTAAAATTAGATGTAATAAGTATTTGAACGATATTATACAGAAACAAAAACTAAAAACAAAATAAAAAATGATTTTAATGACCAAGTTCACTTATAGTAGATATATTAACAACTTGGTCAAACACAACAATTTAGAGCGCATAAAAATGGAAGTTTTCTTGTGGAAGTCTGGATATGGGGAGATTTATACTGTGCCATCTTTAAGAAGCCATCGAAGGAGGATCTAGAATCTTCCTTTCCATCAGGAGTTTTATACGATGTCTTTAAATGCTTAAGAATGAAAACTGCTTTTTTAGATCAAACTAAGGTAGTCAATGTGTTGCCTTGCTGAATGACATGAGTATTGTGCCATAAAAAGGATTTTATATCTTAAGCAAAGAATTTATAGGGATATCACCTTACCAGATCATACTGGCCAAACAAATCATGCTTTGGTCTTTACGTTGGATGGAATATCCAGAAGACTGTGGTGTAGTGTATAAAGGCATCATTAATGTAATATTTGCAATCTGACACGATTGGCCTTGCCATTGTGTCAGAAGTGGGGTCATAAAATCAAGGATTTGGGAGGAGTGAGAATGTTAAAGCTCGCTGTTATTGTCAAACCACAAATACATTTTCACGGTCAGTTAAAAATGATAAAAATATCGATATAGTTTCTGTGGAGTATATTTGTTTAAAAACACAAATCAGTGGTTTGAAAAATCAGGTAATTAAATTCCTGTCTATTGTAAACGTCTTTTGTTTGTCTTCTAATTACATACGGTTTTCCCATATTAAGGGTATTGAAACACACCAAAAATATACATTTAACTTAGCCCCAAACTAAATGAGGATGACTTGAAGGTTAAGTATTTCCAAAAATTGGAAGTACCTACCTCTACTAATGTAATTAGCAATGCAGTTAGGAATAGCTTGAAGTTTCCAGCAGAGGCAGAAAATAGGCCTGAATATTGAACAGCTGCATGGTTTATAGAGCTGGTGGTAAATGATTTGCCATTTTTACCTCCCGCAGCCCAACTATGGCTTTAAATATGTAGGCAAAGCCCCAATTTGTACCAGGAGAGTATACTCTTTTTGGAAAGATTTGCTGTCACAATGTATAAAGCTCTAGTGCTAAAAGCAGGGGTTACACAAACAACAGAATAGACATATAATCTCATCATTTGGCTTTTGAGGCCTGTTCATCATTGCAATATAATTCCGGTGCTCCATAAAAACACATTTAGGTACTTCTTTATTTGAATGCATATATAAACAAAGAGTATAAGACACATTGTTAAAATGTATAAATAAATATAATTTTATTATGTAACAGTGATGTAATGTCAGTTGATAGTTTTCTAAATATCGCCATAATAGTTACTACTAGTAATTATAGAACACTAAAATATGATTATTGTAGCACTCCTAAGTGCATTCGTATTACAATTTACAATACATATTTACAAACATGTTACAGTATTTACAATGCAAAAATGCACAAATTTATAATTATATACTAATGTAGCATAGGACCTTGTGCCATTGCTAAATACTAAAAAATTCATCTAAAGCTTTCGTGCAAGTCTAAGTACCTATACAGCAGTTTAATTTGTGTATAAAACACACACAAATATGCATAAAGTGCAATGCATTATAAAATTATAAAACATTAATTATTAAGGTATTGTCACACAGATTTGTCACTTGAATATTTATCTACGGGGTAAAATGATTTATTTCATAGGTGCTCCTTAAGAGATGCCTTGCCCTGAGATTGGGGACTTTTTTTGAGGTTACTGGGGAGAGCATTAAATACTTTGATTTTTTCGTAATATACACCTTTCTGAAAGCAACGAAGAGTAACATTGGGACGATGAATATATCCTTTTGTCAAATATTAATGTTATGAATTTATATGTTTGTTATAAAACGATGTATGTCGATTAACTGCATAGAATTTTAAAATAGAGAATATGCGTATAAACACAAGGTAAGGTAGATATGCCCAATTTTTTAAATAGTTCTTTGTATGATGTCTGCAATAAGCATTACTGATTATTCCTATAGCTTTCTTCTGTATCCTGAATATACATTTAATATCCACTGAATTACCCGAGAATATTGTTCCATACTCGATGATGGAGATAAGGTAGGCAAAGTACGCAAATTTAAGTGTACCGAGTGAAAATTAACCAGTGCTCGGAGAGCATATCATGCTGAGCTAAGTTTCGGTGTGATGTAGCTATTATGTGACTTCCAGTCCAAATGCTTATCTACCTGAAAGCCAAGAAAATTGACTTCATTTAGCTGTTCCTATTTCTATGTGTGTTTGTGGTGAGCGAGTAGTTATCAGTTCAATTGATTTTGTTTTTTCAAGATTTACTGAGAGTTTGTTTGCTTTGCACCAATTTGACGTACAATTTAGAATATGGTTTAATTTTACTACCAGTCATTGAAATCTTTAATTGTTACTAGACAATAGAGTCATCTGCTAATGAATAAACACTTTCAATACCGTTAATGCACAGTGGGAGTTCATTTATGTAAATCAGGAGCAAAAGAGGCTAAGATCGATCCCTGTGGAATTTTATGTTGTACTGATTTCCATTCTGAGGCACTGTTTTGTTACCCTTTGGAGTTATTAATTTTGAACCTTTGTTTTCTCTTCTCTAGGTATGAAATGGAGCAATCTAATATGTAACTTTTTATTCCATAGAAATATAGTTTTGCCATCAGAATCTCATAATTCACGCAGTCAGAAGCCTTCGCTTGAACCCAAAAGAGTCCACCTATATGTTCCTTTCATTTATCGCGGTTAACAATTTATGGATGAGCTTATTGGTTGCATTATTTGTCACTACTCCTTTTCTACAGCCAAACTGCTTTTAGGATTTTGCTTGATATTTTGTCATATCCAGAGGAATGTTTGGTCTTGAGCGAGTTTATTACATTTGTTTATTTCATTTTTAATTTAAATTCAGGGACTCTGTTTACAAAAGAAGTTTTAAAAAAACTTAATGTTGATTCTTTACATCCATAATTTATGTTTAATTTGTCTGCTAAATTCACATTCAAAAAGAAATTGTAGAAAAGATATGCAACCATTTGAGGATCATTAATGTTTTGATTACCGGAATTCAGTGTCACTGAGGAGCTTTTTTTGAGAGCTGTTACAGGTTTCTCTTTTTATTGTATTCTAGATTTTGTTTGTTTTATTGTAGTAAATGCATATCTCTCTATTATAATAATTAGCTTTTATTTTTTATTTTAGAATTTTACAGTACTTCTTGTAATGCCATTTTAAGTTTGGGATCTTACTATGTTTCAGTTCTTGGTATAATTCTAGCTTAAATTTGCAAGAATTTGAATGCCTAATGTAATTCAGGTGCTATTTTGTTTCTGATTACGTATTTTACTAGGGAAGGATGCAACAAAGTGAGAGTTGAAATGTTGTGGGAAATGAATGAACTTGTCATTTACTCAGTCTAGTTCACAGACTTCAGTGTATGATTCTTGTTGAAGGGCATGTTTAAACATTTTGAGGGCGCTTTTATCTATTTTTCCTAATCCATAACATATATAGTTTTGTCTTAACTTTAGGTTAATCTCTTTAATAAGTAGTATTTAGATCTCATGATCTGAAAGGCCATTTGCAAATGGCCAGGTTTTAATTCTATCTATATTTACGAATATGTTATCTATTGCTGAAGATGAGCCTCCCTGAATTCTTGTAAGAAAATGTAATGAGGTGATATGTTTTATGTAAAAAGTATAAAACTGAGTTGATCGTTTCGGAGACTAGGTATAAGATAATAAATACTTATGTCACCACAAATTATCAGTTCTCGTTTCGGCTTCAATATAAACTTTAAGGAGTAATATAACTGGTTTTTGAATTTCTCGTAGTTACCTATTAATACCTATGCTTTATTTTCTGTGCATTTAGCGTACGATATATTTCATCCGTATGTGTCTGAGCGTTATTTATAGCATGCTGTAATTCCACTGCTGCATTACAAAGAAGGAAAATAATTATATGAAAAGAATAAAACATATAGTACATATTTAAAACTTACATAGGAGAGATATTTGTTTTGTATTTTTTTAAATACCTACATATTTGTTCTAATGTAAACCTTGGTTCCATGGACTTTCTACCCTTTAAGGTAAACTTTATTATTATTATTAATATTAATATTATTATTATTATTATTATTATTATTGATGTTGTTATTTTCTTCAAACGTTTTCGCAGTCGGCTTCCCGTATTTAAGTCTGACTCCCTGCTAGAACTTACAAGCGGATGCTAGGGTTCAGAAGCCTTTTGGGGATCCAACAGAATGGAGAACTAGGAACGAGTTGTCGGCCTGTTGCCAGGCATGAGCGTAATTAAGTGGATGATACAAAATGCAAGCAAAATGGATGGTAGGAAGGGTGATGATGGAGCAACTAGTGGAATGAATTGCGGGGAAAACCGGAGGACCCGGAGAAAACCCACTCATACGCCGCTTTGTCCACCACAAAACCCACATTTGATCCCTTGGGATCGAACCCTAGGTGACAGGCGAACAGTGTAACCACTCAGCCATGACGCTTCTTCCAACATAGCAATGGAATTTTTATGTAGTGCATGAAAGTACCTGGAAGTGATATGTATAACTTGTATTATGGCATATTTGCAGGAGAGACAAAAATGAGGTGTATTAAAATTAAACCATCCGGCATTACATTCACATGACTCTCTAATCATTGAACTATTACAAAAATAATTCCATCTATGTAGGTACTCCATGTTAGTCTTTATATCATTTTTCAGATATTGCTATAATACATAGTTTCCTGTATATATATTCACACACAGGATAATACAGTAGGTTTATGCATTATGAAAACTTTCAAGAGTTGGTCGCTATGTGATAGCTTTAAAATCTCGTACTGTTATTCTTTATCATGAAAAAATGTTATATTTACTTCTGTTTTGTACTCATGCTTCTACAAGCTATTTTTGCAGGAGTAATTTTCACATTTCTTTCAAATGCAAATACATTTTAACTTCACATTCACACCTTTTATTATAGGATAATGACTGTTGTGACTTTGATGTTACGTATTCTTTGCATCAACACCAGGGAAAAAGCGATCTCCGTTGAGAGAAGTGTACAATTATTTGAAAATTCAAACCAAAAGCAACGAATATCTTAGAGATAATACTTCCAGAAAAAAATGTATACGATATAAACTGTGAAATTCAATGAAATCTACAATTTTTGTGTAGTAACATTTTGTCTCTTACTGCTTATCAGTTTTGTTAAAGTCACTCAGAATGAAGAGGACGATTACCCAGAAAATTCACCACATGCATACTTTCAGTTGTTATGAAGGTATATTAAATGTATTGTATTGAATTTAAATCCTTATAACTACTTTTTGAGAAAACACGAGGAAGAATCTCGAAAAAATCTTCTTGGAATATTCTTGGAAAATGCATCATGTAAATACAAAGCTTGTGTTTAATCAACTTGTTATTAAATACCAAGTTTGTATTTAATTGACCTTTGGTTTTTGATTGATGCTGTTCACAGGTGCATACTCATTGCACTTTTTGGTGGAATACTGTAATACGTAGATATTTCTTCTATTTACTGTAACCAGTAGCTAAGCATTAGATAAAGTAAACTCCCACCCCCAACTAATGGATTTGAGTGAAAGTTGCGAATATGAGAAAAACAAGAAATCACATAGGACTATATAAATTAAGCTATTTTAAAAATCTGATGCTACATTCACATAACTCTCCACCTGTTCTGCACAAATACTTCTTACAAAAGATTATTTTTATCTTCTTCATGCTAATCGAGATAAACGTTAGCAAAAATAGCTTTACTACATATTTTCTTGTAGGTTCAAAGGAGTAAACAAGACGAATCAGTAGTCTAAGTTTACAAATATTATAAAATCAAGTTATCATGTGATGGCCTTGAAAGTTCGTTCTATTTGCATGACCAGGATGAAGGAAGTACGAATGCCGACCTATCGTTTGGGAAAAATATATCTAAGCATTCGGAAATTTAAGGCAAAACGAGGAATACCTCGGAAATGGTAAACTCCGTAAAACAAAGCAGTAGATACTTAAGTTATAGTGTTCATTTTGATGAGATCCTTGTTTGCTGTAAAATAAGATTTTGCAGAGTTTTCCAGTTATAAAAAAGTATTCCAGAATGAAGGACTTCAAAGGTCATTCCTAGAAAATTCAAGATATAAGTTTTATTTTTCATGTGTCTATCTTTAATATTCTCCATGTAAGTAGACGAGAGCAGTGTATATATGATGCGGAGTGGTATGATCTGATAGCTGTATTTGGCCGGCAACTGATATGCTCGTGCGTTTACCTTCTACATGGCTATCACTTGAAACTCCGCCTGTTCCCCCACTCCTTGAACTGCGCAACTTGACTGCTCTTGTCTGTTTGGATGCACAATACATAGTATTTAAATCAAAATCGTTAGAGCCGCTTTTGAGAAAAACAAACCTTTTTATATTCTTCCATGTAAACGGTAAATCTGAGTGGGGGATTTTGCTGAAAATCTACATGCTTCATGATAAATGGAAGATTCTGATCTTAAATACAATGTGCGGTAGCTAGCGACTTTTCGTCTTCTAGTTACGCTGTTCAAACATGGGAAACATTTTAATTTATTTTAATTCTGGTCATCCAAAGAGAATCGATTTTCGAAGTCAAAGGCATAGAGACGGCTTTTAAAAGATTGATTATCGTTTTAAACTAGCGAGTTCCCCTATTTCCCTTCTGTTATCTATTTAAAATACCATTTCTGCTGTGTTTATTTTGATTAGCATGGAGCAGATAGATGAATAAGGTTTTGTAAGAATTTTGCTTGCATAACTATAAGAGAAAGCTATATGCAAGGTATCTGTCAGTATCCATTGTGGAAACTTGTTACGAAAATAGCTGTTTTTGAAAGCATTAACGGGTGCTAAGCTAATGAAGCATCGAAGAATAAAAGTCTTACGTTTTGTTGCCTAATGTTGTATGTCAGAGAAGACTTAACATTATAAAGCACGTGAGAAGTCATGTACTGAGTGTTACACATGGGTTGTAAGACACTTTCAATAATATGCTTTATACATACTAAAAATAACATTCTAAAGCATTGAAATACTCTTTATTCGAACACCGACCACATCTCCATATGACAGCTGATTTAAAATTTGGAAAAATATATGCGGCCGTTCCGCATTACACTTCGCTTGATTACACATAATATACCAAGTGAGTCAGCTGGCCCTTAACTTTTTGTAAGGTAGGCCACCCATCAAACTCATGTGCGCCGTAGTCTAGTTATGCGCATACTAAACGTATTGCTTGATATTCTTAGAGAGATGAGTGCGCAAAATTCAGTAGACCAACAGTTTAGGGACAAAACGTACTCATTGCTAAAATACATCTCAAAAACATACGACTCGGTTACTGAGAATGGATTATGGTTTCCAGCCGATTTTACAAATGCTTTATTAGAGTATACATAGCAACGTAATTCAGTAAACGCCTCGAAAAAAATGGACCTATCGTATCAGTACATTATCAACCTCAGCTAAAAAAAAATGGTGGAATATTGTATTTAGAGCAGGCTTGGCTGCCAAAAATTAAGAAAACATTAGGGACACGCCTCATCCGCCATGGCCCCTACAGTTAAATCGGATAGATTATTAAACAACGGTTTATTTACATTTTTGCGTGAGCTACGCCTCCTGCATCTCAAATAACATGCATGATAGCTTTGCCACTTAGGTAATAATATTAAAACGTCCAGAAAAGGATTAAAACGGCCTTAAAAGGCGTAACCAAGCACGAACACTCGCGAGGTAACAATGGCATTGCTCCTGGCGTACATGTCCTACTGCTGCATGCGGAACGTGTGTTTAGTCAAGTCTTGGAATTGCTGAATAGGATTATGAGGATTATGAGGAGTCCTATGTGCTAACCGCCAGTGACAAGTGTTCGCGCCTCAGCATTATACATTTTTTTTTATTGCTCATCAAAACTTGGAAAACAAATTTACAGTACTTCTCTAATTTTGAAGGTGCTGAGAGTTCAGGACATTATAAATTAATTATTTACCTATTGTTTGGCTGCACTTTGTAATGGGTAAAATACGTTTAGTGACGTCTGCCCCCTTGAACTGGCATGATGCAGTGTGTTATTATGAATGCCGGCTCCCTTTATTCTCCACAAGTATGCTGTCGCATCATATTTTGTGACAGTATTTCGTTATGTGTGCAACAGATGAGTACGTAGACATGTTTTTAATTTACGGAGAAGCAAGAGCAAATGCACAAGCGGCTCAGCATCTATACCGGAAGAGATGTCCGAATAGACGACAACCAATAGCAAACACCTTCCGGAATGTTGAAAGGCGTCTGCGCGTAACAGTGTCACTTGAGAGAATGCCTCCTCTTAGACACACACCAGCAACATCGGGTGTTAATGTAGAAGCAGTTTTGAACGCCATCCAGGATAACACGCACACTAGTACACAGAGCACAAATAGTATTAGACATGGAATTTCTGATTGTGTGTAGGGAATTTATAGGGCGATTCCTCTGATATCCGCTGGTCACTCCTCAATCTAATTGGGGAAGGAGTAGGGGTTGTAACCTACTGTTGTACACATTAGCTAATCTCGCTTGCAGTTGAGAGAGGTGACTATTCCCATTCGCGAATGAGTTGATAAACCCGGCATAGGTATGTTATATTATTTCGTATAGAACACTCACCTGCAAACTGACAGTATCAGCCAATAAAATTAAAACATGACGTAATAAGGTAACCTAAAAATGGTAAGAAATGCGGTGTACGCAAGAAAGCAGTTCTGATTTCTTTTTGTGCCTTGAGTACCACGGTGAAATCATAACACATTTTCACATTGATTCGTGCATACATCCACTCGAAAACCCGAGGAAGGAGAGCCTTAAGGGAAGGAAATAAAAGGAAAGAAAAAAAAAGCCAGAAAAAGTGACCTGAATAAATATACACTAGTGTAAAATTAAATAGATAAATCAAATCTGACAAATTTTGACAGAGATAAAGCGGGTCCTCTATCCGGGTACAAATAAATATATTGAATATTGAAAAAATGATTTTATTATCTATAATAAAGAGAGATGACTGGATGATATGTGTAAAGTGTATGAAACTGTACAATGTAGAAAAGCTTGGGTCTGACATATATGGGAAAGGTATAGTAGCGAAAAACAGCATGGTGAAACAAACAAAATAAGAAAATTTGCTTACAAAATAAAAATTAATATCTGGAGTCCTTAGTAGCTTTCTTTTCTGGGAAAAGTGAAATTTGATAAGTATTAAAATGAGTAAAACTCCGTGCACCGTGAGACCGAGCCGTAGCTAAGTGGTTAGAAACCATTCGCCTGTCACTTAGATGACCCGGGTTAAACCCGCATGTGAGATTTGCGGTGGAGCAGGCGGCGCAGGGGCGGGTTTTCTCCGGGTTCTCCGGTTTCCCCCGTCATCGCATTCCACCAGTGTTGCATCTTCATTCCATCTATCGGTGAAAAAGTAATAAAAGCGGGCATTAAACACTATAAAAAGAAGAATTCGTGAGCCGCCTATCCCATAACACGCGCCATCTCTCCCAAGCCGTAAGGGAGAGATGGCGCAATGTTACATTTTTCAAAATCACTGTTAATGGGGATTATAGGTTATTAAATATTCTTAGTAGCGAAACAATTAATGCCATAAGAAGTAATTGTTTCAGGAATTTTTGTCAAGAAAATCTCAATTCTTCTATTTCCAAAGGAATTTTTTTTGACGAATATATCTAAAAAGTTGGGCACTTTCTCGGAATTTATGGACAACCTCCGCTTCGATGCTAGTTCCTTAGGTTGGGTCCTCTTCCTGGTCAGGGTTGATTTAGAATTTGTGAGCATGATAATCAGCTTATCAGGGGGCGGTACCACAAATAAGCCTTTTTGTAAATAATACAGCAAATTAAATAGTAAATGTTGATGTTTAATGTTTCTTGATGCTTTTCAGTTCGCGATTTGTTAATCTTGCAGCACAATTATTGTTCTCAGATAAGGACGTGAGAACGTGAATGTTATTGCGACTGTAACTGCAAAATAAGTATGAAGGAATCAGGAATACTCGGCATGACTGATAACTTAAAAGTCTTTCCTTTCGTTTCTACGTCTCTTTAGAATATACTTCCACCATTGCTACATATTTCTAACAAACTACCTTATTTGTTCTCTGGTGAGAAACCTCCAACACCCAGCTTGACGATCCCAGGGTCGCCAGTACCGTTAACCTATTCACTAGTTTGTTGGAACTTCATCGTCTTTCAAACTGCGACTGGCCGATTTGAACAGTCTCTGTCATATGTTACTACCTGCCTGCACTTAGAAACATTTCCTTGCCTTCGTCTATTCTGTTTAAATACAGAAGAAAATACCCTCTTATACATTTGAGTTCTAAACATTACTGTAATTTCCCTGGTACCAACATCATTTTTTTGTTTATTATTATGATGTTTTTATTGAAATTATTATTAATTCTTATATTACTCATTTGTGATTACTTTAAATTGATTATCTGAAAGCAACCAATCTCAACTTACACTCTAGATACCTATGTGTATTATCTTGAACTCCACATTATATATACTTATTTAAAATCTTATCATTACATTACAAAATTGCTGTAAATTAAAGCTTAATATATCTACATAAAAGATACCTAGCATACAAAAGCATTCCTAAAGAATGTTTTCATTAAGTTCTAAACAAATTTAGGAGGGCAAACGTAAGCACGATCACGGAACTAATGTAAGCTAATGTTGTAGTAATTCATTTTTGAGCCCAGGTCACGCCGTGGCCGAATGGTTAGGCCGCAGTAGCGGGTTTTCTCCGGGTTCTCCTGTTTCCCCCGCCATCACATTCCACCGGTGTCCATCTTCATTCCATATATCATCAGTGTCATAGTAGTAAAAGCCGGAGATAAACACTATCAAAAATCCTTAAGTCTCCGTTCCTTATGGCAAGACCCATTCTACAGGAAATGGTGCTGTCTATTGTATCTACCACTCGAGTTAATTTGTTTCCTTACTCATCCTTTGCACCGCTCATATTTGTCACGTGCCACACTGCTTGTGTGTCGCATTTGAATACAAACCAATAGAATATTAGCAAGCCCACACTGATATGGAACACAATTGATGAAAAGCTTCCTCCAACATTAAGTTAAGATACACACCAGCATTGGCACATTACTGTGCACCGGACTGTACGTTGTATTATCTTCAGGTTTATTGCTTGACCATTATGCTCATAGAATTACAATACTGGAGATTCCTGGGTTGGATTTGACTTATTTAAAAAATACACAAAATACTCGGTTTAAATCCAGCCGAAAGGGTGGCACCTGTCGATTACTCCAGCGGGTGTTTCTTTATTCGAAGTTTTCGTCCAGCTTATCTTGGTGAAAATCATCGTTCAGTGTACAAAGGTATCACCGTCACTCTAGCGGTATATGATATTCACCAGAGACCCTCTCACGCCTGATGTGATGGCAAACTGCTTTGGTTACGGGTAAAGCGGAAACACTTCCACGTTACCTTTACAAATATGCTTCCGCATCAACATCAACTGGTCATATTGGAATCTTGTCGTCTTAACTTAAGAGGTGAAGGTTTATAAATGAATTAAAATAACAATGAACGGTTAAAAGCTGTCCATAACAAAACTGTGTAGTGTTATTTCAATAATCAATAAAAATGTTTTAATTTAAAATTTAAAACTTACCTTTAATTCTTGTAAACTCCTGGGAAAATGTTGCATGATGATTCACTTCCAGACACACGGTTCTTCCATGCAACTGAGTACTAAGACAGCCAGTTTCCAGTGGTTTCCACCAGTCTGCGCACTTACCGAATGCTGTACTTTATTCTTCCACTTTACCTGTAGGCTTCCTCATTTGCACCACTTCATTATCTCATATTAAGTGTGCCAATTTTCAAGTAAATAACTTTCAAATCAAGAAAGTTAGAAAATGTAGTGCCAGTGTCCCATAGTATGACGGATACTCGCCTTGTCTTTTTTATTCTGCTTTTATCCAAAATAATATGCCACCTCTAATTTATGGACATCTACACCCAAATAAATTTTAATTTAACATTGAGGTCAGAAAAATCTCTTCCGGTATACGCTTTTAAAGAAATTATGCCGTTATTCCTAAGGTAATTTAATGTTTTACTCATTATATATGGATAATTAAATTATTAAACTTATATTTGAATCACCCCAATTAAATCAACCTTACAAGAATAAAAATTTACTTACCATCTCAGTTAATTACTACAGTTATGAAACTCAATATCCTCGTCCCTCAATAGCCTTTACGTAGTTTTATTTAAAATCTAAATTTCATTAAAATAAACATGAAGCAGAATTCGCCACTCCATCCATTCATACAAGCCTTCAATTAAAATGTTAATGATTATGCTACCCTTATACAGTTAATTACTGCGGTCCTTTAAATATTTGTTCAATAAAAGGTTAAATTTCTTAAATATTTTCGAGAAATCAACTTCAAGTTGAATTGTACATTTTAATACATAAATTAAATGACAATTAAAATAAAATAACAAGAATGACAATTTAACAGCCTTAAATTAATAATAAATTATGAATTCATAGAATACTCTTGTTACAAACTGCATTATAACGATTTTAAAAATACTAATACATTTTAAAATTAGGCACATTAAATACTTTAATAATTTAATATAAATTAACTTATATTCCCTAAATTAAATTCATTTATAAAACACTGGATATCCTCAAAATGATAATCATTTCATTACCAATAAAGCACTTTTAATATCTATGATGCAATAACTAAACTAGATATTAAATTAATTTTATATTCGAAATAATCGTTTATAACTAATTTTGTATAACAAGATATACAAGACACAATTAATGAAATTACCTTTAATCAGTTATAACATGTCTTAAAAATTCCTTTCACAGTACTTATTCTGTTATAAAGATCATTTTATCAATATATCCTACAACAACTTAAGTTTACTTAATTTATACTTTTAAATACCAATTATAAAAATATTATTAATTTCAGAATACTCGAATGACAAGATTAATAATTTCAGTGTAAAAGAAAACTGTAGCAGTTTTGTACCCCACGATGGGGAATATCAATTACGTGGTAGTATTGTTGCCCCACGAAAATTTCTGACGAGAATGGTACGAGAATCTGCCCCATTTGCGAGGAGGAAGAGTCGTGGACTCACATCTTGGCAAGATCTAGGGGTACGGAGGAATGGCGGGAAAAATATTTGCCGCGATTTTTTACCGCTGCGAATGTAGGGCTAGAAGCATGTTGGACGCTACTGCCAGGCACGGAAAACATGGACGGGCTATGTAAATTTATACTTAAGGCAAGACAGCTGAGATCTGAGGAGGCTGCCAATAGAGAAGATCAACTAAACAAAAGTGACTACATTGTTCTACATACATATATATTATGTCATACTTAGGTCACTGTTGTGCTATGGTTTTATATATGTTGTATATATTATGTGTATATATGTCTTTTAAGCGTAATTTTCTATTATAAGAGGGTGCAATTATGAAAGTGTACTCTGTGCTGTAAATTTAAATTGCTATATTTGAATATCTTTGTATTTTTATTTTCGGGTTCACTCTTAATTCGTTATTGTTGTTTAATATTGCTTTTGACTGTGCATTTCCTTTGTCTTTTTATTTTCGTGTTTACTCTTTTAATTCTTTGTTGTTGTTTTAATATTGCTTGTAATGTGTATTACAAAAGCACGTACGGTCTGTGGACCCGTGCGATTGTTAAAATTCTATGAATGATATTGCTATGTCAATAAATACGCTTGTTCATTCATTCAATAATTATCTCCCCACGTTTATTAAGTGTGTCTGGACGTATTCCCTACCAATATCGCAGATCTGTCCACGTACTTGATTTTGAGATCCACTATGGGGCTGCCTCGGTGTCACTCAGTCTGCCTGAAATTGACTTTCTCGGGTGAGATAACAATGGGTGTAGTTAGGAGTCGTCCTATGAAGTGGTTACCACACTTTCGCTTTCATATATCAATTTATTCTCGACAAGAAGTTGTTACTTATTTAGACAAGCACTTTGCTTTACATACTAATTGAATTTATGACTTCTTAGATCTCGACGATTTACCATTACTTATCTTGTAGCACTAATTATTTTATCACTTTTCTCGTCTATAGCATTTATAACAATTAATCTTCACACCATACAGTAGCTTGACGAGTATGCGCGCCTTAAACTAGCGATGAGTGTTCCCAATTTGATAGCAATTATGCGTATATGACCTCAAACTTATAGTGCCTGCCCCAACATCCTGCAATATAGTAAAATCTGCTGTCATGTCTGCTTCGTTTTCATTGGTCAGAAAGACCGCGTCTATGTGACCCGTAATGCATTTATCCTTACTTAAAATGCATCATAAACACCTCATGACCGTCTCAACAAAATGAAGAAAAACTCACTTCTCTACGATTCAGGGCTCCCCGGAAATCGCTTTTCACTTTTTCTCTATTGCACGCACATGCACAAGAATACGTGACTTACAATGGCATTCTCCCTCACAAAGAACTACCCTTTATGCAGCAGCCAAGTTTGGTAAACATTTTTGTGCTATGCTTGCAATAAGATAGCTTAAACAGTTTTAAATACATTAAATAATCAATTATTAATAGGAATAATTGCTGTGATATTAGTGAGGCCGAATAACGGTCTTATATAGCCCCTATGAAGGAATGGACTTTCATGTTTACATAAAACTTCGGTACTTCATATCTTTCCTTCATTCTAACCCTCTAGTTATTGCTACTACTTCTATCTGAACTTATTCACATTGTTTGTAAGCACAACCTTCCGTCTCTATTCTAAATCTTTCACTTGACAACCCGCTCTCCATTTCTTCTCATCAGCTGTTTTACCGTATTATACTATATACATTTCTTAAAGCACCCTAGCGCAATGCTTGTCTTACTAACTAATTAACATAATTCAAACAAAGGAAATATTACCAAAATACATATCCAAAAATATTCAAATACAAACAATACATACAATACACAGATAATAATAATTCGCCCACAGCATTAGCATTGTTATTCCCACACATTCTGCATACATTTTCAATTTCTCCACCTAGAGAATTTAACTCGTGCTGAGATACTTAAATTTAAGTATTATAATTAACAATTATATTACGATATTCTTAAACATACTAGTTTCCTTTTGCTAAAAATTACTTTTCCTTCTCAATCAACCTATATTCAGCCAGTCATTTATCTTCTACAGCATCCTCTGAGATGAAATTTATCCCTGACTTGCAGGCCATCCCATTCCAACAAGTCACATCTTAATTTCCCCCACCATAACTGTTACTGTCACTCCTTCTTATTTTGACGTACCGGCTCAACTTTCATTTCTTGTCTCTCACAGTCATGATTTACATCATTCTCATTAATTCTATTTATCTCGCCAATGTACTCATATATCATCCTCTGATCGAAAATTTTTACACCTCACATTAGCTTCTGAACGTTAAATTCAAGTTTAACCCTTTTACTTCCTAGTAGTCTTCGGCTACACTTACTCTGTTACGACTTATCTCGTCTTAATAACGCGAGTGGCAGAGTATGTGCCCATGATATAGCTATAATTATTTTAACAATATTTACAAACTTACAATTAAATCCAGCCTCAAATTATATTTCAATAAGTATTCATAAATAAACAAATAAATAAAATATATCTATTGTAATGCCTTATTCAACTTACTATGTATAACTGCAATTTGACTTGAAGTGTTAAACCATTTTACATCTAGAAATTTACATAATACTATATTCTTAAACATGTTCAAGGCGGACTATCGCTTACATAGCAGATTACTCTAAACATAATACCGGCAAATTTTTTAAGTTTAAAGATCATAACTACTAATACTGCAGTTTAAAACTTTTGCAATAAAAATAATTGTATATCTAATCCTAGATTATATTTTGAATTTCACAACAATCACATCATATTTACCTCAGGATAATATAAATATTTCACCTTAAAGAATCTTATATCTATAAATGGTAATCTTTTATTATAGTCGCCTTACTTCCCACCCCCCCCGCTCTTATGTAGGTCTGAAAACCCCAAGGACTTACAAGCGGGTGCCAATGGGTCAGAGGCCTGTTGGGGAGCCAACGACACCTAACCGCAGAATGGAGAACCTTGAACGTAGTCGGCCCTTAGCCAGGCATGAGCGTGAAAAAATGAATGACATGAAATGCAAGCGAAATGGATGATAGAGAAGGTTATGCTGGAGCTATTGGTGGAATAAGTGGCGTGGGAAACTGGAGGACCTGGAGAAACCCGCCCAGAGGTCGTTTGGTTCACCGCAAATCCTACGTCAGGCGCTTGAGATCCTACTCGGGCCGCCTAGGTGGTAGACATCCTGTTTAACCACTCGGTCTATCATAACTACTTAAAACCAAATTATGTTCTTCCAATTTTGCTGTCTAACCGCGGATGCTGGCACTGCCGTTACCAAACCTCTGACATTCACTAAATATATATCTACTAACTTAATACCAATAAAATTATCTACTGCCACTCTCAAATTTGTTCAAATTTCGATTTCTAAAAACATTTCAAAACATTTGTTGGTTAAACAGTACTGCTAGTATAATTCCATACTGTAAAGGTGGTATTTGTTTCTTTTTCTGCTAAATGAAATCTGTATGCTATGGAATTATACTGTAAATATATAAAAAGTATTTAATACCCATGTATACCTTATTGGATTTAACTAAAAATAATTGGAATGCTCATCTTATGCATTTATTATTATGACCATTTTATATATCTAGTGTAGGTTATTATACTTTTTATAAATAAAGATGCCAATTTATACGAGCTATGTAAATAAATCTGCCTCGAGAATATGTTAATATCAATAAAACAAAGATATATAATTGAGTTCTCATTGTATTATGACAATGTTTTTTACTTAAACTAATCCAATTTAAGTAATAACAAAACACAATATAAGCTTATTCGTATGAAAGAAAAATTTATTAAAAACAAAAGCAGTAAGTAATTTAGAAAAATGCTTAATTTAAAAGGGGTGTTGTGATAAGATAAATAATTTTATTTGATTAGCTTTACTAATTAGCTTTATAGATAGATTTAACAAAAATAAGCTGTAATCCTAACATATAAAAATTTGTGCATCATACATCAAAATATAGAAAAGTAAGGTAAATTTAAGCTAGCGAGTTCATACCCCATCTATAAAGTTAATATCTCTTATCTAATTCCAAATAATTCTATAAAATCCTCTTTTAAATAACAATAATTAGAGGTGTATTAATTTAACTATGTTCTAATTCATAAATAGAAGACTAAACAGGCTTAGAAATTATTTTACTCCCCTTCATTCCTTTTCATTCTTTCAACAAACCATGATTTGCACAAAAGAGTCATTAATTTTTTTTAATTCAAGTTATTGCATCCTGAACCATATACTTCTTAATTCTTTTTAAAAATAACCTCTGGGTATAAATGTTTTATTTCAAAAAATATAGAAACTGAAATAACCTAATTTTAATTACACTTATAGGGAAAATTCCTTGTGAGCATTTTCATTGTGAACACCTTCAGTATTCTTTCAGCAATAAATTGCTTCATTACTTTATCAATTCAGAATTTTTCTCTATTTTTATTAATTTCCTATACATATACTAAGCAATAATTACTTCATTCAGTTAATAGCTATTTCTTCCGCTTTTATTGGAGCTCGTGGTGGACAAATCAAATTTCTCTTCGTAAAATCTTATCATATGTATCAATTATTGGGGATATTAATGTATACTAGTTGCTACAAATATACGATTAATCCTAATTTGATATATTTTGCTATTTACACCATCAACATTATTTCCATTATTTTCATAACAATTAGACTAACTTATCGTATATTTCACAAAATTTTATTCGTTAAACAACAACAAAATTACTAATTTTACCTACATTATTCATTTCAATATAATCTTTAGTTGAGTTACTTACATTCCTAGGACTTTTCCGGAAATGAATTGCAATTCAACATACAGCCCAAAATCACACGATCTTCATGGTTACTATTTTAATCGTTACATCTCTACTCGCCTTATTTCACTATATACGAATCGTATACGCTACATTAATAATAATTAATTCACAAGTCGTTTGAACTATTTTAATTCATCCAAAACATAATTCCCAAACCAATTAGATTCTTAATATATGCTTTGCTTCTTTAAGATTTAGCTTTTAATCACACCGCCAGAATTGCATTTTAATATCATTTCATGAATATAAGACCTTGAGTTGTGGCTTTGGTATCAGCGGAAAATCTCCTTAATAGATTTACTATCCATCACCTATTAATCTCAGCCATTTTAGATTTTCTTGACTGAACGATGATTAATCTCAACAAATTATAAAGGCATTGGAGCAATATATTTTGTCTGTCCTTCAGGAGCAGGTATGTTACAAACATTTTTAAGAATTTTAATTCGAACTGAACTAGGTCAAGCTGAATTTTTAATTGGGGAGGATCAAATTTATCATGTTTGTCGAAAAAGGAGCCGGATTACGATGAACAGTAGGTGTGCCCACCTTTTTCAGTAAGAAAAGCTCATGCAGCTCCTGCGGTAGATTTAAGTCTTTTTCTTTGCATCTGGCAGGTACATAAAGAATTATAGGAGCCGTTAACTTTATCATCACTATAATTAATAATATAAAACAAATTTACATAACCCAAGATCAAATACATTTATTTGTTTGATCACTTGTAATTACTGCACTTTTATTAGATACTACTATCCCTCCCAGTTCCTGCTAGAGCTGTTAAAATACTTTTAACAAACCGAAATCTTAATACATCTTTCTTTGATCCAGCAGGAGGTGAAGATGCAATTCTTTATCAACAGTTATTTTAATTTTTTGGGTTATCCTGAAATTTATATTTTAATTCTTTCAGGATTTGGAACAATCTCACATATAATTGCACAAGAGAGAGATAAAAAGGAAGCATTTAAAAGTTACGGTATAAATGGGTTCTTAGGCTTTATAGTACCTATAGGTTCATCGTATATTTACAGTAGGGTTAGATGTTTGTATCTACGAGCATACTTTGCAGGAGCTGCTAAAATTATTATTGCCGTCCCAAATGGAATTAGAATTTTCAGTTGACTTTGCAATATTACTACTTAATTATTTGTAATCCCGCATCAATATGACTCTAAGTTTTATTTTATTTTTACAGTTGGGAGATTAACATGTGTAATTTTATCTAATTTAACTATTGATATTCTTCTTCACGATACCTATTATGTTGTAGTTCACATTCATTATGCCGTTTATAAAGGAGCTGTATTTGCTATTTTAACTGGATTTGTACACTGATATCCACTATTTACTGGATTGTTCCTTAATCCAAATTGACTAAAAGCTCAATGTCAACAAGATTAGTAGGTGTTAGCATTCTCTTCTCACCATTTCTTAGGATTAGCTGGAATACCTCGACAATATTCAAAGTGCCCAGTTGCATATATTCCATGAAATATTGTTTCATCAATAGCATCAATTGTTTCATTTATTGCAATTCTTATATTCATTCTCATCTCATGAGAAGGTATAATTTCTAACGTAAAGTTTTATATTCATCACAAATAAATAGATCTATTGAATGAATATGTAATCTTCCTCCGGACGAAATACTTATAACTAATTAACTCTTAGTATTAAGTAATTCCAATAAGACAGATTAGTGCAGTGGATTTAAGCTCCACAAATAAATTTACAGCTTTTCTAAAACATGTGTACACAAGCAAGTTTAGGTTTACAACATAGTGCTTCATCTTTAATAAAACAACTTATATAGTTGCATATTCATGATAATTCAGTGTTTATTATTTCGTAATCGCTTCCTCGGTAGATTATACATTATTGTTAATAACAATAAAGCTATGGACCGACATGTTGATCAATATCCAGAAATTCCGCGAAAAGTTTTACCAACTGTAATTCCAATTGTCATTGCTTTAAATTCTGTTCGAAATCTTTACTTAACTGGCGAAAATCCTAAACCCGCTTTAACATTAAAATCTATCGAACATCAAAGATGCTGAAGCTATATTGTATGAATGTACATTTATCAGATATTGCATTGGATTCGTAGGTAATTCCGCAAAATGAATTAGATCTTTATAACATGCGACTACTTGAAGTAGATAACCGAACAACTTTACCAATTAAAGTATTAACACGAATACTTGTTACTTCAGAAGATGTAAATAGTTCATTCACGCACAATTCCAAGTGTTGTAGTAAAAAATAATGCTGCTTGGACGATTAAATATATATGGTAGTTGAATCTACTTCAGCCTAAGATTTTATTAATTGAACTATTAATTTATCTGAAGAAGAATCATCAAATGACTGAAAAACAAGTAATGCTCTCTTAAACCAGACTATAGTAATACAGCAATTACTTCTGATGAAAGAAATCAGTTAAAATACAACATTAGTAAATCATATTACAATTATTAATAAATGAATACCCCTTTATCCCTCAAATGATACATTTAAAGTTTCGTTTCGTAATCGGCTTACCCTCCGCATAATTGTAGGATTGGTGCCCCCAATTCCTAGGGGTCAGAAACCTGTCGAGAGCCGAAGAATGGAGAACCTGTTACGAGGGGTCGGCATTAGCCAGGATTGAACATGAAGTGGATAATATGCAATGTAAGCGAAATTGATGATTTGAAAGGTGATGATGGAGCAATCGGTGGAATGAGTGGCGGGGAAATCCGGAGGACCCGGAGAAAACTCGCCTAGACGCCGCACCGCCCACAACGAATCTCACAGCGGGCGCTTGTGATTGAATCCGCGTAGCCTAGATGGGAGCGAGCGGTCTAACCATTCAGCCCACGATGCCGCCATCTTTGAAGTGATTGATATTATTCTCGATAAGTGCTTCACGGACTATCAGCCATGTTATTTCAATGAAGAAGACCACAGAGCAAGGATGGCCAAAACTCGGCTAATTTCACTGAATGCAAATAAGACTTTAAACCATTGGTTTTAAATTACTGATTAAATCTTCTCTATTTTATTAAAATATAATAAAAATTCTGATCACTAATATACCTACTCAGTTCATCCTAAGTCAATATACATAATTGAATTTTAACCAATTTTTATTATTATTAAAGGCTTTTGTCTAATACCTTTAGCAAAAATTAAAAATATAAAAATACAGACCCTGCAAAAATAACCATCCCTTAATGTTAAATAATTTAAGCTGTATTTAAATAAAATTCCTCCCAATAATAAACCTAATAATGATAAAAAATTGGTATCAGATTTGTAATTAATGGCAAGCAAATAAAATAAGGAGTTTAAATTATTCAATTTAATATTGTTCTTCTAATTGCTGCAGATATTGTTAGTCGCAATTATTATTATTATTCGCCCCTCTTCTCATAAATAAAATCCCCTCAAAAACATAATCAAATAAACAAAAGAATAAGAAACTCTTAATACGGTGGAAAAAATATAAAAAATACATACATATATTCAATTTTCTTAAAGAAACTAAGCCTTAGAATAAAAATCTACTATAAAGGTATACCACATAAAGCAACATTTGATACTGTAGATAAAACATGCGGAAGTTAGAGGCATTTCTTCTATATGTGACACCGCAAATACTAGCTTTTATTTAAACTACTAAAGTAAAGCAAAAATAAAATTGATATATAATCTCCTTTTAAAATTAATGAATTTAAAGCTAGTAAATGTAATAACTCATAACAATAGCCTCTTGCTCTTCTATAAATTCCAGGATAATACATTTCGTGTTAACTGTAAGAATATAAATAGTACAATATACTTACAAGCAACTGTAAACATGAAATTATTATAAGAAATAATATTACTGTTCACATTCAACCAACTATTGTTTTCAGTAAACCATTTTTTTCTAATACTTTTAAAAAATTAGGAGCTACGATATTACAAGCTTATAATAAACGACATCATAATGCTATTCTTGGTATTGGTGAATTTAAAAGCGATTATTAATTAATAATCTTCGTCTCACCCAAATACCCATAACTAATATCTGCTAAACAAATTAAAGCTGAAGAACATAAATAATGCACAGTTATGAAAACAAAAGTATTATGAATTCCTCAAGCATTTAATGTTATTAATCCGCCAACTACTAATCCTATATGAGCTACAGATAAATAATCAACTAAAACATTTATATCGACTTGACGTAAACATATTAATCTAAATAAAAATGCCCCTACTGGTCTAACAGATAATCAATATACATTAATTAATATACCAATTCCAAAAAATATCCGAAAACCCATAAGAAGACATATCCTCCTAAATGAAGTAAAACCCCTGCTAAATTTGCTGAGCCGGATACAGAAGCTTCAACGTGTGCTTTAGTAATCAATACACTATTTTGGTGGTTTAACTAAAAAAACATAAGTTATCGTAGTGTATGAACCAAAGTTCATAAAATCATTTACGTAATTTACAGAAAACAAACCAGAAATTTTAAATTACCATATAAGTATATAGTAGTAATAGCAATGGCAAAGAATGGAATAAAGTATAAAATAATAATACACAAATACCGGTTTGTATATGTTCTCGTTGATGTACGTATTCAGAAATTAAAAAAAATATATAAAAAGGAGAAATAATATTTAATTTACTATAAGTAACAGTAAAATATAATATTGTAACGGGAATTTTTTCCCGCTTGATTTCTTTGCATTTCTCCCGTTATTACTTTTAAATGTTCGGCCTGACTTTGTTTTTCACAGCTTTTGTCTTCTGTAGCAGTTGTACAGTACTAATAATTTTCACTTAAATATCAATAATACAGTGGAATAACATTCTTTCTTTTAGTATCATTTTAATAGTTCCGCAAAATTTTTGGGTACACTTGTTGAATTTGTCTCAGATTGACAATATCATATTGAGCTTATTGATTATATTTACTAAAATTAGTTTTTAATTTGAGTATTTTAATGAAAATCTAAAGCAATGTAGTATATTATACTCAATCAGTGCAACATTTCTCTGCTAACCATTCTTGAGCGTTTAAGTTGTTTTGTTGGAAAAGAGAGCAGTAATATTTTATGTGGTGTATCTTCCAGGTCTCTTACTCAACTACTTTATATTACGTATTTGTTTCACGGGCTGCCGTCAAAGTTTGTGTATTTTAATAAGAAGAATGCCATAATTATAAACATTGTACTGAGATACACTATTATTCAAATAATAACAGAATCAAAATACCTACCCATATCTAAATATGGTACCACAAAAATAGTTTTCAATAATGATCAATGAAAATGTTCAGTTGTGTTTCACCTCATCTTACAGCTCTTTCACTAAGTACCTTTTCTGTTTTTTAATTTGTATATCCCGTTTAACTCAAATTAACAAATCCGGGCTTTTAACTTGTGGAATAGCTCTATAGGTATTACTTGTATGTTGACATTAAGTTAATCATTTTATATCATTAAACCCGCATACACTCATTCTCACATTCATATTTCCAAACTCTGCGGGTCATATGGAATAATTCTGGTTAAAGGAAAATTTCACGCTTAAGCCGGGGATCGAACCGGAAACCGTGGTGAAAATGCCAGCACGCTTTCCATTGGACCTTGGAAGCAGTCTACCTATATTGAAATCGATGATCAAGTCACCTTTGATGTCAAATTCTCTTAATAAGGAAGATTTTTTATAATTTAAATTTTAAATTGCCTTTTTTTATTTTTCTGGGCACTGCTATGAATTCCAAAGTTGGCAGCTATAAATAACATATCCATCCAACCAGTTATCTATTAAGATATTGTGACTTCTTTAATTTTACGTCGCTTTACTAAACCGCCCTCAAAGCAATAAGATAATGGCACCGCGTCAAAAGATCAGGAAAATTTACACTATTGTCCTTGACAGTTACTATAAAACAAGTTCACTTCAGAGTATTGCAGCAGCTCATTTACTATAACATTTAAGAGAATGAACTACATATCTGGTTAAAATAATTAAAGTTCGCATCTGAAGGTCACGTAATGACTACTGTAATCAATCAGAAGTAGAATATCTGTAGATATAAATTAGGTGTTTAATTTGCGAAATGTTTACTTTCGTATACTTTATAATTATATACATTTTGACAAAATATTACCCTTTATCATTGGAGTGCCTGAGAAAATTTTAAATAAAGGATAAGGAGATTTAAAAGTTGAAGAGTTCAAATATCTTGGATGTATTAGATTTTGGAAAATCCGGTACGAGCGAAAAAGATTAAAGCTTCTAATAAATTTGACAAAATATTACCCTTTATCATTGGAGTGCCTGAGAAAATTTTAAATAAAGGATAAGGAGATTTAAAAGTTGAAGAGTTCAAATATCTTGGATGTATTAGATTTTGGAAAATCCGGTACGAGCGAAAAAGATTAAAGCTTCTAATAAACTCAATGCAGCAACAGAGAAAATTAGATCGTTTAACTGATTATTTTTGAACAGAAATTTGAAAGGTAAATATATTGAAGACCAGAATACAAAAGAATAGAACCCTTATTGGGGCGGATTTGGACTGTAAGTGAAAAAATGGCGTGTTATTAATGGACGCTCTTTAACTGCTATGGTTCTCAGCGTCCCATTCTATATTGGGCGTGAAAGACCGCTAAATTTTGCTCAGAGTCCTCTCTATCAGGCTTAAGGTTCTTTTACGTGCCGTAAATCTACTACACGGGACCAGCGGCTTTACTTCCCTTGCGAAGGAAGCCATTCTATGGATTTTTACACCCGAAAAAATCCATCGTCCTCTGCCGGGTTAGAACCCACGACCTTGGGTGTATGAGGTTAGCATGGTAACCATTACACCACGGAGGGTGACCTGTAAGTGAAAAGAAATATTGGCCATAAAACTGGATGGATTAAGGAGCATGAGAACACAAAGAATTCAACGCATTAGGAATGATAATATAATGAATGCAGAAGAAACCAACATTGATAGGCTAGAAGTAAAAATTCCAAAATGGTACGTGTGAGTAAAGAAAATGAAGGAAGAAAGATAACCAAGTAGTGTTGTCTACTGGGCGTTTGTAGAAAGAAGCGTGGAAGGACACGTCTTACCTGGTGGGTTGGAGTCAATAGAGATATGCAGTGAAGGAAATTGGATAAAGGACAGTGGTATGACAGATCTTGGTGAATTGCAAAATGAATAAAAGGCGATTTCTGAAAAGTGGAAATTCTGTAAAAATAGGCATATATAATTTTAAAAGAAATAATCCCAAATAGTCAGTAAGAATTTCTGGTCTTTACCTATAGGTACGTTTTGAGTTTATTCAAAGTTGAACCAACCAGTTGATTTATATTTTTATATACTGTTAGTGATTTTTGAAATGTTTTATGTTGCAGTGAACTTATTAATATCTATGTTATGTAGTTCAGCTCAAGGCATTTCATTTTCAGAGATTATGTACCATTTTATAATACCTATAATAAACTATTTTAAGATTATTGCCCAAATGCAGCAAAAATAATTTAAATAGAAGTGTAACAGGAATTACTTGTGTTAATAGCACTAAAGGTTTTATTTTCATTATAAGTAAATTAAATAGATATAATCCACTTATGTGAGAAATATCTTCCGAAAAAAATCACAAGGATGTGTTAAACATTGCTGGTGGACTGAAGAGTTAACGATATTGAGAAAGAAAGTTCATAGCTGCCCATATGCGATATAACAGTTGCTTATGTAGGTATGTACATAAGACACAGAAAGAAACCGGTACTCTCTTGTTCGGTACACCGCATTCCTTACCGTTTGTGGGGTACTTTAATACGTCATGTTTTTATTTTATTGGCTGATACTGGGTTAAAATCATATTACTTACCTCAAACACACACACATTCACTCTCAGACTCTAAGGGAATAGGAAATAATTCTGGCTAAAGAAAAATTCCCCGCCCTATCTGAGAATAGACCCCGGGACCTTCGGGTGAGAAATCAGCTCGCTGACCACCCGACCACGGAGCAAGTGATTCACGACGTTTGTAAAACCGGAAACAAGGAAAACAAACTAATATCGCCAAGCACAGCAATTCTCGCTCAGTCATCCAGGCAGTTCAAAACATTGCAATGTCAAAGGACTGGCAGGAAACCCAACACTACCACAAATGTTAAGATCATCTGGTTGATCATGACAATAAAATAAGTTCTTAACAAAGCTACATGAAAGCCCTAAATATTGTTACTTTCTTTAATATATATTGCTAAAACTTACATGATGTTAGAGATTAAGTGAACTACAGAACAAGAAGTTGAATAAAGAGACACTGGAAGGGAATTTTAAAGATTTGTATATATTTGTGTACATTTTTTTCTGAAAGTTTTACTGTTATTGAATTGCTGTTACATTAATATGATTACCACAGTTCGTGAAGATTGGATAAGTACATTGAAATAAATAAATAATTTTATAATCTGTATTGTATAAATAGATATATCGCATAATCAAAATGTTCAACGCGGCATACAATTTGAGAAAGTTGTTGGGCATTTTTAATTGGATCTCTGAGCTACATACACACACAGACACACAAAACGTTACGCGGTGTTGTTTCAATAATTCTGGTTACTAAGTTTTGATAATTTTTAGATGGTTAGCAATATTAATCACTAAAATTCATAATTTTGCATAATACCATTTTTTGAAAATGTTAATATTGTTGTTACGATGATTCTTCGCCTATAAAACTATAGTGCATACTACGATGTTTAGAACCTAGTAACAGAAATTATTGTTAGGTACATTACTAATACAGGGCTAAGATTATATTTTAGTATAGAATATAGTATGAATTAACATGATTTATAATTTTAATACAGCGGAGTTAACATTAATGGCTCGTCTTTTGTGTATAATTTTCTCCAAGTCATAAATCTGTGCTGGGGTTGCTAGGAACTAAGGAATTAATAAGGAAGGAATTGAAGGAATGTATAAGGAACTGAAAATAAAGGCATTTAATTGTGCTTTTTTTTTAAAAAAATTGAAATTTCGAGGTAAAAATTTGATTAAAAATCAAGGTTGTTCGCTTTCCAAACTTGTAATGTTATATGAGTTTTGCCAGGTCTATAGATAGTAGGCAGAACTGTGGAACAGTTTAACCACGTGGACTACATAGTGTAGGTTTCTACATAAGTGGTTGAATATATGGTAGAGTTAGTTTTCTTGGGTGGCAAAGTCTGCTATAATAAGCTTCGTTTGATCCGTTGTATAAGCATACAAATATTTGTTTAGATACGCCAAAGAGCATTTGATTTGTATTTTAGGGACTGAGAAACGGTTACTTATTACGCTCTCCAAAGTCTAGAACCCATGCATAGGCAATTTTGTTAAAACCACATCGAATAACTCCTTGAAGATAACATTCAGTAAAACCAGAAAGAAATTTTGAAGCACAAGCACATCAAGTTCGCCGCCCCCCATCCTGCTAGCAATAACTGAAAAATTCTAACATTTTAAGCCTCCCTATTTACCGGTTTTGGCCTGGAGTCATTAAAAATCGCCATGTTAGCAACAAAATGCCCCCCACCACAAATCTCTCATATTTGTATTCATAAGGAAAAAAAATACAGAGTATTGCAGATATTCAGCATAAATGGAACATGGTGCAGTGTAATTTTCATGTGGTGTGTTTTGTAATTATTTGAATCTGAATATTTATGACATGAAATCAAGAAAAAAGATAAAAACAAAACAAGAAAATATTTTTCTGCGGTCAGTTAACATGGCTTTGAATTTTTAAAGGTAAGCCATATTGAAAGAGAAAACTGTAGATATATGTCAAGGTTTCTCGATCTGTTCGTCTAGAACACTTCTCAGGGATCCGAAATAATAAATATAATATAATACTAAAATCCTATACGTTATATTCACATGATTTTCTTTACTTTATTTTGTTTATTAATGGATTTACAAGTCACTCATACGAAAGTCTAATTTTCTATCTATTTCATTTCAATAGAGATAAACTTTTTAATAAATAGCTGTCTTATATATTTCGTGACAAATACAAAAGTAATAGCAATGGTCAAATGCTTTCGAACTTGACGCTGCATGCTGGCTTTAAAGTTCCATACTTTCCCATATAATCGCGATAAACGACCGATTTTGGGAGCACTTTCATGTCCAACTAGTAATAACGAATACTTCGAAAATGGCTATGCCACAAAAAATTATTTGAAATAAATTGTCTATTTTAAATAGATGTAGCACATTGTTTGAGCGGCATGTGTTTGTGTACTGTTTAGATAACGTTTACCGGTTTTGCAAAGTTATTTGGGTACCTATTATATATTTCCAACTGAAGATGACTTCTCAGGTTTTTCTCACAAAATTCAAGTTATACATTCTGATTGATATATGGATATCTTTAATATATAGTTTTAATAAGAACTGTTAAAGACATTTTTGGAAAATAAAAAATTATAAAAACTTCCATGTAAAGGATAGCGTAGAGTTGGCTGATTTTGTCAAAAGCTTTCTTGTCGCCTCTTTAGAAGATAATCTATTTAAATACCAAAATAGATGTTGGTGTCTGAGTTATGGTGTTCACAGACATACATAATTTGATTTGCTACTTTCACAACACTTTCTCTGCTTATTCTACAACAAACTTTTCTTACAAAAGGTAATCTTTATCTACCTATGATAATCGATATAAACATCATCAGAAAAATAAATATTACACGTTTTCTTTTAATTAAAGAGGAATATACTAGGTTAAAGCGAAGGTGAACCCTTTAGAGCTGGTGGTTCTGTCATGACCTTGAAACTCGGTTTGTTTTGCAAGATCAGAATGATAAAAAATAAATACGTATCGAACCTTACCACTAGGAAAAGATATAACAATTAAACCGGAAACAATGCATATATCTGAATTGTTTAACTCCATAAAAGATGTATTTGACATAAATCAACAGTTTAACGAAAACTATCATTTTTGTGCCGTAAGATTTTGTCTCTGTGTTACGGCTTACCACTTATGCAAATGTCAAACGAGTTAAGAGGGCTTCAGGAGCAATTCTCAGAAAATTCATTATACCTATGCTTACATTTAATTTCTCATTAAAATGTGGTATTTTAAACTAAACTGTTAAAGCAACTTTTTATAAATCTGAATTTTTGAAAATTGTTCTGTGTAAGGGAAAGTTTTGAGATTGAGGGTTTTCTTGAAGATTTGTATGTCCATGGCACGACAGCTCACGGAAAACATTGGCCTACCGCCCGGCCGCTGCGTCCGACATCTCGGTCCACTACAGTCGTCATGGATGGGGTGCAATATTGGAGGGTGAGACGTGGTCAGCGCCTCGAGCGGTTAATGCGATCCTCATGACCTAGAGCCGCTACTTCTCCATCAAGTAGCTCCTCAATTGGCCCCCCAGGGACTTTACGAGGCTGAATGTATCACAGACTAGGCCTACCAGCGGGGGAAAAATCCCCACGTCGGTACTGGGGAGCGAACCCAGGTCTCCCGCTTGGTAAGCAGCTAAGGAGACATTGATGTATGCTGCACTTTAATATCAAGTATGGTAAATGATGACTTTTAGTTTTTGGGTTATGATGTTCATAAATATAACGGACACACACACGTTTTCTAAAAATATATTGGGTTACTTTCATATGACTTTCTCCAATCTCTATAACTTGTGAATGTGTTTAGCAAATATTCTTACTAAGCTTACTTTTCTATATACATAGTTTAAATCCAGCTAAAACTTTGCAAAAATAGCTATATTACACATTCCTGATACATACAAAGGAAATATAAAGCCTCAAATATTTATGGACATTATGCGTACTGGCCTTAAAATACTCTTTCCGTGCAATCACGAGAAACTACTGAAGAGCGAAAGCACTAAGAAGGAGTTATGAAGTTTTAAAAAGTAGGAACCATTATTAACGGATATCTCGGAAACGGTTTATGGCATAAGAAAACTAATTTGGAATAAACATGTGTTTTAAAGACATATTGGATTTTGGTACAGCCAGTTTTCATCTATCGCTGAGCATTTACCAGTCATAAAATTATACAGATTCCTTTCGATTAAATGTCCATTCCCAGCAAATACAAGATAGGTGAATATTTTATTTGATATACAGCTAAACATTTGTAATATTTAACGTTAAAGCCATTTTTGAGAAAATCGAAAACTTCGAAATTGCTCCTTGTAAGGGATAGTTTAGAGTGGGGGATCACATACCAAAATTGGTATTTAACCAACTCTTTGTTTTTTAGTAATGCTATTCACATGTGGACAGACTCCTACACAACACACACACACATACATACACACCCACATGACATGCCCACACGCATGTAAACAGATATGTAGAGTTTTAAAGAAATACTTTTTATTAATTTTAGAACGTTTCAAAGCATATATTTCTGGTGAAATTTCTATACGTAGATTTTTTTGGGTGGAGTGCAATGCTTCCAGTACTTACTAAGCCTTCGTAGCAGAGAAAGAAAGAATGCCACTTTTGTATTCAAATGCCTCAAAACAGGTATTTCCTGTGTAATTTCGCTATAGAATTTTTAGTGTAATGCAATAGCTTCTCTGCATACTGTGAGTGTGTTGGTAGAGAAAATAAAAACTAAGGAATAAGAAATAATAGAAAACAACAGAATCAAAACAAGAAAATTATCAATCATTCTTAACGTAAATTTACCAAGTTAAGTTTCGTGTCTTATCTATGTATTAAATGCTCCAGTTGAGATCTACTAGTGTTTACGATTACAAACATGTGACACTATCTATTGTAACAGTTCAGATTGAAGGTTTTTATTTACGTAATAAACAAGATGAATGGAAAAGCCAGCAAAGCAAATACAAGAGAATAATGGCGCCTGCGCAATTCCTATGTATGAGTCATTCGAAGCGACAGTTTGCCTGCCGCGGCCTCGGAGCTCATTCCGTGTAAGTAAGTGGTGCGAGCAACATCGGTGGTGTGCTACCTCGAGAGAGTTGAAGACTTTCCACAGATATGGTGAGTAACCAGATTCTTTAGTATAAACTGGACTTACACTCATTTTCCATGCTAATGTGTGTTGCATATTTAGTGATATTGTATTTATTTTCACTAAACTTAGATACCAGAAAATGCCACTATTATACGTCTCTGGCAAATGTGATTGCGCAAGGCAGTTCTGAAAATCAGGTTTCTTTTATTTCTTTGTTTTTATTCTTTGCATTGTTTCCAATTAAAATATCTAGTTTGTCTAATTTGAGCTGGTGTAACTTGAGGTTTACTGGTCGTGTTAGAAATATCTATTCTTTTCTGTCTTTGTGCTGCATTCCGCAATGTCAGCTTTCGATAACAAAAACCGATCTATATTTTGAGAAGTCGTGGAAGCGTTAGAAGGAATGAAATCGATCTCTCTTAAAACAGTGTGATGAAATGAGAAAAATTAGAAAAATTCCAGCTTCTGAAAATGCATTCTCAGCATCAGAGCTGTCTGGAATTATAAGTAGGCTTTTCCAGAAACTTCAGCGATAGGTATCATATCATCCTAGTACGGTTGATGTAATATGATTTTAGCATACGAATAAAAGTTTAAAAAGGGGCTGTGTTTTGTGCGATGTTTGTGAAGAAATGTTCTCGATGGCGACGCAGTTCTCTCGGGTACACTCCGGTACACGGAAACGTGCGGAAAAAAAAAAAATATAAAATAAAATATTATTAACATTAAATGTTTTAATAGTTTAAAAATAAAACATTGGACATGGAAAACTACTGGTTGGGTGGTTTTGTTATCGCAGAGCAAGTGGAGAGTCATGCTAATGTAACGTCATGTTCTATAAATAGTTCGTTTATATAGCTCCATGTAAGTGCTTGCTTTGCTCATATTCTACGCTTTCACGCCATTTGTGGGGGGGGGTTACTTTGTCTACTGTTTAGCCTTCTGCTTAACGTGAGTTGAGGAAACATCTACCTACAGCATTCCGCTCAAAACTTCATTACTGATAGTTAACTGGAGAAACGTTTTGAAATTTTACTGAGATATTTCCATTCAAACAGAACCAAATGTATGTGCCTTTGAGTAGCATGAATAAAAAACCAAATGTCAGTTAATGACAAGTTGATCAACACAAACTTTGTATTTATATGCAGCATTCTGCAAGGATATACCGCGAAGTTTTTTTACTGCTAGAAATATACCTGTACAATTGTTCCTCGTATTTTCTCAAAAATTAGTTCTAAAACCTTTAATTAAAACATGAAATAGTTATTTAATGTACTTCAAAACAACTGAAAGTACGTACAGAAGGCGCAAAAAGAAACCGGCACTTGCTTGTTCCGTACACCGCATTCCTTCCCTTTTTGGGGTTCCTTATTAGTAGTTAAATAAGGAGAGAGCTGGCGCAATGGAACGTGAGCATACACAGTAAAGATAGGGAATACAAGGGCGGTGTATACCCTAGCGTGAGCATACATGGTAAACATAAGGAATTCAAGGAGGAGGGGAGTATCTAACCTATGGTCAGGGTATTAAGGGTATTTAACAGTCCTTGTGGATGCTTTTCCAAGGCCGTTTGCATTGTTTTTTCAGTTCTGTTATGGGTTTTCTAAGAATTGTAAGATGTTTTATATATTATTCTAAAATTTTAAATTTTAAAACTATGGAAACTGGCCGTTTAAGCTTACGCCTATATGTTTTATCGATTGTTTGTACTGCAGGGGTGCTGTCTGAAGACCTTTTTTTATTATTTTGCAGCATTTTGCTCTGCTTCTTGAATGTGTACGGAACATTCATAACACTTCTTGTGGTTTTTCGGGTGCTAATACAGAGATTTCGAATGCTTTTTAATGACATTTCATGGAATTTGGAGGATATTTAGACCCCTAGGACAGTTAGTTTCAGGAAACTAAGCAGAAATTTTTTAGTTCCTTTCAAGTGATTTTACGCCAGTTTGTGGGTATTTGGAGCTCTAAAACACAGGTATTTTACGTGTGTTTTCAGTCGTTTTTGCTCATATTTTGCTTTATTTTGCAGTGTTTTTAATGGTTTTTATCACTTTTATAAGCTTTTTGGTGTGTTTTAGTGTTATTTTTTCAGTGATTGTGGTGCTTTCTCATATGTTTTTCAGGATTTTAATGGTGATTTTTAGCGTTGTCAGTGTTGTTTAGTATGCTTTTAATGTCACACCATACCATTTGGGGAGGGGGCTTAGGACTGTAAGACAGTGTAATGATTAGACATTTTGGATACTTTCCATACATCTCGAACAGTTTTGTTGGTATATAACACTCTAAAACTACCATTTTTACCCTTTTCTAGAGTTTTACTAATATTTTACAGTATTTTCGGGTCTTTTCTAATGTTTTTAGCACTTTACAAATATTTTATCATATTCTGAATATATTTCGCAGCATTTTTCTGTGTTTTTTAGTGCTTTATGCTTCCTTACAGATTATTTACGACTTTTAAAGTATTCAGAAATATAGAGTAGTGTTAAACTCTCAGGCATTAGCTATTTCAATGCATATTGAATATATTTTTGGAAAGTCTTTAAGAACTTTATGCAATCAACGATGGTGTACTGGCGACATTTTTGTATACGTTTAGAAGCAGATTAACCGTATTTGAATAGTCTTTTCTTTTCTTAGTTTGCAGTAATTTATCGCATTTAATGGCAGTTTATAACGTTTCTGTAACAATTTTATACATTTCTTGCAGTAATTGATGTCATCGTTTCAGTGTCTCTGAAGTTTTTTTCACACTATTTGTCTCGTTTTATAGCATTTTCATATGTTCCTGGTCAGTTCGATCGCTTTTTAGCGCCCATCCAGTGTTTTTACAGTTTCGTCATATTTTTCACAGTTTGGATCCTTTATGATAATTTCTGTTTGTGTCTCAGTATTTTGCAGTCCTTTATATCCTTTATGCAGGTGCTAACTTGTGAAGCGAAAGGATATGTTTACATGGTTTCAGTCTTTCTGAGGCTGTAAATCTAACATAGCTTATATTTTTGTTTCTCCATCTCTTTATTTGTCTTTTTGTATTTTGTCTTTCTTTTTTAGGCTGACACTAGAAGAAGGGTGTAAGCCTTTGTTGTCGAGGTGTTTATTGTTTTGTGAGCAGCATAATTCTTCGTCTCTTATTGTTTAATAACCTTTTTTCTTCTAATCAAGGTGTGTTTTCGGTACAATAATGATCCCGCTCTGTTTCCTAGTTGATATTGTTGATTTTTTTGTTGAAGCGGTGGACATATTTTCTGATTTCTGGCCAGTCTTTTCAGCTTTTAGTTTTCATATAAAGACATCTAGCAAGTGAGGTTAGGCGTCTCTCCTCTTTTATCTGGGCTTGAGACCAGCATTAGAAATATGCTCAAATGCCAGAGTTCCCGCCACCTCTCATTCTTATTCTTTTCTCTTCGTATGCCTTCGCTATATGCATGGGATTGTTTGCAGTCAAAGCTTCAATTTTTTACTACCACGATAACGATGATGGGCAAGGAATGTAGTTTCTCACATTATACGCTCACAACTTTGTAGTTACCATAAGCATAAGTTGATATTCCATAAGCAGCAATCACTCTTTTATCATCATGAGGCGATAGAGCGATTTTGTTGACTTTTACAGACGAAATATTATGCTGTTGTGACATGATCAAATTCATAGGAGTTATTATTTCGTTGCTTTTAAGACAATTCACATAACTGTCGAATATGATGTACGGCTTAATAGGGCTTTGTTTTATACCTTTAATCTTTTTTATCATTCCTCCATCAATATCGAGAGCATACATCTTTGGTGTCAGTCCGACAAATCGTTGGTTGGTTTTACCGTTAGTTTCATCTTTAAGCTCCCAACACTTTTTTGTTCTGTTTGGAGTGGCACATGTAACGTGCAGGATAATAAGATGTATCCAAATGTTCAAGAAATTGTATTTTGTCGTGGTATATGTCAGCTGTTGTAACTCGATGAACGAAGGAGTCCTCCCAAAACGGTCGGGTCTGCAAGAAGGACCTGGAATTGGAGATCCTGGAGGTTCGGGCTGTGTCTGTACAGATAGTTGCGCTGTCAGGGCACCATCATCAAATATCAATGCGGCAATTGCTGCGCTGCACATCTCGTCCCCCGAAGACTCCTCCCAATAGGTGCCCTTCGCCTCGGTGTTTTTAGTAGGAGGGAATCTAGCTGATGTCTGTGCTCTTAGTCCCAATTGCAAACCGATTCATTCTCTTGGGTTTCTAGAGCACTGAGAAGGTCCGTCATCGCAATAACATCGGGCGGTTTCCCAATTAACAGTTCTGTATTCGTAGCGGCAAATGATTAGTCATTAGCTTTATGAATTCAGATTCTGAAACTTGAGGCCTGAGGTGTTTAATAAATCGAGAGTTCTTTAGAACATATTCTGACTATGATAATTCTTCCCTTATTGAGTACTGCCCGTAGCACAGTTTTGACCTTATTCGCTGTTGTTTGGCGGCATTACAGTACCTATTAATAAAAACATTCTGGAAGAATTCAAAACTATCTTGGGGCGACATAGCTAGATTCACCCAATCTAATGTTGGGTTTTCCAAATTTGTTTTTGTTGTGATGGTCATTTTCAATGAGTCAGGTACCATTTGCAGATGAAAGTATTCTATTAACTGGTCAAGAAATACCAGTGGTGACTCATTCCCGCCTGGGACAAACTTCGATAATGGGAGGCCTCGAAATAAATTTGAGACAGTGTTATTCACAAGGCCCCTCGAACCAAAAGAATTCCCCAAGCTTTCTGAGTACACCGGTGCTCTATGTACATTCTCATGCTCCTCATTTACATTTCCAGCACATCTTAAATTCTCAGGTCTTACATTATCAACTTTACTACTCTGCAATTCACACACACACTGCTATAAACATGGTTTTATACACGCGACTCACTTACCGGGCTGGTTTGGCTTCCTTCTGAGTGATGTTATTCGACATAACATTTAACTTAGAAAGTTTACTATTTACTTCCATTGACAATTCTAGAAATGACTCAGCTAATCTTTTCTTTTCCATTTCGGAGCTATCAATTTTCTGCTCCATTAGATGTTATTTCTCATCCAGTTCGCTGTTTTCTTTAACACTATTTACACTAATAGTTTCTAGTTTGTTATCTATAATCGCAATATTTCCCAAGAGGCTAGTATGAATGAGAGATACTTCCTCTCTATTATTTTCTATGACACTTTCTAAGCTATTTTTCTGTTTTATGATTGCTACATCAAGATGGCCTGTTCTCTTTTACTGTGTTCAGCTTTTAGATGATTTGACTCATCCTTAACTTGCACAGTAATATGCTGAATCCTACGGGCTGCCTCCTGCTGATATTGTCCCCATTCTAACTTCTGCGTTTCAAAGCTACCTTGAACCTGATTAACTATTTCCTCTTTCATTTTTTTCAAACCCTCACTTTGATATTTTTTTCTTTTTTGTATTTCTTTTAGACCTAATACATGATTATTATTGTTTTGTATTTCTTGTAAACCTAAGACCTGTTTCTTTTGAATTTCGTCTTTTATTTCTTTCAAACCTTCAGTTTGATGTGTTTTCTGTTCGTCCAATTTGGACACTAGCATTTGCAATTTCTGCCCTATATTCTGAGGAATCTGTTCTGACGGCTGTACAATGTTTACACTTATACACTCACAATCATTTGTTTCCCTCTGAACTGCTACCTGCTCTAGCTGTTCCTGGGTCCTTTGTTCGTTCAACAACCTCGAACTGTCAGCTGATATTTCTAAGCCTGACAAAGTTGTAATTTCTGTCTTGATTTCACCCTGATAATCATTTACACTATAATTAGAGTCTTCCCCTATCAGTTATTGACCCCACTGAACTAGACATTCTTCTAGCTATTGTTTTCTTGTTTCGTAATAACATAAATAAATCCCTAACCCTGAAATAATTTATATATATATATGTTTGTCTGGCCCTCCTTTTCTTCCTTTGGTTGTTGTTTCTCGATGTTACTGGCACTTAGCATTTAGCACTATGATGTTCTGGGTGTCCTGAAGGTTTACATTGCAGTTGCTGCTTATTTTTTACGTATTGCTGCCGTCTCCCTTTTCCTTCCGATGCGTATTTTTTTCTTTATTTTAATTTCTTTGTTGTTGTGTTGTGTAAACATGTTGTCTCATCATCGTCCCGTTTTCTTTACATCTCACCAGCCACTTTGTAAACTAAGTATGTTCCGTTCTCCTCTGTGTGTATTAATGAGTATGTGTGTGTGTGCAATCCCCTACCTAATTAATTATAGCTTGTCTCTCTCCCCACGTACCTGGTATAGAGATATGCTATGGTCCTTGGCTCAATTCAAAATCTCGGTCGGCGTGACTCGCTCAGAGTGGTATAACAACGGGTAGGTAGGAGATATATTATAAATGTGACAACACACTTCTTTTAACCCGATAAACTATATTTATTTGTCGCAAAAACATCGAAATATTGCGACAAGCACCTTTGCCTATATATTAATATCGTTTTACTTTGTTTCACTGAACACTTCTGCACTTTTACAATATCACCTCGCAACATAATTCAGAATACTTCCCATCGTTCTAATCCTTTCTGGTGACACGGGTCGCGGATCACCCCGACATGAGCATGACAAACTGTGTGTTTAAGTGCACCAGAACTGCTCTTATATAGTACATTATGGTATCATGGCGGCTTTATTCCTACTGGATAAAAATCCCGTGAACTTGGCGTCTATGTGTCCGATAATGCAGTTCATATTGCCATAATGCGCTATAAATATCTCGTGACTACGTTTATACGATGAGAAAAAACTAGTTTCTGGTAGAGAAGAGACTTCCCCCAGCTCGCCTTCACTTGTTGCTCTATTGCACTCACACACATAAAGGAGTAAGTGTCTTTTACGAACTTCCAACAATAACAAAGAATTTTCCCCTCATGCAGCGACCAAGTTTCATAAAAATATTAATCTGATCTTGCTTCAAGCTAACTTTCTACACATATGGGGAGATACTACATTTGTACGTTAAATAATAACCAATAATTAATAATTATAGTAATATCAATAATACTAATAATAATGATAGTAATAATAGTAATATTAATAATAATAATAATAATAATAATAATAATAATAATAATTATGATGATGATGATAATGAAGAGATAAAATAGCTCTCTGATCATCGTATAGAATTCCTTATTCAAAATGAAACCTCTCCGTCGAAGAGTTCTTAAAGACGGCAGAGGAGGCTATTGCTTAATCAACTCCACATAGCCATACTTGCACAGCATAGCTTCAATTTTAATGCTGTCTGAATTGTTGCGTTCGACCAAGCTGTTAATTTGGCTGTTAAAAAGTGAACTTGATCATCGCCAAATTTTTTTTTCTTTACTTCTTAGTTTTTGTCTATGAATAAAATCAATATGCTTATTACATTTACTTTTCAGCATGCGGTTCTGCTTGTCATATTTTTTATACACTCCTGGCTTATCCTGAAGTTGTTTAATCTTTGAGCTATCATCACATAAATCCCCATCAGAAATGGTTGGTTCTGCTTTGACCAGCCAGGTAATGAGTAAATGTCATTGAAATAATTTCAAATGTTCACAGGTGTTCACTTTCGCGGGTGGGGGGGGGGAGGGAGGGGGACGAGAAGGTTTTCGCTGTTTCAGGCTTTTTTATCGCTGTTCAAGTTATCTGTTGGGAAAAGTGGTCGGAATTGCTTTCATTTCAGGGCTCGCTTTACATCTTCTCTGGGTTTCTCCCACATATCTGCTTCAGAGTGAGCGTATAAAAGAAAACAAGTTGTACACAATGATATGAAGTCCTGATTTTCTCAGCTGATGCTCGTGTTTTGACAGTTAATACAGCTCAAGACTAAATCAGCAAAAGTACACTGGTATTGCATATTTTAAATTGTTGGATACTTTAATATATACAACATATATTAGGTTAAATGTGGGAATAGGATTATCTGCTTAACATTCATTGCGTCTAAAAACAATAAAAAACACAGAATTATTGGAAAAAACTGCACAGACTTTAACTTATCAGACATGTTTTACTTCTGTGCTAACAATTTTCTAACATAATGACGTACAGGTTTTTCCACACCAGTGACACAGTGCCATTTACAAATTAGCTAAGCCAGTTCACTATTCACAAAAACTAAATCAAGAGCAAAAAATCACATGAATAAATAGGTATTATAGTTACACGTTTCTTTTTATGTGAACAAATTCAGGATATTTTAAGGCTAAAGTAAGGGTAATAATCAGAAATATGTTTAATGCACAAATATTTTCTCCTCTGCATAATTTCGTGCTTTTATATATTCACTAAGTTAGTTTTTGGAGAGATATAAGGAGAGATCTCGTATGTGATTTCCTAGGCAAATCATCAATTTTATACTTTAGAAAAATTTGCTTATGGCAGACGTTATAACTAGGAAATAAAATATATGATGTCAAATGAAATTCACAGTTTTACTGAAGCCTACAACAAAACCACTGATAACTTTTATTCATTACATATTCATTTGACATATCTTTGTTAAATATAAACTGATTGAAGGAATTTTATGTCTATAGCTGTGATATTCTTAGGTATGATCTTAATTTAGGATCTATCCGAAACTAGTTGCGGAAACATTCACAAAATTCTACCTTTAAGTACCATAAACATATATCTGAATTACGTACCATCTTTTATATTAAAATAAACACCTTGAATTTGTGTATAAGGTACTGTATGTGAGTATTCTTTCTTCAAGCGGTATTCTTACAGCATGCTAATTTAGAGCTGAAATATTTGTCACAGCTTTTGTGCTAAAAACCTTGGCTGTGTTGTACGTTATGGTGGAACGTTACATATGATTTAACAATGTGTGGTGCAACTGTTTGGCAGTCAATGTCTTTACCTTCCTGTCACGGTGTGAACAGAATTGGTTCCTCGGCATTAAGACCACCATATCTTTTTCTAAGTCAAAAATGTAGGTATGTCAAAAATGACACCTCTGTTATGTTAGTGAAGTATATGCATACGATGTTTTGGGAAAATCGATTTTTAAATAATATGACAGCCAATTTAAGAAAAACCCTACATAGCTTTTAACACGTACTTCGTGTTTTGAGAAGACGATTTTCTGTACTGTTAAGCTAGAGTCTTCAAATCTTTTTATGCTTCCAGTAACATCCCTAAATATAAGGTGAATAAATATCACACAAATAAAATAATTAGCTGTTAAGGTATTAGGAAGTGATACTTTTGAGGACTATGATCCTTTCAAGGTTTGAAATATTTGAAAGTGATTGTAGGGTGCTTTTAAAATCGATGTTGTGAGACAAGAGTTATACAATTTAATATTACAAACCTGTACTACTTATGTGGAAATAACAGAACAGCAGAATAAATACTTGAAGGGAGATTTTAGAAGAAGGTATAAAAATTAATATAGGTCATTGCAGAAAAAAAATCTGCTAAAAAGTAGCAAGAGTACCAGAAAGGAACGAAGAGGATCAAGAATAGCTATAGTGCTATTGAGTTTTGTTGGATAATATAGAGTAAAATATAAGGTATGCATGATTAGTTACTAAAATGCATGTTTTTTCATTACAGTTTAGCCTCTGAAATACTCCCATTTATCATAAAATATGTTCTACAGATCGTAGCTTTTATGATAAAATTTTCAACCGCTTCAAGTTAAATCTATTTATTATATCATACCAGGTAAGTTAACTGCCCCTTATTCTCGAGTTTTATGTAATCCGCATTGTAAACCCCAACTTAAAAGCATTGACCCCCATTACTAGGTTCTGCCCACGTATTTAACATGGGTGTTAAATACCTGATGAAATTAATACTAGTATAGATGTTATCGCATCACCTTTCAATATACTGGTAATTAGATAGCTGACGTTTGCACGAATGCAAAGGTTCACTGGGACCAGCGAATACTACATGTTAAATGGAATGTTGATCTCTAAAGTTACTGGGTACCTGAGTTGGAACGAGTGCAGGACTCCAAAGAGATGTATTTGCTGTGAAGGTGGTTCAAATCCCCTGTACGTACCTACTAATTATTTTACCGTGTAATATTCACAAATTGCTATAATTCATCTGAAAGTGGATATTATTTTCATTTTCGTTGTTTTATTGCAGTTTTATGGAATTGTTTGATGCTTCTTTATCGGCAACCTACAAGTAGGTAGTTGTTTTAACATAACTATAGGTAGGTGCAATTGAAATAAGGATCATCTATATCTAGGAACACATTTGAACACAGAAAACAAGGAAATACATAATCAAAATTTAACACGAAGTTAAACACAAGTTTGCAGACATAGAATTATTGGGTCATTAGAAATATGGTTTCATATTCGTGTCATTTGTGGAGCTGGAATGACCCTTTTTCTATTCCTGGAACACGATTCCCCTAATGAAGCTATCTGACTCCCTTACTACGGCGAGAAATCGCCTCCATAAGCTGACATCTATCATCAAAAGACAGCAAGGAAATAGACTTGCCTGAACAGCACCGCAACAGTCGAATGGGGTTTGCACTTGAATACTTGGTCAAATCAGACCGATTTTGGCAGCTAGTGATTTTCTCAAATGAAAAGGTTTTTTTGCGCTGATGAGGATGAGCGAATGTAGGTTTTTGTGGCGACCAGACCCGACTATGTTCCAGAACAAATGGTTACTAAGAAAAAAAGTAGCCACATAAATGTGGGATTTTAGATTTGCTGGTTCACGAAACATACTGATTTCTGCCTACTCCACAGTTCTATTCTCCATCAGATCAAACCTCATCCGCGCCGTAAATTTAGGCATTATACCAATAGCAAAATGTTCTACCGGACGCACGTAGAACAATTCTGCAAACTCCATACATCTCCAGAACCTGCTTATATTTATGTAAATTTCGAAACATGCATTTTCTCTGTACTCCCGATTAACGACGCCAAAAATCGGTCTCCACCATTTTGAAAGGAGACACGTTACCTAATCTCGCTTCCAGTTAAGGAAGGTGGCTATACCTATTAGCGGAGGAGTTGGCAACCCCAAAATAGGTATGCTCTATTGGTTTGATATAGAACTTTCTCCTGTATCAGCTACTAAAATAAAAACATGACGCAATAAGATACCCTATAAATGGTAAGGAATGCGGTGTACGGAACAAGACAGTGTCGGTTTCTCTCTGTGCCTTGTGTACAACATATACGCCAGGCGCTATGGCATCGCCACCTCGCGAGTTTTCGTGCTTGGTTTAGCCTTTTAAGAACGTTTTTATCCTTTACTGGACGTTTTAATATTGTTACTTAAATGGCAAAGCTATTATGCATGCTGAAGATGTAGTTCAAGCAAACGTTGCAATAAACCGTTGTTTAATAATATGCCCGTTTTGACTGTACGTGTCCAACGTGGATGAGGCGTGTCCCTAAAGTTTTGCTAATTTTTGGTAGTCAACCCCTGCTCTAAGTACAAGATTCCGCCATTTTCTTTTTAGCTGACGTTGATGGTGTACTGATATGATAGGTCCATATTTTCCCGAGGCGTTTACTGAAATAAGTTGCTATCTGTATAGTCACATAAATTTTTTTTAAAATCGGCTGGAAACCAGAACTCGTTCTTAGTAAATAGTCCTGCGTTTTTGAAGTGTACTTTAACGAGGAATACGTTCTGTCCCTTAAACCGCTTTCCTCTGAATTTTGCGCATTCCTCTCTCTAAGAACGTCAAGCAATACGTTGAAGTATGCGCAAAACTAGGAACGGCGGAAATGCCGTGTGATGGGTGGCCTACCCTCCAAAGTACTAAGGGGTGGCTGACTCACCTGGTTATGTGGAAAATGTGGGCCTCCAAAACATTTTGGAAACTTTTAATCTGCAGCGGCGATCCCCCACTGTATTATATAGGTAGGCAAATAACACGTTATTCAGCAAATTTTATTTGTTTGTGAGTTTTTAATCTATTTCTGTGACGTGTTTACTAATCTGTATCACTTCCTTAAGTATGCTGCATGTTGTTATTAAACCTAGGATTCATATGAGAATGCAGGCTTGCCCCGTTCAGAAATGTACTGTCCATATATAAAATGCTTATTCAACCATTATATTAAAGTGTAATAAATATTTGACTAGAAATGGCTTAAAATTAGGTTACATTCATTATGCAGGAACTATATTCAGCTGTTCATATTATACGTTAATAATGACATCTTGCAGAATTACAAACAAATATTAATGCAGACAATTTTTTCTCGCAAACATATCATATCACTCATACAGAAGTTACAGATTTACTTGGTGGTCTACAGGATTTCAGAAGTTATAATTTAGGTATATGTTTTCTTTCTTCTGGAATTTTTATAGTAATCATAAATCCTAGACCCAGTTATTGTACTGAAAATGGATACTAATAACACACATTTTAAAACTAATCAATTCATTAATTTTATATGTAGTGGCTAGGAAAGTAAGTTATGAATATTAATAGATAATATATTTGGCCCCTACATCCTAATCTCGTTTATAAGCAGAGGATTAAGAACACAGAGTTACCGAGATCAGACAAAACGATTTTGCACATTTTTAGAGCTAAAATCTTGAAACTTTGCCTGCTGTCTTTAACTGTCGAAATAACATTTGTATAAATCTCATCTCCGTTGAATGATTGGTTCCTAAGATGTTAAAAATGTATACATTTCACCTCAGTGTGGCTAGAGTTAAAAAAAATCCTTGAAATTGTTTGCATTAGTATTTAAAGGATTTTATATATGCTCTTGCAGATTACATAAAATTTGGTCATGGGATATCCCAAACGCTAAATTGCTATGAAAAAATATAACTAATCATTCATACCTTATATTTTACTCTATATTATCCATTAAAAATCAATAGCACTGTAGCTGTTCTTGATCCTCTCCATTCCTTTTTGGTACTCTTGACCCTTTTTAGCGGATCTTTTTTTTCTACGATGACTTGTATTAATTTTTATACCTTCTTTAAAATCTCTCTTCAAGAGTATTTTTTTTTTGCAGTTCTATTATTTTCACATGAGTGGTGCAGGCTTGCAGTATTAAAATGTTTAATTTTTGATTCACTACATAGATTTTAAAAGCATTCTGCAATCACTTTAAAAATTTCAAATTTTGCAAGAATCATAGTTCTCAAAAATATTATCTTTTGATACCTTAAGCAATTATTATTTAATTAGTGTGGTATTTATACACCTTGTATTTAGGGATTCTACTGGCAACATTCAAGATTTGATGACTCTAGCCCAACAGTATGGAAAATCGTCTTCTCAGATAAAGAAGTTCGTGTTAAAAGCTGTATAGGGCATTGTAAAATGGTTGTCATTCTTATTGAAAATCAATTTTCCCTTAAAGGCGACTGTACATGCTTCACAAACGTATCGGAAGCGTCATTATATACACATACATACATACATACATACATACATACACACATACCTACCTACCTACCTACCCACCTACCTACCTACCTACCCACCTACCTACCTACCTACTTACCCACCTACCCACCTACCTACCCACCTACAGACCCACCTACCTACCCACCTACCTACCTACCTACCTACCCACCTACCTACCTACCTACCTACCTACCTACCTACCTACCTACCCACCTACCCACCTACCCACCTACCCACCTACCTACCCACCTACCTACCCACCTACCTACCTACCCACCTACCTACCTACCCACCCACCTACCTACCTACCTACCTACCTACCTACCCACCTACCTACCTACCCACCCACCCACCCACCTACCTACCTACCTACCTACCTACCTACCTACCCACCACCTACCCACCTACCTACCCACCCACCTACCCACCCACCCACCCACCCACCCACCTACCTACCTACCTACCCACCTACCTACCTACCTACCTACCCACCTACCTACCTACCTACCTACCCACCTACCTACCTACCTACCCACCTACCTACCTACCTACCTACCCACCTACCTACCCACACACCTACCCACCCACCTACCTACCTACCCACCCACCTACCCACCTACCCACCCACCTACCCACCTACCCACCCACCTACCCACCCACCTACCCACACACCTACCCACCTACCTACCCACCCACCTACCCACCCACCTACCTACCCACCCACCTACCTACCTACCTACCTACCCACCTACCTACCCACCTACCTACCTACCCACCTACCTACCTACCTACCTACCCACATACCTACCTACCTACCTACCTACCTACCTACCTACCCACCCACCTACCCACCCACCCACCCACCGAACCACCCACCCACCGACCCACCCACCGACCCACCCACCCACCCACCTACCCACCTACCCACCTACCTACCCACCCACCCACCCACCCACCGACCCACCCACCCACCTACCCACCTACCTACCTACCTACCTACCTACCCACCGACCCACAAACCCACCCACCCACCTACCCACCTACCTACCTACCTACCCACCTACCTACCTACCTACCTACCTACCCACCCACCTACCTACCTACCTACCTACCTACCTACCTACCCACCTACCTACCTACCTACCCACCTACCTACCTACCTACCTACCTACCCACCCACCTACCTACCTACCCACCTACCCACCTACCTACCTACCCACCTACCTACCTACCTACCTACCTACCTACCTACCCACCTACCCACCTACCCACCTACCCACCTACCCACCTACCCACCTACCCACCTACCCACCTACCCACCTACCTACCTACCTACCCACCTACCCACCTACCCACCTACCCACACACCCAACTACCCACCCACCTACCCACCTACCCACCTACCCACCTACCCACCTACCCACCCACCCACACACCCACCCACCTACCCACCCACCTACCCACCCACCTACCCACCTACCCACCCACCCACCTACCCACCTACCTACCCACCTACCCACCTACCTACCTACCTACCTAGCTACTTACCTACCTACCTACCTACCTACTTACCCACCTACCCACCTACCTACCCACCTACAGACCCACCTACCTACCCACCTACCTACCCACCTACCTACCAACTACCTACCTACCTACCTACCCACCTACCCACCTACCCACCTACCTACCCACCTACCCACCCACCTACCCACCTACCCACCTACCTACCCACCTACCCACCTACCTACCCACCTACCTACCTACCCACCTACCCACCTACCCACCTACCTACCTACCTACCTACCCACCCACCTACCTACCTACCTACCTACCTACCTACCAGTTTGGCTCTAGCAAAGGTCTGGTGGTCTTAATGGAGGGGAGTCAACTCTCTCCATAGTGTGGCTGGAAAGGTAAATGTTATTGACTGTCAAACAGTTGCACTAAACCATTTTTGTTTTCTTTTCTTTGTTTTTCAAGTGGTAGGTGAAACGGAGAGAGGAAGAGCCAGTAGAAAATTCGGGATCAAGGGCCGGTTACAGTATAATTTTTTATTTAATTTTATTTATATCTCTCGCCTTTCTTTGTTTTACCTGTTGTACATTTTAGGGAATTTTGTTCTTAACTTTTGTTGTTTTTTTAATTTTGTAGAATGAGTATTCCTCACAATAGCGGGTAGCTTATGCCAACAATATTTTCCTTCGGTTTCTTAATATTTAGGTGACATTCAATTGAGGGACCAACAACATTATTTTGTAACCTCAAACCGAGAGATAAAGGGAGATATCGTCGTAAATCCGGATTCCGTCAACTTCCATCTTTTTTGACTCAAGAAGCCGTACCAGGCGCCAGAGTTTTTCTGCTGTCGTTATGGTCTCGTTTAACACCTCATAAGCCCTCTCCTGCCAATCAGTTGGAATATACTTACAAAATAAATTCTGCCAGATAATGTTCCATCCCCGAGTGTGCTTATCTTCAATCCTAGGTGCAAGCGGAGCATGAGTCAACAGACGGTAGTGGTTCCGTGTTTTCCCGAAAGTTGTGATCTCCGTGCTTGTGTCCAGAAGGTGCTTCAAATGTGTGCCGATGGGTTTAAAGCCAGGGAGTACCGTATGAGGATCCTGCAATTGATCCTTCCAGAATGCTCTATCGTTTGAAGATCCATTACCATAGAGTGACCGAATGGTACATTTTCCCAATAATGCCAGATTTTTCTTTGTGATGTCCACTAATCGATATACACCTTTGGATCAGGGCAGTCGTTGTTGAGGTTTGTTCACCCGGTGTGGTATGTAAAACAAATACATCGTTCCACCATAACGTACAACACAGAAAAGTATTTAGTAAAGAAGCTGTAACAAATATTTCAGCTTTAAATTAGCATGCAGTAAGAACACATATATACAATAACTTATACACAAATTCAAGGTATTTGTTTTATAATAGATGGCAGGTAATTCAGATATATGTTTGTTTTACTTAAAGGTAAATTTATGTTAAAGTTTCAGCAACATGTTTCAGAGATAGCAAAATTAGGATCGTACGTAAGTTCTGCTCAGAAGGAAATATTTGTACATTAAAGACATTTCCTGATTTTTTACTTTACTTTAGCATTAAAATATCGTCACATTGTACTCATGAGGAAAACATTTTAGCCGTTTTATTTTTAATTGAGAACTTTTTTTCTTTTTGGTGTGAACTGGTTTATCTAATTTTTAATACCAATGTGTCACTCGTGTGGAAAAACCCTTAGGGCAGTATGTTAAAATATTTATTAGCACAGCAGTAAAATAAGTCTGATAAAGAGTGTGTGAAGCCTAATTTCAAGTAAATCTGTGTCTTTGTATGTGCATATACTTAATGGTTGCCAAACAGGTGATAATGCTCCAGCTTCCTATTCTCACGTTTAACCTAATATCATATGTTATATTTGTTTAAATATCCAACCATTTAGAATATACAATACCAGTTTACTTTCGCTGATTACGCTTGAGTTGCGTTGTCTGTGAAAATATGAGCATCTGCTGAGAAAATGCACGACTTCATGCCATTTTAGATAACTTATTTTATCTTTTATATGCTCTTTTTGAAGCAGATATGTGGGAGAAAACTAAAGAAGATGAAAACGAACTCTGATGTGCAGTGCAATTCTGCCCTCCCTCACAGAAAACCAGTACCAGAACGTTTACTGGTCAAACTCCAATCAACCATTTCTAAGATGAAACAGTTGCAGCATACGCTAGAATTGTATAAATAAGTGTGACAAGCACTTGTTGCAGAACCGCATGATTGAAATTAGATGTAATAAGTACAGGAACGATATTATACATAAACAAAAACTAAGAAGAAACAATAAACGATTTTTAGTTACCAAGTTCACTTTTAGCAGATATATTAACAACTTGGTTGAACACAACAAATAGAGCGCATTAAAATGGAAGTTTTCTTGTGGAAGTCTGGTTATGAGGAGACGATAAAACAATATTATACTGTGCCATCTTTAAGAACCCTTCGAAGAAGGATCTAGAAACTTCCTTTCCATCAGGAGTTTTATACGATGTCTTTAAGTGTTTAAGAGTGACAACTGCTTTTTTAGATCTAACTAAGAAAGGCAACGTGTTCTCTTGCTCGAATAGATGAGTATTGTCCCATAAAAGGAATTTTATATCTTAAGCAAATAATTTATAGGGTCATCACTTTACCAGATCATGCTGGCCAAATAAATCATGCTTTGGTCTTTATGTTGGATGGAATATCCAGAAGACGATGGTATAGAGTATAAAGGCATCATTAATGTAATATTTGCCAATCTGATACTATTGGCCTGGCAATTGTGTCAGATATGGTGTCATAAAATCAAGGATTTGGGAGGAATGTGAATGTTAAAGCTGGCTGTTATTATCAAACCACATATACATTTTTACCCTCAGTTCAAAATGATAAAAATATCGATGTAGTTTCTGTGGAGTATATATGGTTAAAAACACAAATCAGTTGTTTTAAAAATCAGGTAATTAAATTCCTGTCTATTGTAAACGTCTTTTGTTTGTCTTCCAATTACATACGGCTTTCCCATCTTAAGGATATTGAAACACACCAAAAATGTACATTTAACTTAGCCCCAAACTAAATGAGGATGACTTGAAGGTTAAGTATTTCCAAAAATTGGAAGTACCTACCTCTACTAATGTAATTAGAAATGCAGTTAGGAGCAGCTTGAAGTTTCCAGCAGAGGAGGATAACAGGACTGAATATTTAACAGCTGCATGGTTTATAGAGCTGGTGGTAAAATGATTTGCCATTTTTACCTCCCGCAGCCCAACTACGGCTTTAAGTAGATACGCAGAGCCCCATCATATACGAGGAGAGTATATTCTTTTTGGAAAGATTTTCTGTCAGTTTTCCCACACTTAAAATAGGGAAGAAAGGTTTTGGAGCCCAGAGCAACCTGGTGTTAAAATATGTGCAATATCAATATTGCAGCTGCAGAATATGTTGCTGCATGATTTAACTTTACCTTTGTTTTAACCTGATTTACCCAAGATTCCTTGGACCTTTTTTATCTGCACAGGGCGAAGCAAACGGTTCCAACTGCATTACAATTTAAACAGAACTTAAAGCTTATTTCACTCTCCCAGTGCATGAAAGGTGTACCTAAGTAAAGGACATTTTATTGAGGATGACGGGGAAACATGACAGGTATTCTTGAATGTGTAAAGCATGCTGTCCCTTCCAAGAAATAAATGGACCAGTTATTCCAGAAGACTTTGTGTTAAGAAGTTAACAATGAACTTCAAGTGAAATAAATAGCAATTATTGCCTATTGCGGGCGTCCCCAAAGTCTACTTCTTCAGAGATACTGTACCGCACTACAAAGGCATTGGCATCAGTTGGCGGTAGAGGAAAGGGTCGCAGTGTTGCACTGTAAATAGGTACCTGCCACAGGTATGAGTGAATTTAGTAGGGAAATTATGACAAAAGAGTATCCAAATCTACTTTACTGTCACATTCGATCACTTTTAACTGCGTACATAGATTTGCATCTGCTATCCGCGATCATGAATGCGATTTTACTGTTTTCAGTTTTGAAAAATTCTTCAGTTCCTGGAGTTGTGTTGCACATTCCATCCCACGATTATGAATTATACACTTTTACTCATTATCACATTTCTACATTCCCAAGAAAATATTAATCTTCCATTTAGAATACCCTTCTAATGTATATAAAACAGATGAATTGATTAAATTATATTCGTATACAGCATTTAATGATAATTATGGTAATGTAAATAAATATGATGATAATAATTATAATAGGAATAGTAGATTACTGCTGCTGCCACCACTACTAGACTACTACTACTACTACTACTACTACTACTACTACTACTACTACTACTACTACTACTGCTGCTGCTACTACTACTACTACTATTAATAATAATAATAATAATAATAATAATAATAATAATAATAATAATAGTGGTAATAATAATCATAATATATTATTAGGTATGATAGTCACTCTGCTTACAAATTAATGATTCAGTTCGGTAAAATTACATGCCCGTAATGTTCGCGTGCTCTTTGTGACACTCAATATAGGGTTTCAGTGTTATATTAGCCTTCTATACCCTTGGAAAAAAGGCACCTTACATTGTCGTCAGAAGCAGTACCTACAGAAAAAGTGTTCCTTCCATTCGTCCTTAAATGTGCGCACACGTTTCCGTGGATTCTTATTATGATTTGAAGCAGCCATTTCAGTTCGACAGACAGTCCACAACTGCACGTCTCAGGAAAAGGGTAAATGGACTCTAGCGTTACATCATAGCCCACACCGTCACCCCTACATTCAGGGGCTGTATTTGCGAGTGTAGCTTTGGAGCCGACTGGCCTATTGGCTACCTTTTTAGATGTATCATGCAAACCACAAACTCTGCGAGAAATGTATTATGAGTTTAAGGTGGTTTGAAATCCTCTGGGCTACCCTATGAGAGACTGACTAAACTAAAATGCTTCACTATGATTTGCTAATGAGCTCACTTTCAAAATTACTTTTCTAGTATAAGAAGTATTTTCTAATTACATAGATATTGCAAAATCTCAAAATGTGAGCTTAGCACAGTATTTTTGGAATAAAGTTAGAAATGGAGTTAATGCATCTTGACTGTCATGATTTGCAAAAAAAAATTGTTGAGCAGATACATTGCTTTGAGATTAAAAATCGCCTCGAAAATAAAGAAAATTAAAAGTATTTTTAATACATAGCAGCACAATCTTGTTTAATTTGAATATCATTATTGATATGTAGATTACTGGAGTATGATGAAATTGGGATAATATGTACTGTACTGCTAGTTTACAAGTGGTAAAATTATAGTTGATAATGTAAATCTTCATTTCATGTTTTTGGTAAAATTTCAATATATATGTTTCTATCACTTATTCTTTTGTCTAAAGCTTGTGTAGTAGTATATTAAATACTTCAGTGATTTGATGTGGGCGAGGTAATGAATTTTTTCTTCTTTGTTCATGTAATAAATTATTCCTTCTTATTTGTATTAGATTAGATTAGAAAGCATTCTGTAGCTTCGTTTTGGCCAGCAAGCCACTGAACATAGAAATTGTCAATGCATATACATTGTATAGTATGTTTATATATTACGAAAAAGACAATGTATAAACTCTAGTGCTAAAAACAGGGGTTACACAAACAACATAATAGACATATAATCACATCATTTGGCTTTTGAGGCCTGTACATCACTGCACTGTACTTCATGTGTTCCATAAAAGCACATGCAGGTACTTCTTTATTTGAATGCACATATAAACAAAGAGTATAAAACATATTGTTTAAATGTATAAATAAATATCTTTTTATTATGTAACAGTGATGAAATGCCAATTGATGGTTTTTATAATTATCGCCATAATAGTTACTACTAGTAATTATAGAAAACTAAAATATGATTATTGTATTATGTACCTACACTCCTAATTGCATACATATCACAATTTACAATACATATTTACAAATATGTAACAGTATTTACAATGCAAAAATGCACTAATTTATAATTATATACTAAGGTTTAAAGTAGCATAGGACCTTGTGTCATTGCTAAATACTAAAAAAAATAATCTGGCGCATTCGTGCAAGTCTAAGTACCTATACAGCAGTTTAATTTGTGTATAAATCACACACCAATATGCACAAAATGCAATACGGAACTTATTTTAAAATGCTTTTTTTTTTTTTTTTTTTTTTTAATCCGAAGACCTCAAAATATTTATTTCCAGTGAAACCTCGACATCGAATTTTCGGGTGGAATACAATATTTTCTCTAACCACTACATACATTTACGTACACGTCTAAGTACTGAAGAAGGTAAAAAAGATTAATAAACTATTTATCAAATTTACTTCCTCTACCGCCAACTTGCTATAGGTAAGAGGATGTGTTGTATTCAACTAAACACTCCACATGAATATTTGATTGAAGATATACGTATCGAGGCCCCAGCTAAAACTTAAAATGACGTTTTTTTTAAAAGAGTATCTCTGAACAGTATAACTCAAAAAATCTAGATACCAATTTTGGTGTTTGACTTCTACATTTTACAAGGATGCGAGGCAAAGATTTTTAAGAAACCTCCCATCCCAAACTATCCCTTAGACAGAAAATTATTCGAACATTTATTTTCTTAAAAATGACTAGGGATATGTTTTAAAACACTATAATAAATAATTAAGTTATAATACATTTTTATAACAAATAGAATACATAGGTCTACCCTGAAGTTTCGGGGAATGGCTTCTGTGGTGCAGTTTATTTTCAATTGGCAGACCGTAATAGAATGTAGAGGCATACACTTCATGTCCATTTTCTTTATTCCTTAGTTATTATTGGTATGTACGTTCAAATACATCGTGTGCTTTTCCCAAGTTCGCAATCACTGTTCGTATCTTTCCTCGTATTCATGCAAAGAGAAAGGAATTTCAGTCATCAGATTACGACCGCTTTTAAAAATTGTTTAACACTAAGTGTACTGTAATTCCTTAACCCTGTTGTGCCTACAGGTACCATGCAATCAAATAAGTTTTAAAATGTTTGTCTCGATTGATATACGTCTTGAAGAATAAAGTTTTGTGGAAAATGCTTTGTTGAAGTATCGAGAGAGAAGGCCATTTGAATGAAACGCATATATAAGGTTTTATTATACAGTGTTATTCTTTTCGGGCGGCACTGTGGCCGAGGGGTTAAACCTAGGTGACCTAGGATCGGTTCCAGAGGGCCGTATATAAAAGTTGCAGGGGGTGAAGCGGTGTTCTGGAGGGTTTTCTCCAGATTCTCTACTTTCTTCTGCCATTCGTTTCACCAATTGCTCCATCATCTTTCCTTTTATCCCTCTCATTGTCATTTCATATCATCCACTATCTCTGTTTCATACCAGGCTGATCATCCATCTGGCTTCCAGTTCTGATCTAGAGCCTCTGCTCCTCTGAGGCGCCTGACTGCTGGCGCTGGCTTGTAATTCCTGTGGGGGGGACAAGCCCTTCAAACGAGGAGGGTAAACAGAGAAACAGTAATAAGAAAAGTTGCTCATTGCATTTAGAAATCATCCGATCGATTCTCGAAGTGATACGCCTGGGATGTAAACCTGAAGTTTTTTTTACCGTTTTTCCTTAAATTGCATCGCAAAGAGCTATTTTTGTAGCGCAGTTTTTCAAAAATATTTCATAAATTTTTTCTAAAATAGGGAATTAGTAATAACCTGTGGTGATGCGTGGTGAAAACAGAAGTTTATTTGTTTATGAAACGTTAATTTTAATATTTCCGGAGTTTGGCCTTCTTATGAAAATTTTAGAGACACGATAGAAAAATTACTTATAGGAGTAATCTGTAGAGTTGTGCAAAGAAGCGTCTTAGGCATTATGTACAAACTGTATGGTGTAATCACACAAGTAAGGCGTGAGAATTATTGTACAAAAAGGAAAAATCATAAATGGATTCGGGCGGCATTAGATGTGAATATTTAGATGCTTACTTTGTGAGTATTTGTGATATAGTGAAGCCAAAAATCGTTCATAGGCTTAGTAGTGTAGAGTACATAGCTAGTCATGGTACTTTAGGGACAGACAGTGCACATATTTATAGTGGTGTAGTTTACTAACGAACAAAAATTGCAGCGTAGCTTTAAGTAATGCAAGATGAATAACTTGCCTGCACTGCATTCTTCTGTACAGCACGCGAGCAGAAAGGAACAAATAAGGTATTATGAAATTTAGTTACACTAAGAAGACGTTCTCTAGCACGAAATCATAGTTAAAGTAGCTTTAAATACATATTAGATAAAAATTCTAAAAAAGATATACTTCGAAGAACATTCCGTTCACACTTGACTTAAAAATTGAGTGTCACACTGGGTTCAAATGGTTATCAGCGTAACTAATTCGACTTCCTCTGCACGTGTGCGTTCCTTTGCATTATTTAGTAAACACAAGCATGATTCAGAGCGACAGTTAAGAAGGAAAAATGTTCGTCTTCATCAACGATATGAAGGATTTCGCTTTTCACACACCTACTCACACATATACACACACACACATAACACAGATACGACAAACACACATACCCCCCCCCCCACACATATTCAATAAGCTTCATATCCATGAAAGGAAAGTCACACCTATCTTATTTTTAAAGCTCCCCAATTCACATTAGTAAAGAGAGTTTTATATACACTGTCCTCATAATTACCTATAATCTTCTTTGATTGGTATTTATGTCTAGATATTGGGGATAAAATAAAAATCTCAATATACCAATTCGCATTAAATTTTAACAGCAAATATAGAAAAGATAAAAAAAAATCGCATTAGTTTATTTTTAGAAACTAATTCTGGAGGATCTTCATTAATATAATTATTACTTACATATCCAATACGAAATATTCAATTTACTTTTAAAAGTCATTCTGTTTTGCTTCTTCTGAGCGTAATTTTAAGATGGAAAACATATGTATATATCTTTTTTTCGCGCTGTTAAATATCAATTCATTTGTTTTAAAATTGAAAAACTCACATCTTATTACGACACTGTATTGCAATGTGAAATGGAAGTGATGTCTACACTCTTATTTACAAACACAAAAACAAATAAAACAAAAGAAAATAATGAAGTATGTATCAAAAGTGGTTATACATTTTAAAGCGAATCCGCAACCGTTTGTCAAAGTTCAGAAGAGCGCCTGTTAACTAATGTAAACGACACAAGTAGCTCTACGTAACGCACGATTTTATATTACTAGCAGAATAAGAACTAGCCTTGAGTTATTCACTGCGCTCATTCTTTCCTTCTTCTTCTCCCCCTCCCTCTCTTCTCTCTCTATTTCCATGCCTTTTATAATCTGAAATTCGGCTCTAAAATTTTTATATAAAGCGTCATATATTTAAAAATTAGATGAAAACTAAAGTTTATATGTCAAACCCAGGGAGTCATGTGGACAGCCTGTTAGGTCCTCATAAATTTGGACGGAAGCTTCTTATAGTTGGTTGTTAGTGGTAAAGTTTTAGAGGAAGCAAAACGCACGGTAAAAAAGCTAACAAAAGATAACCTTAAAATATCACATCCATTTGCATTAGGTAAAAGAAATACCCAATCATCAGACAGCATCACTACCATGTTCCCAGGTGAGATTATTGTCGATAAGATAGACCTTCCAGCACTTCCAAAATACAGCCAGGCAATAACGTTCCTGCACGAGGAACAAGTAAGTTGGCTGTAGCAGACAAGGTAAGGCAGATGTCCTTCAGACGGAGACGCTACCTGTAATAATCATTATCCCGACCAGGCTATCCTAGTGGGTTCTGGAACTACCAAACAGCGACGGATAATGTGGCGAGGACCAATAGCATTCGTGCTCACCTGACCACAAAGATATAGGATGACTGACCTATTTTTGTCCATTACAAGCTAACCCGGTTTCAATTAATCTAATGTAAGGGCATGTGCGTTATATAAGACTAGACCAATGAGGTGGAGTCCAAGCTGTTACACCAATGCTGGTTAAAATTGAGCGTTGCAATTATATCTATCAAATCTGTATACAGGTTGTTTCACAACGACACCAAACGAAGATAGCAGTCGATTAGCTTACACTTTGACTTGTCCGAAACTTGATGTCGCATCTTTCAAACTCTTCTATTTAAACTTTTATGTGTGCTTAAAATCGCACACATTTGGGATTAAGCGGCGAAGGAACAACGGTTGCCATACGCCACGTAAACAACCTCAGAACGTGTTATACGAAACATATAACAAAACACACATGATACGGTTTCCATTACTAAGAAGACCTGTGCCGCGCCGGCGTGTCTCTCTTGGAGTGGGCTAGGCACGTGCCATTTGGATATATACGACTGCGTAATCCAAGGTGATTTTATGGCATTTTTTTATGTACCAAATTTAGAGCTGAAATTTATATTCACGTATCACGTACGATATGATCAACAAGGTCCACATCTTCGTTTCGTGTCGTTTTTAAACACTCTGTAGGACTTCAAAACTATATTTTGCAGCACTCAAATGCTCCAGGAATAAATCTGTTGATATCCTGAAGGAGAACTTATAGCTTTTGTCTTATGTAGCAGTTGAACAGTACTAATAATGTTCGCTTATATATCAATAACACAGTGGAATAACATTTTTCATTTAGTATCATTTTAAAAGGTCCGCAAAATTTTTGGGTACACTTGTTGAATTTGACTTAGATTTACAATGTCATATAGAGCTTATTGATTATAGATATTTACTAAAAATAGTTTTTAATCTGAGAATTTTTTTAATGAAAATCTAAAACGTAACCATAATTGAGAGTTTAAGTTGTTTTATTACAAAAGAGAGCAGTAATAGTTTATGTGGTGTATCATCCAGGTCCCATACTCAACTACTTTTTATTGCGTATTTGTGTCACGGGTTGCCGTCAAAGTTTGTCTATTTTAACAAGAAAAATATCATAATTATAAACATTGTACTCAGATACACTATTATTCTAATTAAAATAGCCTGAATACACCTTTCCATACCTAAATATGGTACTACAAAAATAGTTTTCAATAATGATCAATGAAAATATTCAGATGTGTTTCACCGCATCTTACAGCTCTTTCACTAAGTACCTTTTTTGCTTTTTAATTGCTTCATTTGTAATCCCCTTTACTCAAATTGACAAATCGGGGCTTTTAACTTGCTAAATATCTCTATAGGTATTACCTGTTGACATTAGGTAAATCATGTTATATCACTAAACCTGCATACATTCGTTCTCAAATTCATACTTCCAGACTCTGCGGGTCATATGGAATAATTCTGGTTAAAGGAAAATTTCACGCTTAAGCCGGGGATCGAACTGGAAACCTTGGTGAAAATGCCAGTTCTCTGACCGCTGGACCTTGGAAGCAGTCTACCTATATTTAAATCGACGATCAAGTCACGTTTGATGCCAATTCCTCTTAATAAGGAAGATTTTTTATAATTTAAATTTTTTATTGTATTTTTTTATTTTTCTGGGCGCTGCTATGAATTCCAGTGTTGGCAGCTATAAATAACATATCCATCCAAGCATCCAATTATCTATTAAGCTATTGTGGCTTTATTAATTTTACGTCGCTTTACTAAACCGCCCTCAAAGCGATAATATCAGCTCACGACACCGCGTCAAAACATCAGGAAAATTTGCGCTATTGCCCCTGACAGTCAGTATAAAACAAGTTCACAACAGAGTATTGCTGCTGTTCATTTACTATAACATTTAAGAGAATGAAATACATATCTGGTTAAAATAATTAAAGTTCCCATTTGAAGGTCACGTAATGATACTGTAATCAATCAGAAGTAGAATATCTGTAGATATAAATTTGGTGTTTAATTTGCGAAATGTTTACTTTCGTATACTTTCGAAATTATATACATTTTGAAAACCCAAAATATTACCCTTTGTCACTTGAGTGCCTGGAAAAATCTTGAAACAAAGGATAAGGCAATTATAGGTTGAAGAGTTCACATATCTTGGATGTATTAGATATTGGTAAATCCGGTATGAGCGAAAAAGATTAAAGCTGCTAATAAACTCAATGCAGAAACAGAGAAACTTATATCGTTTAACTGATTATTCTTGAACAGAAATTTGAAAGGCAAATATATTGAAGACAAGAATACAACCCTTATTGGGGCGGATTTGGACTTTAAGTGAAAAGAAATGTTGGCCACAAAACTGGATGGATTAAGGAGCATGAGAACACAAAGAATTAAACGCATCAGGAATATAATGAATGCAGAAGAAACCAACATTGATAGGCTTGGAGAAGGAATTCCAAAATGGTACGTGTGAGTAAGGAAAATGAAGTAAGAAAGATAACCAAGTGGTGTTGATTACTGGTGGTTGGTAGAAAGAAACGTGGAAGGACACGTCTTACCTGGTGGGTTGGAGTCAATAGAGATATGCAGTGAAGAAAATTGGATAAAGGACAGTGGTATGACCGATCTTGGTGAATTACAAAATGAATAAAAGGCGATTACTGAAAAGTGGAAGGCCTGTAAAAGTGGGCATATATAATTTTAAAAGAAATGATCTCAAAATGTGTAATAAAAGCCTTTAGACTTTACCTACAGGCATGTTTTGAATTTATTCAAAGGTGTATCAATCTGTTGATTTATATTTTTATATATTGTTAGTGATTTTTGAAATTTTTTATGTTGCGGTCAACTTATGGATATCTATGTTATGTAGTTCAGCACAAGGTGTTTCATTTTCACAGATTATGTACCATTTTATAATACCTATAATAAACCATTTTAATATGTAAATATTTTAAGATTATTTCCCAAATGCAGCAAAAATGTTTTAAATAGAAGTGTAACAGAATTACTTATGTTATAGCACTAAAGATTTCATTTACATTATAAGTAAATTAAATAAATATAACCCATTTATGTGAGAAATATCTTCCGAAAAAAAATCACAAGGATGTGTTAAACATTGCTGGTGGACTGAACAGTTAACCATATTGAGAAAGAAAGATCATAGCTGCCCATATGCGATATAATAGTTGCTTATGTAGGTATGTACACAAGGCACAGAAAGAAACCGGTACTCTCTTGTTCGGTACACCGCATTCCTTACCGTTTGTGGGGTACTTTAATAGTCATGTTTTTATTTTATTGGCTGATACTGGGTTAAAATCTTATTACTTACCTCAAACACACACTCATTCACTCTCAGACTCTAAGGGGCATAGGGAATAATTCTGAATAAAGAAAAAGTCCCCGCCCCATCTGAGAATAGACCCCGGGACCTCGGGTGAGAAGTCAGCTCGCTGACCACCCGAACACGCAGGAAGTGATTCACGCGGTTTGTAAAACCGGAAGCAAGGAAACCAAACTAATATCGCCAAGCACAGTAATTCTCGCTTAGTCATCCAGGCAGTTCAAAACATTGCAATGTCAAAGGACTGGCAGGAAATCCAACACTACCACACATGCTAAGATCATCTGGTTCATCATGACAATAAAATAATAAGTTCTTAACAAAGCTACATGAAATCCCTAAATATTGTTACTTTCTTTAATATATATTGCTAACACTTACATGATTGTTAGAGATTAAGTGTACTACAGATCATAAAGTTGAATAAGGGGACACTGGGAGAGAATTTTAATTTTTTTATATATCTGTGTACATTTTTCTGAAAGATTTACTGTTATTGCTTTGCTGTTACATTAATGTGATTGGATTAGTACATAAATAAATAAATAAATAAATAAGTAAGTAAGTAAGTTTATAATTTGTATTGTATAAATAGAGGTATTGCATAATCAAAATGTTGAAAGCGCCATACAAGCTGTTGGGCATTTTTTAATTGGAGCTCTGAGCTACATGCACACACAGACACACAAAAGTTTAGGGGTGTTGTTTCAATAATTCTGGTTACTTAATTTTGATAATTTTTAAATGGTTAGCAATTTTAATCACTAAAATTCATCATTTTGCATAAAAATATTTTTTGACAAAATAATATTATTGTTATGATGGTTCTTCGCCAATAAAATTACAGTGCATACCTGGCATATTCTGGGAAATTGTAGTTGTATTTAGCTGCAGGACCGCGCTGACCTCGGAGTTTTCTTGTCGTTAGGATTGCCCTTCCAACCTGGGGCGATTCCTGGTCGTCGAGGCTAGCAGGAGGGAACGCCAACGATCCTGTAGATCCTGCTTTCGGAAACATTCTTTTCCGCTCAAGTGCTGCTACTGTAACACCAACCCACTTATTTTTGTTTTGTTTTTTGTTTTTTTGTAAAAAAATTACAAATGTGTCTCCTTAGTGCACGAAAAATTGCAGCCTAAGTACGGAGTTGCAGTTATTCAATTTTTTCTATTAGTCTTCTTTGTAAAATTATTTTTCTCTAACTGTATAGACCCCTTTAACTGCGAATACTTCTGTTTTGGTAATTGGAGTCTTCAACTGAGTATTTTTATACAAGGTCATCTCCTAAGCTCGGTAGTGGCGCAGCTGCTTACCAAGCGGGAGACCTGGGTTCGATTCCCGGTATTGGCGTGGGGATCTTTCCCCCGCTGGGAGACTTGACCCGGGGTGCATTCAGCCTCGTGAGGTCCCTGGGGGCCAATTGAGGACTTACTTAATGGGGAAGCAGTGGCTCCAGGTCATGAGGAGCGCATTATAAGGCCGGAAGGGGGGTGTGAGGTGCTGATCACGTCTCACCCTCCAATACTGTACCCCATCCATGACCAAGATGCAGTGGCCGTGCGGTAGGCCAAGGTGCATTTTGACCTGTCGTGCCGTGGAGTTATTATTAGTTATTTTAAAACAAGTTATTTTCTTTGTATATGGGTTATTGTAAATCGTGCTACGAGTTTTTTTTTTGTCCGACATTTGCCTACCTATCAGTTATTCGAATGATACCTAAGCATTCGGTTTTAAAATGTTTTTCTACTACTGTTTTTTTGTAAGGAAAGGAAGACGCATCTACACTCAAGGGATCTAGGACGATCAGGACTTATATAACTTCAAAAAGCGAGACGCGTAGAACACTTTTATAAAATAGTAGGTATGCTAGGAAATAGGCGCATTGCACGATCTTTAAATGGCTGTAGAGCACGATCAAGGGAGCAGCTAAATGTTGATTTTTTACGGTTGTTCTCACAATTATTTTCCATAATAAAGCAATTTTCGATTTTTTGTCCGATTGTAAGTTAAGTTTCACTCCCAGTGTCTTATAAAGTCGCAATGAAGTTACGATGTTTAGAACCTAGTAACAGAAATTATTGGTAGGTACATTACTAATAAAGGCCTAAGATTATATTTTAGTACAGAGTATAGTATGAATTAACATGATTTATAATCTTAATACAGCGGAGTTAACATTAATGGCTCGTCTTTTGTGTATAATTTTCTCCGTTTCATAAATCTGTGCTGGGGTTGCTAAGAACTAAGGAATTAATAAGGAAGGAATTGAAGGAATTCATAAGGAATTGAAAATAAAGATATTTATTTGTGCTTTTTTTAAAAAAATTGAAATTTCGAGGTAAAAATATGATTAAAAATCAAGGTTTTCGCTTTCCAAACTTGTAATGTTATATGAGTTTTGCCACGTCTATTGATAGTAGGCAGACCTGTGGAACAGTTTAACCACATGAACTACATAGTGCAGTTTTCTACATAAGGGGTTGAATATATGGTAGAGGTAGTTTTGTTGGGTGGCAAAGTCAGCTATAATAAGTTTCTTTTGATCCATTGTATAAGCATACAAATATTTGTTTAGATACGACAAAGAGTATTTGATTTGTATTTTAGGAACTTAAAACAGGCGTTGAAAACAACGGTTACTTATTACGCTCTCCAAAGTCTAGAACCCATGCATAGGTAATTTTGTAAAAACCACATTGAATAACTCCTTGAAGATAACATTCAGTAAAACCAGAAAGAAATTTTGAAGCACAAGCACATCAAGATCGCCGCCCCCCATCCTACTAGCAATAACTGAAAAATTCTAACATTTTAAGCCTCCCTATTTACCGGTTTTGGCCTGGAGTCATTAAAAATCGCCATGTTAGCAACAAAATGCCCCCCACCACAAATCTCTCATATTTGTATTCATAAGAAAAAAAATTGCAGAGTATTGCAGGTGTTCAGCATAAATGGAACATGGTGCAGTGTAATTTTCATGTATTGTGTTTTGTAGTTATTTGAATCTGAATATTTATGACATGAAATCAAGAAAAAAAAAAAAAAAATATTTTTCTGCGGTCAGTTAACATGACTTTGAATTTTTAAAGGTAAGCTATTATGAAAAAGAAAACTGTAGATATATGTCAAGGTTTCTCGATCTGTTCGTCTAGAGCACTTCTCAGGGATCCGAAATAATAAATATAATATAATACTAAAATCCTATACGTTACATTCACATTATTTTCTTTGTTATATTTTATTTATTAATGGATCTACAAGTCACTCATACGAAAGTCTAATTTTCTATCTATTTCATTTCAATCGAGATAAACTTTTTCATAAATAGCTTTCATATATTTCGTGACAAATACAAAAGTAATAGCAATGGTCAAATGCTTTCGAACTTGACGCTGCATGCTGGCTTTAAAGTTCCATACTTTCCTATATAATCGCGATAAACGACCGGTTTTGGGAGCACTTTCATGTCCAACTAGTAATAACGAATACTTCGAAAATGGCTATGCCACAAAAAATTATTTGAAATAAATTGTCTATTTTAAATAGATGTAGCACATTTTTTGAGCAGTATGTGTTTGTGTACTGTTTAGATAACGTTTACCGGTTTCGCAAGGTTATTTGGGTACCTATTAAATATTTCAAAATGAAGATGACTTCTCAGGCTTTTCTCACAAAATTCAAGATATACATTCCGATTGTTATATATATCTTTAATATATAGTGTTGTAATAAAAATTATTAAAGACATTTTTAGAAAATAAAAGATTATAAAAACTTCCATGTAAAGGATAGCCTAGGGTTGGCTGATCTTGTCGAAACCTCTCTTGTCGCATCTTTGGAAGATAATCTATTTAAATACCAAAATAGATTTTCGTGTCTGAGTTATGGTGTTCACAGACATACATAATTTGATTTGTTACTTTTACAACACTTTCTCTGCTTATTCTACAACAAACTATGCTTACAAAAGGTAATTTTTATCTACCTATGATAATCGATATACACATCATCAGAAAAATAAATATTACACGTTTTCTTTTAACTAAAGAGGAAAAAACTAGGTTACAGCGAAACCGAACTCTTTAGAGCTGGTCGCTCTCTCATGACCTTGAAATTCGGTTCGTTTTGCTGGACCAGAATGCTAAAAAATAAATACGAATCAGGCCTTACCACTAGGAAAAGTTATAACAATTAAGTCAGAAACAAGGCATATATCAGAAATGTTAACTACATAAAAATGTATTTGACATAAGTCTACAGTTTAACGAAAACTACCATTTTTGTGCTGTAAGATTTTGTCTGTGTGTTACGGCTTACCAATTATGCAAAAGTCAAACAAATTAAGAGGGCTTCAGAAGCTATTCTCAGAAAATGTATTATACCTATACTTACATTTAATTTCTCATTAAAATGTGGTATTTTAATCAAAACCGTTAAAGCAACTTTTTATAAATCTGAATTTTTGAAAATTGTTATGTGTAAGGGAAAGTCTTGAGATTGAGGGTTTTCTTGAAGATTTTCATGTTGTAACACTGATATTTAATAAGTCCATGGCACGAAAGCTCACGGAAAACCTTGGCCTACCACCCGGCCGCTGCGTCCCCCATCTTGGTCCACTACAGTCGTCATGGATGGGGTGCAATATTGGAGGGTGAGACGTGGTCAGCGCCTCGAGCGGTTAATGCGGTCCTCATGACCTGGAGCCGCTACTTCTCCATCAAGTAGCTCCTCAATTGCCCCCTCCCCAGGCACCCTACGAGGCTAAATGTACCCTAGTCCAGGTCTACCAGCGGGGGAAAAATCCCCACGCCGGTACTGGGGATCGAACCTAGGTCTCCCGCTGGGTAAGCAGCTAAGGAGACGACCACATTGATGTATGCTGAACTTTAATATCAAGTATGGTAAATGATGGCTTTAGGTTTTGAGTTATAATGTACATAAACATAGCCGACACTCAGACGTTTTCTAAAAATATTTTGGGTTACTTTCATATGACGTTCTCCAATCTCTATATCTTGTGAATCTGTTTAGCAAATATTCTTACGAAGCTTACTTTTCTATATACATAGTTTTAATCCAGCTAAAACTCTGCAAAAATAACTACATTACACATTCCTGATACATACAAAGGAAATATAAACCCTCAAATATTTATGGACATTATGCGTACTGGCCTTAAAATACTCTTTCCGTGCAATCACGAGAAACAACTGAAGAGCGAAAGCACTAAGAAGGAGTTATGAAGTTTTAAAAAGTAGGAACCATTATTAACGGATATCTCGGAAACGGTTTATGGCATAAGAAAACTAATTTGGAATAAACATGTGTTTTAAAGGCATAATTGATTTTGGTACAGCCAGTTTTCTTCTATGGCAGAGCATTAACCAGTCACAAAATTATACAAAATTCCTTTAGATTAAATGTCTATTCCCAGCAAATGCAAGATAGGTGAATATTTTATTTGATATACAGCTAAACATTTGTTATATATCCTATTTTACATTAAAGCCATTTTTAAGAAAATCGAAAACTTCGACATTGCTCCTTGTAAGGGATAGCTTGGAGTGGGGGATCACATACCAAAATTGGTAATTAACCAATTATTCTTTTTTTTAGTAATGCAATTCACATTTAGACACACTCACACACATCCACATGACATACCCATACATATGTAAACGGATATGTAGAGCTTTAGAGAAGTAATTTTTATTAACTTTAGAACGTTTCAAAGCATATATTTCTGGTGAAATTTCTATACATAGAGATTTTTGGGCGGAGTGCAATGCTTCCAGTACTTACTAAGCCTTCGTAGCGGAGAAAGAAAGTATGCCATTGTTGTATTCAAGTGCCTCAAAACAGGTATTTCCTGTGAATTTTCGCTATCGAATTTTGAGTGGAATGCAATAGCTTCTCTGCATACTGTGTGTGTGTGTTGGTAGAGAAAATAAAAACTAAGGAATAAGATATAATAAAAAACAACAGAATCAAAACAAGAAAATTATCAATCATTCTTAACGTAAATTTACCAAGTTAAGTTTCATGCCTTATCTATGTCCTAAATGCTCCTATCGTTAAACGTATAAGGCAGTTGAGATCTACAAATGTTTACGATTACAAACTTATGACATTATCTATGATAAGAGTTCAGAATGAAGGTTTTTATTTACGTAAGAAATAAAAAGAATTGTAAAGCTAGCAAAGTAAATACAAGTGAAAGATGGCGCATGCGCAACTCCTATGTATGAGTCATTCGAAGCAACAAGTTTGCCTGCCGCGGCCACGGAGCTCATTCCGTGTCTGTAAGTAGTGCTAGCAACATCGCTGGTTAACGCGCTGCTACATCGAGAGAGTTGAAGACTTCACAGAGATGGTGAGTAACCAGGTTCTTTAGTATAATCTGGACTTACACTCATTTTCCATTCTTATGTGCGTTGCATATTTAGTGATATTGGATTTATTTTCACTTAACTTAGATACCAAAAAATACCACCATTATACGTCTCTGCAAAATGCGATTGCGCAAGGCAGTTCAGAAATCATTTTTTCTTTTATTACTTTGTTTTTATTCCTTTCATTGTTTCCAATTAAAATATCTAATTTGACTCATTTGAGCTGGTTAGCTTGACGTTCACTGGTCGTGTTAGAAATATCTATTCTTTTCTGTCTTTGTGCTGCATTCCGCAATGTCAGCTTTCGATAACTGAAAGCGATCTACATTTTGAGAAGTCGTGGAAGCGTTAGAAGGAATGAAATCGATCTCTCTTAAAACAGTGTGATGAAATGAGAAAAATTAGAAAAATTCCAGATTATAAAATGCATTCTCAGCATCAGAGCTGTCTGGGATTATAAGTAGGCTTTTCCAGAAACTTCAGCGATAGGTATTATATCATCCTAGTACGGTCGATGTAATATGATTTTAGCATACGAATAAAAGTTTTAAAAGGGGCTGTGTTTTGTGCGATGTTTGTGAGGGAATGTTCTCGATGGCGACGCAGTTCTGTCGGGTACACTCCGGTGCACGGAAAACCACTGGTTGGGTGGGTTTGTTATCGCAGAGCAGGTGGTGAGTCATGCTAATATAACGTCATGTTCTATAAATAACTTAGTTTATATAGCTCCATGTAAGGGCTTGCTTTGCTCATATTCGCAGCTTTCATGCCATTTGCGATGGGGGGGGGTTTACTTTGTCTACTGTTTAGCTTTCTGCGTAACATTGAGGAAACATCTACCTACAGCATTCCGCTCAAAAATTCTATACTGAAAGTTAACTGGAGAGACGTTTTGAAATTTTACTGAGATATTTCCATTAAAACAGATCTATATGTATGTGCCTTTGAGCAGCATGAATAAAAAACCAAATGTCAGTTAATGACAAGATGATCAACACAAACTTTGTATTTATATGCAGCATTCTGCAAGGATATGCCGCGAAGCTTTTTTTACTCCTAGAAATATACCTGAACATTTGTTCCTCGTATTTTCTCAAAAATCAGTGCTAAAATCTTTAATTAAAATATGATATATTTATTTAATGTACTTCAAAACAACTGAAAGTACGTACAGAAGGCACAAAAAGAAACCGGCACTTGCTTGTTCCGTACACCGCATTCCTTCCCTTTTTGGGGTACCTGATTAATAGTTAAATAAGGAGAGAGCTGGCGCATTGGTAGGTGAGCATACACAGGAAAGATAGGGAGTACAAGGCCGGTGTATACCCTAGCGTGAGCATACATGGTAAAGATAGGGAATCCAAGGAGGAGGGGAGGATCTAACCTATGGTCAGAGTATTAAGAGTATTTTCCAGTCCTTGAGGATGCTTTTCCAAGGCCGTCTGCATTGTTTTTTTCAGTTCTGTTTATGGTTTTTCTAAGAATTGTAAGATGTTTTATAGTTTGTTCTAAAATTTAAAATTTTCGGGTTGTTTTGCTGTGGTCTGTAGGTTAAAATATGTTTAGTTAAAATATTTCTACCTAACGTTTCGTCCCTGTCTGGGACGATATGTTTTAACCTACAGACCACGGCAAAACAGCCCGAAAATTTTAAATTTTAAAACTATGGAAACCGGCCGTGAAAGCTAACGCATATATGTTTTATCGATTGTTTTTACTGCAGGGGTGCTGTCTGAAGAGCTTTTTTTTTATTATTTTGCAGCATTTTTCTCTTTTTCATTTATAACACTTCTAAATTTTTTCGGGTGCTAATACAGATGTTTCGAATGCTTTTTAATGACATTTCATGTGAGTTGGAGGATATTTAGAGCCCTAGGACAGTTAGTTTTAGGACACTAAGCAGACACTTTTTAGCTCCTTTCAAGTGATTTTACATAATTTTGTGGGAATTTGGAGCTCTAAAACAAAGGTATTTTAGGCTTTTTCAGACATATTGCTCATATTTTGCCTTATTTTGCAGTGTTTTCCAATGCTTTTTGGCACTTTTATAAGCCTTAAGTTGTGTTTTAGTGTCATATTTTCAGTGATTGTAGTGCTTTCTCATACGTTTTTCAGGATTTTAATGGTGATTTTTAGTGTTTTCAGTGTTGTTAAGTATGCTTTTAATCTCATGCCATACAATTTGGGGAGCGTGTTTAGGATTAGACATTTTAGATATTTTCCATACATCTCGAACAGTTTTATAGGTATATAACACTCTAAAACGACCATTTTTGCCCTTTTCTGGAGTTTGGCTAATATTTTACAGTATTTTCCGGTGTTTTCTAATGTTTTTAGCACGTTATTGACATTTTAGCACATTTTGAATATATTTCGTAGCATTTTACTGTGTTTTGTAGATCTTCATGCTCCCTTACAGATTATTTACGACTTTTAAAGTATTCAGAAATATAGAGTAGTGTTAAACCCTCAAGCAATAACTATTTCAACCCGCTTTGAATGTATTTTTGGAAATCTTTAAGAACTTTATGCCATCGACGAAGGTGTACTGATTTAGCGCCCATCCAGTGTTTTTACAGTTTCGTCATATTTTTCCACAGTTTGGATCCTTTATGATAATTTCTGATTGTGTCTCAGTATTTTGCAGTTCTTTATATCCCTTATGCAGGTGCTAAGTTGTGAAGCGAAAGGATATGTTTACATGGTTTCAGTCTTTTTGAGGCTGTAAATCTAACATACCTTATCTTTTTGTTTCTCCATCTCTTTATTTGTCTTTTTGTATGATGTCTTTCTTTTTGAGGCTGACACTAGAAGAGAACTAGAACCATTGTTGTTGAGGTGTTTATTATTTTTTGAGCATCATAATTCTTCGTCTCTTATTGTTTTCAGCCTGTTTTCTTCTAATCAGGGTGTGTTATCGGTAGAATAATGCTCGCGCCCTGTTTCCTTGTTGTTATTGTTGTTGTTTTTGTTGAAGAGGTGGACATATTTTCCGATTTCTGGCCAGTCTTTTCAGCTTTTAGTTTTTATATAAAGACATCTATCAAGTGAGGTTAGGCGTCTCTCCACTTTAATCTGGGCTTGAGACCAGCACTAGAGATGTGCTCTAATGGCAGAGTTCCCGCCACCTCTCATTCTTATTCTTTTCTCTTCGTATGCCTTCGCTATATGCGTGTGAGTGTTTGGAGCTAAGCTTCAATTTTTTACTACCACGATACCGATGGTGGGAAATGTATGTAGTTTCTCACATTATACGCTCACAACTTTGTAATGACCATAAACATAGGTTGGTATTCTATCAGCAGCAATCACTCTTTTATCATCACGAGGCGATAGAGCGATTTTATTGACTTTCACAGACGAAATGTTATGGTGTTGTGACATGATCAAATACATAGGAGTTATTATTTCGATACTTTTAAGACAATCTACATAACTGTCGAATGTGATATACTGCTTAATTGCGCTTCGTTTTATACCTTTAATCTTTTTTATCATTCCTCCATCAATATCGAAAGCATACATCTTTGGTGTCAGTCCGACAAATCGTTGGTTAGTTTTCTCGTTAGCTTCATCTTTAAACTTTCCGAACTTTTTTGTTCTGTGTGGAGTGGCACATGTGGCTTGCAGGATAATCAGATTATTCAAATGCTCAAGAAATTGTATTTTGTCGTGGTATGTGTCAGCTGTTGTAACTCGATGAACGAAGGAGTCCTCTCAAAATGGTCGGGTCTGTAGGAAGAACCTGGAATTGGAGATCCTGGACGCTCGGGCTGTGTCTGTAGAGATAGTTGCGCTGTCACGGCATCATCATATATCAATGCAGTAATTGCTGCGCTCCACATCTCGTCCCCCGAAGACTCCTCCCAATGGGTGCCCTCCGCCTCGGTCATTTTAGTAGGAGGGAATCTAGCTGATGTCAGTGCTGTTATTCCCAATTGCAACCTCATTCATTCTCTTGGGTTTCTACAGCACTGTGAAGGCCCGTCATCGCAATAATATTGGGCGGTTTCGCAATTATCAGTCCTGTATTCGTAGCGGGAAATGATTAGTCATTATCTGTATGAATTCAGATTCTGAACCTTGAGGCCTGAAGTGTTTAATAAATTGGGAGTTCTTTAGAACATAATCTGACTATGATAACTCTTCCCTTATTGAGTACTGCTCGTAGCACAGCTTTGATCTTATTCGCTGTTGCTTGACGGCATTGCAGTACTTATTAATAAAAATATGCAGGAAGAATTCAAAGTTATCTTGTGGCGACATAGCTAGATTCACCCAATCTAGTGTTGGGTTCTCCAAAAATTTTTTTTTGTGATGATCATTTTCAATGAGTCAGGTACAATTTGCAGATGAAAGTATTCTATTAACTGGTGAAGAAATACCAGTGGTGACTCATTCCCGTCTATTACAAACTTCTATAATGGGAGGTCTCCAAGTAGGTTTGAGACAGTGTTATTCACAAGGCCCCTCCAACCAAAAGAATTCCCCAAGCTTTCTGAGTACCCGGGGCTCTATGAACATTCTCATGCTCCTCATTCACATTTCCAGCACATCTTAAATTCTCAGGTCTTATATTATCACCTTCACTACTCTACAATTCACACACATTGCTGAAAACATAGTTATATACATTCACTTCTGGTATGAGAGATGACATCCTTCTGAGTGATGTTATTCGACATTTCATTCAACTTAGAAAGTTTACTATTTACTTCCTTTGACAATTTTAGATATGACTCCTCCTGCTGATATTGTCCCCATTCTAACTTCTGCGTTTTAAAGCTACCTTTAACCTGGTTAGCCATTTCCTCTTTCATTTTTTTCAAACCGTCACTTTGATTTCTTCCTTTTTTGTATTTCTTTTAGACCTAAGACATGATTATTTTGTATTTCTTGTAAACCTAAGACCTGTTTCTTTTGAATTTCGTCTTTTATTTCTTTCAAACTATCAGTTTGATGTTTTTTTCTGTTCGTCAAATTTGGACACTAGAAATATCGCGACAAGCGCCTTTGCCTATAATATTAATATTGTTTTACTTTGTTTCACTTAACACATACTGCACTTTTACAATATCACCTCGCAACATAATTCAGAACACTACCCATCATTCTAATCCTTTCTGGTGACACGGGTCGCGGATCACCCCGACAAGAGTATGACAAACTGTGTGTTTAAGTGCACCAGAACTGCTGCTTATATAGTACATTATGGTACCATGGCGGCTTTATTCCTACTGGATAAAAATCCTGTGAATTTGGCGTGTATGTGTCCCATAATGCAGTTAATATTACCCATAATGCACTATAAATCCCTAGGGACTACGTTTATACGATGAGAAGAAAACTTATTTCTGATAGAGGAGAGACCTCCCCCAGCTCGCCTTCACTTGTTGCTCTATTGCACTCACATATATAAAGGAGTGCGTGACTTTTACGAACTTTCCACTTTAACAAAGAACTTTCTCCTCATGCAGCGAGCAAGATTCATAAACAAATAGAAATAAACAATACTACATTTGTACGTTAAATAATAACCAATAATCAGTAATTATAATAACATTAATAATAGTAATAATAATGATAGTAATAGTAGTAATAATAATCATAGTAATAATATTAATAATATTCATAATAATGATGATCATGAGATAAAGTAACGGTCTCATCATCGTATAGAATTCCCTATTCAAAATGAAGCCTCTTCGTTGAAGAGTTCTTAATGATTTCAGAGGAGGCTATTGCTTAATCAACTGCACATAGGCTTACTTGCACAGGATAGCGTCAATTTTAATGCTGTCTGAATTGCTGTGTTCGACCAAGCTGTTAATTTGGCTGTTAAAAGTGAACTTGATCATCGCCAAAGATGTTTTTTCCTTACTTCTTAGTTTTTGTTTATGTATAAAATCATTATGCTTATTACATTTACTTTTCAGCATGCGGTTCTGCTTGACATATTTTTATACACCCCTAGCTTATGCTGAAGTCGTTTAATCTTTGAGCTATCATCACATAAATCCCTATCAGAAATGGTTAGTTCTTGTTTGACCAGCCAGGTAATGACTAAATGTTACTTGAAATAATTTTGAATGTTCACAGGTTGTTTCTTTCCGGAAGGGGAGGGGACTGGAAGGTTTTCACTGTTTCAGGCTTAGTTTTCACTGTTCAAGTTATGTGTTGGGAAAAGTGGTCGGAATTGCTTTCATTTCAGGGCACGCTTTACATCTTCTCTAGGTTTCTCCCACATATCTGCTTCAGAGTGAGCATATAAAAGAAAACAAGTTGTACACAATGTTATGAAGTCCTGATTTTCTCAGCTGATGCTCATTTTTTAACAGTTAACACAGCTCAAGCCTAAATCAGCAAAAGCACACTGGTATTGTATATTTTAAATTGTTGTATATTTTAACAAATACAACATATATAAGGTTAAATGGGAGAATAGGAAGAAGGTGCATTGCTATTATCTGCTTAACATTCATTAAGTCTATAAACAATAAAAAACACAGAATTATTGGAAAAACCTGCACCGACTTTAACTTATCAGACATGCTTTACTTCTGTGTTAATAATTGTTCTAACATAATGACCTACAGGTTTTTCCACACCAGTGACACAGTGCTATTTAGAAATTAGCTAAACCAGTTCACGATTCACAAAAACTAAATCAAGGGCAAAAAAATTACATGAATAAATACGAATTATGCTTACATGTTTCTCTTTATGTGAACAAATTGAGGATATTTAAAGGGTAAAGTAAGGTTATTAATCAGAAATATCTTTAATGCACAAATATTTTCTCCTCTGCAGAATCTGGTGCTTTTATATATTTACTAAGCTGGCTTTTGGAGAGATATAATGAGTGATCTCGTATGTGATCTCCTAGGAAAATCATCAATTTTATTCTTTAGAAAAATTTGCTTATGGCAGACGTTATAATTAGGAAATAAAATATATGATGTCAAATGAAATTTACAGTTTTACTGAAACCTACTACAAAACCACTGACAAATCTCATTGATTACATATCCATTATACATATCTTTGTTAAATATAAAGTATATGAAGGACTTTTATCTCTATAGCTGTGTTATTCTTGGGTACGATCTTAATTTAGGATCTATCTCTAAAACAAGTTGCATAAACATTCACAAAACTTTACCTTTAAGTAACATAAACATATATCTGAATTACATACCTTCTGTTGTACTATACTAATCGCCTTGAATTTGTGTATAAATTACTGTATGTGTGTATTCTTTCTTCAAGCGGTATTCTTACAGCATGCTAATTTAGAGCTGAAATATTTGTCACAACTTTTTTACTAAAATTATTGGCTGTGTTCTACGTTATGGTGGAACGCTACATTTGATTTAACAAATGTGTGGTGCAACTGTTTGACAGTGAATGTCTTTACCTTTCTATCACGGTGTGAACAGAATTGGTTCCCCGGGATTAAGACCACCAGATCTTTGTATAAACCAAAAATATAAATAGGTCAAAAATGACACTTCTGTTGTGTTAGTGAAGTATATGCATTCGGCGTTTTGGGAGAATCGATTTTTAAATAATATGGCAGCCAATTTAAAAAAAAAAAAACCTATATAGCTTTTAACACGAACTTCTTGTTCTGAGAAGACGATTTTCTATACTGTTAAGCTAGGGTCTTCAAATCTTTATGCTTCCAGTAATATCCCTAAATATAAGGTGTATAAATATCACACAAATAAAATAATTAGCTGTTAAGGTATTAGGAAGTGATACTTTTGAGGACTATGATTCTTTCAAGGTTTGAAATATTTGAAAGTGATTATAGGGTGCTTTTAAAATCGATGTGGTAAAGAAGGTATAAAAATTAATATGTCATCGCAGAAAAAAATCCACTAAAAAGTAGCAAGAGTACCAGAAAGGAACGAAGAGGATCATGAATAGCTAAAGTGCTATTAAGTTTTGTTGGATAATATAGAGTAAAATATAAGGTATGCATGATTAGTTATTAAAATGTATGTTTTTTCATTGCAGTTTAGCCTTTGAAATGCTCCCGTTTATCATTAAATATGTTCTAGAGATCGTAGCTTTATGATCAAATTTTAAACCGCTTCAAGCTCAACCCATTTATTATATCCTACCAGGTAAGTCAACTGCCCCTTATTCTCGAGTTTTATGTAATCCGCATTGTAAACTGCAACATAAAAGCATTGACCCCATTACTAGGTTCTGCCCACGTATTTGACATGGGTGTTAAACACCTGATGAAATTAATACTAGTATAGATGTTATCGCATCACCTTTCAATATACTGGTAATTAGATAGCTGACGTTTGCACGAAAGCAAAGGTTCACTGGGACCAGCGAATACTACATGTTAAATGGAATGTTGATCTCTAAAGTTACTGGGTACCTGAGTTGGAACGAGTGCAGGACTCCAAAGAGATGTATTTGCTGTGAAGGTGGTTCGAATCCCCTGTACGTACCTACTAATTATTTTACCGTGTAATATTCACAAATTGCTATTATTCATCTGAAAGCGGCTATTATTTTCATTTTCGCTGTTTTATTGCAGTTTTATGGAATTGTTTGATGCTTCTTTATCGGCGACCTACAAGTAGGTAGTTATTTTAACATAACTATAGGTAGGTGCAATTGAAATAAGGATCATCTATATCTAGGAACACATTTGAACACAGAAAACAAGGAAATACATAATCAAAATTTAACACGAAGTTAAACACAAGTTTGCAGACATAGAATTATTGGACCATTAGAAATATGGTTTCATATTCGTGTCTTTTTTTGGCGCTGGAATGACCCTTTTTCTATTCCTGGAACACGATTCCCCTAATGAAGCTATCTGACTCCCTTACTACGGCGAGAAATCGCATCCATAAGCTGACATCTATCATCAAAAGACAACAAAGGAAATAAACTTGACTGGTCAAAACTTGGTCAAATCAGACCGATTTTGGCAGCTAGTGATTTTCTCAAATGAAAAGGTTTTTTGCGCTGATGAGGATGAGCGAATGTCCGTTTTTGTGGCGACCAGACCCGACTATGTTCCAGAACAAATGGTTACTAAGAAAAAAAGTAGCCACATGAGTGTGGGATTTTGGATTTGCTGGTTCACGAACAATACTGATTTCTGCCTGCTCCACAGTTCTATTCTCCATCAGATCAAACCTCATCCGCACCGTAAATTTATGCATTATACCCATAGCAAAATGTTCTACCGGACGCACATGGAACAATTCTGCAAACTCTATATATCTCCAGAACCTGTTCATATTTATGTAAATTTCGAAACATGCATTTTCTCTGTTCTCCCGATTAACGACGCCAAAAATCGGTCTCCACCATTTTGAAAGGAGACACGTTACTAATCTCGCTTCCAGTTAAGGAAGGTGGCGGAGGAGTTGGCAACCCCAAAATAGGTATGCTCTATTGGTTCGATATAGAACTTTCTCCTGTATCAGCTACTAAATTAAAAACATGACGCAATAAAATCCCCTATAAATGGTAAGGAATGCGGTGTACGGAACAAGACAGTGTCGGTTTCTTTGTGTGCCTTGTGTACAACATATACGCCAGGCGTTATGGCATCGTCACCTCGCGAGTTTTCGTGCTTGGTTTAGCCTTTTAAGAACGTTTTTATCCTTTACTGGACGTTTTAATATTGTTACTTAAATGGCAAAGCTATTATGCATGCTGGAGACGTAGTTCAAGCAAACGTTGGAATAAACCGTTGTTTAATAATATGCCCGTTTTGACTGTACGTGTCCAACGTGGATGAGGTGTGTCCCTAAAGTTTTCCTAATTTTTGGTAGCCAACCCCTGCTCTAAGTACAAGATTCCGCCAATATCTTTTTAGCTGACGTTGATGGTGTACTGATATGGTAGGTCCATTTTCCCCGAGGCGTTTACTGAGTTACGTTGCTATGTGTATAATCCAATAAAAAATTTTTAAAATCGGCTGGAAACCAGAAGTCGTTCTTAGTAAACGAGTCCTGCGTTTTTGAAGTGTACTTTAACGAGGAGTACGTTCTGTCCCTTAAACCGCTTTTCCTCTGAATTTTGCGAATTCCTCTCTCTAAGAACGTCAAGAAATACGTTGAAGTATGCGCAAAACTAGGAACGGCGGAAATGCCGTGTGATGGGTGGCCTACCCTCCAAAGTACTAAGGGGTGGCTGACTCTCCTTGTTATGTGGAAAATGTGGGCCTCCAAAACATTTTGGAAACTTTTAATCTGCAGCGGCGATCCCCCACTGTATTATATATATAGGTAAATAACACGTTATTCCACAAATGTTATTTGTTTGTGAGTTTTTAATCTATTTCTGTGACGTGTTTACTAATCTGTATCACTTCTTTAAGTATGCTGCATGTTGTTATTAAACCTAGGATCCATATGAGAATGCAGGCTTGCCCCGGTCAGAAATGCACTGTCCATATATAAAATGCTTATTCAACCATTATATTAAAGTGTGATAAATATTTGACTAGAAATGGCTTAAAATTAGGTTACATTCATTATGCAGGAACTATATTCAGCTGTTCATATTATACGTTAATAATGACATCTTGCAGAATTACAAACAAATATTAATGCAGACAATTTTTTCTCGCAAACATATCATATCACTCATACAGAAGTTACAGATTTACTTGGTGGTCTACAGGATTTCAGAAGTTATAATTTAGGTATATGTTTTCTTTCTTCTGGAATTTTTATAGTAATCATAAATCCTAGACCCAGTTATTGTACTGAAAATGGATACTAATAACACACATTTTAATACTAATCAATTCAATAATTTTATATGTAGCGGCTAGGAAAGTAAGTTATGCATATTAATAGATAATATATTTGGCCCCTACATCCTAATCCCGTTTATAAGGAGAGGATTAAGGACACAGAGTTACCGAGATCAAATAAAACGATTTTCCACAATTTTAGAGCTAAAATCTTCAAACTTTGCCTGCTGTCTTGTAACTGTCGAAATAACATTTGTATACATCTCATCCTCATTGAATGTTTGGTTCTTAATATATTAAAAATGTATATATTTTACTTCTAAATGGCAAGACTTAAGGAAAAAATCCTTAAAATTTTTTCCAGTAGTATTTAGAGAATCTTATACATGCTCTTGCAGATTACATGAAATATGATTATCGGACATCTCAAAGGCTAAATTGCTATGACAAAATATAAATTTTAGTAATTAATCATGCATTCCTTATATTTTACTCTATATTATCCATCAAAACTCAATAGCACTATAGCTGTTCTTGATTCTCTCCGTTCCTTTTAGGTGCTCTTGCCTTTTTTTAACCGATCTTTTTTTTTTCTGCGATGAATTGTATTAATTTTTATACCTTCTTCTAAAATCTCTCTTCAAGGCTATTTGTTGCTGTTCTGATATTTACAAATCAGTGGTGCAGGCTTTCAGTATTAACATTTTTAATTCTTATTTCCCTAAACAGATTTTAAAAGCATTCTACTATCACTTTCAAAAATTTCAAATCTTGCATGATTCACAGTCCTCAAAAATATTATCTTTTGATACCTTAGGCACTTATTTAATTTGTATGGTATTTATACACCTTGTACTTAGGAATATTACTGGCAGCATTCAAAATTTGATGACTCTAGCCCAATAGTATTGAAAATCGTCTTATATATATGTTTGGCTCAAGCAAAGGTCTGGTTGTCTTAATGGAAGGGACCCAACTCTCTCCATAGTGTGATTGGAAAGGTAAATGTTATTGACTGCCAAACAGTTGCACTAAAGCATATTCTTTTTTCTTTTTTTTTTTCAAATGGAATTTGAAAAGGAGAGAGGAAGAGACAGTAGAAAAGTCAGGATCAAGGGGCGGTTATTTGTGTTATTATTTTTTATTTCATTTTATTTATTTCTTTCGCCTTTCTTTGTTTTACCTGTTGTACGTTTTAAGGAATTTTGTTCTTATCTTTTGTTGTTTTTTTAATTTTATAGAATGAGTATTCCTCACAATAGCGGGTGGCTTACGACAGCAACATTTTCCTTCGGTTTCTTAGCATTTAGGTGATAGTCAATTGAGGGACCAACAATATTAGTTGGTAACCTCAAACTGTGAGATAGTGGAGATATCGGCGTAAATCCGGATTTCGTCAACTTCCATCTTATTTGACTCAGGAAGCCGAATCAGTCCTCCATATTTATTTCAAGATCCAGGTGATCGTTTCCGTTGTCAACTATACCACAACAGGTAGCAATTTTGGAAACGAACTATTCGTACCAGGCGCCAGAGTTTTTCTGCTGTCGGTACGGTCTCGTTTAACACCTCATAAGCCGTCTCCTGCCAATCAGTTGGAATATACTTACAAAATAAATTCTGCCAGATGTTCCATCCCCGAGACTGTTTTTCTTCAATCCTGGGTGCAAGTGGAGCATCAGTCAACAGACGGTAGTGGTTCCGTGTTTGCCCGAAAGTTGTGATCTCTGTGCTTGTGTCCAGAAGGTGCTTCAAATGTGTGCCAATGGGTTTAAAGCTAGAGAGTACCGTATGAGGATCCTGCAATAGCTCCTTCCGGAATGCTCTATCCATTGAAGAAGCATTACCACACAGTGACCTGATGGCAGATTTTCCCAATAATTTTTGTTCGTGATGTCCACTAATCGACATACACCTTTGGATCAGTGCTGTCGTTGTTGAGGTTTGTTCACCCTATGTGGAATGTTAAATCAAATGCATCGTTCCACCATAACGTACAACACAGAAAATGTATTTAGCAAAGAAACTGTGACAAATATTTCAGCTTTAAATTAGGATGCGGTAAGAATACACATATACAATAATTTACACACAAATTCACGGTATTTGTTTTATAATAGAGGGTACTAAATTCAGATATGTGTTTATACTACTTAAAATTAAATTTCAGTAAAAGTTTCAGCAACATGTTTCAGAGAGGGGAAAATTAGGATCGTAAGTAAGAATATCTGAGTTATATAGCTAAAATTGCTTCATTTACTTTATATTTAACATACATTTATGAAAGGACTGTGTAATCAATGAAATGTATCAGTGATTTTGTAGTTTATTGAACTAAAACTGTGAATGTCATTTGACTTCCTACAGTTTATTTCCTAGTTATAACGTCTGCCATATAAGCAATATTTTGTAAAGAATAAAATTGATGATATGCCTGGGAGATCACAACCATATCACTCATTATATCTCTCTAAAAGCAGGCTTACTGAGCATGTAAAAGTACCAAGTTCTGCTCAGAAGGAAATATTTGTACATTAAAGTTATTTCCTGATTTTTTACTTTACTTTAGCGTGAAAAATATCGTCACATTGTACCCATGAAGAAAACATTTAAACCGTTTTATGTTGAATTGAAATTGTTTTTCTTTTTTGTGTGAACTGGTTTATCTAATTTTTAATACCACTGTGCCACTCGTGTGGAAAATCCCTTTGGGCCGTATGTTAAGATATTTATTAGCACAGAAGTAAAATAAGTCTGATATAGGGTGTGTGAAGCCTAATTTCAAGTAATTCTGTGTCTTTGAATGTTCTTAGACTTAATGGTTGTCAAACAGGTAATAATGCTCCAGCTTCCTATTCTCACGTTTAACCTAATATCATATGTCATATTTGTTTAAATATCCAACCATTTAGAATATACAATACCAGTTTACTTTCGCTGATTACGCTTGAGTTGCGTTGTCTGTGAAAACATGAACATCTGCTGAGAAAATACACGACTTCGAACCATTGTATACAACTAATTTTATCTTTTATATGCTCTTTTGAAGCAGATATGTGGGTGAAAACAAAGAAGATGGAAAACGAGCTCTGAAATGCAATGCAATTCTGCCCTCCCTCACAGAAAACCAGTACCAGTACGTGGGTAGGTCAAACCCAAATCAACCATTTCTAATGGGGATTAATGTGATGATAGGTCAAGGGTGAAACAGTTGCTGCATAAGCTGGAATTGTATAAAAAAGGTGTGACAAGCCCTTGTTGCAGAGCTACATGCATAAATTAGATGTAATAAGTATAGGAACGATACTATACACAAACAAAAACTAGAAGAAAATAATAAACGATTTTTAGTGACCAAGTTCACTTTTAGCATGTATATTAACAACTTGATAGAACACAACAATTTAGACCGTATTAAAATGGAAGTTTTCTTGTGGAAGTCTGGTTATGAGGAGACGATAAAGCAAAATTATACTGTGCCATCTTTAAGAACCCTTCGAAGGAGGATCTAGAAACTTCCTTTCCATCAGGTGTGGTATACGATGTCTTTAAATGCTAAAGAATGAAAACTTTTTTTTTAGATCTAACTAAGAAAGGCAGCGTGTTCTCTTGCTTGATGAGATGGGTATTGTGCCATAAAAGGAAATTTATATCTTAAGCAAATAATTTATAGGGATATCAATTTATCAGATCATGCTGGCCAAATAAATCATGCTTTGGTCTTTATGTTGGATGGACTATCCAGAAGACGATGGTGTAGTGTATAAAGGCATCATTAATGTTATATTTGCCAATCTGTTACGATTGGCCTTGCTACTGTGTCAGATATAGGGTCATAAAATCAAGGATTTGGGAGGAGTGCGGATATTAAAGCTCGCTGTTATTATCAAGCCACAAATACATTTTCACGCTCAGTTCAAAATGATAAGAATATCGATATAGTTTTTGTGGAGCATATTTGTTTAAAAACAAAAATCAGTGGTTTTAAAAATCAGGTAATTAAATTTCTGTCTATTGTAAACGACTTTTGTTTGTCTTCTAATTACATACGGCTTTCCCATATTAAGGATATTGAAACACACCAAAAATATACATTTAACTTAGCCCCAAACTAAATGAGGATGCCTTGAAGGTTAAGTATTTCCAATAATTGAAAGTGCCTACCTCTGCTAAAGTAATTAGCAATGCAGTTAGGAACAGCTTGAAGTTTCCAGCAGAGGAAGAAAATAGGCCTGAATATTTAAAATATGGTAAAATGATTTGCCATTTTTACCTCCCGCAGCCCAACTGTGGCTTTAAGTATGTAGGCAAACCCCATCATATTCCAGGAGAGTATACTCTTTTTGGAAAGATTTGCTGTCACAATGTAAAAAGCTCTAGTGCTAACAAACTACAGAATAGACATATAATCACATCATTTGGCTTTTGAGGCCTGTTCATCACTGGAATATAATTCCGGTGCTCCATAAAAGCACATGGAGGTACTTCTTTATTTGAATGCACATATAAACAAAGAGTATAAAACATATTATTAAAATGTATGAATAAATATCATTTTATTATATGACAGTGATTTATTGTCAGTTGACAGTTTTCTAATTATCGCCATACTAGTAATTATAGAACACTAAAATATGATTATTGTAGCACTCCTAAGTGCTTACATATCACAGTTTACAATACATATTTACAAATATGTTACAGTATTTAAAATGCAAAAATGCACAAATTTATAATTATATACTAAGGTTTAAAGTAGCATAGAACCTTGTGTCATTGCTAAATACTAAAAACTTCATCTGACGCTTTCGTGCAAGTCTAAGTACCTATACAGCAGTTTAAATTGTCAATAAAACACACACTAATATGCATGAAGTGCAATGCGTTATAAACTTATAAAACATTAATTATTAAGGTATTGTCAGACAGATTTGTCATTTGAATATTTATCTACAGAATAAAATGATTTATTTCATAGGTACTCCTTAAGAGAAGCCTTGCCCCGGAATTGGGAACTTTGTTTTGAGGCTACTGGGGAGAGCATTAAATACATTAATTGTTTCGTAAGATACACCTTTCTGAAAGCAACAAAGATTAGCATTGGGGCGATGAATTTATCCTTTTGTCTAGTATTAATGTTATGAATTGCCATGTTTGTTATAAAACTATGTAGGTCGATTAACTGCATAGAATTTTAAATGGACAATATACGTATAAACACAAGGTAAGGTAGATAAGCCCAATTTTGGAAATAGTTCTTTGCATGATGTCTGCAATAAGCATTACAGTTATTCCTATAGCTTTCTTCTGTATGCGGAATACGCATTTACTATCCATTGAATTACCCCAGAATATTGTTCCATACTCGATGATGGAGTTAAGGTAGGCAAATTTAAGTGTAGCGAGTGAAAATTAACCAGTGCTCGGAGAGCATATCATGCTGAGCTGAGTTTAGGTGTGATGTAGCTAATATGTGACTTCCAGTCCAAATGATTATCTACCTGAAGGCCAAGAAAATTGACTTCATTTAGGTGTTCTAACAATGTATCGTTAATTCCTATTTCTATGCGTGTTTGTGGTGAGCGAGTAGTTACCAGTTTAATTGATTTTGTTTTTTCAAGATTTACTGAAAGTTTGTTTGCTTTGCAACAATTTGACATACAATTTAGAACATAGCTTAATTTTACTACGCAGTCATTGAAATCTTTACTTGTTACTAGAACACTAGAGTCATCTGCTAATAAATTAACACTTTCAATACCGTTAATGTACAAAGGGAGGTCATTTATGTAAATCAAGAGCAAAAGCGGCTGAAATCGATCCCTGTGGAACTTTATGTTTCACTGGTTTCCATTCTGAGGCACTGTTTTGTTACCCATTGGAGTTATTAATTTTGTTCCTTTGTTTTCTCTTCTCTAGGTATGAAATAAAGAAATCTACAATGTAACTTTTTATTCCATACAAATAAAGTTTTGCCATCAGAATCTCATAATTCACGCAGTCAAAAAGCCTTCGCTTGAACAAAAAAATTCCACCTACATGTTCGTTTCATTTAACGCGGTTAAGACTTTATAGATGAGCTTATTGGTTGCATTATCTGTGATAACTCTTGTTCTACAGCCAAACTTTTCTTTGACAAGTAAGTTGTTCTTTTCCAAGTAATTATAAAGCCTATTGAACATTATCTTCTCAAATACTTTTGAGAAATCAGACAAGAGAGATATAGACCTATAGTTTGAGACATCGTGTTCACATTTATAAAAAATGGTTTGATAGTAGTGTACTCCATTCTAACGGGAAACATTCCACTATTTAGTGATTCGTTACATAAGCATTTTAAGGGAAATATTTATTAAGTCAGAACATGCTTTTAGGATTTTGCTTGATATTTCGCAATATCCAGAGGAATTTGTGGTCTTGAGCGAGTTTATTATATTTTTTATTTCAGATGGTGTAGTCATTTTTATTTTAAATTCAGGGACTCTGTTTACAAAAGAATTTTTCAAAAACCTTAATGTTGATTCTTTACATCCATAATTTATGTTTAATTTGTCTGCTGCATTCACATTCAAAAAGAAAATGTTAAAAATATCTGCAACATTTTGAGGATCATTAATTTTTTGATTACCGGAATTCAGTGTAACTCAGGAGCTCTTTTTGAGAGCTGTTACCTGTTTCTCTTTTTATTATATTCCATATTTTGTTTATTTTACTGTAGTAATTGTATATCTCTGTATTATAAATATTAGCTTTTATTGTTTATTTTAGAATTTAAAGTTCTTCTTGTAATGACATTCTAAGTTTGGGGCCTCACTATGTTTCAATTCTTGGTATAATTCTCGCTTAAATTTACAAGAAGTTTGAATACGTAATGTAATCCAGGTGCTATTTTGCTTCTGATTACGTGTTTTACTAGGGAAGGATGCTACAAAGTGAGAGTTGAAATGTTGTATGAAATGAATGAACTTGTCATTTACTCAGTCTATTTCACAGACCTCAGTGTATGATTCTTGTTGAAGGGCATGTTTAAACATTTTGAGGGTGCTTTTATCTATTTTCCTAATCTATAACATATATAGTTTTGTTTTAACTTTAGGTTAATCTCTTTAATAAGAATGTATTTGGGTCTCATGATCTGAAACGCCATTTGCAAATGGCAAGGTTACAGAAGTTTTAATTCTATCTATATTTACGAATATGTTATCTATTGCTTATGATGAGCCTCCCTGAATTCTTGTAATAAAATGAAACGAGGTGACATGTTTTATGTATAAAATATAAAACTATCCTTTCGGAGACTAGGTATAAGATAATAAATACTTATGTCACCACAAATTATCAGTTCTCGTTTCTTCTTCAATATAAACTTTAAGGAGTCATATAACTGATTTTTGAATTCCTCGTAGTTAAATATTAATACCTATGCTTTATTTTTCTGTACATTGCGCGTACGATATATTTCATTCATATGTGTCTGAGTGTCATTTATAGTATGCTGTAATTCCACTGCTGCATTACAAAGAAGGAAAATTATGTGAAAAGAATAAAACATATACTACATATTTAAAACTTGCTTAGGGAAGATATTTATTTTGTGTTTTTTTAAATACCTACATATTTGTTCAAATATAAACCTTGGTTCCATGGACTTCATACCCATTAAGGTAAACATTATTATTATTATTATTGTTATTATTATTATTATTATTATTATTATTATTATTATTATTATTATTATTATTATTATTATTATTTGATTTTCTTCAAACATTTTCGAAGTCGGCTAATTCTTCCCGTATTTAGGAGTGACTCCCTCCTAGAACTTAGAAGCTGATGCTAGGGTTCAGAAGCCTGTTGGGGAGAGCCACAGAATGGAAAGCTAGGAACGAGTTGTCGACCCGTAGCCAGGCATGAGCGTAATTAAGTGGATGACACAAAATGCAAGCAAAATGGATGGTCGGAAAGGTGATGATGGAGCAACTAGTGGAATGGATTGCGAGGGAAACCGGAGGACTCGTAGAAAACCCACTCAGACGCCGCTTTGTCCACCACAAAATCCACACGTGGGCCCTTGGGATCGAACCCTAGGTGGGAGGTGAGTGGTGTAACCACTCAGTCATGACGCTTCTTCTAACATAGCAATGGACTTTGCATGAAAGTACCTGGAAGTGATATTTTTAACTTGTATTAAGGCATATGTGCAGGGGGGGACAATAAAGAGGTGTGTATTAAATTTAAACCATGTGGCATCACATTCACATGAATTTCTCTAATCATTGAATTATTACAAAAGAAGTATATGTAGGTACTCCATGTTAGTCCTTATAAAATTTTTCAGAAATTCCTATGATACCTATTTTCCTGTATATATGAATAGGATAATAGAGTTGGTTTATGCATTATCAAATCTTTCAAGAGTTGGTCGCTATGTGATAACTTTAAAATCCCGTACTCTTATTCTTTATCATGAAAAAATTGTAATATTCACATTAGTTTTGAACACTTTTTTCTACAAGCTATTCCTGCAGGAGTAATTATTACATTTCTAGCAAATGCAAATACATTTTAACTTCACATTTACACATTTTATTATAGGATAATGTCTGTTGTGACTTTGAAGTTACGTTTTCTTTGCATGAACACCACGGGAAAAGCGATCTCCGTTGGGAGAAATGTACAATTATTTGAAAATTCAAACCAATAGCAACGAATATCTTACAGATAATATTTCCAGAAAAAAAGTGTACGATATAAACTGTGAAATTCAATGAAACCTACAATTTTTGTGTAGTAACATTTTGTCTCTTACTGCTTATCAGTTTTGTGAAAGTCATTCAGAATGAAGAGGACGATTACCCAGAAAATTCACCGCATACATACTTTCAGTGGTTATGAATGTAGAATATTAAACGTATTGTATTGAATTTAAATCCTTATATCTACTTTTTGAGAAAACACGAGAAACAATCTTAAAAAAATCTTCTTGGAATATTCTTGGAAAATGCACCATGTAAATACAAAGTTTGTGTTTAAAACTAATGCTGCTTGGATGATTAAATCAAGCAATCTTCTGATTTAATCGTCTTGGAGTATTTTAAGGACAATGTTCAGAAATGCGTAGCGCTATTAATAGATATATATCCATTGTAGTTGAATCTACTTCAGCCAAAGATTTTGTTAATTGAATTATTAATTTATCTGAAGAAGAATCATCAGATGGCTGAAAAACAAGTAATACTCTCTTAAACCAGATTATAGTAATACAGCAATTACTTCTTACGAAAGAAATCAGTTAAAATATAGCATTAATATATCATATTAGAATTATTAATAAATGAATACTCCTTTATCCCTCAAATAATACATTTAAAGTTTCGTTTCGTAATCAGCTTACCCTCCCCGTAATTATAGGACTGACGCCCCTAGGACTTAGAAGTTAATTCCTAGGGGTCAGAAACCTGTCGGGGAGCCGACGAATCGAGAATCTGTTACGAGGGGTCGGCCATTAGCCAGGCATGAACATGAGGTGGATAATATGCAATATAAATGAAATTGATGATTGGAAAGGTGATGGTGGAGCTATTGGTGGAATGAGTGGCGGGGTCATTCGGAGGACCCGGAGAAAGCTCGCTCCGTCCATCACGAATCTCACAGCGGGCGCTTGGGATTGAGCCCGCGTAGCAAGATGGGAGCGAGCGGTCTAACCATTCAGCCCACGATGCCGCCTCTTTGAAGTGATTGATATTATTCTATAAGTGCTTCACGGACTATCAGCAATGTTATTTCAATGAAGAAGACCACATAGCAAGGATGAACAAAACTCGGCTAATTTCACTATATGTAAATACGACTCTAAACCATTGCTTTTAAATTACTGATTAAATCTTCTTAATCTTATTTAAATTTAATAAAAATGTTGAGCTCTAATATACCTACTCAGTTCATCCCAAATCAATATACATAATTGAATTTTCATCAATTGTTATTATTATTAAAGGGTTTCTAATTCCTTTAGCAAAAATTAAAAATATAAAAATATAGACCTGAAAAAATAATCATCCCTTAATGTTGAATAATTTAATCTATATTTAAATAAAATTCCTCCTAATTATATAACTAATAATCCTACCAAAATTGGTATCAATTTTGTAATTAATGGCAAACAAATAATATAAGGAGTTTAAATTATTCAATTTAATATGCTTCTTCTAATAGCTGCAGATATTGTTAATGGCAATAATCCTTATTATTATTATTATTATTATTATTATTATTATTATTCGCCCCTCTTCTTTTAAATATATATATAAATCTACTGTAAAGGTATACCACATAAAGCAACCTTTGATACTGTAGATAAAACATGCAGAAGTTACAGACATTTCTTCTATCTGTGACACAGCAAATCATAGCTTTTATTTAAACTACTAAAACAAACCAAATATGAAATTAATATATAATCCCCTTTTAAAATTAATGAATTTAAAGCTAGTAAATCTAATAACTCATAACAATAGCCTCTTACTCTTCTATAAATTCCAGGATAATACATATCGTGTTAACTGTAAGAATATAAATAGTACAATATACCTACAAGCAACTGTAAAAATGAAATTATCATAAGAAATAATATTACTGTTCACATTCAACCAACTATTGTTTTCAGTAAACCAATTTTTTCTAATACATTTAAGAAATTAGGAGCTGCGATATTACAAGCTTATAATTAACAATATCATAATGCTATTCTTGGTATTAGTGTATTTAAAAAACGATTATTAATTCATAATCTCCGTGTCCCTAAATACTCATAACTAATTTCTGCTACACAAATTAAAGTTGAAGAACTTAAATCATGCACAGCCATTAAAACAAAAATTATATGAAGTCCTCAAGCATTTAATGTTATTAATCCGCCAACTACTAAGCCTATGTGAGCTACAGATAAATAATAAACTAAAACATTTATATCGACTTACGTAAACATATTAATCTCAATAAAAATGTCCCTACTAGTCTAACAGATAATCAAAATACATTAATTAATATACCAATTCCAAAAATCTCCGAAAACCTACAATATATCATATCCTCCCAAATTAAGCAAAACCCCTGCTAAATTTGCTGAGCCGGATACAGAAGCTTCAACGTGTGCGTTAGTAATCAATACACTATTTTGGTGGTTTAACTAGAAAAACATAAGTTATTCTAATGTATGAACAAAAGTTCATAAAATCATTTATGTAATTTTCAGAAAACAAAGCAGATAATTTAAATTACTATATAAGTATATATTAGTAATAGCAATGGCAAAGAATGGAATAAAGTATATAATAATAATACACAAATACCGGTTTGTAAATGTTCTCGTTGATATACTTATCCAGAGATTGAAAAACATAATGTGCGAATAAGGCAGTTCAAAATAAAAAATAAAAATAAATAGTATTTAATTTACTATAAGTAAAAGTAATATATAATAATACTAATCACATTAAAATTATAAGTTACAAAAATGTTTTGTTTTCGATTTACATCAATGTTCCTATATCTCTGTATCAAATTATTGCTAAAAAGCTTATTCTTCCATCTACTTCATGATTATCGAGATAAACATTAGCAGAAATTGTCCTTATTACTTTGTTCCTTGTAAGTAGGAGGGAAAAAATCTAATCTGATGTCCTCTAGCTGTTTGGTAAAAAAAGCTTTTATTCAAAACATTAATATGTTATCTACAATATGCTGCTCAAGATAAACATACCCACAATTAATCTTACTACCAGCTTCCTTGTAAATAGAAGGGAAATAAGAAAATACACAGACTAAGGAGATGGTCTCGTATTTTAAAAACCGGTTGCTATGTGAAACAATTGAAATTCCAATCTCTTTGCTTGCCAGGGGTAAACAAACGAGTAGCGACAAGAAAGATGTCTTCCCGTTTGAGAAAAGTTTAAATGGCTAAAATTGAAACTAATAATGCGAAATATCTCGAAAACGGTTAACTCTAAAAAAAAATGGTTCTAACATAAATTGTGTGTTCAAATATGTATTGAATTAATATGTAATCTTCCTCAAGCCTAATCACAAGGAGAAATTACTTTGAGATCACATATCTCAATGGAAATCTGCAATGTGGCAAAGTATTTAAGTCCCAGCCTTCATAGTTCAGGCATACACTGGATAAATTAATGTGCATTTTATGTTGTTTTGTTCACTCAAGTCGTATGTAGGACTGGAATTAGATGGTTAAGAATCAGGCTGAAAAATACATTTCCTTTGTTTTGTTTTCCTTAACTTACTTTGCCCTTAATTTATAATCGTACAGTTTTATATTCATCATAAATAAATAGGTCTATTAACTAAATATGTATTCCTTCTTCAGCCTAGTATACTTGACAATGAATTAACCCTTATTACTGAATAATTCTAGTATGGCAGATTGGTGCCAATTTTAATTAAATATGAATTAATATTAATTTTATTCTTTTTTCACACCAGCCGTGTGAATGAATGGAATTGGATAGTTAAGAGTCAGGATGAAATATACATTAGCTTTGTTTTGTGTTTTCACTTACGCAGTCCTTATTTTCAGCACAGTAATACTTACCTTGATGCTAAATATTTTGCAATTTTGTATTTTATAGCTATTCAGGTGATTGTGAATTTAACTTCTTTAGCCTTACCATACATTTTGGAAAATTCCGAGTTTTGCCAAACAAATTATTTTCTCACTTTCTCTATTTACCTATTGTAAATAGAGGATATAAGGATTGCATTCCAACCAAATATTTGGCACCTAGATATCCCTTGAAAGCTTCTCTTAAGTTAGAAAAATACCTCTGTGCATAGGTGTTCATATGATTCGTCAGTGCACAGTAGATATCTATAACTTTAACGTGCACTTGACGTAGAAACCCCTCATGTCCAAAAATTGTAAATTTTCAGCAGAAGGAAAAAACTAAATTACTATTCACGCAAATTTACTAATGGAATCCGCGTTCAGCTCTGTGAACTGGATGGGAAGCACATGTTTTCTCTAAGTTTGTAGCCATCCAGTATTATTTAATTCCGAAATACTGGAACTTAAACAAGTTGACATGACGGGTTTCTGCTCCAAATGGGCTTAAGTTTTGTAATAGAGTACATTACATTTTAAAAAGCAGTACAGAAATACAGAGGTTTGATAAATGTAATTTACATCACTCCTCGAGCCACATAAATGAGTTTGGAATACAGATCTGAGTAAAAGGATTGAATTTCTGGATCCTAGGGTAAGGAAGGCTTGAACTTTTTCAAACCTGCCATCTTCTCGTCACTTATCATTGGCACTTCAGAAGGGAAAGGTGAATTTAATGAAAAGTCTGGAATCGGTTTTTTTCCTGGAAGACTGAATGTATGTTGCTGTAGCTCATGAATGAACTGTGGAGCTTTAAATATACCAGGAGTTTGTTTGCAGTAGGAATATTCCATAAACTCAGAAATTGCAAAAGTTTGTTTCGTAGCTCTCGGTACTTCACTGCCTTGTGACTCCACAGATGGTACATTTTTCAAGATTTGAAATCAAGAATTTCTTCTTTATGAACCATATGCACAGTGAATGCCCTTTTAGAGCTTGAAGAGGTAATTAACTTTGTATAGTCCAATGGTAAGTACACATGGTCTTCCTTCACAACACTGAACTCTCTGTCACGAGGGAGGTAGCTGTGACCTATGATGGGAAAATATTGATGAATTGAATTTAATCTTTCGTTATCAATTCAAACGTGAGCCGGATGACGCAGTGATTTTTGTTTTGGCCTACGCAGTCACCTGAGAAAGGAAAAAAATTAGCTAATTCTTGAGCTTACATATTCATTGATGTAACTAAGAATGAATGAACTAACTTCATTTGTGCTCTTTTTAGCTCCTGCTTCATCGTATGTATAAAATACGACTTTTTCAGATTTTAAAACATGGATATTGAAGACATAGTATAGACTGGCGCAGATAGAATGTGTCTTGAATTGGCATAACGGGAAGCATTAGATTTTGCATGAAATCAATGCATATTCCGGCACCTCTTCACGTTCTTGGCAATCCTTTTCATATTAGTCAACTGTTTTGTAAAACTTTTTCGGCTCTTCTCCTGTGAACAATCTGTTGTGTCACTGCCACACGCTTGGCATTGTCATTCAAGAGGTGGCTTTTTATTTTCACTTTTAATTCCTCGCAAACACAACATGTATCAACTTCGGGAATAATAAAATTTTCATTGAATATTTTCCAGTAAAACGAGTATAACACTTTAATTTCAAGGTGATCTGATGTAAATAATTCCCATATTCTTCACATTAAGATTCGGTGACAGGTATTTGTATTCTCCGCTTGTGCAGTGTCCCTCATTAATTGGAAAGCTTTTAATGTGGTCTTCAATTAATAATGTCACCTCAGCCGGCATTGCATTGGCGGATCTGTGTTTATCGCGCATATCTTGAGGCGATTTACCGAAACATAGAAGGTCTCTTAATCTTCGTAATCTATCATCAGAAATACCATAGACGCATAAAAATGCCCTTTTACAGACTTGAACGCAACCACCAGAGCTGGAAAGCCAATATTTGTATTAGTGCCCTTTAGGTTTCCTCTTGTAATGCTCAATGCCTCCTGACAATCGCGGACGTTTTCTTGCAATGGCACAAACCTCTATTAGACTTTGAAAATAATCATCGTGCTCATTTTTGTCGCAAAAGTTAGGAATTTAGAATTTAGTTCCATCATAGCATCTGAGCTAATTTTGTTGTCATGGATTTTCAGGTACATCTGCAACAGCAAAGGACTGTTACTAATGACGTGAAAATGCAAAATTATTCTAGAATGGAAAGATAAAAGGGTTTCACAATGAAAAATTAATGTATATGGCTTACCTAAAATCATAACCTTGTTCTCTCGGCTTATCTGTTTCACCTTTGTAGTTTTCATACTCTTGTTTTTTCAATCTACCTTCTTTTATTCTCTCACGTTTGTAAATAACACTTTTTACACCTTTCTTTCACTTCATTGCAGTTAACTCACCACTTACAGATGCCATACAAATAATATTATTCTAAATAACAACCATAAACATTAAGTTGGCAAATATAACGAGGGAACAAGCAGGAAAAGCCCAAAAATGGCGGCACAAGCAGCCAAACTAGCGATTGAATGAGAATCCCTCATGTCCAGGACATTAAGGAGTTATGCACCAAAAGAAAACTGTAGCACCAAGTTGCATCCATAGTTAGCGGTCATGAGGGGTTATGATATAAATCGATGTATCTATATGGATAGTATCTTTAGACCAACAAATTCAAATTCTGCAAAAAAAATGAAATGAGGGTTTTCTACACCGAGCGATTCATATGCCAAACTTGTAGTTAAGGTCTAATACTTTTCAAATATGCTATACAAATATTTTCAACATAAATGGTGTGAATCCTGAGCGTTTGAACGCTGTAGAGAAAACATTTATCTCCCATCTGCTTCTTCTAAAGGTGGAGTCATTTACATTGATTAAACCGTTTACACTAATATGTGGACATTTTTCAAATATAACGACATACTCACAACAATTTCTAATTCCTCAGCAAACTTTACACCGTTCAAATGTAATTGGTATATGAATTTTTATGTTGGTATGTGGGGATGGATAACTCAAAGGAAAGCATCCTAATATAGACCAAACAGCATTGACTATATTGAAACATTGTAAAATGAAACAGTTCTAGCGACGTGCCTTAGTTTAGAGAAATAATTGAATACTTACCTAACCAAAAGTTTACTAATGCTTAGTTTGCCTTTTTCAGACTGACCCAAATGAAAATATGAAAGAGGGAGGCAACGGCTCAGATGACTTCGGAGCAATAAAACAAGAGGTACGTAAATCACCAATGCTCACTTATATTAAACTTATAGTAAGGAAACAACGAGAAGTATTTGGTAACAACGTCACCAAATACAAGTAAACACAGCTGTACTAGTCGACCACGATACGAATGCGTCTGGTGGTGAGAGGAATGAAACAGTTTCTGAACAAGTGGGCCAAGCATCGGAAGTAGAGTGAGGTAAAACTAATGTGATAAAGCAGTAGGTTAGTAACTTTTCTATTGTGCAACTGTATGTTCAGACTATAACCTTTCCCTCAGTCCCCTTGGACACAAAGTTTAACTTCTTATGATGTTAACAGAATACTGGTGCTCTCTTCTAAGTGCATTCTTGTCGTGGTTGAGATGCAGGAGCTAATTTTATCACACCATGAGGACATATGTTTTACAAGCCTATAGTGAAAATGCATACTTTTGAAACACTCCTATACCGAACAAATACTTAATCATTGGGATTATGGCGCGAACTCCTAATACGATAGCTACACTTCAGTTTACTCACCTTTATATTACATAGTCGATTATCGTTGATTGTTAATGCTTATTCCATAAGGGTTAAAAACGCCATTATCAATTATTTTAGCATCACTCCTAGTGTATGCATAACGTGGTGTTTGCTAGTTATTAAAGCAATACTTAGACCAATAGGAAGAACCGGTGTAGAAGGGTGTTGATGGAACTACCATCCGATACGGTGAATATTCATACAACTTCCACAACATTTACACTGTCTATTATTATTTCTTAAGCTTTGTAATTCGCCAGAACTCTAAAAAAGCATAACATGATAAAAGTGCAACACGTGCATCATTGGAGGAGACAATAGAGTTCCGAAATGAAACGCAGTCCCGAATCTCCTTATGCTTAATGCGTGTGTATTGCGGACTATTCCTTTGCCGATACCGAATGATAGAGACAATAGTTACAAGAAAAAAAAAACGCTAACTTATGTAGCAAAAGGAGGAGTTTGATTATCCGTTCTAAATGTTACCTCAGGAAGTGCCATTAACTTGCACTTAAAACTTACCTGTTGCTTTGACTTTAGAAATGAAAAGTTTATTACATTAGGTTAAAGGAATTATTTTGATCGTGTCTTCCCGTTTGACAAAAGCTTAAGTGGCTAAAATTGAAACCAATAATCCGGAATATATCGAAGAAAGTTAATTCTGCAAAAAGTTGATATGACATTAAGTGTGTGTTTTAATGAAATCTATATTTTCCGTGTTGTATAAGGTTTTGCATATCGATTACGGTTTGCTAGTTATACAAAATTCATCCAGAACAAAGAGATCTTGAGAGGCTATTTCCAGAAAGTTCAACATATACTTACATTTTGTTTTCATAAACATATCTTAAACAAACGGCATTTTAATGAAAATCGTCATTTTTTAGAAAATAAACATTTTGGATAAATGTTCCTTATAAAGGGTAATTTGGGGTGGGGGATTTTCTGGAAACTCAAAGTATCTAATCCTGTGAAGATGTCAAAGTCAAATTCCAAGTTTGGTATTTAACGGTCCTTACATTTTTGAGGTATTCTGTACAGACGCACACAAACACACAGACACATGGACCTTTTTCTAAAAATACCCTGTCTGCATTCAGGAAAAAAACACACACACACACATTTCCAGTAAATGTTCGGTATCAATCTTTGGGTGCCATACAAATGCTCCCCTATACTCTATGCACGTAGTACGTGTAGAGAGAGTAATAGTTCATTCTATATTTATAATGAACAACAGAATAATTCGCTAAAATTATCAAAACAGATATTCAAAATCTTAATAGGTATTACTAATCAATAGTATGAATAATTATAACCAAACGCATATCTTAAACACTCTAAAAATAAACAAACTTTAAATATTAATGACAAAAACAAACAAATTCTAAATTACATATCAACCTGTATGTATGACAAATAGGGATTATAAAAATGCTGTATAAAATATAATTTAACACTGTAATAAGCCAAATGAAATAATCATTTTCATGAGTTCGAGTTATTGACCATAATAATGATAAACCTAAAGCACTTTCACAAACGGCAAAAGACAAAAATAATATTATATATTATTCTCGACTTATTGTTACCATTAAGCAATATAAAATAAAAATAAAATCAAAACAATATATTCTAATATTAATAAACTCATTCATAAATGTTATCGTTTCAAAGTACATAAGCATTAAACACATAAATATAGAATAAAATATAATTAACTTTAAATATTTTCATAGTTTATAAATAAAACATCAGTCTTGTACACCAAAAATAAGTATTACTTTTATCACTTCAAAGGAAAAAATACTTCACGTTAATTTCCAAACAAAATATCTTGTTTTATATTAACCTTTGACATATAAAATATATTTATACAGGCTGTTAATGAAATACACAGAAATAATTTGCGAGATTGTGCTTGTGTCTGATATAAGTAATTTGTGATCGGCGATGCATGGTCCCCGTATACACATAAAGCAACTACATAGCGTTAAACGTGTGGGTATCAGGTGTTGATAAGTCGGTGTTGAAGCAAAGCAGGTTGAAACAATGGCTTAGAATGTCTTTAATACTGCTGCCCGAGTACAGAAACATCGATTTTTAGCAGCTCGTTACTATCGTTCTAGAGATTTAATGTTGCAAAAATCTGTAAAATTTCGAACTAATCACTTGACAGTGCGAAACTGAGCATTCTTTAACTACGTTTTAGGGTTATGTACTCTTCTCTGGAGGGGTTTTTTCAATTATTCTGGTGGCTTAATTCATGACGAGGGAAGCTGCTATCGCAAAGGTAATGAGTTCGGTTCAAATATTTTTATTTTTCTTTTTTTTCATTCCAGACGAACTGCGGCGATACGTGAACGAGATCCGATCTCGGAAACTATCTTTCACTTGAAAGCCATTATCATATCCACTACGCTAGAGAGTTACGCTGTAATATGTCCCTTCGTTTTTCGTGTTGATAAATTAGCCGGTGGCGTACTTGCATTTCAGATACTTATAGCCGTTACTTCGAAATTGAAATAAACAGACTATAATGTTCCTATCTCAAATTTCAAATTTAAGTAATCTACATATTCTGTGAAAATATTTCGGTATAGTTCATTAACACTCTGTATAATGCCTTAATAAATCTACCAAAACGCATATATTTAATAATGTTGAAAATTTTGTTCTTTTCTTATATTTATGTATAGGAGTATAAATTGTAACAGGATAAACATTAGCAATATATTACTGAGCTTATATTGATTTTCTAGAGTAACTCACATTTGCTGATATGTAAATAATATATATATATATACTCGAATTGGTTAGATAAGAGTTAGGCTGAAAAATACTTTTCTTTGTTTTGTGTTCCATAACTTATTTAGTCCTTCATTTGTAACCGCACAGTTTTATATTCATGACAAACAAATAGATCTATTAAATGAATACTTATCAATCCTTCAGCCTAGCATACTTGACAACAAATTAGCTCTTATTACTGAATAATTCTAATATGATAAATTGTGCCATTTTAAGTGATTAATGTTGATTTTATCGTTTTTTCACATAAACCGAGTATAGGAATAAAATTTGATAGCTAAGAGTCAGGATGGAAAAAACATTAGCTTTGTTTTTAGCTTCTTAACTTACTTATTCCTTATTTTCTGCGCGGTAATACCTTGAGCCTAGATATTGTGTACTTTTGCATTTTATAGTTATCTAGGGGATTGTGAATTTAACTTCATTAACTTAACTATACGTTCTGCAAAACTGCTAGCTTGATCCAAAATATTTAATTCCTGACTATCTTAATTTATGTATAGTAAATAGAAGATGTGAGATTGCATTCCAGCAGAGAATTTGGTACCGAGCTATCTCCTGAAAGCTTCTCTTAAGCTAAACTGTATAAGTTAGAAGAAGACCTTTGTGCGTAAGTATATATATGGCTCGTCACTGCACAGTAGATACAACTCAAATCGAAATGTCTGATAAATTCCAAACCCTTAATTTAGGATCAGTACTTTCCGAATATACAACACGACAATTTTCAACATATCTACATAGTGTGAATACTGAGCGTTTGAACGCTATAGTCAAATCATTTATCTCCCATCTCTTTCTTCTAAAGGTGGAGTCTTTTACATTGGACGAAATGCTTACACTAATATGTGGACATTTTAAAAGTATAACCATATAGCCAAAACAATTTCTAATTGTTCAGCAAATATTTACCCGTTCAAATGTAATTGGTACATGAATTTTTCATATTGGTATGTGGGGGTAGAATAGCTAAAGCTAAGCAACCAATTATAACCCAAACGTCATTGAATATGTTAATGCATTGTAAATGAGGCACTTCTAGCAATGTGTCTTAGTTTAGAGAAATGTTTGAATACTTATCTAACCAACATTTTGCTAATGCTTGGCTTGCCTTTTTCAAAGTGGCCCAAATGAAAATGAGAAAGAGGGAGGCAATGACTCAGGTGATCTTGGTAATCAAAGCACAGGAGCAATAAACGAAGAGGTACGTAAATCACCAATGCTCACATATATAGAATTTGTAGTAAAGGAAAAACGAGACGTCTTTGGTAACAACTTCCCAAATCAAGTAAACACATGTGTACTAGTCGACCACGATACGAATGCGTCTGGTGGTGAGAGGAATGAAATAGTTTCAGAAAAGTGGGCTGAACATCGGGAGTAGAGCGAGGTAAAGCAGGCATACACTGCTTTCGGGAAAACTAATGTGAAGACAGCAGCAGTTTAGTAACTTTTCCATTGTGCATCTGTATATTCAGACTATCGGCTTTCCCTCAGTCCCCTTGGACGTAAAGTTGAACTTATTATTATGTTAACAGAATACTGGTGCTCACTTCCAAGCGCATTCATATCGTGTTTGAGTAGCAGGAGCTATTTTTTTATCACAGCATGAGGACATAGGTTTTAGAAGCCTATATATAAAATGCACACTTTTGAAATAGTCCTATATCGAATAAATACTTAATCATTGGGATTATGGCGCGAACTCCTAATACGATAGCTACACTTCAGTTTACTCACCATTATATTACATAGTCGATTATCGTTGATTGTTAATGCTTATATCATAAGGGTTAAAACGCCATTATCAATTATCTTAGCATCACTCCAAGTGTGTGCATAACGTGGTGTTTGGGAGTTATTAAAGCAGTAGTAAGACCAATTGGAAGAAGCGGTAGAGAAGGATGCTGATAGAACTACCATCGGATACAGTGAATATTCATACTACTTCCACAATACTTACACTGTCTATAATTCTTAACGCAACTCGTTTTTTTTCTTTGTTAAACTTTGTAGTTTGCCAGAACTCTAAAATAGCATAGAATGATAAAAGTGCAGTATGTGCATCATTTTAGTAGAAGACAGAGTTCCCAAATGGGAACGCAGTCCCGAATCTCATTACACTTAATGCGTGTGTATTGCGGAGTATTGTTTCGCCGATTCCGATACAGACAATAGTTACGAGAAAACAAAATAATCTAACTGATGTAGCAAAACGAGGCGTTTGATTATCCAGTCTAAGTGTTACATCTGGAAGTGCCATTAACTTGCAGTTAAAGCTTACCTGTTGCATTGACTTTGGAAATGAAAAGTTAGTAAAGGTGCAGGTGCACACAAAGTTTTTTACACCAGGTTAAAGGAATTTATTTTGGTCGTTTCTTCCCGTTTGAGAGAAGCTTATGTGGCTAAAATAAAACCAATAATCCGGAATATATCGAAAAAATGTTAATTCCGCAAAAACAATCTGACGTGTTCCATTCACATGACTTTCTCTACTTCTGTGTAACAAATTATTGTTAGTAAGCTTATTCTTCTATTTACTTTATGCTAATCGAGAAAAAAATTAGCAGAAATAGCCATATTACTTGCTTCCTTGTAAATAGAACCGAAATATGGGAGTATTATAGGTTAAAATAAAGTCAAAACCTGGTTACTAGGTGACTGAATTGCCTTTGTCGGTATGAACGCGAGTTGAGAAATTCCTGTATGACAAACGTACAAGTTTTTCGAAGCTTAAACCAAAAAGAAGGTATATCTCAAAAACGATGAACTACTCGAAAAAAAATTATAACATAAATTGTTTGTTTTAATGTGCTCTACATTTTTGGTGGTAAGTTCTTGTCCATTTCTTACGGTTTAGCAGCTATGCAAAATTATGTAAAATTCATTCAGAATAAAGTTGTCTTCAGAGGATAATCCCAGAAAATTCACGATATACATATTATTTGTCAGGTAACTATCTTTAATATGCGATATTTTAATCAAAATCGTTGGAGCCATTTTTCAGAAAATCAAAATTTTCGAAAAAAGTTCCATGTAAATTTAATTAGGCGTGGGGGATTTTGTAGAAAACCTTCATGTCGCATTCTTGGAAGATACCAATCTCAAATACCAAGTTCAATTACTTGCTTTCTGCGATGCATTCTCTTTAGAAATAATGAATGGCAAGTATGGTGAGGATCGAGAGGGAGAACTCACTTTCATAAATGAAAATGGGGGTAGTGTAATAGATTTTATTTTAATAAGTCAGGTTTTAATTGGCAGAATTAGAAATTTTTGGGTGGGGGATCGTATCGAGTCGCATCACTGTCCGGTTGCCCTGGAACTGAATATAGAAACGGCCATGGCGGCGCTAGCCCATGAAGAGGGGCAGGGGGACGAAGGGAGATTCATTAGTAAATTTATATGGAAACCGGTAGAAAAAGAAGTATTTGTTGATAAATTAGAAAGAAGATTAGGGGAAAGGAACGCAGACACAGCGGAGGAACTAACGCATATAATAGCAACGGCTGCGGGGACAATGAAAGTCCAAATGCATGGTAAGTTAAAACGATTCAATGGTTGGTATGACCAGCAATGCAGAGCTGTAAAGAAACAAACAGAGGAGGCTCTGTCAAAATTCAGAAGGGAGGGGGGAGGTGACATTACGAATTTTTTTACAAACAAACGAAGGGAGTATAAACAGCTCTTACGGGAAAAGAGAACTACGTGGCAAGACAAAATTACTCAGAAAATTAGTAATATTTTAACGCGGGGGGATAACGTTGAGATGTGGCAAGTAGTAAAACATTTAAGAGGCAACCGTCAGGCACCCAACAAATTTCACCCAGAAAATGGGCAATGCGTTTAATGGGAATATTCGGGAAAGGTGAAAGGGAAGGAATTTTTATAAAGGAAGTGCAAATTTTGGGAAATCTTGAGATACCAATACTGGACGAGGAAATATCAGCACGAGAAATAGCACAGGCGCTGAGGAGTCTGAAGGGAGGCAAAGCTCCAGGGTTGGATGGGCTGCCCCCGGAAGTTTTTAAAGCCGCAGCCAATGTTAATGCGTTTGGTAGGAGTATGCTCCAGATATGTAACAGATTGTTTATTGAGGGGAATTACCCTACCTGTTGGGGAAAGGGCAATATTCATCCCATTTATAAAGGGAAGGGAACTATTGGAAATCCGGATAACTATAGGGGGGTTACTCTTTTGCAAATTATGGACAAAATTTATTGTAGAGTGTTATATAACCGGATAAAGGACTGGGAATCTAAATTTGGCAAACTTTCAAAATTTCAAATGGGTTTCAGAGAAGGACACAGTACCAAAGATGCCGCTTTTATATTAGATACTTTAAGGACGAAGCAACTGTTAATTAAGCGGGGAAAGCTTCATTGTGCTTTTGTGGACTTTAAAAAGGCATTTGACTCTATCAATCGAAATGCATTATGGTACAAACTAGGCAGAAATGGGTTATCAAGTAAAATGGTTAGAGCATTGCAGGCAATGTATCAAAATGTCAAATTCTGTGTGAAGTACGACAGAAACAGAGTGTGCGAGAGCTGCCGAAGCTATAGGGGAGTGAGGCAGGGTTGTATTTTATCTCCCTTGCTATTTAATCTCTTTGTGGATGATATTTCTGATACAATGATAGCAGAGAATATCCAAGCACCAGTAGTAGCGGATTTGCAAATCCCAACACTTTTATACGCAGACGATTTAGTATTGTGCTCTACGACACTAAACGGATTGCAACGAGGACTGGACAAACTTAAGAATTATTGCGATGAATGGCTACTTACAGTTAATGTGAATAAGACTAAGGCAATGACTTTCAAAAAGGGTTGTGTTTATAGCAGGGAGGAGACTTGGACATATGCAGGACAGATATTGGACAATGTTAAATCTTTTGTGTACTTAGGACTCACATTCACAATGAACGGAAAATGGACAAAACACATTGACATTACGAAACACAAGGCAAGGGTGAAAGCGACGGAAGCTCTCCGGATACGCTACAGAATACTTAATATATCCATAGCCTTAATGGAAACTGTATACGGAACGACAGTTAGATCCACGATGACATACGGAGGAGAAATATGGGGGTGGGAACAAACAGGGAATCTGAATCAAGTGAGGACCCAATTTTTGAAAGGAATTCTGGGTGTAGGGAGGGGTACAGTAAACTGTGGAATAATGAGGGAATTCGGGGCACATAATGAAACGATAGAGTGCAAAATCAGAGGAGTTAAATATTGGCTGAGAATCGTTCACGGAAACCAATCTCTAATTAGGGCAGTCTGCTACCGTGAACAGTTGCGAATGGAAGGTAATTCGACGTGGGCATCAAAATTAAAGAAAGGGTTGGAAACCATTGGGATGGGAGACATTTGGATGGCGGGGCAGGAAAACAGGCGAAGTATTTGGAGAAAAATTAAGAACCATCCCTGTGATATTGACAGACAGCAATTAATTGCGCAATGCACAGAGAAGGTGTCATTAGAAGTACAGTCTGGGCTGAAATCGGAGTGGGGCATGGAGCAATACATCAAAACAGGTACCAATCTCATTAGAGAGAGGCTCGCGTGTATTAGACTAGGAGCATGGAGGAGCACGAAAATTTCTGACGAAAATGATACGAGAATCTGTCCCATTTGCGAGGAGGAAGAGTCGTGGACTCACATCTTGGCAAGATCTAGGGGTACGGCGGAATGGCGGGAAAAATATTTGCCGCGATTTTTTACCACTGCGAATGTAGGGCTAGAAGCTTGTTGAACGCTACTGGCAGGCACGGAAAACATGGACGGGCTATGTAAATTTATACTTAAGGCAAGACAGCTGAGATCTGAGGAGGCTGCCAATAGAGAAAGGGGGGGGGGGATAAGATCAACTAAACAAAAGTGACTACATTGTTCTACATACATATATATTATGTCATACTTAGGTCACTGTTGTGCTATGGTTTTATATATGTTGTATATATTATGTGTATATATGTCTTTTAAGTGTACTTTTCTATTATAAGAGGGTGCATTTATGAAGGTGTACTCTGTGCTGTAAATTTAAATTGCTATATTTGAATATCTTTGTATTTTTATTTTCGGATTCACTCTTAATTCTTTATTGTTGTTTAATAATGCTTTTGACTGTGTATTTGCTTTGTCTTTTTATTTTCGTGTTTACTCTTTTAATTCTTTGTTGTTGTTGTTTTAATATTGCTTGCAATGTGTATTACAAAAGCACGTACGGTCTGTGGACACGTGCGATTGTTGAAATTCTATGTATGATATTGCTATGTCAATAAATACACTTATTCATTCATTCATTCAATCATTCATTCATTCAAATACCAAGTTTGGTATTTAACGGTCTTTTCGTTTTTGGGCTATGCTGTCCACAGACACGCATACACGTACACACACGGACCTTTTCCAAAAATGCTTTTTTTTTTTGGATTCAGGGGAACCCAAAGCATGTATTTCCAGTGAAATCTCGGTATCGAATATTTGGGTGCAATACAATACCTTCTCTATACACTATGTATAGGTAAGTGTAGAGAAAGTAAAAATTCATTATATATAAATTGTGTGTTTTAATGAGATCTATACTTTCTGTGATGTACAGAATTTTGTATCCTTTTTTTACGGTTTCCTAGTTATACAAAATTCATCCAGGATGAAGAGGTCCTCAGAGGCTATGTCCAGAAGGTTTAACATATACTTACATTTTGTTTGTCATAATAATATCTTAATCATAAGGACATTTTTATGAAAATCCTCATCTTTGAGAAAATCAAAATTTTCGAAAAATGTTCCATATCAAGGTACCTAGGATCGAGGGATATTCTTGAACATCTACGTGTCACATCCTGTTAAGATGCCAAACTCAAATACCCAGTTTGGTTTTTAACGGTCCTTACATTTTTGAGGTACTCTGTCCACACGCACACAAAAACATAGACACATGGAACATTGCCTAAAAATACCCCTTTTTGCCTCAGGGGGCTGAAAAATACGTATTTCCAGCGACAGCTCGGTATCAGTCTTTGGGTGCAGTACAAATCCGCCGCTATACTCTATGTACATAGTACGTTTAGAGAAAGTAATAATTCATTTGAAATTTATAACAAATAACAGAATAATTCACTGAAATCATAAAAAACAAATATTCAAAATCTTAATAGGTATTACTAATCGATAGTAGAATAATTATAACCAAACACATATCTTAACATACTAAAAATAAACATACTTAACATATTAATGACAAAGGCAAACATAAATTCTAAATTACATATCAACCTATATTTATGACATAAAGGGATTGTAAACATTCTGTATAAAATATATCTTAACACTGTAATAAACCAAACGAAATAATCATTTTATTGGGTTCGAGTTATTGATATTATAATGATTAACCTAAAGCCCCTTCACAAACAGCAAAAGACAAAAATAATATTGCCATATATAGTTCTCGACATATTGTTACCATATAGCATTATAAAATAATAAATAAAATCAAAACAATACATTCTAATATTAATAAACCCATTCATAAATGTTAACGTTTTAAAGAACATAAGCATAAAACACATAAATATAGGATAAAATATAATTAACATTAAAATGTTTCACAGTTTATAAAAAAAACTTCGGTCTTGTACACCAAAAATAAGTATTACTTTTAATACTTCAAAGCAATAAATTCTTAACATTAATTCCCAAACTAATATTTTTCTTTAAATTAACCTTTGACATATGATATTTAAAATATAAATATATAATACCTTAATAGAGATACCAGCTCCCATATATTTCATCACGAAGAGATTTCGGCTCTATTTTATATTTATGTTTAGTAGTATAAATTGTAACAGGATAAATCTTAGTAATATATTACTGAGCTTATATTGACTTTCTAGAGTATCTCACATTTGTTGATACGTAAATAATAGTTAGCATGTACCAACACTTTATGCAAATTCCACTTCAATATTCTTATTTGTATTTATTTACATATTGAACCAGGTATAAATTGATGATTAATGGGAGTAGTAATTTTCTTTTAAGTTATAGCAAACCCTTTTATAGGTTATGTACTACCTTGATGACACAAAAATCCTTGGGGTGGTTTCTTTCCGATGTGAAGTAGAGCCGCTGATATCGTGTAATATTTATTTACATATACATGAACTTAATATATTGAAAGAAGAAGGTTCTAGAGGAAAATGCTCCGTTATTTCGTGTTCCATCAAACACGGATTGCTCGGTTGCTATGACCACTGTGCAAACTGGCAGCACGCCAGCTCGGCATTAGATTCCTGGGAAACAACTCGGTGATCTCTAATGAGTAATTACCTTTAGATGACATACCCCAATGTGGACTTACAATGTCGCAAGAACTTAATACCCGGGCTTCATAGTCTATTATTTGGTATGTCAATAATTAATGTTAATTTCATTGTTAATTCACACAAGCCGTGTGTAAGACAGGATTTGGAAGGTTAGACTCAGACTGAAAAATTCAATGCCGTAGCCGGGATTTGAACCAAGGATCTCCCAGTCTCTAGCCAATTGTTCCATCCATTAGCTTTATGACAACATGCCAGCGCGGCAGAAGTTCCTCAAATGGAAAACCACAAGGTGGTCTTTAATTGCCTTGAGATGACATACCCCAATGTCAAATTAAAACGTCGCAAGTAATTTAAGTCCCGGGCTTCACTGTTAAGCCAATCTATTGGTTCAATTAATGTTATTTTTATTGCTTTCTTACACAAGCGGTTTGTAGAACTGGAACTGGATGGTAACGTGTAAGACTGAAAAAGAAATTTACTTTGTTTTGTGTTCCTTAAATTTCTTTGTTCTTAATTTTTAGCCGTACAATTTTATGTTTTCACAACACACACATAATATATATATATACACTCGAATTGGTCAGTTAAGAGTCACGCTGAAAAATAGTTTCCCTTTGTTTAGTGCTATATAACTTAATTAGACCTTCATTTCTAACCGTACAGTTTTATATTCATCACAAACAAATAAATCCTCTAACTGAATACATATCGCTCCTTCAGCCTAGCATAGTTGACAACGAATTAACCCTTATTGCTGAGAGGCCGATAGGAGGCGGTGAGCACGGCTTTTAATAGTGTTATTTCTGTGTTATTAAAAAGTGCAATATTTCACAACCAGCTAAACCTGTAAGTAATTTCGCTTATAGAAGTTTTCCCCAAACCTTTAACAAGCAGTGTAAATGTTAGGAATTCCATGCGTTGTACATAACGCATTATTTATTATATATTTAATTTCATTAGGTTAGCTCTCTTCAGAATTGCCTTTTGTTAAAGAAGCAGATCATCAGTTGTCTGCGAAGCATATCGTCAGTTGTCTGCAAAGCAGATCGTCATTTGTCTGCAAAGCAGACTGTCTTTTGTCTGGTTGCCAACACCATGCAATCTAATCAACAAGAACAAACATTCTCAGATTCACATTCTATTAATCCTGTGGAAATTTCTACTACATCTCATTCAATCTTACAAACACCCAAGTTAGTTCATAAACGCCCGCTTGAAGATCTCAATCAAGGTAATGCCTCCATGTCAAGTGACGGGTTTTTCACTCCTAACAAAAAGCATATAACTTCAGCCTCAGCTGTAAACTCTAAATATATTGTGGACTTATCCTCCATACACAATAAATTCTCCCCTTTGGAAACAATGGAGGAAGCTAACGACACAGTCGCTGAAGTAAATTTTACTAGAGCCTCTAAAACCAGGATCCCACCCATTTTTCTCCATGAAGTGAACAACTACCAGCAGATTATCCGCGACATAGGTACTATTGTAAAAGATGACTACTCAACACAACAGCAAAATAAAGTCCTTAAAATAAATACAACTTCAGTCAATGACTTCCGAGCCCTTACAAAATTCCTGGAAGAATCAAAGCTCCCTTTTCACACCTTCCGTGATCCAAATTTCAAAAGACTTGAAGTTATCTTGAGAAATGTTCCCTACTCTCTTACAAACGACGACATAACCACAGAATTAACCACTCTGAAGTTACCAGTGATAAAAGTTACAAGACTCTTTTACAAAGATCGTCAACCTATGCCGCTATGCGCTGTTGAATTAGAAAACAATGAACAAGGAAAGAAGATCTATGAAGTCAAACACATTCACCATGCTTTAATAAAAGTTGAATACCGTAAGAAACCCACAAGCATCCCACAATGCACACGATGCCAGCGCTATGGGCATACTAAAAACTTCTGTCTACTTGCACCTCGATGTGCAAAGTGTCCCTCTAACCATCATTTCTCTGAATGCCCAAAACACAAAGATACACAGCCCTCCTGCGTGAACTGCGGAGAAGCTCATCCGGCAAATTTTAGAGGTTGTCGTATTTACTTGGAATTAAAAAATAAATCCAATGCAACTGTAACCGAACCCATAAAAAAACACCTACACCACCAAAGCTAAACCTGGAGAATTTTCCAAAGCTGACACCAACTTTTTCTTGTTCTGCTCCTGAAACTCCTCAGTGGCCACGTTCAGTTCCTCCAGAAGATAAAAGTTACCGACATTCCACTCAGCAAGCATTTGCACAAAATCCTTCTTCTGCTTCTTCCTCCGATGACACTGGAAACCTTACTCAGCTAGCTATTACTTTTCTAGCACCATATCTACCAAAAATCAAATCCTTTTTATTACAGCTTTTTGCAAGTTTGTTTGCTAATGGCCACTAAAAATCAAGTATATACATTCTCTCAACTAACTATACTAAACTGGAACGCTAACGGAATCAAAGCCAAGCGAGAAGTCTTTCTGGAATTCATCTCAAGACACAACGTCGCAGTAGCTTGCGTCACTGGAAAAGTTTTCAGTACCTGGCTATGCAGCATATAGGTCCGATCGCGAAGCTCTCGTCGCCTCGGGTGGAGTGGCCATCTTCATTCGAAAGGAAATACACCGCTACTCGGTCCTACTACCCCAACTAACTAGCCTCGAAGCTTGCGCAGTTCAAATATCCATGCAAAACTCCACTAAAACGACAATAATCTCAGCATACAAGCTTGCGTCACTGAGACTCATCTAGCACCACAGGAAAAGTTTTCAGTACCTGGCTATGCAGCATATAGGTCCGATCGCGAAGCTCTCGTCGCCTCGGGTGGAGTGGCCATCTTCATTCGAAAGGAAATACACCGCTACTCGGTCCTACTACCCCAACTAACTAGCCTCGAAGCTTGCGCAGTTCAAATATCCATGCAAAACTCCACTAAAACGACAATAATCTCAGCATACAAGCCACCAGGACTCTGCCTCAATGGCCAGGATATTACTACTATATTCTCTGACACAGTGCCAACCCTTCTCGTGGGAGATCTAAATAATAAGCATGAAACATGGGGATGCCGTGTGACAACTCCAAACGGAAGACTACTATTAACAGCAGCTGAACGCAATGCAGTTAACATCTTAGCCCCACCTGGTCCTACTTTCTTTAGGCAAAATGTAGCACCTGACATACTAGACATAGTATGTATTAGGCTTTCCCACCATGGCTGTTCTACCTGAAATGGACTCCGACCACTCCCCAGTCTTGATATCATTTGATAACAATCTGATTTTACGTCCACAGTCCACTAGGAGACTCAGCAGAGGTTTCATACATTGGGAAACCTTCCAACATGTAATTGATAACGAGCTAAAACCTGCGTGCAACCTGAAAAGTCCCAGTGATGCAGAAGCAGCAATTCTCGAGTTCACAAAAGTCATAACTTCAGCCATAGACAAATCCACAGCTCCAGCTAGACCTCAGCAACAAAGAAAAACCTATCACGAAACTTTGCCCTCTAACATCAGATCTCTCTTGAATGAAAAACACAAAATGCGCCGGCTTTGGCAGAAGTACAGAGAAACCTGGCAACTTCATCGCTTGAACCAACTCACAAGAAGGGTAAAAAGCAAATGGATGAGTACCGGTACTCGACTTACCAACGGTACCTCTCCAGCATTTCACCAGAAGATTCATCCTTGTGGAAAGAAACCAAAAGAATATTAAAAGAACCGACGCTTATTCCACCCTTAATACAAGATGGAAAACACTACATAACCGACTTTGAGAAGTCGGAACTATTCGCAAATACAACGTATCTTCAGCCCAAACCCAGTGATAAACGAAGAATTCAACCACGAAATTGAACGTTTTCCTGGTTCTTATACCACTGCTCCACTTCCCATTGACTTCACTTCGCCAAAAGAAATCTTGTTCATAATCCAGCAACTACCAGCAAGAAAATTGCCTGGTCATGACCTAATTCCAAATTTTGTATTAAAACATCTGACTCGCAAAGCACTTGCTATTCTGGCCTCACTCTTCAATAGTTTGATACGTATGGGCTACTTCCCCAGAATCTGGAAACACGCTATAATTATTGTTATTCATAAACCTGGGAAAAGCTCCTCAGACCCAAACAACTATCGTCCTATAAGTCTGCTACCAACTCTGTCCAAAGTGTATGAAAAGATTATACTGAAGCGTTTAACAAAATTTCTCAATGAAGCATCAGTATTACCTCCCTTTCAATTCGGTTTTCGTCGTAAACATTCAACCACCGATCAAATTCTCCGGATTACAGAGCAAGTGGCACAAGGCTTCGAGAAGAAAGAACACACAACTGCAGCTTTCCTTGACTTCACTCAGGTATTCGACAGGGTTTGGCATCAGGGTCTTCTATACAAACTGTTCAACAAAGGCATTCCAGACTACCTCTATAAAATAATTTCCTTCTTTCTGTCACAATGAACATTCTCAGTCCTCATAGGTAGTTGTCACTCTTCTACAAAACCTATAACAGCCGGAGTTCCTCAAGGATCTATCCTGGGACCAGCTCTGTTCAATCTGTACACCTCTGATATGCCTGCAACGCCTACAGCTCAAATCGCTATGTATGCGGACGATACTGCAATCTTCTCAACACATCGCAATATCCACACCGCCAGAAATCACCTTCAAGAGGCCTTAAACTTAATTATGCCCTGGCTAGACAACTGGCGTATTTCGCACAACCAGCAAAAATGTGAAGCAATGGTCTTTACACTACGCAGACAAAACTATCCACCACCAGTAACGCTCCCAGCGAAACAGATACCCTGGAAAACTAATACAGAAACAGTGAAATATCTCGGTGTACTCCTGGATCGACGACTCACATGGAAACCACATATAACCAACAAACTTAAACTAGCCCGAGCAAGACTGGCAAAACTCTACCCCCTCCTCAACAAAAGATCTTCACTCAAACTAAAAAACTGCACACTACTTTACACGACTCTATTAAGACCACTGCTACTATACGCTTGTCCAGTTTGGGGAGGAACTAGTCCTTCTGAAATCAAACGTATCCAGACATTTCAAAACAAAATATTGCGAATCTCAACGAATGCACCATGGTTTGTCAGAAATAGTCAACTACATAGAGAAACTGGAATCAGCATCATTCAACAGTCAATTTATGCACAAGCCGAACAGTTTTACAGCAAGCTAAAAGACGTCTCAGGAGCCATTCACTATTCTCTTGGCAGAAAATCTAGCTATCCAACTCGCATCAAGAGTCGCCTACCACTGGACCAGCTCTCACAGCAAGACTTTCTGTAAAATAAAAACAAAAAATCTACCTACTTATGAGGGGCCCAATGGGGCTTACCTCATTTCAATGTTATTCAGTATCATGCATGTAAATAATGTCTAAAATCAATGATCTGTAGAGCGCACATGCGCTGATCGATCAATAAATCATTAAAAAAAAATCCCTTATTGCTGAATAATTCTAATATCATAGATTGTGCCATTTTAAGTAATTTATGTTTATTTTATTGTTTTTTCACATAAGCCGTGTGTAGTAATATAATTGAATAGCTAAAGAGTCAGGATGAAAAAAACATCAGCTTTGTTTCGAGCTCCTTAACATACTTAGTCCTTATTTTCTGCGAGGTAGTACTTACCTTGTGGCTAAGTATTATGAACTTTTGAATTTTATAGCTATCCAGGTGATTGTGAATGTAACTCCTTTAACTAAACTTCTAGCTTTATCCAAAATAATTAATTTCTGACATTCTCAATTTACGTATTGTAAATAGAAGATATAAGAATTGCATTCCAGCCAAGAATTTGGTACCGAGATATCTCCTGAAAGCTTCCCTTAACCTAAACTGTATAAGCTAAAAGAAGACCTTTGTGCGTAAGTGTATATATGGCTCGTCACTGCACAGTAGACACAACTCAAAAAGAAATGTCTGATAAATTCCAAACCCTTAGTTTAGGTTCAGTACTTTCCGAATATACAACACGACAATTTTCGACATACATAGTGTGAATACTGAGCGTTTGAACGCTGTAGTCAAATCATTTATCTCCCATTTCTTTCTTCTAAAGGTGGAGTCTTTTATATTGAATGCAACTGCTTACGCTAATATGTGGATATTTTAAAGGTATAACCATTAGCCAAAACAATTTCTAATTGTTCAGCAAACAATTACCCGTTCAAATGTAATTGGAATATGAATTTTTCATATTGGTATGTGAGGGTAGATAACCTAAAGCTAAGCAACCAATTATAGCTTAAACGTCATTGAATATGTGGATACATTGTAGAGAAGTATTTGAATACTTACCTAACCAACATTTTGCTAATACTTGGCTTGCCTTTTTCAAAGCGGCCCAAATGAAAATGACAAAGAGGGAGGCAATGACTCAGGTGATCTCCTTGCACAAAGCACAGGAGCAATAAACGAAGAGGTACGTAAATCACCAATGCTCACATATATAGAATTTGTAGTAAAGGAAAAACGAGACGTCTTTGGTAACAACTTCCAAAATACAAGAAGACACTTCTGTACTAGTCGACCACGATACGAATGCGTCTGGTGGTGAGAGGAATTAAACAGTTTCAGAAAAGTGGGCTGAACTTCGGGAGTAGAGCGAGGTAAAGCAGGCATACGCTGCTTTCGGGAAAACTAATGTGAAGACATCAGCAGATTAGTAACTTTTCCATCGTGCAACTGTATGTTCACACTATCATCTTTCCTTCAGTTCCCTTGTACACAAAGTTTAACTTCTTATGATGTTAACAGTATATTAGAGCTCTCTTCCAAGTGCATTTATATCGTGGTTGAGTAGTAGGAGGTATTTGTCTATCACGGAATAAGGACATATCTGTTAGAAGCCTATAATGAAATGCACAGTTTCGAAATATTTCGATACGTAACAGATGGTTAATAATTGGGATTATGGCACAAACTGGTAATACGACAACTACGCCTTCAGATTTCTCACCACCATATAATTTTGTGAGCTGCCGTCGTTTGTTAATACTTTTTTCATAAGGTTTATAGACGCCTTTATGAATTATTTAGGCATCAACAAGCATTCTCCTAATGTGTACATGACATAAATTTATAAATGTAAGTTTACAGTAGTACTAAGGCCAATAGGAAGAAGCGGTGGAGAAACATGCTGCTGGAACTAGCATCTGATTAATGAAGGTCAATTTAGCTACTATAACATTTAACGTTGTCTATAGTTCTAATCGCACCTCGATTTTCATTGTTTGTAATTTTCTAGAAGTGTAAAATAGCCTAACATGATACAAATGCAGTAAGTACATCATTGGAGTAGAAGGTAGAGTTCCGAAATGAAAATGCTGTCCAGAATCTCTATTACAGATAGTGCATGTGTATTGCGGATATTCTTTCGCCGACGCGGAAAGATAGAAACACTATTTACAAGAAAACAAAACGCTAACTTATGTTGCAATACGAGGCGATAATTATCCACGACTAAATGAGACCTCAGAAAGTGCCATTAACTTGAAGTTAGAACTTACCTGCTGAATGGACTTAGCAAATGAAAAGCAATGTGCAGGTCCACGTCCACCCAAAAACATTAAAAATACGGCTGGTTAAAGTTTTCTCTGCGCTGCACAGTGAAGTTCCAATGCCAAGGGGGTAGACGAGTTGATACACTTTTTATGAAACTCAAGCCTTTCTGAGAGGGTGTCTAGTGTGATTGAGGGTTGATGGGGTGAACTGCCCAATCGGTTGTTAAGTTCCTTGTTCACGTGGTATGTTATACCAGAATGACACTAATGAAAATCATGGAAACACACGAGTCTCCTTCAAAAGTTCACATTTCCAGTAAAGTCATTGCGCCAGGTGTATTTTAATGTCTTTGACTGTACAATGTAAATGTGAAGAATGTGTACAAATTCAAATATGGTTATTCGCATTGCCTGTGATAGTGTATGCCAGTCCGTCAAATTTTCCCCCTTATAGAGAGTTATAACCTATCATTGGAGATCTGAGAGGGCGGTCTCGTTTTACTCAACTTGTTTATCAGCGGAGACTGTGAGCGGATCGTGCTCATTGGGAAGTCTAGCACCTCAAACTTGAATCAGCCCCGTTAAACTCTGCAAACCTTTTAACGCACAAATGCATATTCGCAAATGTGAAATGCGTAGTAGAGCTACCTGATAGATACCTCCATTATATCTCTGGGTACAGGAAAGTCATGTTACCAATCTCATAAAATTTGATCAACATTAAATGTTACTGTAATCATACAATGACTATTATACAATCACTGTCTTCGTGACTCTTGCGGATCTTTCGGAAAAACCTATTTGGAGACAAAGGCATTTCAAACACGAAGACATGTTCCAGTAATTGTTAGTAAAACTAAATTAAATTTTTAAGTAAAGAAACCAATAAGTGTTCAATGAAAGGGTAATATAAATGTATTAACTGCTACGTAATATACACAACCTTTATTCCCCTTTCAATCGCCAAAATAACAAAGTTGAGAATATGTATGTATGAAATGTTTTATGGCTGATATATATTAATTTGTAAGTATTATTTAACAATATTTCAGGCCTTTTATTATAATGTTGTATTATAAAGTACACTCTGCATTGTTATTAGTATTATGTGCATATTTTGTAAGTAGTGTATTTCTCCAAGTTTTTCACCATACCCACCTATATAGATACTATCTTTCACAAAAGTAGATACAGAGGTTCCGTTTGAACGCGCGAAGGGTAGCCTAGTTTTCGGGTGCTCCAGCATGAACAGTATGAGCATGAAATGAGCCTTTTTATGCTACCATACCTGTTAAAGAGCGAATGACAGCTATCCTCTCTTCTTAGAGCTTTGGAAACCAATATTTCACCAATCATTGTAAATTAACAAGCAAATGTTGCATATGCAACTCAATTCACCTGGAGAAAATATGAAATTATGTTTCAATTAAGTAGAAGTAAAAAACTTCTAGTGTTGGGTGCTTTGACTACAAAGCTAAGTTTAAACAGCAACAGCAAAAATTGCTACAATTAGAATAGCTGAAATAGTTGGAGTGTGTTACTGCGCAGTATTAGCTTGGTCGAAAACTACACGCAGCAATTTTTTTTAATGGAACATCATTATTTAAATGATCTGTGAGCAATATAAGTTTGTCAGATTATTGAAACCTCTTTCTGACAAAACTCCTCCTTTAGAGAAGCAAATAACATAGCCAGTTTTATTTTGCGTACCCTTGTAATAGTTCCTGCCTTCTTATGAACGGTGGAATACGTACACACGTTTTTTAAAACTGAATACCTGATGAAAGATAAACTGCAAATGCTACCAATAATACAGGGAAGTACGCCTACTTCAACTGTCAAATATTCCTCCCAAAATGAATATTTTCCTTTAAACACCCACATTCAAGGACATCTGATATAAATCTCAAATACCTATTTATTTTATCTAATGCTCAGGCTGTTGAATAGTTGTCATTAGCCTCTTGCCTTCCCAATATAGTTGCCAATTTTACTTTTCCTAAAATTGCTGAAGAGCAGAGCATGTATTAAGATGTTTCTAGTTTTGAATGGCATCCTCTTGACACAGCATGCAGTTCGGTGAGTTAAGAATTTTCATCCGGTGCAGTGGGTGTGCAAGACAAGCATGTTGAGTTAATTTTCGGAATGTTCCAACAGCTTCACTTCGTAGTAATTCATGTATAGAGGTTTTATTGCTGGGAATGCTGGGCCAAATATCTTCACTGTGTAGTTTGGTGATGAAATCAGTTCTTTCAATTGTGAAGGACAATTTCATATTTAGTTTTGTCAAATGAAGAGATAGCATAAGTCATATGTCTCTTTTTTTGCCAAACCATCAGCTTCTTCATTTTCTTTTAAACCAATGTGAAATGCAATTGATTATCCTCACCTAAATGCTACCTTAGAGAGCGCAATTAACTTGCACTTGGACTTAGCCAATGAAAAGCAAGTAAAGATACAGATGCACCTAAAGACATAAAAATACGCTTAGAAGTTCCAATAATAAGAAGCGGTCTTTTCCATGACTTCGTCCATTGCTTGCGCATGATTGCTATGCTCTTAAAAGCGTATTGGACAGCAGACGTTACCGAAGGGAAGGGGGTTGAATGTGAAACGTAACTTGCTACAAATAAAGCTCTGAGTTGCGAACTGGTAATCCCTAAACTTTCTGATTGGACAATATTCCACCCTTGCATCGGGTGTTACAAAATGAGGTTCATTTGTTCTCTGCCTTACTTACTGAAGTTTCAATGCCAAGGTAAAGCGCGCTCGTGGTAGACTAAATAAACACACGCTTATGCAATTCAACCTTTATTGAGGGAGTATCGAGCGGGTTAGAGGGGCTGAGGGTTGAATTGACCACTGTGTTGTTAATTTATTATTCGCGTGGTAGGCATATTGTACCAGAATGGACCCAATGTAAATCGTGGAAAGACCCGAGTGCCCGTCAAACATTCACATTTCAACAACATCACAGCGCCAGGCGTATTATAATGCCTTTGACTTTACAATGTAAATGTTAAGATTGTGTACAAAATCATATATGTTTATATTCATTGCCTGTAACATTCATTGCCAAATTGCTCCGTATCTGACGTATGCAGATATCTCTCAATGAGCTAAAGGAATTGCAGAACCCAGCGGGGTTATTAAGAATTATGACCTATCATTGGGGATTTGAGAGAGTGGTCTACGTTTTCTCCTCTCGTTTATCAGCGGAGATGTGAACGGGTCGCGCTGAATGGGAACACTAGTTCCTCACTGACACCTTTAAATTTGAAATAGCCCTGTTAAATTCTGCAAATCTTTTAAGGCACCAAGGCACACATGAAATATGGAGCAGTTGAGCGATCTGGTAGATAAATCAAAGATATCTATTCGTGTATGCATATTAAATATTAAAATACTTAATCCACATATTCGAAAAAAAATATGGACATACATTTAAGTAGGTTAGTTTTCTTCACTGAATGGTTACCCACCTGATACAATTTGATCTGCATAAAAAGTTACTGTAGTCTAAAAACGATTATTATACAACCACTTTCTTAGTAATTCTGGGGCATTTTTGGTAAAACCCTATCCATGGGGACAAAAGCATTTCAAACGTGAAGGCTTGTTCCAGTACTTGTGTGTAAAACAAAATTAGATTTTTAAGTAACGAAACCAATAAGTGTTCAAAGAATGGGTAATATAAATTCATTTAACTGCTACGTAATACACACAACCTTTATTGCCACAGTAAAGTTATGGAAACCTGTTTCAATCGCCAGAACAACAAAGTTGAGAATATGTGTGTATGAAATGTTTTATTGTTGATGTGTATTATTTTGTACGTATTTTATCACATGTGTTCAGGCCTTTTAGTACAATGTTTTATTATAAAGTAAGCTCTGCATTGTTGTTAGTATTATGTGCAAATGTTGTAAGTAGCGTATACCTTCATATGTTTTCACCATGCCTACGTATGTAGATTATATCTTTCACAGAAGTAAATACATACCTTACGTTTGAACGCGCGAAGGGTGTTCTAGTTCACAGGTGATGCTGCATGGATGATACGAGCCTAAAATTTGTCATATTACGTTACCTTTCCATTTCAACAGCGCATGGCAACTATTTTCTCTCCTCGCAGTTTTTGAAACAAATATTTCGGCAATCAAAGTAAATTACCCAGGAAATATTGCAATTCTACTTCAATTGATCTGCAGAAAATATATTTTCGTTATGTTTCAATTAAGTAGTAAACCAGAAGTAAAACAGTTCTAGTGTTGGGTGCTTTGCTTAAAAAGGTAAGCTAAATCTTGAACAAAAGAACTTGCTTTTAGAATAGCTGAAGTGGTTGGTGTGTGTTTCTGTGGATTGTCAGCTAGATCGACACCTACGTAACAATTTTTTAATGCAGCATCATTATTTAAATAACCTATGCGAAATATAAATTTGTCAGATTAATGAATCCTCTTTGTGATTAAACACATTCTTGGGAGAAGCCAATAACGACTAGTTTTATTGTGCATACACTTGTAATAGTTCCTGCCTTCTTATGAACCCTGGAATACGATACATGTTTTACAACACTGAATACTTGATAAAATATAAATTGCAAATACTACAAATAAAACATGAAAATAGAACTTCAACCGACACACATTCCTCCCAAAATCAATATTTTACTTTAAGCACCCTCATTCAAGGACACCAACTGTGAATCTCAAATACTTATTTATTTATTTAATCTAATGCTCAGGTTGTTGAATAGTTGTCATTATCCTCCTGACATCCCAATATAGTTCTCCATTTGATTTGTCGCAAAGTTGCTGAAAGCCAACCATGGCTCCTATAAGAAATGCACATTTTAAATTTGCCTGCATAGAATCCTTCCTTGCCTATAAGATGAAACTTAAAATGAATACCTGAACAAAAATAAAAGTAATCATCTAGAAAACCTGTAGACGCGCACACCTTCTGTGTTAAAAGTTACACTACATACAAACTTCTTACAAAAGATAGTTCTTCTTTCAACACCATGCTCATCGAGATAAATGTTAGCAGACTTTTATTACTTAGTTCCTTATAAGTAGAGTGGAAGCGAATGCACTAAGATAAATTGATAGTCAAATGTTTTAAAAGCTGTCGTTATGCGATTGTCACTTAAAATCGCTTCTTTGCTTGGCCAGGAGAAGAACAAAAGAAAAGCCGACACTTCCGACTGAGAAAAGTATAATTACTTCGCAATTGAAACAAATAACAAGGAATAACTCGAAAACGGTAAACTCCACGAAAAAAATATATATGACATAACTCGTGTATGTTAACAAGGTCTACATTTTTTGTAGAGTAAGTTTTTGTCTATTACTTACGGCTTATTATCACTTTAAGTAAAATTATATTGCTTCTATCTCACTATCAAAGTTTATTACATCAGGTTAAAGGAATTATTTCGGTCATTTCAAGTGGCTAAAATTGAAACTAATAATCCGGAATATCTCTAAAACGGTTAACTTTACAACAACAAAAAAACGGATATGACATAAATTGTGTGTTATAATGTCATACATTTTTTGTGTTGTCTAAGTTTGCATATATTTTTACGGTTTGCCAGTTATACAAAATGCATCCAGAATGAAGAGGTCTTCAGAGGCTATTCCCAGAAAATTCCAGATATACATTATTTGTCATAAAATATCTTAAACCTAAAGCATTTTGATCAAAATCGTCTGAGACATTTTTGAGACTATTGCATATATTGGAGTGGGGGATTTTCTTTAAAATCTACGTGTCCCATCTTTGGAAGATTCCAGAACTGAATACCAATTTTGCTATTTAGCAATGTCTTTCGTTTTTGAGCTATTTTGTCCACACGCACACAGACACAAATACCTTTTTCTAAAGATAGCTTTTTGGATCCAGAGGAACCCAAAACACCTATTTCCGGTGAAGCCTCTGTATCGAACTTGGGTGCATTACAATACCTTCTCTATACACTATGAACATAGTAAGTGTAAAGAAAGTAATAATGTATTTAAAATGTATTATGAATAACAGAATAATTAGCTAAAACTATCAAAACACATATTCAAAATCTTATCTAATAGGTTTTACTAATCAATATGATGAATAATTAAAACCAACAAAAATTTCTTAAATCCTCTAAAAATAAACATACGTTAAAATATTAATGAAAAAAGCCACATGAATTCTGAATCATATAATAATATGTATTTTTAAAACATAAAGGGATTATAATATTAGATACAAAATGTATCTTAACACCACAATGAACCAAACGAAATAATTATTTTCATGAGTAGGAGTCATTGATAACAATTATGATAAACTTAACACCCCTTCACAAACAGCAAGAGACAAAAATTATATTGCTTTATATAAATTCCAACTTATTGTTACCATATAATAATATAAAAAATAAATAAATCAAAGCAATAAATTCTAATATTAATAAAATCATTCATAAGTGTTAACGCCTCAAAGAAAATACTCAGTATTGTTAATTTTTTTATTGCTCTTCAAAGCTTAAAAACCAAATTTAGAATAATCTAATTTTGAAGTCCCCTGGCTACAGGAGATTATAAGTTAATTTGTTATTGGTTGGTTGCAGTTTGTAACGAGTAGATTACGTTTAGTGGTGTCTACCCCATTGGACTGGCATGATGCAGTGTGTTATTATGAATGCTGAGCTCCATTCTCTTTCTCCTTCATTCTATTTATGTATTCGACAGACGAGTACGTAGATATGCTTTTGATCTACGGTGAAGCAAGAAAAAACGCACAAACAGCTCACCATCTCTACTGGGATAGATATTCAAATAGACGTCAACAGACGGCAACACCTTCCAAAATGTTGAAAGGCGTCTTCATGTAACAGCTACCCTTGCGAGAATGCCTCCTGTTAAACACGCACCAGCAACGTCCAGTGTTAATGTAGAAGCTATTTTGAACGCCATGCGAGACAATCCGCAGACTAGTACACGGGCAGCTGCTGAGGAGGTGAACATCAGCCAGTATTCTGTAATGCGAATATTGAACACTAACAAGTTTCGCTCTTACCGTTTGCACCTACACAAAGCACTTCACGGGAGAGATTTCGAAGCTCGAGAGGCTTTTTTGAATGGTTGCTGAAGCGAGTAGCAAATGATGATGGTTTCGTTGTCAGGATTCTGTTTTCTCACGAATGATGACTGCACAACAATAGAAACGTAAATCGCCACAATGTACAACATTCGGAATATTTATAATCCTCATTGTGTAAGGAAGCAGCATACCAAGAGCTGTGGGTAGTGAATGTCTGGTGTGGAATCTTGGGAGACCACCTTGTTGGACTATTAATCTTCGAGGGGCAGCTAACAGCAGCATGCTACCTGAAATTCCTCCGTAAACAGATATCCTTATTATTAGAAAACGTGCCACTGCAGGAGCGAATGGCGATGTGGTTTAAACACGATGGCGATCCTCCGCATCGGTCGAGGATCGTCAGCAATCATTTGAATGCTGCACATCATGTTCATTTAATAGGAAGCAGAGGACCAGTCTCCTGGCCTACCAGATCACCTGATCTGACACCCGTTAACTTCTTTCTCTGGAGTTACTTAAAAGAACGCGTTTATGCACAGGAGCTAGAGAATCCAGAAACCCTTCGCCAGGGTATTACAGTGACCTGTAGATCTCTTCAAGCCGCCATGCTAGGCCGCGCTGTGGCTGAGTAGTTAGACCGCTCACCTCTCACCTAGACGGCCGGGGTTCGATCCCAAGCGACCGCATGTGAGATTTGTGGTCGACAAAGCGGCGCTGGAGCGGGTTTTCTCCAGGTACTCCAGTTTTCCCCACCATCGCATTCCACCGGTGCTCCATCATCATTCATGTATCATCAGTGTCACCGCCTGCGGTACCATAAGTAGTTAAAGCGGGCGTTAAACACTACCAAAAAAAAAAAAAAAAAAAAACCGCCATACTACACCTAGTCAGAGGCTCCATTCAACAGGGTGCCCATTCGTGCATTACCCAAGAAGGTCACCAGTTCGAAGACTAGCTTCTATAGAGGGGTCGTGTTCTATTTATAGAAAAAGGTACATTCCAGCGCTACAAAGCATACCAATACGAAACGATATTTCTAATGACACAATAATCGTATGTCTACAAACCTTTGTTTAATTTCTATGTTAAATTCTGATTATGTAATATCCTTCTTTTCTGTGTTAAAATATGTACCTAGGCACAAAATATCCTTATTGAAATTTCACCTACCTAGATATAGAAATGTTTAAACAACTACCTATCTTTTACTCCGCCAATAAAGAAGCCTCACCCAATACCAGAAAGTATTAGTCAATCAATTTAAATGTAAATAAAGACTGCTTTCAGATTAGTAACTGTAATTAGTGAATATTACACGGTAAAATCAATTATTAGATACAGGAAATTCGAACCACCTTTACTGCAAACAGATCACTTCGGAGTCTCGCTCCAACAAAGCTTCCTAGTAACTTTAGAGATCAACATTGCGTTTAACATGTAGTATTCGCTGGTCCCAGTGAACCTTTGCAGTGGTGCAAACGTCAGCTTTCTAATTATCAGTATATTAAAAGACAATGCGATAACATCTACATTAGTACTAATTTCATCTAGTGTTTAACGTCCAAGCTAAATACGTAGGTATTACTTAGTAATGGGGTCGATGTTTACATGTTGGAATATACATTGCCGATTGGATAAACCTCGAGAATATGGAGCAGCTGACTCATGTGGTTCTAATATGTGTGTGTGTATATATGCATATTATATATTGAATTAATATGTAATCTTCGTTAAGCCTAATCAAAAACTGAAGTTACACTAAGATCACATACCCCAATGGAAATGTACAATGTCGCAAGTATTTTAATTCCGGGCAGCATAGTTTAGGCACATATTGGATAAATTGATGTTAATTTTTACCTTTTTTTCACCCAAGCCGTCTGTAGGACTGGAGTTGGGTGGTTAAGAGTCAGGCTGAAAAATACATTAGCTTTGTTTTGTGTTCCTTAGCTTACTTTGCACTTCATTTATAGCCGCACACATTTATATTCATTACAAATATATATATATATATATAGGGATATAAAATGAATACATATTTCGCCTTCAGCCCAGCATACTTAGCAATGAATTAACTCATATTAATGAATAATTCTAATATGACAGATTAGTGCCAGTGCTAATTAATTAATGTTAATTTTAATGTTTTTTTTATGCAGGCCGTGTTTAGGACTGGAATTGGTTAGTGAGATTCAGGCTGAAAAATACATTACCCTTGTTTTGTGTTACTTACTTACTTAGTCCTTAATTTCTAACCGTACAGTTTTATATAATGATAATTAAATAATGTTAATTTTATTGCTTATTTTCGCACGCCGTTTTAGGACCGGAATTGGATAGTGAGATTCAGGTTAAAAAAATACATTAGCTTTGTTTTGTGTTCCTTACGTATCTAGTCCTTGTTTTCTGCGCAGTAATACTTACCTTGATACTAAGTATTTTGCAGCTTTGTATTTTGTAGCTATTCAGGCTATTGTCAACTTAACTTCCTTAACTTAACCATGCATTTTGAAAATCCCGGGCTTTAGACAAAATAAGTAATTTCTGACTTTCTATATTTACCTATTGTATATAGGAGATGTAAAGGTTGCATTTCACCCAAAATAGCGTTACCGAGATATCTCCTGAAAGCATCTCTTAGGTTTAACTGTATAATACGTTCGAAAAACAGCACTGTGCGCTTCGTCTGTGCCAGTATTAACTCAAAACGAAACGTCCCATAAATTCCACAGTTGTACTTTAGGTTCTGTATTTTCGGAGTATACTACACGAAAGTTTTCAACATAAATTATGTGAATACTGAAAGTTTGAACACCCTAGGCAAATCATTTATCTCCCGTCCCTTTCTTCTCCAGGTGGAGTCATTTGCATTGGAATAAACTGTTTACACTAATATATGGATATTTTTATAAGTATCAGCATATAGTCATTATACTTTATAATTACTCAGCAAACATTAAACCGTTCAAATATAATTGGTATAAGAATATTTCATATTGGTATGTGGGGTGGATAAGCTAAAGAAAAGCAACCAATTATAATCCAAACGTCATTGATTATATGGAAACATTGTAAAATGAATCACTTATAGCAACGTGCTTTAGTTTAGAGAAACATTTGAATATTCCCTAACCAATGTTTTGCTAATGTTGGGTTTGTCATTTTCAGAATGACCCAGATGGAACTACAAAACAAGCTAGGACTAGCTCAGCTGATTTCGTTCCACGAAGGCGTCACCGTCGCAGAAGACCATTCAACACAAAGGTACGTAAACAGCAATGCGAACTTATATAGAATTTATAGTCGAGCAAATCACGAGAAGACCATGGTAACAACCTCAACAAACACAGCTGTACTATTCGACCACGATACGAATGAGTTGGTACTGAGAGGATTTAAACAGTTTCTGAACAAGTGGTCCGAGTATGTGGAGTAAGGACAGGTGGAGGTGCTGCTTTCGGGAAACCTAAAGTGAAGACAGCAGAAAGTTAGTAACTTTTTCATTATGCAACTGTCTGTTCACACTATGGTCATTTCCTCAGTCGCCTTGAGCTCCAAGTACAACATGTCATGATGTTAACAGAATACTGGTGCTCTCTTCCAAGTACATTCATATCGTGGTTGAGTAGTAGGCGCTATTTATTTATCACGGGATGAAGACATACTCTTTAGAAGTATATGGTGAAAGTGCACAGTTTTGAAAGAGTCCGATATGGAACAATTGCTTAATCATTGGGATTCTGACACGTGCAGGAATACGATAGTTACGCTTTCAGATTACTCTCCATGCAGTGGATTATCGTTGATGGTTAATGCTAATTGCAAAACGTCGTTATGAGTTATTTTAACATCACCAAATATGCCCTAACCGTCCCGGTCTCCATGGCCACACTCACTAAAGTCTCTCCGCTTTGGTGCTTCGTGGCGAATAGGATCGTGGGTTCGAGTCCCAACTTGGCATTCGTGCTTCTGTGTTTGTTAACCTGTATGGTCTGTAAAAAGGAGAAGGTAAATAGGTTATCGTAGGAAACTGGAGGGAAAATAAAAGAGAAAAAAGGAATTCAGCATCGGACTCCTGAAAAGGCTCCAGAACTGCATTTTTGTATGAAAAAATCCCGCTAGACCACTCGCTTCCTATCCAGACGGCCCGGGTTCTACCGCATATAGTGTACGCCTAAAGTCTATTTATAAATGACAGTTGGTAGTAAATAAACCAGTACTTACTAAGAACTGTCTGCTGAAGAAGCGGTTGAGGAGGATGCTGCTGAATCTCGCGTCCAATACAGTAAATTTGCCAGAACACTTAAACAGCATACCATGATTCAAGGGCAATAAGTGCATCATTAGAGGAGAAGGAAGTTTCGAAATGGAAAGGCATTCCAGATTCTCCATTACACTATTCTTTTGACGATACCGAGTGGTAGAAATACTAATTATAAGAAAACAAACTCTAATTTAAGTAGCAAAACAAGGCAATTGATTATACACGCTTAAATGTTCCTTATAAAGCTCAATTAACTTGCAGTTCAAGCTTACCTGCTGTATGGACTTAGCAAATGAAAAGTAAGTAAATATTCGAGTACATCATAAATGTTAAGAATGTGTGGAATTTCAAATATGATTATATTCCTTGCCTGTAATACCTAGTGTAATGCAAGTGGGTCAACTGCCCCGTATTTGACGTATGCAGATATCCCTCCATGGGCTAAAGGAGTTGCAGAACTCAACTGGGCTATTGAGAGTTATAACTTATCATTGGGAATCTGAAAGAATGGTCTACGTTTTACTGCTCTTTTTTATCAGCGGGGACTATGAACAGTTCGTGCTCATTGAGGAGGCTCGACCTTCTTAAGTAACGATAAGTTACTTAGGTGCTCAATGAATGGGTAGTATCAATACTTTTTAGAGCTACGTAATACACGCAAGCCTTATTGTCAGAGCAAGGTTATGGAAGCCCGTTTCAATCACCAGAATATCAAAGTTGAGAATGTGTATGTATGAAGCGTTTTATGGCTGATATATATTAATTTGTACGTATTTTATCACGGGTGTTCAAGACTTTTAGTGTGATGTTTAATAAAGTAAATTCTGTTTTTTTGTAATATTTAATTTTGGTCGCTTTGACTCGTAAGAGTCTAATCGCGACTGAAACACTGATACATTGTGATAATAATAATTATTACAGGATAGTTATAGAGAGAAATTGGAAAATAATACAAATTGTGTTAATTAACGTTATGTACGCAAACAGGTAACAATGAATGTAAAATTACATTTTATGAAGTTAGTATAGTGTAATATTAAATTGTACAGATATGTTTAATTTTAATGATCTTTAATATATTTCTTAGATTTTTGTGAACGAAAGCAAATAAAAGCTGTGTTAATGTATATTACAATTTTTTATTAAACTGTAGATATTAATAGCTTTTTAGAACATAGCTACAATTTTTATTAAATACTTGTATATCACGAGTGATTTTGTGTTTTTTCCTTTGGGGTTCATAACTGCAGCATTCTGAAAGTATATGAGACACTGTCAATGGAGTATTGCAAATTGTACACTGAGATTGGGCATCTCTGGTGATCAAGTAGGCATCAGTCATTGTTTTGTGGCCAATTCTCAAACGAGTGATAATGGTTTGATGTTTCCTACTTAGGTCTGTGTAACGCGTCCCAAAGGTGATGAGTTCGATTCCTGTCATAGAGTTTTATTATTATTTATTTCATTCCAGACGAAGTGCCGCGATGCGTATTCTCAAGTCGCGATTCAAATTGCCCAGTGCATTAACACTGTTATCACTTCCTTGTTGCTGCTCACTGAGGTTAGTATCCGAAGATTGTGAGGCAACATGGAGAACATGTGCACCTTCTCTGAACTTGCAGACACAGGGAGGCACGCTGCAATATGCCCCTTCGCTTTTCGTGTTATGCTCTCAAATGGTTGATAAATTAGCCCGTGGCGTACTGGCACTTCAGACATTTACAGCCGTTACTTTGAAATTTCAACAAACAGGCCATAAGTCTCCTATTTCAAATTACTTAATTAAGTAATCTATATATTTTTTGGAAATATTTCGGTATAGTTCATTAACATCCTGAATATATCTCACTATCAAAGTTTATTACCTCAGGTTAAAGGAATTATTTCGGACATTTCTCCCGTTTGAGTAAAGTTTAGGTGGCTAAAATTGAAACCAATAATCCGGAATAAACTCTACAAAAAATATATGACGTAAATTGTGTGTTTCAATCAGATCCACATCTTTTTTTTTTTTTTTTTTTTGTTGCCTATGTTTTTGTATATCTTTTACTGTTTGCCAGTTATACAAAATTCTTCCAGAATAAAGAGGTCTTCAGAGGCCACTCGCAAAAAATTCAAGATATATATTTTGTTTGTCATAAAAATATCTTAAATATAAGGCATTTTAATCAAAATCGTCACAGTCATTTTTGAGAAAGTGAAAATTTTCGTAAAATGTTCCACATAAAATGTAATCAGAGGTGGGGGATTTTCTCTAAAATCTACGTGTCGCATCCTTGGAAGATGCCAAACTGAAATACCAAGTTTGGTGTTTAACGGTCTTTTATTTTTGAGCAACTCAGTCCATATAAACATGTACCTTTTTCTAAAAATACCTTTTTTTGGATTCATAGGGACACAAAACACGCATTTTCTTGAGAAAATTTGGTATTAAAAATTGGGTGCATTATAAAACCTTCTCTATATAAAATGTAGGTACATGGTACGAGTAGAGAAACTAATAATTTATTTAAAATTCATAACGAATAACAGAATAACTCGCTTAAATTATTAAAACATACTCAGAATCTTAATAGGTATTACTAATCGATTGGACGATTAATTATAACCAAACACATATCTTAAACACTCTAAAATAAACATTCATTAAAATATTAATGACAAAAACAAACAATTATTGAATTACAGGTATGTCAACTTGTATTTATTAGCATAAAGGATTACAATAATTATATATAAATATACCTTAACATTGATATGTGATTGAATTCCCTTTGTTTTATGGACAGGAGTTGACAAATTACATATGCGAAAAGTATATACGTACATTAAAGTTGAAACAAATAACAAGGAATGCCCCAAAACAGTAAACTCCACGAAAAAATGTATATAACCTAAATTGTGTGCTTTAACGAGATCTACATTTCTTGTTAAGTAGCTTTTTCCCTATCACTTACCTATTTCCCAGTTATGAAAAATTCCGCAAAATTCATCCAGAATAATTACTTCTTCAAAAGCTATTGGTCATGTAAATATCTTAAACATAAGAGATTTTAATTAAAATCGATAGAGCTATTTTTGAAAAAAGCAAAACATAAATTTTTCCTATGTAAAGGGTAGTTGCGTGTGGGGGCATCTCCTTGAAAGTCTTGTGCCGCATCCTTGGAAAATACGGAACTTAAATAACAAGCTTGGTATTACTTAAATACCAAGTTGGTTTACGTCTTTGAGCTATGTTGGCCAAAGACACACACATAGATACACACAGACATACACACGGACATTTTTCTAAAAATGCTTTTATTGGATTCAGAGAGTCTCAAACAAATATTACCAGTGAAATCTAGGTATTGAAATTTTGCGTGCAATTCAATACCTTCTCTACACACAATGTACAGACTACGTGTAAAGTATTAATATTGTTGATATATAATTTTCCACTTATTGTTATCATATAATAATATGAAATAATAAATGAAATCAACACTGTAACTCCTAATCTTATTAAATCATCCATAAATATTAGCGTTTAAAAGAAAATAATAATAAACCACAAAAATATAAATTAAAATAATAGCAACATTACAAAGTTTTAATAGTTTAAGAATAAAACATTGGTCTTGTAAAGAAAAATTAAGTATTACTTTTAAAACTTTAAAGGAAAAAAGTCTTATCAATAATTCCCCAAAACTAATGTTTGTCTTTGTATTGGCCTTTGATATAAAATATATAATACATAAATATATAACAATAAATATGTAATATATAAACATATAATTATTCCTTAGTAGGTCTACCAACGTCTTCATATATAATCATGGTGAACATTTGGTTGTATTTTAAATTTACGTTTGGAAGTATAAATTGTCCCAGGATAAACCTTAGCAATACATTACTAAGCTGGTATTGACTGTTTAGAATAGCTCACATTTGTCGATATGTAAATTATGGTGTACTGTTACCAACACTTCATGCAAATGACACTTCAATATTTTTATTTGTATTTATTTACACATTGGACGAGGTATACGTTTTATTTTACATGAATGATAGGAGTAGTAACTCTTTTTTTAGTTACAGCAAACCCCTTTATAGGTTATGTAATACCTTGAGGACGCAAAAATTGTGGTATGGTCTCCATCCGATGGGAAGTAAGGCCGGTGGCCCCGTGTATTATTTATTTACATATAAAAGAACATCTTGAAAGAAGAAGGTTCCAGAGAAACATTTTCCGCTATTTCGTATCCCAACCAACCACGGATCTCGCGGTTCTTGGTCGGATGCTTTGACCACTGAGCTAGCTGGTAACATGACTCGCACATTTCCCGGGAAACCACACGATGATGTCTATTTACTTTGAAATGGCATAACCCAATGGTGACTTACAATGTCGCAAGTACTTTAGTACTCAGGCAACATAGTTTAGCATTTGTTAGTCAATTAATTTTAATGTTGTTGATTATTCACACAAGCGGTGTGTACGACAGGATTTGAATGCGTAAAATCAGACTGGAAAATTCAATGCCGTAACCGAGATTTGAACCAAGGATCTCCCGGTCTCTAGCCAGTTGTTCCATCCAAGAGCTCCGTGACAAGATGCCCGCACGGCATAAGTTCTCCGATTGATTCGCATGTTTCCTGGTAAACCACAAGGTGATCTCTAACCATTATGAGTTGATATACCCCAATGACAATAATGTCGCAAGTATTTTAAGTCCTGCTCTTCATAGTTTAGCCATCAATTGGATTAATTAAAGCTAATTTTATTGCTTTTTCAAACAAACGGCGTGTAGGACTGGAATTGGATGATTAGACTCAGGATGAAAAATACATTAGCTTTGTTTTGTGTTCCTTAACTTACTTTGCAGCTCATTTCTAGGCGTACACTTTTATGTTCATTACAAATAAATAGGTATATAAAGTGAATACATATTCCTCCTCCAGCCTAGCATACTTGGCAATGAATTAACTTCTATTACTGAATTTTTAATGTGACAGATTAGTGCCAGTGCAAATAATGTTAATTTTAATGCTTTCTTTTTTCACGCAGACAGAGTTTAGGACTGGAATTGGGTAGTGAGTTTCAGGCTGAAAAATAAAATACCCTTGTTTTGTGTTATTTACTTAATTAGTCCTTAATTTCTAACCGTAGAGTTTTATATTCATCACAAATTTGTCTATTGAATGAATATGAATTCCTCCTTCAGCCTAGCATACTTAACAATGACTAATTTATATTACTAAACAATTCTAATATGGCAGATTTGTGCCAGTGATAATTAATTGATGTTAATTTTAATGTTTCTTTTGGCACGGACTGGAATTGGATAGTGAGAGTCAGGTTAATAAACACATACGGGTTCTATCACATATAGTGTACGCCTAAGGTCAATTTATAAATGACAGTTGGTAGTAAATAAAGCAGTACTTATTAAGAACTGTCGGCTGAAGAAGTGGTTGAGGAGGATGCTGATGAATCTCCCGTCCAATACAGTAAATTTGCCAGAACTCTAAAACAGCATACCATGATTCAAGTGCAATAAGTGCATCATTAGAGGAGAAGGAAGAGTTTCGAAATGAAAACGCATTCCAGATTCTCCATTACACCTTTGTTTTGACGATACCGAGTGGTATAAATACTAATTATAAGAAAAAAAAAACGCTAATTTAAGTAGCAAAACAAGGAGATTGGTTATCCACGCTTAAAAGTTCCTTAGAAAGCTCAATTAACTTGCAGTTCAAGCTTACTTGCTGTATGGACTTAGCAATCGAAAAGTAAGTAAATATCCGAGTACATCCTAAATGTTAAGAATGTGTGGAATTCCAAATATTCCTTGCCTGTAATACCTAGTGTAATCCAGGCGGTCCAACTGCCCCGTACTTGACGTATGCAGATCTCCCTCCATGGGCTAAAGGAGTTGCAGAACTCAACTGGGCTATTGCGAGCTATAACCTGCCATTGGGAATCAGAAACAGTAAACTACGTTTTACTCCTCTTTTTTATTAGCGGTGACTGTGAATAGGTCGCGCTCATTGAGGAAGCCGGACCTTATTAAGTAACGATAAGTTACTTAAGTGCTCAATGAATGGGTACTAAAAATACTTTTTAGTGCTACGTAATGCACATAATCTTTGTTGTCAGAGCAAAGTTTGGAAACCGGCTTCAATCACCAGAATATCAAAGCTGAGAATATGTATGTATGAAACGTTTGATCGCTGATATATATTAATTTGTACGCATTTTATCACAGGTGTTCAAGGCTTTTAGTATGATGTTTAATAAAATAAATTCTGGGTTTTTCTGTTGTTGTTTTTTTTTTTTTTGGTAATATTTAATTTTTTTCGCTCTGACAATATCGCGAGTGAAACACTGGTACATTGTGATAACAATAATTATTGCAGGATGGTTATAGAGATAAATTGGGGTAAAAAACTAATTTTGTTAATTAACGTTAATTACGCAAACATGTAACAATGAATACAAAATTACATCTCATGAAGTTGATATAGAGTAATATTAAATGTGCAGATGTATTTAATTTTACTGATCTATAATATATTTCTTACATTTTTGTGAACGAAAGCAAATAAAGGCTGTGTTAATGAATATTACAATTTTAGATTAAACTGTAGATATTGATAGCTTTTTAGAACATAACTACATTTTTATACATAGTTTCATTATTTAGTACTTTAATATTACCAGAGATTTTATAGTTTTTATCTGGGGATCATAAATGTAGCATTCTCTAAGTATATGAGACACTTTCAATGGAGTATTGCAAGTTGTACACCTAGGTTGGGCATCTCTGGTGATAAAGTAGGCATCAGTCATAGTTGCGTGATTAATTCTCAGACGAATGATAATGGTTTGATGTTTCCTATTTAAGTTTTTAAAACAGCAAACAGCAGTGGAGGACCCTCTATCTAAGTATAGTTTAGTTCCTTCATGTTGAGACCATTGAGTTTTCAAAGCATTGTTGATTTTAGTACGGATGTAAATGGAAAAGTCTAAATGGTGCAATGGAATGTCAGTATTGCAAACAGGTTTCCGAAGAGCAGTTTTGGCTGCCTCGTCTGCTATCTCGTTGCCGGAAATTTGTTGGTGATTAGGAACCCAACAAAGGATCTCTTGTTTTCCTTGTTCTAAGGCCTTATTGTAAGAAATTTGAACTTTTTGGGAAAGTTGGTTGTCTGTATAAATATTTTGAGTTGCCATTAGGGCCGATTTCGAATCTGAAAATATTATGAAAGACTGATTCTTAGACTCTGTTATATACCAGAAGGTTTCTTTTATAGCGTATAGTTCACTAGAAAATGTAGAGAAACAGTCAGGAAGTTTAACCGTCTGAACTTCATTTGGTAGAATAATTGCACATCCTACCCCATGAGCTGATTCTGAACCATCTGAAAATGTTTTTTTATAATCAGAGTGTGAACTAGACACTTCTTTAAAGAGTTATTGTTAAATAATTCCAGATGTTTATCCTTTTCTGTAGGGTTCCATTTGTAGGTTAAGCTTTGGTTCATTAAGCCTCCCGGAAGGAAAATCGGGAATTCCGTTTGTTGTTATCTTCTGAAGGCTGGTTTGTTGTTTCTTTAAGAAGTAATTAATCCGATCGTTGAACGGTAATGATTTGAATGGACGCTGGAGTTTATCTCTTTTTGATGTTTTGGAAAGTACGTGGTTATAAGCATTTGAGTAGGGTAATCCAGCTATTTTCATTGCATACTTTAAACTTAAGTATTTTCGACATACGTCAAGGGGAGCTTCATCTAATTCCATATGTAAACTCTCGATTGGACTAGTATTTGGCTTAAGGCTGTGGATTGTTCAAGGGCGAGATCTTTAAGTAGCGAGGGGCTGGCTTAATTATACACTATTGAAGCGTAGTCTAGCTTGGATCTTATTAATGCTTTACATGACGTGTGAAGGACTTTTATGTCGGATCCCCAGTTACTAGCGCAGAGAGTTCTTAATATACTTTTCCTGTTTTGCAATCTGTTGCCAGTAATTTTATATGTGAAGACCAAGTTAGTCTTTTGTCAAATGTTAGACCTAGTATTCTCACAGAACTGTCAACTTCAAGCTTTTTGCCATTTATAAACAACTTGGGTTTACATCCATCGCGTCTTGCTCTTAAAAATTGATATATTTAGTTTTAGCTCCGAGAATTTCAACTCTATATCACTGGAACAGTCTTGAATTGAGTGCAATGATTTCTGTAAAATTTCTTGAGTTGTGAATGAGTTTCTTCCTGAACAAAAAAATAAAAACGTCAACTGCTAAGAGACATGATTAAGCTGGTGGTAACACAGGATTCACTATTTTGTTCATTGCAACAATAAATAGTGTTACTCTCAAGATTGACACCTAGGGAACGCAATTATTTTTTAATACGCTCTGAGATAGACTGCCATTCAGTCTGACTCGGATCTGTCACTTTTGAAGGAAATTAGAAATGAAGCTTAGCATGTGTTCATTTATATTCTACTTCCTATATCTAAGATGAGATAGAAAATGTACTGGGAATTATTAAATGCCTCTTTGATTTCAGTTTCAAGAACAATTAAATAATTAATCGTAGAGTGAAGCTGGCGAAAACCGCTTTGAGATTGGCTGAAAAAGTGATTCTTCATCAGCATACATCGCAAAAGTTTATCTATTACTTTTTCCATGACTTTTCACATTGTAGATGTTAGTGCAATTGGCCTATAGTTTACTGGATGTAGATTATCCTTGATTGGTTTAAGAATAAGTATTACTATTGAGTGTTGCCGTGATGAATAAAATGCATTATTGACCCATATATGATATTTTCGTGGAATATTCTACACTAATTTGAGGTAATTGCTTTAGAAATTCTAAAGGGATATTATCTGGCCCAGGACTCGTGCTTATAGAACCAAATAGAGCATATTGTGCTTCTTCAATACTGATTGAATCGTTGTAACCGTAGCTAGTATTTGTACTTATATTATCAATTTGTATTGGGTTTAATGGTGTATCATTCCGCTGCCGGTTCAACACTATTGCAAAAAAATTTGCTAAGTTGTTGGCCATTTCCTGGGAATTAGTTTTGATACTGCGATCATCAGGATTACGAATAGCCGTTATCTGGGCACCATTATGACCCCTTTTTATCCTCTTTATTTTTTTCCATAATATTGACTGGGGTGTCTTGTCAGTTAAATTAGAGAAATAAGAAATGGCGTGTTATTTATGGATGCTCTTTAATTGCTGTGGTTCTCAGTGTCCCATTCTAAATTGGGCAGGAAAGACCGCTTAATTTTGCTCAGACGCCTCTCTATCAGGTTTGAGGTTCTTTTACGTGCCATAAATTTACGACACGGGACCCACGGCTTTACTTCCCTTCCAAAGGAAACCATGCTAAGGATTTTTACACCCGAAAAAATCCATCGTCCTCCGCCGGATTTGAACCCGCGACCTTGGGTATATGAAGTCAGCATGGTAACCATTACACCACGGAGGGCGACTTTAACGTAGAGAGGAAGGTCAGCCACGTTTCTTTCTTGCTTTAACAATCCTATGTGCAGTTGCACAATATTTTAAGAATTCCTGTTTATTGTTTAAATTAGTGTGCCGTCTGAAGCGATTAGAAGCACGATTTTTGTTTACAATAGCTACCCTGCACTTTTCATTCCACCACGGAACAGGGCGTTTTCCAGGTGTAATGAATGTTTGTGGAATACTTAATGTTGTAGATCTAATGATACAGTCGGTGAATTCTTATAGAATTGCATCAATATTATTCTTTTGAAAGACAATTGGAGGTATTAGTCTTTGGACATTTTCACTAAATAGTTTTCTAAATTTTAACCAATCAGCTTTTTTTGTGTTCCATTTGATTGTGGTAAATTAGTGAGAAGTAAATATATTGTGGATGATACAGGGAAGATTGTCATTATCTTGAATAGATTTAGTTACTTCTTTGCTGAAAAAATGGTATACATCAGGTGTGCAGAAAGTTAAATCAAATCTGGTGTAAGAATTATTGGCTAAATCATTGTGCGTTGGTTGTCCATTGTTGAGTAACACCAAATTTGCTGTATCCAATAGTTTTGCAATTATTCTGCCCTGTCGATTAGTATATTTTGAACGCCATACAGTTTTGTGACTATTAAAGTCACCCACATAAATGTATGGTTTGGTTAGTTGCTCCAATAAATTATGTAGTGTCGTTAGTTCTATTTCATTGCTGCTTGGAAGGTAAACATTACAGATTGTTATGGTTACTGATAGGTTTACTGTAACTGCTACAGCTTCTAGAGAAGTGTTTATGTCTACTTCTCTGTGTGAAATATTGTCTTTAATACAGGTGACAACGCCATCACTAGCACGTAAAGCGCCTATGCGATTGTTGTAATATGAGGAGTATGCTTTCATGTGAGCTACGTAATTTTGCTTAAAATTGGTTTCTTAAAGGAAGCTAACGAAGTTCTGCGTTGCGAAATGGTGATTCCTACTGGTTAGGCAATTCTGCACCTCTCTCACCTGGTATTATAAAATGAGGTTAATATTTTCTCTGCGCTACATACGCGTTCATGGTTGACTAAGTTAATACACTGTTTATGCAAGTCAGCCTTTTCTGAGAGAACGTCGAACGGGATTGAGGGGTGAAGGGCTGAAATGACAAATCGGTTGTTAATTTCCTTACTCGTGTGGTATGTTGTACCAGAATGGCACGAATGGAAATTTTGGAAAGACCCTAGTTCGCGTCAAACACATATCTATTCAGCAAAACCACAGCGACAGGCGTATTATTAATGTCTTTGACTGTACAATGCAAAGGTTAAGAATGTGTACAAAATCAAATATGATTATACGCATTGCCTGTAATAGTATATGCCTGTCGGCCAAATTGCCGCTTATCTGACGTATGCAGATATCTCTCCATGCGTTAAAAGAGTTGCAGAACTCAACGGGGCTATTGAGAGTGATAACCTGTCATTAGGGATCTGAGAGAGAGAACAATGTTTCATTGACCTTGTTTATCAGCGGAGACAGTGAACAGACTGTGGTCATTGAAAAAGCTGGTTGCTCACTGACACGTTTAAACTTGGAATAGCCCCGTTAAATTCTATAAATCGTTTAGCGCACGAAGTTATATTCACACACGTGAAATATGGAGCAGCAGTTGAGGTCACCGGTAGATGCATCAAACGTATCTACTAATAGATGCATTTAACATAATAAGCCCACATAATGGCAAAAAAAAAAAAAAAAAAAAAAAATGAACAAGCACACAGATAGCAATAGGTAGTTTCTTCACTGATTGCTGGAAACTAATGTTACCAACCTGATACAATTTGATCTGCATAAAAATTACTGCAGCGAAAAATGATTACTATACAATCACTGTCTTATGGATTCTGGCGGATCTTTTGGCAAAACCTTATCCATGGATACAAGTATATTTCCAATGCGAAGGCTTGTTCCAGTAATTATGTATAAAACAAACTTAGATTTTTGAGAAATGTTCAATGAATGGGTAATATAAATCTACTTATGTGCTACACAATAATGGGTAATACAAATGTACTTATGTGCTTTATTGTCAGAGCAAAGTTATGGAAATATCTTTCAATCGCCAGAATAACAAAGTTTAGAATATGAATTATGAAATGTTTTATTTCTGATGTGTATTATTTCGTACGTATTTTATCACATGTGCTAAGGCCTGTTAGTATGATGTTGTATTATAAAGTATGCTGTTCATTATGTTTAGTACTATGTGCAAATTTTGTTAGAAGCCTTCGTTTAGAACGGACGAAGGGTGCCCTAGATCTTAGGTGATCCTGTATGAAATTTGTCGTATTATGCTACCTTTCATGTTTAAGAGATCATGGCCGATATCCTTGGAAATTAACTAGCAAACATTGCAAATTCAACTTGAAGTAAAACACTTCAAATGTTGGATGTTTTGCTTATAGAGGTAAATCTAAACAGCAACAGCAGAGGTTGCTACAATTAGAATAGCTGAACTAGTTGGAGTGTGTTTCTGTGATGGATCGAAATCTACGTAACGATTTTTTTAAGGGAGCTTAATTATTTGAATAACCTGTGGCTATTTTGTTGTGTCTTTGGAAGGGGAGAAGGAAGTTGGGTAACCGGCTGTCTCTGGAAATGTTTTGATGATCTCAGGGTTTGTGGGGAAGAACCTTATTGAAAAGGATAAAAGAATTATTTGGGCCATTTCTACCCATTTTAGAAAAGTTTAAAAAGTTGAAATTGAAACCAATAATCCGGAATATCTCTATTACCTTTAACTTAACAAAAAATTGAAATGACATAAATTGTGTGTGATATTGTCCTCTAAATTGTTTGTATGGTCTAAGTTTTCATAAATTTTTACGGTTTGCCAGGTGTACAAAATTCATCCAGAAAGAAGAGGTCTTCAGTGGCTATTCCCTGAATATTCCAGATCTACATTGTTTGTCCAAAAAATATCTTAAGCCTAAGGCATTTTGAACAAAATCATCTGAGTCATTTCTGAGAAATGTTGCATATGAAGGGTTATTTTGAGATCTGTATTTTTGTGTTGTCTAAACTGTTGTATGTTTTATCGTTTGCCAATGATACAAAATTCATCTAGAATGAAGATGGGTCTAGAGGCCATTCGCAGAAGCTTCCATATATACATTTTGCATATCTTAAGCATAAGGTATGTTAATAAAAAACGTCAGTCATTTTTGAGAAAATGAACATTTTCGTAAAATCTTCCATAATTTGGAGATAAAATATTTTCCTTTTTGGATTCAGGGGGTTCCAAAACACGTATTTCCGGTGAAACCTCAGTCTTGAACGTTGGATGCATTACAATACCGTCTCTATACATAATGTACATAGTACATGTAGAGAAACTTATAATTTATTAAAAATGTATTTATAACGAAAGAATAACTTGATATGACGAATAATTATAAGCAAACACATATCTTAAACCCTCTAACAATAAATGTTCATTAAAATATTAGTGACAAAGACAAATATAAATATTGAATTATAGGTATACCAACCTGTATTACAAATCATAAACGGTTTACGATAATTATATATAGGTATAAATATTTTTAACACGGCAATAAACCAAATAAAATAATCATTTTCATGATTTCGAATTATTGAATACCAATATAACTTAACAGAAAAATATAAAAAAAAAATGTTATGTGATTCATTCACATGACTTTCTCTACCATTCTGCAATAAATTATTCCTAAACCATATTCTTCTATTTATTTAATGCTAATCAAGAAAGAATTAGCAGAAAGGATCTTATTAATTGACTCCTTGTAAGAAGAAGGAAAATAAGGGAGTAGGTTAAATAGGTTAAATAGGTAGTGTGATTTAAGTCCCTTTGTTTTTATGGACAGGAGTTCACAAATTCCCGTATAACAAAAGTATATATGTATATTAAGGCTGCAGATAAAAATAAGGAATATATCCAAAACGGTAAACCCAACGAAAAAAATGCAATTAACGTAAATTGTATGTTTCAACCAAATTTAAATTTTTTGTTATGTAAGTTTTTACCTATCTGTTATTGTTTACTAGTTATACAACATTCCGCAAAATTTATTCAAAGGCTATTCCCAGAAAATTGAAGGTGACCATTTTATTTATAATGTAAATATCTTAAATATAAGAAATTTTAATCAAAATCGGTAGAGGCATTTTTGAGTAAATCAAAACTTTGGTAACTTTTTCTTTGTAAAGGGTAGTAGGGGGTGAGTGGATTTTCTTGAAAATCTTGGTGTCGCATCATTGGAGGTTACCGAACTTAAATACCAAAATTGGTATTTAAAGGACGTTTCGTTTTTGAGTTATGCTGCCCACAGAGACACACAATCATACACACGGACATGTTTCTAACAATTTTCTTTTTGGGTTCAGATAGTGTCAAAAACCGTATTTCCGGTGAAATCTTAGAATCGAATTTTTGTGTGCAATACAATACCTTCTGAATTCACTATGTACACAGTACGTATAGAGAAAGAAACAATATTGTTATATATAATTCTCAAATTATTGTTAGCATACAATAATATAAATTATAAATAAAATCAGAACAATAACTTCTAATCTTCATAAAATCATTCTTAAGTGCTAACGCTTAAAAGAAAATACTCATAATGGCAAAAATGTAAAATAAAATATTAACCTTAAATGTTTTCAAAATTTAAAAATCTGATGTGTTCCATTCACATGATTTTTTCTACATCGCTGTAACAAAGTATTATTAAAAAGCATATTCTTCTATCTACCTTATGATAATCGATATAAACTTTAGAAGAAATAGTCTTAATTAATTGCTTACTTTTAAGTTGAAGGGAAATAAGGGAATACATTTGGCTAAAACGATAGTCAAATCTTTTAATAGCCGGTTGGCATGTGGATGAAATCCGTTTCTATGCAGGGCCAGGAGTTTCCAACTTTCCTTGGGAAAAAATATTTTAAATCTGAAACAAATAACAAGGAATATCTCAGAAATGGTGCATTCAGCGAAAGAAACTTATAGTATATAAGCTGTGTGTTGTACCGTGATCTACATTTTATTTGTACCAGGTTTATGTTATCTCCCTGGGTTTACCAGTTACGCAAAATTCAGCAAAAATCATTCAGAATAAAGAGATCTTTAGTGACTATTCCCATGAAATTCAATATATACATTTTATTTTCCGTATACATAACTTTAATATACGGTATTTTAATAAAAATCGTTGAAGCCATTTTTGAGAAAATCAAAATGTAAAGGGTATTTTAGTTTGGGGGATTTTTCTCATAATATTACTGTCGCATCCCTTTGAGATACTTAACATAAATATCAAGTTTGGTATTTTACCGATTATTCGTCTTTGAGTTATCGTGTTCACAGGCATACGGACACACTAATAAACTGACGCGCGGCCACACACGGACCTTTTTCTGAAAATACCTTTTTTGATACAATGGGCCCTAAAACGTTTATTTCCGGTGAAACTTCAATATCGAATATTTCGGCGGAATGCAACACTTTCTCTACAACATATACATATTACGTGTAGAGAAAGTAAAAATAAAACACTGGTCTTGAACAACAAAATTAAGCATTACTTCTTAAAACTTCAAAGGAAATAAATGACATCATTAATTCCCAAAACTAATACTTTGATTTAAATTGGCCTTTTGTATACCAGGTGAGTCAACTGCCCCTTATTTTCGAGTTTTATGCAATCCACATTATATTTTCCAAAATGAAAATATGGACCCCTTTACTAGCTTCTACCCACGAGTTTAACGGGAAATTAGTACTAATGTAGATGTTATCGCATTTCCTTTTATTATACTGGTAATTAGACAGCTGACGTTTGCAACACTACAAAGGCTTATTTGGACCAGCGAATACTACATGCTAAACGCAATGTTGATCTCTAGAGTTACTAGGTAGCTCAGTTGGACCCAGCGCAAAACTCCAAAGTGATCTGTTTGCTGTAAAGGGTGTTCGAATCCCCTGTATCTACTAATTATTGTTACTGTGTAATATTCACAAATTACAAATATAAATCTGAAAGAGGTTATTGTTTTTATTTTAATTGTTTAATTAAAGTTTTATGGTATTGTTTGATGTTTATTTATTGATGAACTACAAAATAGGTAGTTGTTTAAACATAACTTTACCTAGGTAGGTGCAATTAAAATATGGATCATTTATGCTTAGGTACACATTTGAACACAGAAAAGAAGGACATTACATAATTAAAGTTTAACATGGAAGTTGAACACAAATTTGCAGATACAGAATTATTGTGTCATTAGAAATATCGGTTCATATTGGTATATTTTGTGTCGCTGGGTTGACCCTTTTTCCATTCCTGGAACACGACTCCTCTAACGAATCAAGTGCTCGAACTTGTGGCCCTGGCTAGCCCTTTAACTAGGTGTAGCATGGCGGATTGAACAGAGCTACTGGCCCTGTAATACACTGAAAACGGTTTTCTCGATTGTCTGGCTCTTGTGCATAAACGCGTTCTTTTAAATAACACTAGAGGAGTAAGCCAAGGGGTGTTACATCAGGTGATCTGGCAGACCAGGAGGCTGGTTCTCGGCATCCTATTCAATGACCTTGATGTGCAGCACACAAATAATTGCAGACGATCCTTGACCGATGCGCAGGTGTGCCATCGTGTTGAAATCACATCATTCGCTCCTGCAACGGGCACATTCTCTAATATTAAGGGTAGCTCATTACGGAGGAATTCCAGTAGCGTGCTCCTGTTAGATGCCCCTCGAAGAATAATAGTCCAACAAAGTGGTCTCCCAAGATTCCACACCTGACATTCACTCCCCACTGCTCTTGGAATGCTGCCTCTCTTACTCAATGAGGATTATCAACATTGCAATAGTGCAAACTGTGGTGAATTTCGGTTCCTTTGTTGTGGAATCTTCATTCGTGAGAAAACAGGATCCTGGATATGAATCCCACATCATTTGCTACTCGCTCCAGCAACCATTTACAAAAGGTTACTCGAGCTTCGAAATTTCTGCCTTGAAGTACTTGGTGTAGGTGCAAACGATAAGGATGAAACATATTAGTGTTTAATATTCGTACTGCAGAAGACTAATTGATGTTCACCTCCTGAACAACTACCCGTGTACTACCATGCGGATTGTTGCGGATGGCGTTGAAAACAGCTTCTGCATTAACACCCGCTGTAGATGGAGCGTGTCTAACAGGAGGCATTCTCGCAAGGGACGCTGTTACACGCGACGCCTTTTAACATTCCGGAAGGTGTTTGCTGTTGGTTGTCCTCTAATCGGATATCTCCCCCGGTATAGATGCTGACCCACTTGTGCATTTGTTCTTGATTTTGAGTCGTATGTTTTTGAGATGAACTTTCTCGACGAGTACCTCTGTCCCTTAAACCACTGTTCTCTGAATTTTGCGGATTCTTCTCTCTAAGAGCGTCAAGCAATACGTTTAAGTATGCGCAAAATTGGTCCTCGGCGCACATGCTGTTTGATAAGTGGCCTATTTTTCAAAACACTAAGGGTCGCCTGACACAGATGATATAATAAACGAAATATAAAAATTTAATTTACAAACATATAATTCCTTAGTAGATGTGCCAACATCTTCATTATTTTCATCGTAATGGCATTTTTGTTCTATTATAGATTTATGTTTAGAAGTATAAATTGTAACAGGATAAATCTTAGCAATATATTACTTAATTGATATTAACTTTCTAGAATAGCTAACATGTGTCGATATGTGAATTGTGGTTGACAATCTTCATGCAAATCGCGCTTCAATATTTTTATTTCTATTTATTTGCTTATTGGGTGAGGTATACATTTTATTTTAAATGAATAGTAGGAGTAGTAATTTATTTATTAGTTATATCAAAATATATAGCTAGGAGTCAGGATGAAAAGTACATCAGCTTTGTTTTGATCTTCTTAACTTACTTAGCCCTTCTTTTCTGCGCGGTAGTACTTACCTTGTGGCTAAATACTGTGTACCTTTGCATATTATAGCTAACCAGGTGATAGTGAATTTAACTTCTTTAACTTAACTATACGTTTTGTAAAACTCCTAGCTTTATCCAAAATAATTAATTTCTGACATTATCAATTTACGTATTATCAATAAAATAGTAAAAATTGCATTCCAGCCAAGAATTTGCTAACGTGATATCTCCTGAAACCTTCTCTTAAGCTAAACTGTATAAGTAAGAAGAAGACCTTTGTGCGTAAGTGTATATATGGCTCGTCACTACACAGTAGATACAACTCATAACGAAATGTCTGATAAATTTCAAACCCTTAGTTTAGGTTCAGTACTTTCCGAATATACAACACGACAACTATCAACATTCATAGTGTGAATACTGAGCGTTTGAACGCTGTAATCAAATCATTTATCTAACATCTCTTTTTTCTAAACGTGGAGTGATATACATTGTGTGTTTTAAAGAGATCTATACGTTCTGTGTTGTATACATTTTTGTATATCTTTTACGGTTATACAAAATTCATCCAGAATGAAGAGGTTTTCAGAGGCTAATTACAGAAAGTTCAACATATACTTACATTTTGTTTGTCATAATAATATATTAAATATAAGGCATTTTAATCAAAATCGTCATTTTTGAGAAAATCGAAATGTTCGATAATTGTTCCATATAAAGGTAATTCGGGTTGAAGGATTTTCTTGAACATCTACGTGTCGCATCCTGTGAAGATGCCAAGGTCAAATACCAAGTTTGAGTTATTCTGCCCAAACGCACACCAGCACACAGACACATGGAACTTTGCCTAAAAATACCTTTTTTTTTTTTTTTTTTTTTTGTCTCAAGGGGACGTAAAGGCTCGTATTTCCAGTGAAAGCGTAATATCAGTCTTTGAATGCGATACAGATCCTCCTCTATACTCTATGTACGTTTAGAGAAAGTAATAGTTCATTTGAAATTTATAACGAATAACAGAATAATTCCCATGATTATAAAAACCACTTATTCAAAATCTTAATAGGTATTACTAATTGATAGTATGAATAATTGTGACCAAACACATATCTTAAACACTCTAAATATATAAATATAAAAATATAATATACTGTAAATATTAATGTATGAGACAAACATAAATTCTAAATTACATATCAACCTGTATTTGAAAGTGTCATTACAGAAAGGTACCTAAGTCACTTGAAGGGAAGTTGTGGGAAATTAAAGCTTAATAATTAAGAAATATAAAATAACAAAACAAATTCTGGGTACTCTTCTGATTACAAGAAATAGATCCTGTACAGGCAAATGTTCGCAATCAAGATAATTTAGTGTACAAACATATTTAATATTGGCTGACTTAGGTATCTTTCTGAAATTAAAATATTATATACCAATATTAAATGAAATAATCTTCATAAATTAATTTCAGTGAATGAGGAATGTTGTTATTATCCTCAGATATGAATAGCATAACATCACATCTTAAACACAACCTCTAGATAACTGTTGCAACAGTTTGTTATACATGAAGCATCAAAACTTTAGGCATGAAGGTGCAAAATTTAATCTATGATATCCCTATGTTTCGAGTCAGTAAGAGTTCTATTTCAACATGTTCAAGAATCAGCATGTGGCCAGTACAAGATATGTTCATAAAAATGAATATGTTCCTCGATATGTTGAAGGACTTTTTTAATATCTACTATCTTACTTAGATTTATCGGAACTTTACCATCTGGATACAATTTTTGAGTAGGAAATAGGTGTGGCACACTTCCTGGTTGAGACAGACAAATTTATGCTCAACAAGTCCACCAATCCAGTTTCTTGTTACAACACATCCATTGTTTTTGCAAGAGTACTCAAAAAACTGAAGTGGGATACATTGAACCGTTGTTTCTTGTCTATAGGAGCACGTGATGTTTCTAGGGTTACTGTAACCTTCTTATAAATTTGAGGCCACCAGTTTGTAAAATCCTTAATATCACATGCCTCAACCATTTTCAATGAAAATGCATCAGCCTTTGAAGATGAAACAATGAGCTCGCACTACTCATACTGTGTGTGAGTTCTATCTCTCTTCCTCAGAGCACGTTGAATTATTCCAAACTTCCTGTCCAACGGAAAAAAGGAATGTCCTCTTAGTGGATAGAAGTGGAGAATTTTATCTAACCGATTCATATCAGTTAAAGCCAAACAGGTACTTATATGGGTGGTGTTCTTATTTTGTCCACTGTAGTTATCAGAAAATAAGTGTAACTCTGATATACTCTTTGGGACAAATTCCTTAATATAATCAATTAGAAATGATGAAACTTTATCTGCACCTTTTCTTCTCTGGCCCTCATGGTACACAAGGAAATGAGTTTTTTCTGTCTTCAAATTATGAATGGAAAGAAACATTAATGGTTAGTTGCCGCAAAGAGGGAGGCAATTACTCAGGAGATCTCTATGCTCAAAGCACAGGAGCCATAACAAAACAGGTACGTAAATCACCAATGCTCACTTGTATTGTATTTATAGTAAAAGAAACAACGAAACAACTTTGGTAACAACGTCTCCAAATCAAGTAAACACAGCTGTACTAATCGACCACGATACGAATGAGTCTGATGGTGAGCGGAATTAAACAGTTTTTGAAAATTGGGCCAAGCATCGGGAGTAGAGCGAGGTAATGGAAGGATACGCTGCTTTCGGGAAAACTAATGTGAAGACAGCAGCAGATTAGTATATTTTCCATTGAGCAATTGTGTGTTCACACTATCATCTTTCCTTCAGTCCCCTTGAACACAAAGTTTAACTTCTTATGATGTTAGCTGTATATTGGTGCTGTCTTCCAAGTGTATTCATATCATGGCTGAGTAGTAGGAGCTATTTGTTTATCACGGAATGAGGACATATCTCTTAGAAGCCTATAATGCAATGCACAATTTTGAAATATTTCGATACGTGACAAATGGTTAATAATTGGGATTATGGCACAAACTGGTAATACGATAACTACGCCTTCATATTACTCATAACCATATAATATACTGAATTACCTTGTTTGTTAATACTCTTTTCATAAGGTTTATAAACGCCTTTATGAATTATTTAGGAATCACCAAGTATTCTCCTAATGCATGGGTTCGAGTCCCGCCTTGGTCATGGGTGTTATATGTTTGTGTATATAAAGAAAACAACAATTCAGAAAGCATACAGCAAACAAAAAGAAAAAAATTAGGTAAATAAAAGTAGCATATACAGCTCCAGAATCCCGACCAGACTCCGGAACTGTATTCAAAAAAATGTATGCATGACAAAGGTCAATAGCAAGAAGCGGTGGAGAAGGATTCTCATGGAACTACCAATCTTGTTTAGTGAAAGTTCACACAGCTACCATAACGTTTAATGTTGTCTGTAGTTCTTATTTTCCCTCGATTTTCATTGTTTGTAATTTTCTAGAAGTGTACAATAGCTTAACATGATACAAATGCATTAAGAACATCATTGGAGTAGAAGGTAGCGTTCCGAAATGGAAAAGCAGTCCAGAATCTCTATTACACACAATGCATGTGTATTGCGGACTATTCTTTCGCCGATGCGGAAAGATAGAAACACTATTTACAAGAAAACAAAACGCTAACTTATATTGCAACTTATATAATTATCCACGACTAAATGAGACCTCAGAAAGTGCCATGAACTTGAAGTTAGAACTTACCTGCTGAATGGACTTAGCAACTGAAAAGTAATGTGCAGGTCCACGTCCACCCAAAGACATTAAAATAGCTGGTTAATGTTTTCTCAGGGCTGCATACTGAAGTTCCATTGCCAAGGTAATGCGCGCTCGTGGTAGACGATTTAATACACTTTTAATGCAAGTCAAGCCTTTCTGAGAGGGTGTCTAGTGTGATTCAGGGTTTTTGGGGTGAATTGCCCAATCGGTTGTTAATTTCCTTGTTCGCGTGGTATGTTATACCAGAATGACACTAATGAAAATAATGGTAACACCCGAGTCTCCGTCAAACGTTCAATTTTCAGTAAAGTCATTGCGCCAGGTGTATTTTAATGTCTTTGACTGTACAATGTAAATGTGAAGAATGTGTACAAATTCAAATATGGTTGTTCGGATTGCCTGAGATAGTGTATGCCAGTCCGTCAAATTTCCCCCCTTATAGAGAGTTATAACGTGTTATTGGAGATCTGAGAGGGCGGGCTCGTTTTACTCAACTTGTTTATCAGCGGAGACTGTGAACGGGCCGTGCTCATTGGGAAGGCTAGCACCTCAAACTTGAATCAGCCCCGTTAAATTTTGCAAATCTTTTAAGGCACCAATGCATATTCGCACATGTGAAATACGGAGTAGTAGAGCTACCAGATAGATACTTCAATTATATCTACTCGTAGATGCATTTAACATATTTATTTCACAAAATTGCAAAAAAAAAAAAAAAAGTGGACAAACACTCAAATAGGTCAGTTTTCATCTCTGGGTACAGGAAAGTCATGTTACCAATCCCATAAAATTTGATCAGCATTAAATGTTACTGTAATCAAACAATGACTATTATACAATCACTGTCTTCGTGACTCTTGCGGATCTTTCGGAAAAACCTATTTGGAGACAAAGACATTTCAAACACGAAGACATGTTCCAGTAATTGTTTGTAAAACTAAATTCAATTTTTAAGTAAAGAAACCAATAAGTGTTCAACGAAAGGGTCATATACATGTATTTAACTGTTACCTAATATACACAACCTTTATTCTCGGAGCAAAGGAATGGAAACCCGTTTCAATCGCTAAAATAACAGAGTTGAGAATATGTATGCATGAAATATTTTATGGCTGATAAACGGTGGAATACGTACACACGTTTTACAGAACGGAATGCCTGATGAAATATAAAATGCAAATGCTACATATAATACAGGGAAGTACACCTACTTCAACTGTCAAACACTCCTCCCCAAATTGAGTATTTTACTTTAAACACCCTCATTCAAGGACACAAACTGTAAATCTCTAATACTTATTTGTTTAATCTAATGCTCAGGTTGTTGAATAGTTGTCATTATCCTCCTGACATCCCAATATATTTGTTCATTTGATTTGTCGCTTCTGTGTTAAAAAAAGAATAAATCTGATACTTTACACTCAAATAACTTCTAGCTACACTACATACAACTTCTTACAAAAGATAATTCTTCTTTCAACACCATGCATCGAGATAAACATTAGCAGAATTTTATTACTTAATTCCTTATAAGTAGAGTGGAACTAAGGGAATGCACTAGGATAAATTGATAGTCAAATGTTTTAAAAACTGTCGTTATGCGATTGTCAGTGCAAATCGCTTCTTTGCTTGGCCAGGAGAAGAACGAAAGAAAAGCCGACACTTTCGACTGAGAAAAGTATAATTACTTCGCAATTGAAAATAATAACAAGGAATAACTCGAAAACGGTAAACTCCACGAAAAAAAAATATATATGACATAACTTGTGTGTCTTAACAAGGTCTACATTTTTTGTAGAGTAAGTTTTTGTCTATTACTTACGGTTTACTATCACGTTAAGTAAAATTATATTGCTTCTATCTCACTATCAAAGTTTATTACGTCAGGTTAAAGGAATTATTTTGGTCATTTCAAGTGGCTAATTATATATAAAAGATGTAAAGGTTGCATTCCAGCATAAAGTGCGGCACCGAGATATCTCCTGGAGGCATCTCTTAGGTTCAACTGTATAATACGTTCGAAAAAGAGCACTGTACGCTTTGTCAGTACTTGTATTAACTCAAAACGAAAGGTCCCATAAATACCAATCTTGTACTTTAGGTTCTGTATTTTCGGAGTATACTACATGAAATTTTTCAACATAAATTATGTGAATACTGAAATTTTGAACATTGTAGGAAAATCATTTATCTCCCGTCTCTTCCTTCTCAAGGAATTGGATTAAAATGTTTACACTAATATGTGGATATTTTATGAGTGTAACCATATAGACACAATTATTTCTAATTACTCAGCAAACATTAAACCGTTCAAATATAAGGTAACGAAAAGCAACCAATTATAACCCAATCGTAATTGATTATGAGGAAACATTGTAAAATAAATCACTTATAGCAACGTGATTTAGTTTAGAGAAATATTTGAATATTCCCTAACCAATGTTTTGCTTATGTTAGGTTTGTCATTTTCAGAATGACACAGATGGAACTACAAAACAAGCTAGGACTAGCTCAGCTGATTTCTTTCCACGAAGGCGTCACCGTCGCAGAAGACAATTCAACACAAAGGTACGTAAACAGCAATGCAAACTTATATAGAATTTATAGTCGAGCAAACCACGAGAAGACCATGGTAACAACCTCAACAAACTCAGCTGTACTATTCGACCACGATACGAATGAGTTGGTTCTGAGAGGATTAAAAAGTTTTAGAACAAGTGGTCCGAGCACGTGGAGTAAGGACAGGTGGAGGTGCTGCTTTCGGGAAAACTAATGTGAAGACAGCAGAGGGTTAGTAACTTTTTCATTATGCAACTGTATTTTCACACTATCGTCATTTCCTCAGTCGATTTGAGCTCCAAGTACAACATCTCATGATGTTAAAAGAATACTGGTGCTCTCTACCAAGTACATTCATATCGTGGTTGAGTAGTAGGCGCTATTTGTTTATCACGGGATGAAGGCATTCGCTTCAGAAATATATGGTGAAAATGCACAGTTTTGAAATAGTCTTATATGGAACAATTGCCTAATTATTGGAATTGTGGCATGTGCAGGCAATACGATAATTACGCCTTCAGATTACTATCCATTATATTATGCAGTCGATTATGTTGATGGTTAATGCTTATTGCATAAGGGCTATAAATGTCATTATGAGCTATTTGAACATCACCAAATGTGCCCAAACCGTCCCGGTCCTGGGGCCACACTCGCTAAAGTCTCTCCGCTTCGGTGTTTCGCGGCGAAGGGGATCGTGGGTTCGAGTCCCACCTTGGCATTCGTGATTGTGTGTTGGTTAAGCTGTATGTCTCAGTTAAAAGAAAAAAGTAAATAGTTAAACGTAAGAAGCTGGAGGGAAAATAAAAGAGAAAAAACGAATACAGCGCTGGACTCCTGGAGAGGCATTTTTGTATGAAAAAAAAACCGAGTAGTTAGACCAATTTATTTTCATCTAGACGGCCTGGGTTCTATCGCATATAGTGTACGCCTAAGGTCAATTTACAAATGATCGTTGGAAGTTTATAAACCAGTACTTACTAAGAACTGTCTGCTGAAGAAGCGGTTGAGGAGGATGCTGCTGAATCTCCCGTCCAATACAGTAAATTTGCCAGAACACTTAAACAGCATACCATGATTCAAGGGCAATAAGTGCATCATTAGAGGAGAAGGAAGAGTTTCGAAATGGAAACGCATTCCAGATTCTCCATTACACTATTCTTTTGACGATACCGAGTGGTAGAAATACTAATTATAAGAAAACAAACGCTAATTTAAGTAGCAAAACAGGGCGACTGGTTATCCACGCTTAAATGTTCCTTAGAAAGCTCAATTAACTTTCAGTTCAAGCTTACCTGCTGTATGGTCTTAGCAAACGAAAAGTAAGTAAATATCCGAGTACATCATAAATGTGTGGAATTTCAAATATGATTATATTCCTTGCCTATAATAGTGTAATCCAGTAGACCCTACCGCCCGTATTTGAGGTATACAGATCTCCCTCCATTGGCTAAAGGAGTTGCAGAACTCAACTGGGCTATTGAGATTTATAACCTATCATTGGGAATCTGAAAGAGTGGTCTACGTTTTACTCCTCTTTTTTATCAGCGGGGACTGTGAACAGGTCGCGCTCATTGAGGAGGCTGGACCTTTTTAAGTAACGACAAGTTACTTAAGAGCTCAATGAATGGGTAGTATCAATTTCTTTTAGTGCTACGTAATACACGCAAGCCTTATTGTCAGAGTAAGTTTATGGAAGAACGTTTCAATCACCAGAATATCAAAGTTGAGATTGTGTATGTTGAAACGTTTTATGGCTGATATATATTAATTTGTACGTATTTTATCACAGCTGTTCAAGACCTTTAGTGTGATGTTTAGTAAAGTAAACTCTGTTTTTTTGTTGTTAATATTTATTTTTTGTCGCTTTGACAAAATCGCGAGTGAAACACTGGTACATTGTGATAACAATAATTATTGCAGGATGGTTATAGAGATAAATTGGAATATAATACAAATTGTGTTAATTAACATTATGTACGCAAACAGGTAACAATGAATACAAAATTACATATTATGAAGTTGAATGAATGAATGAATGAATAAGTGTATTTATTAACATAGCAATATCATACATAGGATTTGAACAGTCGCACGGGTCTACAGACCGTACGTGCTTTTGTAATACACATTACAAGCAATATTAAAACAACCACAACAAAGAATTAAAAGGTAAACACGAAAATAAAAAGACAAAGGAAATACACCGTCAAAAGCAATATTAAACAACAATAAAAATTAAGAGTGAATCCGAAAATAAAGATACAAAGATATTCAAATATAGCAATTTAAATTTACAGCACAGAGTAAACCTTCATAAATGCACCCTCTTATAATAGATAATTACACTTAAAAGACATATATACACATAATATATACAACCCTAGCATAACAGTGACCTAAGTATGATATAATATACATGTATGCAGAACATTGTAGTCACTTTTGTTTAGTTGATCTTATTCCCCCCCGCTTCCCTATTGGCAGCCTCCTCAGATCTCAGCTGTCTTGCCTTAAGTATAAATTTACCTAGCCCGTCCATGTTTTCCGTGCCTGCCAGTAGCGTCCAACATGCTTCTATCCCTACATCCGCAGTGGTAAAAAATCGCGGCAAATATTTTTCCCGCCATTCCTCCGTACCCCTACATCTTGCCAAGATGTGACTCCACGACTGTTCCTCCTCACAAATGGGACATATTCTTATACCATTCTCGTCAGAAGTTTTCGTGCTCCTCCATGCTCCTAGTCTAATCCACGCGAGCCCCTCTCTAATGAGTTTGGTACCTGTTTTGATGTATTGCTCCATACCCCACTCCGATTTCAGCCCAGACTGTACTTCTAATGACACCTTCTCTGTGAATTGCGCAATTATTTGCTGTCTGTCAATATCACAGAGACGTTTCTTAATTTTTCTCCAAATACTTCGCCTGTTTTCCTGCCCCGCCATCCAAATGTCTCCCATCCCAATGGTTTCCAACCCTTTCTTTAATTTTGATGCCCACTTCAAATTACCTTCCATTCGCAACTGTTCACGGTAGCAGACTGCCCTAATTAGAGATTGGTTTCCGTGAACGATTCTCATCCAATATTTAACTGCTCTGATTTTGCACTCTATCGTTTCACTATGTACCCCGAATTCCCTCATTATTCCGCAGTTTGCCGTACCCCTCCCTACACCCAGAATTCCTTTCAAAAATTGGGTCCTCACTTGATCCAGATTCCCTGTTTGTTCCCACCCCCATATTTCTCCTCCGTATGTCATCGTGGATCTAACTGTCGCTCCGTATACAGTTTCCATTAAGGTTATGGAAATATTCGGAATTCTGCAGCGTATCCGGAGAGCTTCCGCCGCTTTCACCCTTGCCTTGTGTTTCGTAATGTCAATGTGTTTTGTCCATTTTCCGTTCATTGTAAATGTGAGTCCTAAGTACACAAAAGATTTAACATTGTCCAGTATCTGTCCTGCATATGTCCAAGTCTCCTCCCTGCTATAAACACAACCCTTTTTGAAAGTCATTGCCTTAGTCTTATTCACATTAACTGTAAGTAGCCATTCATCACAATAGTTCTTAAGTTTGTCCAGTCCTCGTTGCAATCCGTTTACTGTCGTAGAGCACAATACTAAATCGTCTGCGTATAAAAGTGTTGGGATCTGCAAATCCGCTACTACTGGTGCTTGAATATTCTCTGCTATCATTGTATCAGTAATATCATCCACAAAGAGATTAAATAGCAAGGGAGATAAAATACAACCCTGCCTCACTCCCCTATAGCTTCGGCAGCTCTCGGACACACTGTTTCTGGCGTACTTCACACAGAATTGGACATTTTGATACATTGCCTGCAATGCTCTAACCATTTTACTTGATAACCCCTTTCTGCCTAGTTTGTACCATAATGCATTTCGATTGATAGAGTCAAACGCCTTCTTAAAGTCCACCAAAGCACAATGAAGCTTTCCCCGCTTAACTAACAGTTGCTTCGCCCTTAAAGTGTCTAATATAAACGCGGCATCTATGGTACTGTGTCCTTCTCTGAAACCCATTTGAAATTTTGAAAGTTTGCCAAATTTAGATTCCCAGTCCTTTATCCGGTTATATAACACTCTACAATAAATTTTCTCCATAATTGGCAACAGAGTAACCCCCCTATAGTTATCCGGATTTCCAATAGTTCCCTTCCCTTTATAAATGGGATGAATAATGCCCTCTCCCCAGCAGGTAGGTTAATTCCCCTCAATAAACAATCTGTTACATATCTGGAGCATACTCCTACCAAACGCATTAACATTGGCTGCGGCTTTAAAAACTTCCGGGGGCAGCCCATCCAACCCTGGAGCTTTGCCTCCCTTCAGTCTCCTTAGCGCCTGTGCTATTTCTCGTGCTGATATTTCCTCGTCCAGTATTGGGATCTCAAAATTTCCCAAAATTTGCACTTCCTTTATAAAAATTCCTTCCCTTTCACCTTTCCCGAATATTCCCATAAAATGCATTGCCCATTTTCTGGGAGAAATTTCGTTGGGCGCCTGACGGTTGCCTCTTAAATGTTTTATTACTTGCCACATCTCAGCGTTATCCCCCCGCGTTAAAATATTACTAATTTTCTGAGTAATTTTGTCTTGCCACGTAGTTCTCTTTTCCCGTAAGAGCTGTTTGTACTCCCTTCGCTTTTTTGTAAACATTTTCCTAATGTCCCTTCTGAATTTTGACAGAGCCTCCTCTGCTTGTTTCTTTACAGTTCTGCATTGCTGGTCATACCAACCATTGAATCGTTTTACCTTACCATGCATTTGGACTTTCATTGTCCTCGCAGCCGTTGCTATTATATGAGTTAGTTCCTCCGCTGTGTCTGCGTTCCTTTCCCCTAATCTTCTTTCTAATTTATCAACAAATACTTCTTTTTCTATCGGTTTCCATATAAATTTACTAATGAATCTCCCTTCGTCCCCCTGCCCCTCTTCAGGTGCATGCGCCACCATGGCCGTCTCTATATTCAGTTCCAGGACAACCGGACAGTGATGTGACTCGATACGATCCCCCACCCAAAAATTTCTAATTCTGCCAATTAAACCCTGACTTATTAAAATAAAATCTATTACACTACCCCCATTTTCATTTATGAAAGTGAGTTCTCCCTCTCAATCCTCACCGTACTTGCCATTCATTATTTCTAAAGAGAAGGCATCGCAGAAAGCAAGTAATTGTCTGCCCTCCCCATTAATAAAACTATCCTTGCTCTTTCGTTGCCCTTCGCGGAATTCCTCCCCCCATTGATGACCCCCCGTTAGAGAAATATTCTCCCCTCCTAACCTCGCATTAAAATCTCCTAAGAGAATTAATTCAGTTCCTGGAAACTTTTCCTGTAACTGCACTAACGTTTCGGTTAAGTCACTGAAGAAATTCCTGTTTGCATACTTGGACGTTGCTGGCTGGTTGTATAATCCTATAACTATTATTTGTACTCCCCCCTGTGCCAAAGATACAGCAATCACCCCTTCTAAACTGATTTCTAATTTAGTTATCTCAGCCTCCAGCTCAGACCTGAATGAAACTGATACCCCTCCTGGCCACCTTCCCCTCCTTCCCCGTGTCTCCCTTCCCCTACTAAAACTATGGAAATTAGCAAGTGTTACATTTTCTCCGTTTTTCAACCAAGTTTCTGTTAAACATACAACGTCAAAATCACTAAGGAGATACAAGAAATTCTCGCTACCCAACCTTTTTTTGAAGCCTTCGATGTTCCATGTGACAATCCTCAGAGAAGGGGTTGGGTCCTATTGTTTCCTTGCTGATGGTCTTCCTACAGCTTGGCTGACCCTTTGTCGAGCTGTTGTTAGCCTAAGGGCACGGAGGGGTGTTGTTTTTTGGTTTTTCCGGCGAAGACTGTCTCACCCTCCTCTCCTCTTTGCCCCTCCCTGTCGACATAACTTGAGGCACCTGATGTTCTGCTGAGGGACCTGCTACCTTCTGGGCTGATGCACTGACTACCTGCTCTAGCTGCCCTGTCCTGGGTTCGGTTTCCGCACTACTTCTAGGCTGTTCCATACGCTCCAGCTCCTGTCGGTTCCAGACTCGTCCGTTAATGAAGAGCTTGTCATAGCGCAATACGGCATGACAGCCCTGCCTCCTGGCCTCGAACATGTGTCCCTTTAAAAATTCTCTCTCTTCTCTTACACGCTGGCTAAAGTCCTCGCTAATGCTTATTCCCGTTCCCCGTAAATAACGAGCATCTCGAAGGATGGCCACTTTGAGATTATAATGGGCCAGTTTACACACAATAGGTCGCCTTACATTGCCACGTCGACCTACACGATGGGCTCTCTCCACATCAAACTCGCGGAGTTCGATTCCTATTTGTGAAATGACCCTCTTCACTATTTCCTCCGTCATCTCCCAACTCTCTCCCGCTTCTTCCGTCACACCATATACCACAATATTATTTCTACGAGATTGGTTCTCTAAATAATCCATTTTCTCTTCCAGAGCACACATTCGAACTGTCACATTCTCCACGGCACTTTCCAGCGATTTTAGGCTGCACTTTTCAAATCCTACACGCATTTCTTGCCTCAACTGTTCAATGAGATCTCGTACGCTTTCCATTGTCGAACTTCTTCCAGGTAGCTACGAGCAAGACACAAAACACGACCGTCCTCTTTCACACTCGGACTGCAACTCCATATTATGAAGTTAATATAGAGTAATATTAAATTGTACAGATAAATTTAATTTTAATTTTAATGATCCATAACATATTTCTTACATTTCATATTTGCAAATAAAAGCTGTGTTAATGAATATTACAATTTTGGATTTAACTGTAGATATTGATAGCCGTTCAGAACATAACTATATTTTTATACATGGTTTCATTATTTAGTACCTTTATATCACCGTAGATTTTATACTTTTTCCTCTGGGGATCATAAATGTAGCATTCTGAAAGTATATGAGGCACTGTCAATGGAGTATTGCAAATTGTACACCGAGGTTGGGCAACTCTGGTGATCAAGTAGGCATCAGTCATTGTTGTGTGGCCAATTCTCAGACGAGTGATCATGATTTGATGTTTCCTATTTAGGTTTTTAAAATACAAACGTCAGTGGAGGATCCACTAACTGCGTGTAGTTTAGTTGTTTGATGTTGAGACCATTGAGTTTTCCAAGCAATGTTGATTTTAGCACGAAAGTAAATGGAAAAGTCTGAATGGTGCAATGGAATGTCAGTGCTGCAAACAGGTTTCCGAAGAGCAGTTTTGGCTGCCTCGTCTGCTTTCTCGTTGCCAGAAATTTTTGGTGAGAAGGAACCCCATAAAAGGATCACTTGTCTTACTTGTTCTAAGGCCTGATTATAGGAAATTTGAACATTTTGGGCAAGTTGGTTGTCTGTATAAATATTCTGAGTTGCCATTAGGCCCGATTTGAATCTCAAAAGATTATGAATGACTGATTCTTTGACTCTGTTATATACGAGAAGGTTTGTTTATTAGCGTATAGTTCGTTGGAAAATGCAGAGAAACAGTCAGGAAGTTTTACGGTCTGAACTTGATTTGGTAGAATTATTGCACATGCTACCCCATGAGCTGATTTTGAACCATTTGAAAATGTTTTTTCATAATCAGATTGTGAACTAGACACTTCTTAAAAGAGTTATTGCTAAATAATTCCAGATGTTTGTCCTTTTCTGTAGGGTTCCATTTCTAGGTTAAGTTTTGGTTTTTTAAGCCTCCCGGAAGGAAAATCGGGAATTCCGTTTGTTGTTATCTTCTGAAGGCTGGTTTGTTGTTTCTTTAAGAAGTAGTTTATCCGATCGTTGAACGGTAATGATTTGAATGGACGCTGGAGTTTATCTCTTATGGGTGTTTTTGGAAATACGTAATTCATTTGAGTAGGGTAATCCAGCTATTTTCATTGCATACTTTAAACTTAAGTATTTTCGGCATACGTCAAGGGGAGTTTCATCTAATTCCATATGTAAACTCTAGATTGGACTAATATATGCCTTAAGGCTGTGGATTGTTCAAGGTCGAGATCTTTAAGTAGCGAGGGGCTGGCTTAATTATACACTATTGAAGCGTAGTCTAGCTTGGATCTTATTAATGCTTTATATGACGTGTGAAGGACTTTTATGTCGGATTCCCAGTTACTAGCGCAGAGAGTTCTTAATATACTTTGCCTGTTTTGCAATCTGTTGCCAGTAATTTTATATGTGAAGACCAAGTTAGTCTTTTGTCAAATGTTAGACCTAGTATTCTCACAGAACTGGCAACTTCAAGCTTTTTGCCATTTATAAACAACTTGAGTTTACATCCATCGCGTCTTGCTCTTAAAAATTGATATATTTAGTTTTATGCTCCGAGAATTTTAACTCTAGATCACTGGACCAGTCTTGATTGATTGCAATAGTTTCTATAAAATGTCTTGAGTTGTGGATGAGTTTCCTCCTGAACAAAAAAATAAAAAAAACGTCAACTGCAAAGAGACATGCTTTCGCTGGTGGTAACACATGATTGACTATTTTGTTCATTGCAACAATAATGTTACTCTCAAGATTGAGCCTTAGGATCGCAATTATTTATTAATATGCTCTGAGATAGACTGCCTTTCAGTCTGACTCGGCTCTATCACGTTTGAAGGAAATTACCAATGAAGCTTAGCATGTGATCATTCATATTCTATTTTCTATATCTAAGATGAGACATAAAAGGTGCTGGGAATTATTAAATACGTCTTTGATTTCAGTTCTAGAACAATTAAATTAACAATTGTGAAGTGAAACTGGCGAAAACCACTTTGAGATTGGCTGAAAAAGTGATTCTTCTCTAGCATCCATCGCAAACGTTTATCTATTACTTTTTCCATGACTTTGGACATAATAAATATTAGCGCAATGGGCCTATAGTTTACTGGATGTAGATAATCCTTGTTTGGTTTAAGAATAGGCATTACTATTGAGTGTTGCCGTGATGGAGAAAATGCATTATTGACCCATATATGATTGAATATTTTCGTGCTATATTCTACACCAACTTGAGGTAATTGCTTTGGAAATTCAAAAGCGATATTATCTGGGCCAGGACTCGTGCTTTTAAAACCAAATAGAGCATCTTATGCTTCTTCAATACGGATTGAATCGTTTTAAGTGTAGCTAGTATTTGTACTTATATTATCAATTTGTATTGGGTTTAATGGTGTATCATTCCGCTGCCGGTTCAACACTTTTGCAAACAAATTTTCTAAGGTGTTGGCTATTTCCTGGGAATTAGTTTTGATATTGCGATCATCAGGATTACGAATAGCCGTTATCTGGGCACCATTATAACACCTTTTTATACTCTTTATTTTTTACCATAATATTGACTGGGGTGTCTTGTCAGTTAACGTAGAGAGGAAGGTCAGCCACGTTTCTTTCTTGGTTTGTTTAACAATACTACGTGCATTTGAACAATATTTTAAGAATTCCTGCTTATTTTTTAAATTTGTGTGCCGTCTGAAGCGATTAGAAGCACGATTTTTGTTTACAATAGCTACCCTGCACTTTTCATTCCACCACGGAACAGGGCGTTTTCCAGGTGTAATGAATGTTTGTGGAATACTTAATGTTGTAGATGTAATGATACAGTCGGTGAATTCTTATAGAATTGCATCAATATTATTCTTTTGAAAGACAATTGGAGGCATTAGTCTTTGGATATTTTCACTAAATAGTTTTCTAAATTTTAACCATTCAGCTTTTTTTGGGTTCCATTTGACTGTCGTAAATAACTGAGAAGTAAATATACTGTGGATGATAATGGGAAAATTATCATTATCTTGAATAGATTTAGTTACTTCTTTGCTGAAAAAAATGGTATATATCAGGTGTGCAGAAGTAACACTAAATTTGCTGTATCCAATAGTTTTTTCAATTATGCTACCCTGTCGTTTAGTATATTTTGAACGCCATAAATTTTTGTGACTATTAAAGTCTCCCACATCAATGTATGGTTTGGGTAGTTGCTCCAATAAATTATGTAGTGTCGTTAGTTCTATTTCATTGCTGCTTGGAAGGTAAGCATTACATATTGTTATGGTTACTGATAGGTTCACTGTAACTGCTAAGCTTCTAGAGAAGTGTTTATGTCTACTTCTCTGTGTGAAATATTGTCTTTAATACAGGTGACAACGCCATCACTAGCACGTAAAGCGCCTATGCGATTGTTGTAATATGAGGAGTATGCTTTCATGGGAGCTACGTAATTTTCCTTAAAATTGGTTTCTTGAAGGAAGCTAATGAAGTTCTGAGTTGCGAAATGGTGATCCCTATTGGTTAGGCAATTCTGCACCTGGTATTATAAAATGAGGTTAATATTTTCTCTGCGCTACATACTGAAGTTCTAATGCTAAGGAAATACGCGCTCAAGGTAGACTAAGTTAATACACTGTTTATGCAAGTCAGCCTTTTCTGAGAGAGTGTGAACAGGATTGAGGGGTGAAGGGGTGAAATGTGAAATCGGTTGTTAATTTCCTTACTCGCGTGGTATGTTGTACCAGAATTGCACCAATGGAAATTTTGGATAAACCCGAGTTCACGTCAAACATTCACACTTTCAGCAAAACCACAGCGACAGGCGTATTTTTAGTGTCTTTGACTGTACAATGCAAATGCTAAGAAATGTATACAAAATCAAATATGATTATACGCATTGCCTGTAATAGTATATGCCAGTCGGTCAAATATCTCCTTATCTGACGTATGCAGATGTCTCTCCATGTGTTAAAGGAGTTGCAGAATTCCACGGGGCTATTGAGAGTTATAACCCGTCATTAGGGATCTGAGAGAGTGGTCTACGGTATATTGAACTTGTTTATCAGCGGAGACTGTGAAGGGACCGTGGCCTTTGAAAAAGCTAGTTGCTCACTGACACGTTTAAACTTCGAATAGGCCCGTTAAATTCTACAAATCTTTTGTCGCACGAAGTTATATTCACACACGTGAAATATGGAGCAGTTGAGATCACCGATAGATGCATCAAACATATCTACTAGTAGATGCAATTAACATAATAAGTCCACATAATAGCAAAAAAAAAAAAAAAAATGGACAAACACACAAACAACAATAAGTAGTTTCTTCACTGATTGCAGGAAACTGATTTTACCAAACTGATACAATTCTATCTGCATAAAAAATTACTACAGCGAAAAATTATTATTATACAATCACTGTATTCATGATTCTGGCAGACTCTTTGGCAAAACCTTATCCATGGAGACAAAGATATTTCCAATGCGAAGGCTTGTTCCAGTAATTATGTATAAAACAAACTTAGATTTTTGAAAAATGAAACCAATAAATGTTCAATGAATTAACATAAATGTATTTATGTGCTACATAATATACACAGCCTTTATTGTCAGAGCAAAGTTATGGAAATCTCTTTCAATCGCCAGAATAACAAAGTTTAGAATATGAATTATGAAATGTTTTATTTCTGATGTGTGTTATTTCGTACGTATTTTATCACATGTGTTCAGGCCTTTTAGTATGATGTTGTATTATAAAGTAGGATGTGCATTATGTTTAGTACTATGTGTAAATTTTGTTAGAATCCTTCGTTTAGAACGCACGAAGGGTGTCCTAGATCTCAGGTGGTGCTGTATAAAATTTGTCGTATCATGCTACCTTTCATGTTTAAGAGCTCATGGCCGAAATCCTTGGAAATTAACTAGCAAACATTGCAAATTCAACTTGAAGTAAAACACTTCAAATGTTGGATGTTTTGCTTATAGAGGTAAGTCTAAACAGCAACAGCAGAGGTTGCTACAATTAGAATAGCTGAACTAGTTGGAGTGTGTTTCTGTGCTGGATCGAAATCTACGTAACGATTTTTTTTAAGGGAGCTTAATTATTTGAATAACCTGTGGCTATTTTGTTGTGTCTTTGGAAGGGGAGAAGGAAGTTGGGTAACCGGCTGTCTCTGGAAATGGTTTGATGATCTCAGTGTTTGTGGGGAGGAACCTTAATGAAAAGAATAAAAGAATTATATGGGCCATTTCTACCCGTTTTAGAAAAGTTTAAAAAGTTAACATTGAAACCAATAATCCGGAATATCTCGATCACCTTTAACTCAACAAAAAATTTAAATGACATAAATTATGTGTGATAATGTCATCTTAATTTTTTGTATTGTCTAAGTTTTCATATATTTTTACGGTTTTCCAGCTATACAAAACTCATCCAGAATGAAAAGGTCTTCAGAGGCTATTCCCTGAACATTCCCTGAACATATATATATTGAATATCTTAAACATAAGCCATGTTAATCAAAATCTACAGTCATTTTTGAGAAAATGACAATTTTCGTAAAATCTTCTAGATACAGGATAATTTGGAGATAAAATATTCTACTTTTTGGATTCAGGGGGATCCAAAACACGTATTTCCGGTGAAACCTCAGTCTTGAACGTTGGGTGCATTACAGTACCCTCTCTATACACAATGTACATAGTACATGTAGAGAAAATTATAATTTATTTAAAATGTATTTATAACGAAAAACAGAGTAACTTGATATGACGAATATCTATAACCAAGCACATATCTTAAACCCTTTAACAATAAATTTTCATTAAAATATTGGTGACAAAAACAAATATAAATATTGAATTATAGGTATACCAACCTGTATTAAAAAACATAAACGGTTTATGATAATTATATATAGGTATAAATATATTTTAACACGGCAATAAACCAAATAAAAAAATCATTTTCATGATTTCGAATTATAATATAACTTAAAGCACCTTCAAAAACAGAAAAATATAAAAAAAAAAAAAACGTGATGTGATTCATTCACATGACTTTCTTTACCATTCTCCAATAAATTATTGCTAAACCATATTCTTCTATTTACTTAATGCTAACCAAGAAAAATTAGCAGAAAGGATCTTATTAATTGCCTCCTTGTAAGAAGAAGGAAAATAAGGGAGTAGGTTAAATAGGTAGTGTGATTTAAGTCCCTTTGTTTTTATGGACAGAAGTTAACAAATTCCCGTATGAGAAAAGTATATATGTATATTAAGGCTGCAGATAAAAATAAGGAATACATCCAAAACGGTAAACCCAACGAAAAAAATGTAATTTACGTAAATTGTATGTTTTAACGAAATCTACATTTTTTGTTATGTAAGCTTTTACCTATCTGTTATGGTTTACTAGTTATACAACATTCCTCAAAACTTATTCAGAGGCTATTCCCAGAAAATTGAAGTGGCTCATTTTATTTGTAATGTAAATATCTTACATATAAGAAATTTTAATCAAAATCGGTAGAGGCATTTTTGAGTAAATCAAAACTTTGGAAATTTGTTCTATGTTAAGGGTAGTTGGGGGTGAGTGGATTTTCTTGAAAATCCTTTTTGTTGCATCACTGGAGGTTACCGAACTTAAATACCGAAATTGGTATTTAACGAACGTTTAATTTTTGAGTTATGCTGCCCTGACACACACATACACACAGATATACACAGGGACATGTTTCTAACAATTTTCTTTTTGGGTTCAGATAGTGTCAAAAATGTATTTCCGGTGAAATCTTAGAATGTAATTTTTGTGTGCAATATGATACCTTCTCAATACACTATGCTCATAGTAGGCGTAGCTTAAAGAAACAATATTGTTGTATATAATTGTCAAATTATTGTTAGCATACAATAATATAAATAATAAATAAAATCAGAACAATAACTTCTAATCTTAATAAAATCATTCACAAGTGTTAACGCTTAAAAGAAAATACCCATTACCGCAAAAATATAAAATAAGATATAACATTCAATGTTTTCAAAGTTTAAAAATGTGATGTGTTCCATTCACGTGACTTTTTCTACATCGCTGTAACAAATTATTATTAAAAAGAATATTGTTCTATCTACTTTATGATAATCGATATAAACTTTAGAAGAAATTGTCTTAATTAATTGCTTCCTTGTAAGTTGAAGAGAAATAAGGGAATACATTTGGCTAAAACGATAGTCAAATCTTTTAATAGCCGGTTGGCATGTGATTGAAATCCGTTTCTATGCAGGGCCAGGAGTTTACAACTTTCCATGTGGAAAACGTATTTCAAATCTGAAACAAATAACAAGGAATATCTCAGAAATGGTGCATTCAGCGAAAGAAACGTATACGACATAAACTGTGTGTTATACCGTGATCTACATTTTATTTGTACTAAGTTTATGTGTATCTCCCTCGGTTTACCAGTTACGCAAAATTCAGCAGAAATCATTCAGAATAAACAGATATCTTTAGAGGCTATTCCCATTAAATTCAATATGTACATTTTATTTTCCGTATACATAATTTTAATATACGGTATTTTAATAAAAATCGTTGAAGCCATTTTTGAGAAAATCAAAATGTTTCCACGTAAAGGTAGTTCGGGTTTGGAGGATCTTTCTCAACATATTACTGTCGCATACCTTGGAGTAATCTAAACATAAATACCAAGTTTTGTATTTTACCGATTATTCGTTTTTGAGTTATCGTGTTCAGAGGCACACGGACACAATGACAGACGGACGTGCGCACACACACACATTGACCTTTTTCTGAAAATATCTTTTTTGATACAATAGACCCTAAATCGTCTATTTCCGGTGAAACCTGAGTATCGAACATTTAAATGGAATGCAACACCTTCTCTATACAATATGTACATAGTACGTGTAGAGATAGTAAAAATAAAACATTGGTCTTGTACAACAAAATTAAGTATCACTTATTAAAACTTCAAAAGATATAAATTTCATCATTATGTCCCAAAACTAATATTTTGCTTTTAATTGGCCTTTTGTATATCAGGTGCGTTAACTACCCTTCATTTTCGAGTTTTATGCAATCCGCATTATACATTTTCAACATGAAAATATGGACCCCTTTACTAGCTTCTACCCACGAGTTTAACGGGAAATTAGTACTAATGTAGATGTTATCGCATTTCCTTTTAATATACTGGTAATTAGACAGCTGACGTTTGCAACACTACAAAGGCTTATCGGGACCAGCGAATACTACATGCTAAACGCAATGTTGATCTCTAGAGTTACTAGGTAGCTCAGTTGGACCCAGCGCAAAAATCCAAAGTGATCTGTTTGCTATGAAGGGTGTTCGAATCCCCTGTATCTACTAATTATTGTTACTGTGTAATATTCACAAATTACAAATATTAATCTGAAAGAGGTTATTGTTTTTATTTCAATTGCTTTATTAATGGTTTATGGTATTGCTTGATGCCTCTTTATTGGTGAACTACAAAATAGGTAGTTGTTTAAAAATAACTTATACCTAGGTAGGTGCAATTAAAATATGGATCATTTATACCTAGGTACATATTTGAACACAGAAAAGAAGGCACTTACATAATTAAAGTTTAATATGGAAGTTGAACACAAGTTTGTAGATTCAGAATTATTGTGTCATTAGAAATATCGGTTCATATAGGTATGTTTTGTGTCTCTGGAATGACCCTTTTTCCATTCCTGGAACACGACTGCTCTAACGAAGCAAGTGCTGGAACTGGTGACCCTGGCTATCCCTTTGACTCGGTGTAGCATGGTGGATTGAACAGAGCTACTGGCCCCTGTAATACACTGAAAAGGTTTTCTCGATTGTCTGGCTCCTCTGCATAAACGCGTTATTTTAAATAACACTAGAGGAGTAAGCCAAGGGGTGTTACATCAGGTGATCTGGCAGACCAGGAGGCTGGTCGTGGACTTCCTATCCAATAACCATGATGTGCGGCATATAAATTATTGCAGACGATCCTCGACCGAAATCACGTCATTCGCTTCTGCAATGAGCACATTCTCTAATATTGAGGGTAGCTCATTACGGAGGAATTCCAGTAGCGTGCTCCTGTTAGATGCCCCTCGAAGAATAACAGTCCAACAAAGTGATCTCCCAAGATTCCACACCAGACATTCACTCCCCACTGCTCTTGGAATGCTGCCTCTCTTACTCAATGAGGATTATCAACATTGCAATAGTGCAGACTGTGGTGGATTTCGGTTCCTTTGTTGTGGAATCTTCATTCGTGAGAAAACAGGATCCTGGATATGAATCCCACATCATTTGCTACTCGCTCCAGCAACCATTTACAAAAGGTTACTCGAGCTTCGAAATTTCTGCCTTGAAGTACTTGGTGTAGGTGCAAACGATAAGGATGAAACATATTAGTGTTTAATATTCGTACTGCAGAAGACTAATTGATGTTCACCTCCTGAACAACTACCCGTGTATTAGCATGCGGATTGTTGCGGATGGCGTTGAAAACAGCTTCTGCATTAACACCTGCTGTTGATGGAGCGTGTCTAACAGGAGGCATTCTCGCAAGGGACGCTGTTACACGCGACGCCTTTTAACATTCCGGAAGGTGTTTGCTGTTGGTTGTCCTCTAATCGGATATCTCCCGCAGTATAGATGCTGACCCACTTGTGCATTTGTTCTTGCTTATCCGCAGATCAAAAGCATATCTACGTACTCGTCTGTCGAATACACAATGAAAGCCTGGCCCAAAATATTTGCGACAGCATACTTGTAAAGTATGTCGGGGGTCGGCATTCATAATAACGCATTTATATAAACCTATTTTTAATATGTCTGTTTTGACAGTATGGGTCCATGTTGGATGAGGCGTTACCCTAAGGTTTCCCTAATGTTTGACAACCACTGAGTACAAGATTCCACCAGTTTCTTTTTAGCTGACGTTAATAGTGTACTGATATCATAGGTCTAGTTTTTCCGAGGCGTTTACTGAACTACTTTGCTATGTATACTCTAATAAACGGTTTGTAAAATCGGCTGGAAAACGGAGATCGCATGATTTTGAGTCGTATGTTTTTGAGATGAACTTTATTGACGAGTACCTCTGTCCCTTAAACCACTGTTCTCTGAATTTTGCGGATTCTTCTCTCTAAGAGCATCAAGCAATACGTTTAAGTATGCGCAAAACTGGTCCTCGGCGCACATGCTGGTTGATAAGTGGCCTATTTTCCAAAACACTAAGGGTCACCTGACACAGATGATATAATATACGAAATATAAAAATTTAATATACAAACATATAATTCCTTAGTAGATGTGCCAACATCTTCATTATTTTCATCGTAATGGCATTTTTGTTCTATTATAGATTTATGTTTAGAAGTATAAATTGTAACAGGATAAATCTTAGCAATATATTACTTAATTGATATTGACATTCTAGAATCGCTAACATGTGTCGATATGTGAATTGTGGTTGACAATCTTCATGCAAATCGTGCTTCAATATTTTTATTTCTATTTATTTGCTTATTGGGTGAGGTATACATTTTATTTTAAATGAATAGTAGGAGTAGTAATTTTTTTATTAGTTATATCAAAATATATAGCTAAGAGTCAGGATGAAAATTACATCAGCTTTGTTTTGAACTCCTTAACTTACTTAGCCCTTCTTTTCTGCGTGGTAATACTTACCTTGTGGCTAAATACTGTGTACCTTTGCATATTATAGCTAACCAGGTGATTGTGAATTTAACTTCTTTAACTCAACTATACGTTTTGTAAAACTCCTAGCTTTATCCAAAATAATTAATTTCTGACTTTATCAATTTACGTATTGTCAATAAAAGGTATAAAAATTGCATTCCAGCCAAGAATTTGCTAACATGATATCTCCTGAAACCTTCTCTTAAGCTAAACTAAATAAGTTAGCAGAAGACCCTTGTGCGTAAGTGTATATATGGCTCGTCACTACACAGTAGATACAACTCATAACGAAATGTCTGATAAATTTCAAACCCTTAGTTTGGGTTCAGTACTTTCCGAATATACAACACGAATACTATCAACATTCATAGTGTGAATACTGAGCGTTTGAACGCTGTAATCAAATCATTTATCTAACATCTCTTTCTTCTAAAGGTGGAGTGATATAAATTGTGTGTTTTAAAGAGATCTATACGTTCTGTGTTGTATACATGTTTGTATATATTTTACGGTTATACAAAATTCATCCAGAATGAAGAGATTTTCAGAAGCTATTTACAGAAAGTTCAACATATACTTACATTTTGCTTGTCATAATAATATATTAAATATAAGGCATTTTAATCAAAATCGTAATTTTTTAGAAAATCGAAATGCTCGATGATTGTTCCATATAAAGGTAATTCGGGCTGAAGGATTTTCTTGAACATCTACGTGTCGCATCCTGTGAAGATGCCAAGGTAAAATACCAAGTTTGAGGTATTCTGTCCAAACTTTGCCTAAAAATACCTCCTTTTTTTTTCCTTTTTTTTTTTTTTGTCTCAAGGGGACGTAAAGGCTCGTATTTCCAGTGAAAGCGTAATATCAGTCTTTGAATGCGATACAGATCCTCCTCTATACTCTATGTACGTTTAGAGAAAGTAATAGTTCATTTGAAATTTAAATCGAATAACAGAATAATTCCCATGATTATAAAAAACACTTATTCAAAATCTTAATAGGTGTTACTAATCGATAGTATGAATAATTGTAACCAAACACATATCTTAAACACTCTAAAAATATAAATATAAATATATAAAAAATATAATATACTGTAAATATTAATGTATAAGACAAGCATAAATTCTAAATTACATATCAACCTGTATTTGAAGGTGTCATTACAGAAAGGTACCTAAGTCACTTGAAGGGAAGTTGTGGGAAATTAAAGTTTAATAATTAAGAAATATAAAATAACAAAACAAATCCTGGATACTCTTCTGATTACCAGAAATAGATCCTGTACTGGCAAATGCTCGCAATCAAGATAATTTAGTGTAAAAACATATTTAATTTTGACTGACTTAGGTATCTTTCTGAAATTAAAATATTATATAACCAATATTAAATGAAATAGTGTTCATAAATTAATTTCAGTGAATGAGGAATGTTGTTTTTATCCTCAGATATGAATAGTATAACATCACATCTTAAACACAACCTCTTGATAACTGTTGCAACAGTTTGTTATACATGAAGCATCAAAACTTTAGGCATGAAGGTGCAAAATTTAATCTATGATATCCCTATGTTTCGAGTCAGTAAGAGTTCTATTTCAACATGTTCAAGAATCAGCATGTGGCCAGTACAAGATATGTTCATAAAAATGAATATGTTCCTCGATATATTGAAGGACTTTTTTAATATATACTATCTTACTTAGTTTTATCGGAACTTTACCATCTGGATACAATTTTTGAGAAGGAAATAGGTGTGGCACACTTCCTGGTTGAGACAGACGAAATTTATGCTCAACAAGTCCACCAATCCAGTTTCTTGTTACAACACATCCATTATTTTTGCAAGAGTACTCAAAAAAACTGAAGTGGGATACATTGAACCGTTGTTTCTTGTCTCTAGGAGCACGTGATGTTTCTAGGGATACTGCAATCTTCTTATAAAATTGAGGCCACCAGTTTGTAAAATCCTTAATATCACATGCCTCAACCATTTTCAATGAAAATGCATCAGCCTTTGAAGATGAAACAATGAGCTCGCAGTACTCATACTGTGTGTGAGTTCTATCTCTCTTCCTCAGAGCACGTAGAATTATTCCAAACTTCCTGTCCAACGGAAAAAAGGAATGTCCTCTTAGTGGATAGAAGTGGAGAATTTTATCAAACCGATTCATATCAGTTAAAGCCAAACAGGTCCTTACATGGCTGGTGTTCTTATTTTGTCCACTGTAGTTATCAGAAAATAAGTGTAACTCTGATATACTCTTTGAGACAAATTCTTTAATATAATCAATTAGAAATGATGAAACTTCATCTGCACCTTTTCTTCTCTGGCCCTCGTGGTACACAAGGAAATGAGTTTTTTCTGTCTTCAAATTATGAATGGAAAGAAACATTAATGGTTAGTTGCCGCAAATAGAGTATATCTTTAACGGGTATATCAGGGAAATGTAGTTTTGCATAAAATCAAACACTAAGGGCATAATGTTTTTATTGTTAATACTTTTTTCCTTGCTCTGTTTCAAAGCACTGTAAAATCTGTTACTTCTCCTTTTATGAACAATTAATTCGGCAGCTGCTGCCCGTTTAGCTGTCTCAATCAGATTGAGGTTTTTGATGTTATTCAGTTCTTCACACACACACACAGCACACATCAGCTTGTGGGCAACAAAACCGTAATGCAAAATTTTCATTGAAAGATTTGTTATAAAAATTATAGTTTATCTTGGTATTTGCATGTTTGTCTTTAAAGAGTGAGTAAATCTTGTTTACCGACAAAGAAGCATGTAAATAATGGACTACTTTGTCACAATAATGACTTTGCTTCACTGGAAACATTTCAATATATTCACTAATGAGCCGAAGTTCTTCTCCCTTTATAGCATTTCTGCTGGATTCCTTACCCCTAGCATCATGTGGGGACAGTCCCATGAGTAGTAACTTGCGAAGTCGTCTTACACGTTTATCAGACACACTATATAAAGAAAAGAAGGCTTCCCTGCATACTTGTACTTTCTTATCACGCAACAGTATGTGGAATGTAAAAGATTTGTCCCTCAGAGTTGGGTTTTCTCTGCGAGGTCTGTGTGTCGCAGGATCAACTGCCACAATCATTCTTTGCAAGTGAAGATCTTGTTCGTCTTCTGAATTCATCCCGTAGAGGGTTTAAAATATCTCTTCCTGATTCTCATCGGTGAACATCTCAAAACGTTTCTAATGGCACCTGTAAATTAAAAATAATGTTATCTTACCGGGCTGTAGGTACAACTTTGAGCATTAAAGAGAGTGTAATATGAATGATATTACTTAGGCCTGAAATTTTATTTGATTTTATACTTTTTTAAAATATTTTAATCGTAATGCATACTAACGAGCAATGTACTTATGAAATATTTCAAAATTAAACAGTATATTATATAAATATATTGGCGAACCAATATCAGAAGGTACACTTCATGGTTTGAAAACCTCGCCCTATAACAACTTTTGTCAGCACAGCACCAGAAATCAGTATACAACACTTGACTATTTACCTGCATTTTGAGCCAATTTCCCGACGAGGCACTGTCTTCCCATTATAGGAAATGTATTCTTCACCATGCTTTCTTAATACTATTTATTTTATACTCTTTACCATTATCAACGCCTTTCCTCATTTTCTTCGGAGAAACATTAACCACAGTATCGGTCTCCGTCATTTTTCAGTTTTATGATTTGTTTGTGATGCTAGTGCTCTGATGTGGGAATGCAGAAAAGTACTTCAGTCAGTGACTTAAAAACCTTTTGAAGTATACGTTATTTTCACATTCGATTTTCATTCTAACAAAGTTTGATAACATCGGTAATTTTCTGCCCAGAATATGTGACTATGTGTAGGGACTTGATAAACCACATAATGTCGATTTCACAAAGAAACTGACTTAGGACCCTTTCTGCCACGACACATTCATTTATGACATAAAGGGATTATAAACATTCTGTATAAAATATACCTTAACACTGTAATAAACCAAATGAAATAATAATTTTCTTCAATTCGAGTTATTGATATTAATAAGGATAAACCTAAAGCCCCTTCACAAACAGCAAAAGACAAAAATAATATTGCTGTATATAATTCTTGACTTATTGTTACCATATAACATTATAAAATAATAAACAAAATCAAAACAATACATTCTAATATTAATAAACTCATTCATAAACGTTAACGTTTCAAAGATTGTAAGCATAAAACATAAATATAGAATAGAATAGAATATAACTAAGATTAAACATATTCATAGTTTATAAATAAAACATCGGTCTTATACAACCAAAATATGTATTACTTTTAAAATTTCAAAGGAAGGAATTCTTAACATGAAATCCCAAACTAAGATTTTGTTTTAAATTAACCTTTGACATTATAACATATAAAATATAAATATATAATGCCTTAATAAATCTACCAAGTCCCATATATTTTATCATGATAAAATTTGGGCTCTATTTTATATTTTTGTTTAGAAGTATAAGTTGTAACAGGATAAATTTTAGTAATATATTACTGAACTTATATTGACCTTTTAGAGTATCTCACATTTGTTGATATTATAATAGCGGTTGGCTTTTACGGACACTTTATGCCAATAGCACTTCAATATTTTTATTTGTATTTATTTGCATACTGGACGAGTTATAAAGTGATGAATAATAGGAGTAGTAATTTTGATTTTAGTTATAGGAAACCGTTTTATAGGTTATGTACTAACTTGAGGATGCAAAAAGCATTGGTGTTGTTTCCTTCCGATGTGAGGTAAAGCCGCTCATATCGTTTAATATTTATTTACATATAAATGAACTCAATACCTTGAAAGAAGAAGGTTCCAGAGAAAAATGTTCCGCTATTTGGTGTCCCATCAATCACGGATTGGTCAGTTGCTATAACCACTGAGCTAATTGGCAACATGGCAGCTCGGCATTACATTCCTCAAGTAATACGCATATTTCCCGGGAAACAACACGATCTCTAATTAGTAATTACTTTTAGATGACATACCCCAATGTTGACTTATAATGTCGCAAGAACTTAATACCCGGGCGTCATAGATTATCATTTGAAATGTCAATAGTTAATGTTAATTTCATTGTTTATTCACACAAGCCATGTGTAGAACAGGACTTGCATGGTTGCAGTTCGACTGAAAAACTCAATCCCGTAGCCGGGATTTGAACCAAGGATCTCCCAGTCTATAGCCAATTGTTCCATCCAGTAGCTTCATGACAACATGTCAGCGCGGCATAAGTTCCTCATCTGGTACACCACAAGGTGAACTCTAATTTACTTGAGATGACGTACCCCAATGGCAAATTAAAATGTCGCAAGTTATTTGAGTCCCGGGCTTCATAGTTAAGCCATCTATTGGTTCAATTGATGTTATTTTATTGCTTTCTCACACAAGCGGTTAGTAGGATAGGAATTGGATGGTGAAGAGTCAGGCGAAAAAGAAATTCACTTTGTTTTGTGTTCCTTAACTTCCTTTGTGCATAATTTCTAGCCGTACAATTTCATGTTTACCAAAGCACACACACACACACACAAACACAGACACAAACACAAATACATATTTATATTCGAATTGGTTAGTTAAGAGTCAGGCTGAAAAATACTTTTCTTTGTTTTGTGTTCCATAACTTATTTACTCCCTCATTTCTAACCGTACAGTTTCATGTTCATCACAAACAAATAGATCTATTAAATGAATACATATTGCTCCTTCAGCCTAGCATACTTGACAACGAATTAACTATTATGGCTGAATAATTCTAATATGGCATATTGGATCATTTTAAGCAATTAATGTTGGTTTTATTGTTTTTTCTCACAATCCGAGTGTAGGAATAAAATTGGATAGTAAAGAGTAAGGATGAAAAACACATCAGCTTTGTTTTGACCTCCTTAACTTACTCAGTCCTTCTTTTCTGCGCGGTAGTACTTACCTTGAGGCTATATGTTGTGTATTTTTGCATTTTATAGCTAGCTAGGTGAATTTAAATTTAACTTCTTTAACTTAACTATACGTTTTGCAAAACTTCTACCTTTATCCAAAATAATTAATTTCTGACTATTTTAATTTACGTATTATAAATAGAAGATGTAAGGATTGCTTTCCAGCCAAGAATTTGCTAACTTGATATCTCCTGAAAGCTTCTCTTAAGCTAAACTATATAAGTTAAAAGAAGACCTTTGTGCTTAACTGTATACATGGTAGATACAACTCAAAGTGAAATGTCTGATAAATTTCAAAACCTTAGTTTACAATTCCGAATATACAACACGACAATTTTCAACAAACATAGTGTGAATACTGAGCGTTTGACCGCTGTAGAAAAGTCATTTATCTCACATCTCTTTCTTCTAAGGATGGACGAAACTGCTTACACTAATATGTGGATATTTTAAAAGTATAACCATATAGCCAAAACAATTTCTAATTGTTCAGCAAACATTTACCCGTTTTAATGTAATTGGTATATAAATTTTTAAAGTGGTATGTGGGGGTAGCTAACCTAAATTTAAGGCAACCAATTATAACTTAAACGTCATTGAATATGTGGATACATTGTAAATGAGGCACTTCTAGGAATGTTGTCTTAGTTTACAGAAATGTTTGAATACTTACTTCACCAAAGTTTTGTTAATCCTTGGCTTGCCTTTTTCAGACCAACCCAAATGAAAATACCAAAGAGGGAGGCAATTACTCAGGAGATCTCTATGCTCAAAGCACAGGAGCCATAACAAAACAGGTACGTAAATCACCAATGCTCACTTGTATTGTATTTATAGTAAAAGAAACAACGAAACAACTTTGGTAACAACTTCTCCAAATCAAGTAAACACAGCTGTATTAATCGACCACGATACGAATGAGTCTGATGGTGAGCGGAATTAAACAGTTTTTGAAAATTGGGCCAAGCATCGGGAGTAGAGCGAGGTAATGCAAGGATACGCTGCTTTCGGGAAAACTAATGTGAAGACAGCAGCAGATTAGTATGTTTTCCATTGAGCAATTGTGTGTTCACACTATCATATTTCCTTCAGTCCCCTTGAATACAAGGTTTAACTTCTTATGATGTTAACTGTATATTGGTGCTCTCTTCCAAGTGCATTCATATCATGGTTGAGTAGTAGGAGCTATTTGTTTATCACGGAATGAGGACATATCTCTTAGAAGCCTATTATGCAATGCACAGTTTTGAAATATTTCGATACGTGACAAATGGTCAATAATTGGGATTATGGCACAAAAGCCGCAGCCAATGTTAATGAGTTTGGTAGGAGTATGCTCCAGATATGTAACAGGTTGTTTATTGAGGGGAATTACCCTACCTGCTGGGGAAAGGGCATTATTCATCCCATTTATAATGGGAAGGGAACTATTGGATATCCGGATAACTCTAGGGGGGTTACTCTGTTGCCAATTATGGAGAAAATTTATTGTAGAGTGTTATATAACCGGATAAAGGACTGGGAATCTAAATATGGCAAACTTTCAAAATTTCAAATGGGTTTCAGAAAGGGGTTATCAAGTAAAATGGTTAGAGCATTGCAGGCAATATATCAAAATGTCCAATTCTGTGTGAAGTACGACAGAAACAGAGTGTCCGAGAGCTGCCGAAGCTATAGGGGAGTGAGGCAGGGTTGTATTTTATCTCCCTTGCTATTTAATCTCTTTGTGGATGATATTACTGATACAATGACAGCAGAGAATATTCAAGCACCAATAGTAGCGGATTTGCAGATCCCAACACTTTTATACGCAGACGATTTAGTATTGTGCTCTACGACAGTAAACGGATTGTAAGGAGGACTGGACAAACTTAAGAACTATTGCGATGAATGGCTACTTACAGTTAATGTGAATAAGACTAAGGCAGTGACTTTCAAAAAGGGTTGTGTTTATAGCAGGGAGGCGACTTGTACATATGCAGGACAGATACTGGACAATGTTAAATCCTTTGTGTACTTAGGACTCATATTTACAATGAACGGAAAATGTACAAAACACATTGACATTACGAAACACAAGGCAAGGGTGAAAGCGGCGGAAGCTCTCCAGATACGCTGCAGAATTCCGAATATCTCCATAACCTTAATGGAAACTGTATACGGAGCGACAGTTAGATCCACGATGACATACGAAGGAGAAATATGGGGGTGGGAACAAACAGGGAATCTGGATTAAGTGAGGACCCACTTTTTGAAAGGATTTCTGGGTGTAGGGAGGAGTACGGCAAACTGCGGAATAATGAGGGAATACGGGGTACATAGTGAAACGATAGAGTGCAAAATCACAGCAGTTAAATATTGGATGAGAATCATTCACGGAAACCAATCTCTAATTAGGGCAGTCTGCTACCGTGAACAGTTGCAAGTGGAAGGTAATTCGACGTGGGCATCAAAATTAAAGAAAGGGTTGGAAACCATTGGGATGGGAGACATTTGGATGGCGGGGCAGGAAAACAGGCGAAGTATTTGGAGAAAAATTAAGAAACGTCTCTGTGATATTGACAGACAGCAAATAATTGCGCAATGCACAGAGAAGGTGTCATTAGAAGTACAGTCTGGGCTGAAATCGGAGTGGGGTATGGAGCAATACATCAAAACAGGTACCAAACTCATTAGGGAGGGGCTCGCGTGGGTTAGACTAGGAGCATGGAAGAGCACGAAAATTTCTGACGAGAATGGTATAAGAATCTGTCCCATTTGCGAGGAGGAAGAGTCGTGGACTCACATCTTGGCAAGATGTAGGGGTACGGAGGAATGGCGGGAAAAATATTTGCCGCGATTTTTTACCACTGCGAATGTAGGGATAGAAGCATGTTGGACGCTACTGGCAGGCACGGAAAACATGGACGGGCTAGGTAAATGTATACTTAAGGCAAGACAGCTGAGATCTGAGGAGGCTGCCAATAGAGAAGGGGGGGGGGAATAAGATCAACTAAACAAAAGTGACTACAATGTTCTACATACATGTATATTATATCATACTTAGGTCACTGTTGTTCTAGGGTTGTATATATTATGTGTATATATGTCTTTTAAGTGTAATTATCTATTATAAGAGGGTGCATTTATGAAGGTGTACTCTGTGCTGTAAATTTAAATTGATATATTTGAATATCTTTGTATCTTTATTTTCAGATTCACTCTTAATTTTTATTGTTGTTTAATATTGCTTTTGACTCTGTATTTCCTTTGTCTTTTTATTTTCCTGTTTACTCTTTTAATTCTTTGTTGTGGTTGTTGTTTTAATATTGCTTGTAATGTGTATTACAAAAGCACGTACGGTCTGTGGACACGTGCGACTGTTGAAATTCTATGTATGATATTGCTATATTAATAAATACACTTATTCATTCATTTATTCATATTACTCACCACCATATAATATACTGAATTACCTTGTTTGTTAATGCTCTTTTCGTAAGGTTGATAAACGCCTTTCTGAATTATTTAGGAATCACCAAGTATTCTCCTAATGCGTGGGTTCGAGTCCCGCCTTGGGCATGGGTGTCAAATGTTTAAGTATATAAAGAAAACAGCAATTCAGAAACCATACAGCAAACAAAAAGAAAAAATTAGGTAAATAAAAGTAGCATATACAGCTCCAGAATCCCGACCAGACTCCGGAACTGTATTTAAAAAAATGTATGCATGACAAAGGTCAATAGGAAGAAGCGGTGGAGAAGGATTCTCATGGAACTACCATCTTGTTTAGTGAAAGTTCACACAGCTACCATAACGTTTAACGTTGTCTGTAGTTCTTATTTTCCCTCGATTTTCGTTGTTTGTAATTTTCTAGAAGTGTAAAATAGCTTAACATGATACAAATGCATTAAGTGCATCATTGGAGTAGAAGGTAGCGTTCCGAAATGGAAAAGCAGTCCAGAATCTCTATTACACACAATGCATGTGTATTGCGGACTATTCTTTCGCCGATGCGGAAAGATAGAAACACTATTTACAAGAAAACAAAACGCTAACTTATATTGCAATACGGGGCACTAATTATCCACGACTAAATAAGACCTCAGAAAGTGCCATGAACTTGAAGTTAGAACTTACCTGCTGAATGGACTTAGCAACTGAAAAGTAATTTGCAGGTCCACGTCCACCCAAAGACATTAAAATAGCTGGTTAATGTTTTCTCAGGGCTGCATACTGAAGTTCCATTGCCAAGGTAATGCGTAGACGATTTAATACACTTTTAATGCAAGTCAAGCCTTTCTGAGAGGGTGTCTAGTGTGATTGAGGGTTTTTGGGGTGAATTGCCCAATCGGTTGTTAATTTCCTTGTTCGCGTGGTATGTTATACCAGAATGACACTAATGAAATTCATGGAAACACCCGAGTCTCCGTCAAACGTTCAATTTTCAGTAAAGGCATGCGCAAGGTGTATTTTAATGTCTTTGACTGTACAATGTAAATGTGAAGAATGTGTACAAATTCAAATATGGTTGTTCGGATTGCCTGTGATAGTGTATGCCAGTCCGTCAAATTTCCCCCCCTTATAGAGAGTTATAACTTGTCATTGGAGATCTGAGAGGGCGGGCTCGTTTTACTCAACTTGTTTATCAGCGGAGACTGTGAACGGGTCGTACTCATTGGGAAGGCTAGCACCTCAAACTTGAATCAGCCCCGTTAAATTTTGCAAATCTTTTAACGCACCAATGCATTTTCGCACATGTGAAATACGGAGTAGTAGAGCTACCTGATAGATACTTCAATTATATCTACAATTAGATCAATTTAACATATTTATTTCACAAAAAGGCAAAAAGAAAAGAAAAAAGAAAGTGGACAAACACTCAAATAGGTCAGTTTTCATCTCTGGGTACAGGAAAGTCATGTTACCAATCTCATAAAATTTGATCAGCATTAAATGTTACTGTAATCAAACAATGACTATTATACAATCACTGTCTTCGTGACTCTTGCGGATCTTTCGGAAAAACCTATTTGGATACAAAGACATTTCAAACACGAAGACATGTTCCAGTAATTGTTTGTAAAACTAAATTAAATTTTTAAGTAAAGAAACCAATAAGTGTTCAATGAAAGGGTCATATAAATGTATTTAACTGTTACCTAATATACACAACCTTTATTCTCGGAGCAAAGGAATGGAAACCCGTTCCAATCGCTAAAATAACAGACTTGAGAATATGTATGCATGAAATGTTTTATGGCTGATATATATTAATCTGTAAGTTTTTTTCACATGTTTTCAGGCCTTTTATTATAATGATGTATTATTAAGTACACTCTGCCATGTTTTTAGTGTTGTGTGCATATTTTGTAGGTAGTGTATTTGTCCAAGTTTTTCACCATAACCACCTATATAGATACTATCTTTCACAAAAGTGATACAGAGCTTCCGTTTGAACGCTCGAAGGGTAGCCTATAACATAGCTAGTGTTATTTTACATACCCTTGTAATAGTTCGTGCCTTCTTATAAACGGTGGAATACGTACACACGTTTTACAAAACGGAATGCCTGATGAAATATAAATAGCAAATGCTACATATAATACAGGGAAGTACACCTACTTCAACTGTCAAACACTCCTCCCCAAATTGAGTATTTTACTTTAAACACCCTCATTCAAGGACACAAACTGTAAATCTCTAATACTTATTTGTTTAATCTAATGCTCAGGTTGTTGAATAGTTGTCATTATCCTCCTGACATCCCAATATATTTGTCCATTTGATTTGTCGCTTCTGTGTTAAAAAAAGAATAAATCTGATACTTTACACTCAAATAACTTCTAGCTACACTACATACAACTTCTTACAAAAGATAATTCTTCTTTCAACACCATGCATCGAGATAAACATTAGCAGAATTTTATTACTTAATTCCTTATAAGTAGAGTGGAACTAAGGGAATGCACTAGGATAAATTGATAGTCAAATGTTTTAAAAACTGTCGTTATGCGATTGTCACTGCAAATCGCTTCTTCGCTTGGCCAGGAGAAGAACGAAAGAAAAGCCGACTCTTCCGGCTGAGAAAAGTATAATTACTTCGCAATTGAAAATGATAGCAAGGAATAACTCGAAAACGGTAAACTCCACGAAAAAAAAATATATATGACATAACTTGTGTGTCTTAACAAGGTCTACATTTTTTGTAGAGTAAGTTTTTGTCTATTACTTACGGTTTACTATCACGTTAAGTAAAATTATATTGCTTCTATCTCACTATCAAAGTTTATTACATCAGGTTAAAGGAATTATTTTGGTCATTTCAAGTGGCTAATTATATATAAAAGATGTAAAGGTTGCATTCCAGCATAAAGTGCGGCACCGAGATATCTCCTGGAGGCATCTCTTAGGTTCAACTGTATAATACGTACGAAAAAGAGCGCTTCGTCAGTACTTGTATTAACTCAAAACGAAATGTCCCATAAATACCAAACTTGTACTTTAGGTTCTGTATTTTCGGATTATACTACACGAAATTTTTCAACATAAATTATGTGAATACTGAAATTGTGAACGTTGTAGGAAAATCACTTATATCCCGTCTCTTTCTTCTCAAGGTGGAGTCATTTAAATTGGATTAAAATGTTTACACTAATATGTGGATATTTTATAAGTATAACCATATAGCCACAATAATTTCTAATTACCCAGCAAACATTAAAACGTTCAAATATAAGGTAACGAAAAGCAACCAATTATAACCCAAACGTAATTGATTATGTGGAAACATTGTAAAATAAATCACTTATAGCAACGTGCTTTAGTTTAGAGAAATATTTGAATACTCCCTAACCAATGTTTTGCTAATGTTGGGTTTGTCATTTTCAGAATGACCCAGATGGAACTACAAACCAAGCTTGGACTAGCTCAGCTGATTTCGTTCCACGAAGGCGTCACCGTCGCAGAAGACCATTCAACACAAAGGTAAGTAAACAGCAATGCGAACCTATATATAATTTATAGTCGAGCAAACCACGAGAAGACCATGGTAACAACCTCAACAAACTCAGCTGTACTATTCGACCACGATACGAATGAGTTGGTTCTGAGAGGATTAAAAAGTTTTAGAACATGTGGTCCGAGCATGTGGAGTAAGTACAGGTGGAGGTGCTGCTTTCGAGAAAACTAATGTGAAGACAGCAGAGGGTTAGTAACTTTTTCATTATGCAACTGTATTTTCACACTATCGTCATTTCCTCAGTCGACTTGAGCTCCAAGTACAACATCTCATGATGTTAACAGAATACTGGTGCTCTCTTCCAAGTACATTCATATCGTGGTTGAGTAGTAGGCGCTATTTGTTTATCACGGGATGAAGGCATTCGCTTCAGAAATATATGATGAAGATGCACAGTTTTGAAATAGTCTTATATGGAACAATTGCCTAATTATTGGAATTGTGGCATGTGCAGGCAATACGATAATTACGCCTTCAGATTACTATCCATTATATTATGCAGTCGATTATGTTGATGGTTAATGCTTATTGCATAAGGGCTATAAACATCACTATGAGCTATTTTAACATCACCAAATGTGCCCAAACCGTCCCGGTCCTGGGGCCACGCTCGCTAAAGTCTCTCCGCTTCGGTGCTTCGTGGCGAAGGGGATCGTGGGTTCGAGTCCCACCTTGGCATTCGTGCTTGTGTGTTGGTTAAGCTGTATGTCTCAGTTAAAAGAAAAAGGTAAATAGTTAAACGTAGGAAGCTGGAGGGAAAATAAAAGAGAAAAAACGAATACAGCGCTGGACTCCTGGAAAGGCATTTTTGTATGAAAAATAAAGCCGAGTAGTTAGACCACTCTATTTTCATCTAAACGGCCTGGGTTCTATCGCATATAGTGTACGCCTAAGGTCAATTTACAAATGATCGTTGGAAGTTTATAAACCAGTACTTACTAAGAACTGTCTGCTGAAGAAGCGGTTGAGGAGGATGCTGCTGAATCTCCCGTCCAATACAGTAAATTTGCCAGAACACTTAAACAGCATACCATGATTCAAGGGCAATAAGTGCATCATTAGAGGAGAAGGAAGAGTTTCGAAATGGAAATGCGTTCCAGATTCTCCAGTACATTATTCTTTTGACGATACCAAGTGGTAGAAATACTAATTATAAGAAAACAAACGCTAATTTAAGTAGCAAAACCTATCATTGGGAATCTGAAAGAGTGGTCTACGTTTTACTCCTCTTTTTTATCAGCGGGGACTGTGAACAGGTCGCGCTCATTGAGGAGGCTGGACCTTTTTAAGTAACAAGTTACTTAAATGCTCAATGAATGGGTAGTATCAATTTCTTTTAGTGTTACGTAATGCACGCAAGCCTTATTGTCAGAGTAAGTTTATGGAAGAACGTTTCAATCACCAGAATATCAAAGTTGAGATTGTGTATGTTGAAACGTTTAATGGCTGATATATATTAATTTGTACGTATTTTATCACAGCTGTTCAAGACCTTTAGTGTGATGTTTAGTAAAGTAAACTCTGTTTTTTTTGTTGTTAATATTTATTTTTTGTCGCTTTGACAAAATCGCGAGTGAAACTCTGGTACATTGTGATAACAATAATTATTGCAGGATGGTTATAGAGATAAATTGGAATATAATACAAATTGTGTTAATTAACGTTATGTACGCAAACAGGTAACAATGAATACAAAATTACATATTATGAAGTTAATATCGAGTAATATTAAATTGTACAGATAAATTTAATTTTAATTTTAATGATCCATAACATATTTCTACATTTCATATTTGCAAATAAAAGCTGTGTTAATGAATATTACAATTTTAGATTTAACTGTAGATATTGATAGCTGTTCAGAACATAACTATATTTTTATACATGGTTTCATTATTTAGTACTTTTATATCACCGTAGATTTTATACTTTTTCCTCTGTGGATCATAAATGTAGCATTCTGAAAGTATATGACACACTGTCAATGGAGTATTGCAAATTGTACACCGAGGTTGGGCATCTCTGGTGATCAAGTAGGCATCAGTCATTGTTGTGTGGCCAATTCTCAGACGAGTGATAATGATTTGATGTTTCCTATTTAGGTTTTTAAAACAGCAAACGTCAGTGGAGGATCCACTAACTGAGTGTAGTTTAGTTGTTAGATGTTGAGACCATTGAATTTTCCAAGCATTGTTGATTTTAGCACGAAAGTAAATGGAAAAGTCTGAATGGTGCAATGGAATGTCAGTGCTGCAAACAGGTTTCCGAAGAGCAGTTTTGGCTGCCTCGTCTGCTTTCTCGTTGCCAGAAATTTTTGGTGAGAAGGAACCCCATAAAAGGATCACTTGTTTTACTTGTTCTAAGGTCTGATTATAGGAAATTTGAACATTTTGGGCAAGTTGGTTGTCTGTATACATATTCTGAGTTGCCATTAGGCCCGATTTGAATCTCAAAAGATTATGAATGACTGATTCTTTGACTCTGTTATATACGAGAAGGTTTGTTTAATAGCGTATAGTTCGTTGGAAAATGCAGAGAAACAGTCAGGAAGTTTTACGGTCTGAACTTGATTTGGTAGAATTATTGCACATGCTACCCCATGAGCTGATTTTGAACCATTTGAAAATGTTTTTTCATAATCAGAGTGTGAACTAGACACTTCTTAAAAGAGTTATTGTTAAATAATTCCAGATGTTTGTCCTTTTCTGTAGGGTTCCATTTCTTGGTTAAGTTTTGGTTTTTTAAGCCTCCCGGAAGGAAAATCGGGAATTCCGTTTGTTGTTATCTTCTGAAGGCTGGTTTGTTGTTTCTTTAAGAAGTAGTTTATCCGATCGTTGAACGGTAATGATTTGAATGGACGCTGGAGTTTATCTCTTATGGGTGTTTTTGGAAATACGTAATTCATTTGAGTAGGGTAATCCAGCTATTTTCATTGCATACTTTAAACTTAAGTATTTTCGGCATACGTCAAGGGGAGTTTCATTTAATTCCATATGTAAACTCTCGATTGGACTAGTATTTGCCTTAAGGCTGTGGATTGTTCAAGGTCGAGATCTTTAAGTAGCGAGGGGCTGGCTTAATTATACACTATTGAAGCGTAGTCTAGCTTGGATCTTATTAATGCTTTATATGACGTGTGAAGGACTTTTATGTCGGATCCCCAGTTACTAGCGCAGAGAGTTCTTAATATACTTTGCCTGTTTTGCAATCTGTTGCCAGTAATTTTATATGTGAAGACCAAGTTAGTCTTTTGTCAAATGTTAGACCTAGTATGCTCACAGAACTGGCAACTTCAAGCTTTTTGCCATTTATAAACAACTTGGGTTTACATCCATCGCGTCTTGCTATTAGAAATTGATATATTTAGTTTTATGCTCCGAGAATTTTAACTCTAGATCACTGGACCAGTCTTGATTGAATGCAATAATTTCTATAAAATGTGTTGAGTTGTGGATAAGTTTCCTCCTGAACAAAAAAATAAAAACGTCATCTGCAAAGAGACATGCTTTAGCTGGTGGTAACACATGATTGACTATTTTGTTCATTGCATTAATAATGTTACTCTCAAGATTGAGCCTTAGGATCGCAATTATTTATTAATATGCTCTGAGATAGACTGCCATTCAGTCTGACTCGGATCTATCACTTTTGAAGGAAATTACAGATGAAGCTTAGCATGTGATCATTCATATTCTATTTTCTATATCTAAGATGAGACATAAAAGTGCTGGGAATTATTAAATACGTCTTTGATTTCAGTTCTAGATCAATTAAATTATCAATTGTAGAGTGAAACTGGCGAAAACCACTTTGAGATTGGCTGAAAAAGTGATTCTTCTCTAGCATCCATCGCAAACGTTTATTTATTACTTTTTCCATGACTTTGGACATAATAGATGTTAGTGCAACGGGCCTACAGTTTACTGGATTTAGATAATCCTTGTTTGGTTTAAGAATAGGCATTACTATTGAGTGTTGCCGTGATGGAGAAAATGCAATATTGACCCATATATGATTGAATATTTTCGTGCTATATTCTACACCAACTTGAGGTAATTGCTTTGGAAATTCAAAAGCGATATTATCTGGGCCAGGACTCGTGCTTTTAAAACCAAATAGAGCATCTTATGCTTCTTCAATACGGATTGAATCGTTTTAAGTGTAGCTAGTATTTGTACTTATATTATCAATTTGTATTGGGTTTAATGGTGTATCATTCCGCTGCCGGTTCAACACTTTTGCAAAAAAATTTGCTAAGGTGTTGGCTATATCCTGGGAATTAGTTTTGATACTGCGATCATCAGGATTACGAATAGCCGTTATCTGGGCACCATTATAACACCTTTTTATACTCTTTATTTTTTACCATAATATTGGCTGGGATGTCTTGTCAGTTAACGTAGAGAAGTAACACTAAATTTGCTGTATCCAATAGTTTTTCATTAATTCTACCCTGTCGTTTAGTATATTTTGAACGCCATAAATTTTTGTGACTATTAAATACACCCACATCAATGTATGGTTTGGGTAGTTGCTCCAATAAATTATGTAGTGTCGTTAGTTCTATTTCATTGCTGCTTGGAAGGTAAGCATTACAGATTGTTATGGTTACTGATAGGTTCACTGTAACTGCTACAGCTTCTAGAGAAGTGTTTATGTCTACTTCTCTGTGTGAAATATTGTCTTTAATACAGGTGACAACGCCATCACTAGCACGTAAAGCGCCTATGCGATTGTTGATATATCAGGAGTATGCTTTCATGGGAGCTACGTAATTTTCCTTAAAATTGGTTTCTTGAAGGAAGCTAATGAAGTTCTGAGTTGCGAAATGGTGATCCCTATTGGTTAGGCAATTCTGCACCTGGTATTATAAAATGAGGTTAATATTTTCTCTGCGCTACGTACTGAAGTTCTAATGCTAAGGAAATACTTGCTCAAGGTAGACTAAGTTAATACACTGTTTACGCAAGTCAGCCTTTTCTGAGAGAGTGTGAACAGGATTGAGGGGTGAAGGGGTGAAATGTCAAATCGGTTGTTAATTGCCTTACTCGCGTGGTATGTTGTACCAGAATTGCACCAATGGAAATTTTGGAAAAACCCGAGTTCGCGTCAAACATTCACACTTTCAGCAAAACCACAGCGACAGGCGTATTTTTAGTGTCTTTGACTGTACAATGCAAATGCTAAGAATGTGTACAAAATCAAATATGATTATATGCCATGCCTGTAATAGTATATGCCAGTCGGTCAAATATCTCCTTATCTGACGTATGCAGATATCTCTCCATGTGTTAAATGAGTTGCAGAACTCCCACGGGGCTATTGAGAGTGATAACCCGTCATTAGGGATCTGAGAGAGTGGTCTACGGTATATTGAACTTGTTTAGCAGCGGAGACTGTGAACGGACCGTGGCCTTTGAAAAAGCTAGTTGCTCACTGACACGTTTAAACTTGGAATAGCCCCGTTAAATTCTACAAATCTTTTGTCGCACGAAATTATATTCACACACGTGAAATATGGAGCAGTTGAGATCACCGATAGATGCATCAAACATATCTACTAGTAGATACAATTAACATAATAAGTCCACATAATAGCAAAAAAAAAAAAAATGGACAAACACACAAACAACAATAAGTAGTTTCTTCACTGATTGCAGGAAACTGATTTTACCAAACTGATACAATTCTATCTGCATAAAAAATTACTACAGCGAAAAATTATTATTATACAATCACTGTATTCATGATTCTGGCAGACTCTTTGGCAAAACCTTATCCATGGAGACAAAGATATTTCCAATGCGAAGGCTTGTTCCAGTAATTATGTATAAAACAAACTTAGATTTTTGAAAAATGAAACCAATAAATGTTCAATGAATTGACATAAATGTATTTATGTGCTACATAATATACACAGCCTTTATTGTCAGAGCAAAGTTATGGAAATCTCTTTCAATCGCCAGAATAACAAAGTTTAGAATATGAATTATGAAATGTTTTATTTCTGATGTGTGTTATTTCGTACGTATTTTATCACATGTGTTCAGGCCTTTTAGTATGATGTTGTATTATAAAGTAGGATGTGCATTATGTTTAGTACTATGTGTAAATTTTGTTAGAATCCTTCGTTTAGAACGCACGAAGGGTGTCCTAGATCTCAGGTGGTGCTGTATAAAATTTGTCGTATCATGCTACCTTTCATGTTTAAGAGCTCATGGCCGAAATCCTTGGAAATTAACTAGCAAACATTGCAAATTCAACTTGAAGTAAAACACTTCAAATGTTGGATGTTTTGCTTATAGAGGTAAGTCTAAACAGCAACAGCAGAGGTTGCTACAATTAGAATAGCTGAACTAGTTGGAGTGTGTTTCTGTGCTGGATCGAAATCTACGTAACGATTTTTTTTAAGGGAGCTTAATTATTTGAATAACCTGTGGCTATTTTGTTGTGTCTTTGGAAGGGGAGAAGGAAGTTGGGTAACCGGCTGTCTCTGGAAATGGTTTGATGATCTCAGTGTTTGTGGGGAGGAACCTTAATGAAAAGAATAAAAGAATTATATGGGCCATTTCTACCCGTTTTAGAAAAGTTTAAAAAGTTAACATTGAAACCAATAATCCGGAATATCTCGATCACCTTTAACTCAACAAAAAATTTAAATGACATAAATTATGTGTGATAATGTCATCTTAATTTTTTGTATTGTCTAAGTTTTCATATATTTTTATGGTTTTCCAGCTATACAAAATTCATCCAGTTTCAAAAGGTCTTCAGAGGCTATTCCCTGAACATTCCAGATATATATATATTGAATATCTTTAACATAAGCCATGTTAATCAAAATCTACAGTCATTTTTGAGAAAATGACAATTTTCGTAAAATCTTCTACATACATGATAATTTGGAGATAAAATATTCTTCTTTTTGGATTCAGGGGGATCCAAAACACGTATTTCCGGTGAAACCTCAGTCTTGAACGTTGGGTGCATTACAGTACCCTCTCTATACACAATGTACATAGTACATGTAGAGAAACTTATAATTTATTTAAAATTTATTTATAACGAAAAACAGAGTAACTTGATATGACGAATATCTATAACCAAGCACATATCTTAAACCCTTTAACAATAAATTTTCATTAAAATATTGGCGACAAAAACAAATATAAATATTGGATTATAGGTATACCAACCTGTATTAAAAAACATAAACGGTTTATGATAATTATATATAGGTATAAATATATTTTAACACGGCAATAAACCAAATAAAAAATCATTTTCATGATTTCGAATTATAATATAACTTAAAGCAGCTTCAAAAACAGAAAAATATAAAAAAAAAAAAACGTGATGTGATTCATTCACATGACTTTCTCTACCATTCTCCAATAAATTATTGCTAAACCATATTCTTCTATTTACTTAATGCTAACCAAGAAAAATTAGCAGAAAGGATCTTATTAATTGCCTCCTTGTAAGAAGAAGGAAAATAAGGGAGTAGGTTAAATAGGTAGTGTGATTTAAGTCCCTTTGTTTTTATGGACAGAAGTTAACAAATTCCCGTATGAGAAAAGTATATATGTATATTAAGGCTGCAGATAAAAATAAGGAATACATCCAAAACGGTAAACCCAACGAAAAAAATGTAATTTACGTAAATTGTATGTTTTAACGAAATCTACATTTTTTGTTATGTAAGCTTTTACCTATCTGTTATGGTTTACTAGTTATACAACATTCCTCAAAACTTATTCAGAGGCTATTCCCAGAAAATTGAAGTGGCTCATTTTATTTGTAATGTAAATATCTTACATATAAGAAATTTTAATCAAAATCGGTAGAGGCATTTTTGAGTAAATCAAAACTTTGGAAATTTGTTCTATGTTAAGGGTAGTTGGGGGTGAGTGGATTTTCTTGAAAATCCTTTTTGTTGCATCATTGGAGGTTACCGAACTTAAATACCGAAATTGGTATTTAACGAACGTTTAATTTTTGAGTTATGCTGCCCTGACACACACATACACACAGACATACACAGGGACATGTTTCTAACAATTTTCTTTTTGGGTTCAGATAGTGTCAAAAATGTATTTCCGGTGAAATCTTAGAATGTAATTTTTGTGTGCAATATGATACCTTCTCAATACACTATGCTCATAGTAGGCGTAGCTTAAAGAAACAATATTGTTGTATATAATTGTCAAATTATTGTTAGCATACAATAATATAAATAAGAAATAAAATCAGAACAATAACTTCTAATCTTAATAAAATCATTCATAAATGTTAACGCTTAAAAGAAAATACCCATGACCGCAAAAATATAAAATAACATATAACATTCAATGTTTTCAAAGTTTAAAAATGTGATATGTTCCATTCACATGACTATTTCTACATCGCTGTAACAAATTATTATTAAAAAGCATATTGTTCTATCTACTTTATGATAATCGATATAAACTTTAGAAGAAATTGTCTTAATTAATTGCTTCCTTGTAAGTTGAAGGGAAATAAGGGAATACATTTGGCTAAAACGATAGTCAAATCTTTTAATAGCCGGTTGGCATGTGATTGAAATCCGTTTCTATGCAGGGCCAGGAGTTTACAACTTTCCATGTGGAAAACGTATTTCAAATCTGAAACAAATAACAAGGAATATCTCAGAAATGGTGCATTCAGCGAAAGAAACGTATACGACATAAACTGTGTGTTATACCGTGATCTACATTTTATTTGTACTAAGTTTATGTGTATCTCCCTCGGTTTACCAGTTACGCAAAATTCAGCAGAAATCATTCAGAATAAAGAGATCTTTAGAGGCTATTCCCATTAAATTCAATATGTACATTTTATTTTCCGTATACATAACTTTAATATACGGTATTTTAATAAAAATCGTTACAGCCATTTTTGAGAAAATCAAAATGTTTCCACGTAAAGGTAGTTCGGGTTTGGAGGATTTTTCTCAACATATTACTGTCGCATCCCTTGGAGTAATCTAAACATAAATATGAAGTTTTGTATTTTACCGATTATTCGTTTTTGAGTTATCGTGTTCAGAGGCACACGGACACAATGACAGACGGACGTGCGCACACACACACATTGACCTTTTTCTGAAAATATTTGTTTGATACAATAGACCCTAAATCGTCTATTTCCGGTGAAACCTGAGTATCGAATATTTAAATGGAATGCAACACCTTCTCTATACAATATGTATATAGTACGTGTAGAGATAGTAAAAATAAAACATTGGTCTTGTACAACAAAATTAAGTATCACTTATTAAAACTTCAAAAGATATAAATTTCATCATTATGTCCCAAAACTAATATTTTGCTTTTAATTGGCCTTTTGTATATCAGGTACGTTAACTGCCCTTCATTTTAGAGTTTTATGCAATCCGCATTATACATTTTCAACATGAAAATATGGACCCCTTTACTAGCTTCTACCCACGAGTTTAACGGGAAATTCGTAATAATGTAGATGTTATCGCATTTCCTTTTAATATACTGGTAATTAGACAGCTGACGTTTGCAACACAACAAAGGCTTATTGGGACCAGCGAATACTACATGCTAAACGCAATGTTGATCTCTAGAGTTACTAGGTAACTCAGTTGGACCCAGCGCAAAACTCCAAAGTGATCTGTTTGCTGTGAAGGGTGTTCGAATCCCCTGTATCTACTAATTATTGTTACTGTGTAATATTCACAAATTACAAATATAAATTTGAAAGAGGTTATTGTTTTTATTTCAATTGCTTTATTAATGTTTTATGGTATTGTTTGATGCTTCTTTATTGGTGAACTACAAAATAGGTAGTTGTTTAAAAATAACTTATACCTAGGTAGGTGCAATTAAAATATGGATCATTTATACCTAGGTACATATTTGAACACAGAAAAGAAGGCACTTACATAATTAAAGTTTAATATGGAAGTTGAACACAAGTTTGTAGATTCAGAATTATTGTGTCATTAGAAATATCGGTTCATATAGGTATGTTTTGTGTCTCTGGAATGACCCTTTTTCCATTCCTGGAACACGACTCCTCTAACGAAGCAAGTGCTGGAACTGGTGACCCTGGCTATCCCTTTGACTCGGTGTAGCATGGCGGATTGAACAGAGCTACTGGCCCCTGTAATACACTGAAAAGGTTTTCTCGATTGTCTGGCTCCTCTGCATAAACGCGTTATTTTAAATAACACTAGAGGAGTAAGCCAAGGGGTGTTACATCAGGTGATCTGGCAGACCAGGAGGCTGGTCTTGGACTTCCTATCCAATAACCATGATGTGCGGCATATAAATTATTGCAGACGATCCTCGACCGAAATCACGTCATTCGCTTCTGCAATGGGCACATTCTCTAATATTGAGGGTAGCTCATTACGGAGGAATTCCAGTAGCGTGCTCCTGTTAGATGCCCCTCGAAGAATAACAGTCCAACAAAGTGATCTCCCAAGATTCCACACCAGACATTCACTCCCCACTGCTCTTGGAATGCTGCCTCTCTTACTCAATGAGGATTATCAACATTGCAATAGTGCAAACTGTGGTGGATTTCGGTTCCTTTGTTGTGGAATCTTCATTCGTGAGAAAACAGGATCCTGGATATGAATCCCACATCATTTGCTACTCGCTCCAGCAACCATTTACAAAAGGTTACTCGAGCTTCGAAATTTCTGCCATGAAGTACTTGGTGTAGGTGCAAACGATAAGGATGAAACATATTAGTGTTTAATATTCGTACTGCAGAAGACTAATTGATGTTCACCCCCTGAACAACTACACGTGTATTAGCATGCGGATTGTTGCGGATGGCGTTGAAAACAGCTTCTGCATTAACACCTGCTGTTGCTGGAGCGTGTCTAACAAGAGACATTCTCGCAAGGGACGCTGTTACACGCGACGCCTTTTAACATTCCGGAAGGTGTTTGCTGTTGGTTGTCCTCTAATCGGATATCTCCCGCAGTATAGATGCTGACCCACTTGTGCATTTGTTCTTGCTTATCCGCAGATCAAAGGCATATCTACGTACTCGTCTGTGGAATACATAATGAAAGCCTGGCCCAAAATATGTGCGACAGCATACTTGTAAAGTATGTCGGGGGTCGGCATTCATAATAACGCATTTATATAAACCTATTTTTAATATGTCTGTTTTGACAGTATGGGTCCATGTTGGATGAGGCGTTACCCTAAGGTTTCCCTAATGTTTGACAGCCACTGAGTACAAGATTCCACCAGTTTCTTTTTAGCTGACGTTAATAGTGTACTGATATCATAGGTCTCGTTTTTCCGAGGCGTTTACTGAACTACTTTGCTATGTATACTCTAATAAACGGTTTGTAAAATCGGCTGGAAAACGGAGATCGCATGATTTTGAGTCGTATGTTTTTGAGATGAACTTTATTGACGAGTACCTCTGTCCCTTAAACCACTGTTCTCTGAATTTTGCGGATTCTTCTCTCTAAGAGCGTCAAGCAATACGTTTAAGTATGCGCAAAACTGGTCCTCGGCGCACATGCTGTTTGATAAGTGGCCTATTTTCCAAAACACTAAGGGTCGGCTGACACAGATGATATAATATACGAAATATAAAAATTTAATATACAAACATATAATTCCTTAGTAGATGTGCCAACATCTTCATTATTTTCATCGTAATGGCATTTTTGTTCTATTATAGATTTATGTTTAGAAGTATAAATTGTAACAGGATAAATCTTAGCAATATATTACTTAATTGATATTGACTTTCTAGAATCGCTAACATGTGTAGATATGTGAATTGTGATTGACAATCTTCTTTCAAATCGCGCTTCAGTATTTTTATTTCCATTTATTTACTTATTGTGTGAGGTATACATTTTATTTTAAATGAATAGTAGGAGTAGTAATTTTTTTATTAGTTATATCAAAATATATAGCTAAGAGTCAGGATGAAAATTACATCAGCTTTGTTTTGACCTCCTTAACTTATTTAGCCCTTCTTTTCTGCGTGGTAATACTTACCTTGTGGCTAAATACTGTGTACCTTTGCATATTATAGCTAACCAGGTGATTGTGAATTTAACTTCTTTAACTCAACTATACGTTTTGTAAAACTCCTAGCTTTATCCAAAATAATTAATTTCTGACCTTATCAATTTACGTATTGGCAATAAAAGGTGTAAAAATTGCATTGCAACCAAGAATTTGTAACATGATATCTCCTGAAACCATCTCTTAAGCTAAACTAAATAAGTTAGAAGAAGACCCATGTGCGTATGTGTATATATGGCTCGTCACTACACAGTAGATACAACTCATAACGAAATGTCTGATAAATTTCAAACCCTTAGTTTAGGTTCAGTACTTTCCGAATATACAACACGACAGCTTACAACATTCATAGTGTGAATACTGAGCGTTTGAACGCTGTAATCAAATCATTTATCTAACACCTCTTTCATCTAAAGGTGGAGTGATATAAATTGTGTGTTTTAAAGAGATCTATACGTTCTGTGTTGTATAAATTTTTGTATATCTTTTACGGTTATACAAAATTCATCCAGGATGAAGAGGTTTTCAGAGGCTAATTACAGAAAGTTCAACATATGCTTACATTTTGTTTGTCATAATAATATATTAAATATAAGGCATTTTAATCAAAATCGTCATTTTTGAGAAAATCGAAATGTTCGATAATTGTTCCATAAAACGTAATTCGGGTTGAAGGATTTTCTTGAACATCTACGTGTCGCATCCTGTGAAGATGCCAAGGTCAAATACCAAGTTTGAGGTATTCTGTCCAAACGCACACCAGCAGACAGACACATGGAACTTTGCCTAAAAATACCTCCTTTTTTTTTTTTTTTTTTTTTTTTGTCTCAAGGGGACGTAAAGGCTCGTATTTCCAGTGAAAGCGTAATATCAGTCTTTGATTCGATACAAATCCTCGTCTATACTCTATGTACGTTTAGAGAAAGTAATAGTTCATTTGAAATTTATAACGAATAACAGAATAATTCCCATGATTGTAAAAAACACTTATTCAAAATCTTAATAGGTATTACTAATCGATAGTATGAATAATTGTAACCAAACACATATCTTAAACACTCTAAAAATATAAATATTAAAATATAAAAAAATATAATATACTGTAAATATTAATGTATAAGACAAACATAAATTCTAAATTACATATCAACCTGTATTTGAAGGTGTCATTACAGAGAGGTACCTAAGTCACTTGAAGGGAAGTTGTGGGAAATTAAAGCTTAATAATTAAGAAATATATAATAACAAAACAAATTCTGGATACTCTTCTGATTACCAGAAATAGATCCTGTACTGGCAAATGCTCGCAATCAAGATAATTTAGTGTATAAACATATTTAATTTTGACTGACTTAGGTATCTTTCTGAAATTAAAATATTATATAACCAATATTAAATGAAATAGTGTTCATAAATTAATTTCAGTGAATGAGGAATGTTGTTTTTATCCTCAGATATGAATAGTATAGCATCACATCTTAAACACAACCTCTTGATAACTGTTGCAACAGTTTGTTATACATGAAGCATCAAAACTTTAGGCATGAAGGTGCAAAATTTAATATATCATATCCCTATGTTTCGAGTCTCAACATACAGTAAGAGTTCTATTTCAACATGTTCAAGAATCAGAATGTGGCCAGTGCAAGATATGTTCATAAAAATGAATATGTTCCTCGATATATTGAAGGACTTTTTTAATATCTACTATCTTACTTAGCTTTTATCGGAACTTTACCATCTGGATACAATTTTTGAGTAGGAAATAGGTGTGGCACACTTCCTGGTTGAGACAGACGAAATTTATGCTCAACAAGTCCACCAATCCAGTTTCTTGTTACAACACATCCATTATTTTTGCAAGAGTACTCAAAAAACTGAAGTGGGATGGATTGAACCGTTGTTTCTTGTCTCTAGGAGCACGTGATGTTTCTAGGATTACTGTAACCTTATTATAAAATTGAGGCCACCAGTTTGTAAAATCCTTAATATCACATGCCTCAACCATTTTCAATGAAAATGCATCAGCCTTTGAAGATGAAACAACGAGCTCGCAGTACTCATACTGTGTGTGAGTTCTATCTCTCTTCCTCAGAGCACGTTGAATTATTCCAAACTTCCTGTCCAACGGAAAAAAGGAATGTCCTCTTAGTGGATAGAAGTGGAGAATTTTATCAAACCGATTCATATCAGTTAAAGCCAAACAGGTCCTTATATGGCTGGTGTTCTTATTTTGTCCACTGTAGTTATCAGAAAATAAGTGTAACTCTGATATACTCTTTGAGACAAATTCTTTAATATAATCAATTAGAAATGATGAAACTTCATCTGCACCTTCTCTTCTCTGGCCCTCATGGTACACAAGGAAGTGAGTTTTTTCTGTCTTCAAATTATGAATGGAAAGAAACATTAATGGTTAGTTGCCACAAATAGAGTATATCTTGAACGGGTATAGCAGGCAAATGTAGTTTTGCGTAAAATCAAACACTAAGGGCATAATGCTTTTATTCTTAATACATTTTTCCTTGCTCTGTTTCAAAGCACTGTAAAATCTGTTACTTCTCCTTTTATGAACAATTAATTCGGCAGCGGCTGCCGTTTAGCTGTCTCATTCAAATTGAGGTTTTTGAAGTTATTCAGTTCTTCACACACACACACAGCACACATCAACTTGTGGGCAACAAAACCGTAATGCAAAATTTTCATTGAAAGATTTGTTATAAAAATTATACTTTATCTTGGTAGTTGGATGTTTCTCTTTAAAGAGTGAGTACATCTTGTTTACCGACAAAGAAGCATGTAAATAATGGACTACTTTGTCACAATAATGACCTTGCTTCACTGGAAACATTTCAATATATTCACTAATGAGCCGAAGTTCTTCTCCCTTTATAGCATTTCTGCTGGATTCCTTACCCCTAGCATCATGTGGGGCAGTCCCATGAGTAGTAACTTGCGAAGTAGTCTTACACGTTTATCAGACACACTATATAAAGAAAAGAATGCTTCCCTGCATACTTGTACTTTCTTATCACGCAACAATATATGGAATGTAAAAGATTTGTCCCTAAGAGTTGGGTTATCTCTGCGAGGTCTGTGTGTTGCAGGATCAACTGCTACAATCATTCTTTGCAAGTGAAGATCTTGTTCGTCTTTTGAATTCATCCCGTAAAGGGTTTAAAATATCTCTTCCTGATTCTCATCGGTGAACATCTCAAAACATTTCTAATGGCACCTGTAAATTAAAAATAATGTTATCTTACCGGACTGTAGGTACAACTTTGAGCATTAAAGAGAGTGTAATATTAACGATATTACTTAGGCCTGAAATTTTATTTGATTTTATACTTTTTTAAAATATTTTAATCGTAATGCATACTAACGAGCAATGTACTTATGAAATATTTCAAAATTAAACAATATATTATATAAATATATTGGCGAACCAATATCAGAAGGTACACTTCATGGTTTGAAAACCTCGCCCTATAACAACTTTTGTCAGCACAGCACCAGAAATCAGTATACAACACTTGACTATTTACCTGCATTTTGAGCCAATTTCCCGACGAGGCACTGTCTTCCCATTATAGGAAATGTATTCTTCACCATGCTTTCTTAATACTATTTATTTTATACTCTTTACCATTATCAACGCCTTTCCTCATTTTCTTCGGAGAAACATTAACCACAGTATCGGTCTCCGTCATTTTGCAGTTTTATGTTTTGTTTGTGATGCTAGTGCTCTGATGTGGGAATGCAGAAAAGTACTTCAGTCAGTGACTTAAAAACCTTTTGAAGTACACGTTATTTTCACATTCGATTTTCATTCTAACAAAGTTTGATAACATCGGTAATTTTCTGCCCAGAATATGTGACTATGTGTAGGGACTTGATAAACCACATAATGTCGATTTCACAAAGAAACTGACTTAGGACCCTTTCTGCCACGACACATTCATTTATGACATAAAGGGATTATAAACATTCTGTATAAAATATACCTTAACACTGTAATAAACCAAATGAAATAATAATTTTCTTCAATTCGAGTTATTGATATTAATAAGGATAAACCTAAAGCCCCTTCACAAACAGCAAAAGACAAAAATAATATTGCTGTATATAATTCTTGACTTATTGTTACCATATAACATTATAAAATAATAAACAAAATCAAAACAATACATTCTAATATTAATAAACTCATTCATAAACGTTAACGTTTCAAAGATTGTAAGCATAAAACATAAATATAGAATAGAATAGAATATAACTAAGATTAAACATATTCATAGTTTATAAATAAAACATCGGTCTTATACAACCAAAATATGTATTACTTTTAAAATTTCAAAGGAAGGAATTCTTAACATGAAATCCCAAACTAAGATTTTGTTTTAAATTAACCTTTGACATTATAACATATAAAATATAAATATATAATGCCTTAATAAATCTACCAAGTCCCATATATTTTATCATGATAAAATTTGGGCTCTATTTTATATTTTTGTTTAGAAGTATAAGTTGTAACAGGATAAATTTTAGTAATATATTACTGAACTTTAGAGTATCTCACATTTGTTGATATTATAATAGCGGTTGGCTTTTACGGACACTTTATGCCAATAGCACTTCAATATTTTTATTTGTATTTATTTGCATACTGGACGAGTTATAAAGTGATGAATAATAGGAGTAGTAATTTTGATTTTAGTTATAGGAAACCGTTTTATAGGTTATGTACTAACTTGAGGATGCAAAAAGCATTGGTGTTGTTTCCTTCCGATGTGAGGTAAAGCCGCTCATATCGTTTAATATTTATTTACATATAAATGAACTCAATACCTTGAAAGAAGAAGGTTCCAGAGAAAAATGTTCCGCTATTTGGTGTCCCATCAATCACGGATTGGTCAGTTGCTATGACCACTGAGCTAATTGGCAACATGGCAGCTCGGCATTACATTCCTCAAGTAATACGCATATTTCCCGGGAAACAACACGATGATCTCTAATTAGTAATTACTTTTAGATGACATACCCCAATGTTGACTTATAATGTCGCAAGAACTTAATACCCGGGCGTCATAGTTTATCATTTGAAATGTCAATAGTTAATGTTAATTTCATTGTTTATTCACACAAGCCATGTGTAGAACAGGACTTGCATGGTTGCAGTTCGACTGAAAAACTCAATCCCGTAGCCGGGATTTGAACCAAGGATCTCCCAGTCTATAGCCAATTGTTCCATCCAGTAGCTTCATGACAACATGTCAGCGCGGCATAAGTTCCTCATCTGGTACACCACAAGGTGAACTCTAATTTACTTGAGATGACGTACCCCAATGGCAAATTAAAATGTCGCAAGTTATTTGAGTCCCGGGCTTCATAGTTAAGCCATCTATTGGTTCAATTGATGTTATTTTATTGCTTTCTCACACAAGCGGTTAGTAGGATAGGAATTGGATGGTGAAGAGTCAGGCGAAAAAGAAATTCACTTTGTTTTGTGTTCCTTAACTTCCTTTGTGCATAATTTCTAGCCGTACAATTTCATGTTTATCAAAGCACACACACACACACACAAACACAGACACAAACACAAATACATATTTATATTCGAATTGGTTAGTTAAGAGTCAGGCTGAAAAATACTTTTCTTTGTTTTGTGATCCATAACTTATTTACTCCCTCATTTCTAACCGTACAGTTTCATGTTCATCACAAACAAATAGATCTATTAAATGAATACATATTGCTCCTTCAGCCTAGCATACTTGACAACGAATTAACTATTATGGCTGAATAATTCTATAATGGCATATTGGTTCATTTTAAGCAATTAATGTTGGTTTTATTGCTTTTTCTCACAATCCAAGTGTATTAATAAAATTGGATAGTAAAGAGTCAGGATGAAAAAAACATCAGCTTTGTTTTGACCTCCTTAACTTACTCAGTCCTTCTTTTCTGCGCGGTAGTACTTACCTTGGGGCTATATGTTGTGTATTTTTGCATTTTATAGCTAGCTAGGTGAATTTAAATTTAACTTCTTTAACTTAACTATACGTTTTGCAAAACTTCTACCTTTATCCAAAATAATTAATTTCTGACTATTTTAATTTACGTATTATAAATAGAAGATGTAAGGATTGCTTTCCAGCCAAGAATTTGCTAACTTGATATCTCTTGAAAGCTTCTCTTAAGCTAAACTATATAAGTTAAAAGAAGACCTTTGTGCTTAACTGTATACATGGTAGATACAACTCAAAGTGAAATGTCTGATAAATTTCAAAACCTTAGTTTACAATTCCGAATATACAACACGACAATTTTCAACAAACATAGTGTGAATACTGAGCGTTTGACCGCTGTAGAAAAATCATTTATCTCACATCTCTTTCTTCTAAGGATGGACGAAACTGCTTACACTAATATGTGGATAATTTAAAAGTATAACCATATAGCCAAAACAATTTCTAATTGTTCAGCAAACATTTACCCGTTTTAATGTAATTGGTATATAAATTTTTAAAGTGGTATGTGGGGGTAGCTAACCTAAATTTAAGCAACCAATTATAACTTAAACGTCATTGAATATGTGGATACATTGTAAATGAGGCACTTCTAGGAATGTTGTCTTAGTTTACAGAAATGTTTGAATACTTACTTCACCAAAGTTTTGTTAATCCTTGGCTTGCCTTTTTCAGACCAACCCAAATGAAAATACCAAAGAGGGAGGCAATTACTCAGGAGATCTCTATGCTCAAAGCACAGGAGCCATAACAAAACAGGTACGTAAATCACCAATGCTCACTTGTATTGTATTTATAGTAAAAGAAACAACGAAACAACTTTGGTAACAACTTCTCCAAATCAGGTAAACACAGCTGTATTAATCGACCACCTTACGAATGAGTCTGATGGTGAGCGGAATTAAACAGTTTTTGAAAATTGGGCCAAGCATCGGGAGTAGAGCGAGGTAATGCAAGGATACGCTGCTTTCGGGAAAACTAATGTGAAGACAGCAGCAGATTAATATGTTTTCCATTGAGCAATTGTGTGTTCACACTATCATATTTCCTTCAGTCCCCTTGAATACAAAGTTTAACTTCTTATGATGTTAACTGTATATTGGTGCTCTCTTCCAAATGCATTCATATCATGGTTGAGTAGTAGGAGCTATTTGTTTATCACGGAATGAGGACATATCTCTTAGAAGCCTATTATGCAATGCACAGTTTTGAAATATTTCGATACGTGACAAATGGTCAATAATTGGGATTATGGCACAAAAGCCGCAGCCAATGTTAATGAGTTTGGTAGGAGTATGCTCCAGATATGTAACAGGTTGTTTATTGAGGGGAATTACCCTACCTGCTGGGGAAAGGGCATTATTCATCCCATTTATAAAGGGAAGGGAACTATTGGAAATCCGGATAACTATAGGGGGGTTACTCTGTTGCCAATTATGGAGAAAATTTATTGTAGAGTGTTATATAACCGGAATCTAAATTTGGCAAACTTTCAAAATTTAAAATGGGTTTCAGAGAAGGACACAGTACCATAGATGCCGCTTTTATATTAGACAAAATAAGGACGAAGCAACTGTTAGTTAAGCGGGGAAAGCTTCATTGTGCTTTTGTGAACTTTAAGAAGGCATTTGACTCTATCAATCGAAATGATTTATGGTACAAACTAGGCAGAAAGGGGTTATCAGGTAAAATGGTTAGAGCATAGCAGGCAATATATCAAAATGTCTAATTCTGTGTGAAGTACGACAGAAACAGAGTGTCCGAGAGCTGCCGAAGCTATAGGGGAGTGAGGCAGGGTTGTATTTTATCTCCATTGCTATTTAATCTCTTTGTGGATGATATTACTGATACAATGATAGCAGAGAATATTCAAGCACCAATAGTAGCGGATTTGCAGATCCCAACACCTTTATACGCAGACGATTTAGTATTGTGCTCTACGACAGTAAACGGATTGCAACGAGGACTGGACAAACTTAAGAACTATTGCGATGAATGGCTACTTACAGTTAATGTGAATAAGACTAAGGCAGTGACTTTCAAAAAGGGTTGTGTTTATAGCAGTGAGGAGACTTGGACATATGCAGGACAGATACTAGACAATGTTAAATCCTTTGTGTACTTAGGACTCACATTTACAATGAACGGAAAATGGACAAAACACATTGACATTACCAAACACAAGGCAAGGGTGAAAGCGGCGGAAGCTCTCCAGATACGCTGCAGAATTCCGAATATCTCCATAACCTTAATGGAAACTGTATACGGAGCGACATTTAGATCCACGATGACATACGGAGGAGAAATATGGGGGTGGGAACAAACAGGGAATCTGCATCAAGTGAGGACCCAATTTTTGAAAGGATTTCTGGGTGTAGGGAGGGGTACGGCAAACTGCGGAATAATGAGGGAATACGGGGTACATAGTGAAACGATAGAGTGCAAAATCAGAGCAGTTAAATATTGGATGAGAATCATTCACGGAAACCAATCTCTAATTAGGGCAGTCTGCTACCGTGAACAGTTGCGAATGGAAGGTAATTCGACGTTGGCATCAAAATTAAAGAAAGGGTTGGAAACCATTGGGATGGGAGACATTTGGATGGCGGGGCAGGAAAACAGGCGAAGTATTTGGAGAAAAATTAAGAAACGTCTCTGTGATATTGACAGACAGCAAATAATTGCGCAATGCACAGAGAAGGTGTCATTAGAAGTACGGTCTGGGCTGAAATCGGAGTGGGGTGTGGAGCAATACATCAAAACAGGTAGCAAACTCATTAGGGAGGGGCTCGCGTGGATTAGAATAGGAGCATGGAGGAGCACGAAAATTTCTGACTAGAATGGTATAAGAATCTGTCCCATTTGCGAGGAGGAAGGTATAGGTACAAGGTATAGGTACTCGTTTGCTTGCACACGGCCTTTTCTTTTGCTATACCATCTACATGGATTTAGATTAAAGGTTAATCGCGGAGGAATGGCGGGAAAAATATTTGCCGCGATTTTTTACCACTGCGAATGTAGGGATAGAAGCATGTTGGACGCTACTGGCAGGCACGGAAAACATGGACGGGCTAGGTAAATGTATACTTAAGGCAAGACAGCTGAGATCTGAGGAGGCTGCCAATAGAGAAGGGGGGGGGATAAGATCAACTAAACAAAAGTGACTACAATGTTCTACATACATGTATATTATATCATACTTAGGTCACTGTTGTGCTAGGGTTGTATATATTATGTGTATATATGTCTTTTAAGTGTAATTATCTATTATAAGAGGGTGCATTTAAGAAGGTGTACTCTGTGCTGTAAATTTAAATTGATATATTTGAATATCTTTGTATCTTTATTTTCGTATTCACTCTTAATTTTTATTGTTGTTTAATATTGCTTTTGACTGTGTATTTCCTTTGTCTTTTCATTTTCGTGTTTACTCTTTTAATTCTTTACTGTGGTTGTTGCTTTAATATTGCTTGTAATGTGTATTACAAAAGCACGTACGGTCTGTGGACACGTGCGAGTGTTGAAATTCTATATATGATATTGCTATATTAATAAATACACTTATTCATTCATTCATATTACTCACCACCATATAATATACTGAATTACCTTGTTTGTTAATGCTCTTTTCATAAGGTTGATAAACGCCTTTATGAATTATTTAGGAATCACCAAGTATTCTCCTAATGCGTGGGTTCGAGTCCCGCCTTGGGCATGGGTGTCAAATGTTTAAGTATATAAAGAAAACAGCAATTCAGAAACCATACAGCAAACAAAAAGAAAAAATTAGGTAAATAAAAGTAGCATATACAGCTCCAGAATCCCGACCAGACTCCGGAACTGTATTTAAAAAAATGTATGCATGACAAAGGTCAATAGGAAGAACCGGTGGAGAAGGATTCTCATGAAACTACCATCTTGTTTAGTGAAAGTTCACACAGCTACCATAACGTTTAACGTTGTCTGAAGTGCTTATTTTCCCTCGATTTTCGTTGTTTGTAATTTTCTAGAAGTGTAAAATAGCTTAACATGACACAAATGCATTAAGTGCATCATGGGAGTAGAAGGTAGCGTTCCGAAATGGAAAAGCAGTCCAGAATCTCTATTACACACAATGCATGTGTATTGCGGACTATTCTTTCGCCGATGCGGAAAGATAGAAACACTATTTACAAGAAAACAAAACGCTAACTTATATTGCAATACGGGGCTCTAATTATCCACGACTCAATGAGACCTCAGAAAGTGCCATGAACTTGAAGTTAGAACTTACCTGCTGAATGGACTTAGCAACTGAAAAGTAATGTGCAGGTCCACGTCCACCCAAAGACATTAAAATAGCTGGTTAATGTTTTCTCAGGGCTGCATACTGAAGTTCCATTGCCAAGGTAATGCGTAGACGATTTAATACACTTTTAATGCAAGTCAAGCCTTTCTGAGAGGGTGTCTAGTGTGATTGAGGGTTTTTGGGGTGAATTGCCCAATCGGTTGTTAATTTCCTTGTTCGCGTGGTATGTTATACCAGAATGACACTAAAGAAATTCATGGAAACACCCGAGTCTCCGTCAAACGTTCAATTTTCAGTAAAGGCATGCGCCAGGTGTATTTTAATGTCTTTGACTGTACAATGTAAATGTGAAGAATGTGTACAAATTCAAATATGGTTGTTCGGATTGCCTGTGATAGTGTATGCCAGTCCGTCAAATTTCCCCCCCTTATAGAGAGTTATAACTTGTCATTGGAGATCTGAGAGGGCGGGCTCGTTTTACTCAACTTGTTTATCAGCGGAGACTGTGAACGGGTCGTACTCATTGGGAAGGCTAGCACCTCAAACTTGAATCAGCCCCGTTAAATTTTTCAAATCTTTTAACGCACCAATGCATATTCGCACATGTGAAATACGGAGTAGTAGAGCTACCTGATAGATACTTCAATTATATCTACTCGTAGATGAATTTAACATATTTATTTCACAAAAAGGCGAAAAAAAAAGAAAAAAAAAAGAAAGTGGACAAACACTCAAATAGGTCAGTTTTCATCTCTGGGTACAGGAAAGTCATGTTACCAATCTCATAAAATTTGATCAGAATTAAATTTTACTGTAATCAAACAATGACTATTATACAATCACTGTCTTCGTGACTCTTGCGGATCTTTCGGAAAAACCTATTTGGAGACAAAGACATTTCAAACACGAAGACATGTTCCAGTAATTGTTTGTAAAACTAAATTAAATTTTTAAGTAAAGAAACCAATAAGTGTTCAATGAAAGGGTCATATAAATGTATTTAACTGTTTCCTAATATACACAACCTTTATTCTCGGAGCAAAGGAATGGAAACCCATTCCAATCGCTAAAATAACAGACTTGAGAATATGTATGCATGAAATGTTTTATGGCTGGTATATATTAATCTGTAAGTCTTTTTTCACATGTTTTCAGGCCTTTTATTATAATGTTGTATTATAAAGTACACTCTGCCATGTTGTTAGTGTTATGTGCATATTTTGTAGGTAGTGTATTTCTCCAAGTTTTTCACCATAACCACCTATATAGATACTATCTTTCACAAAAGTGATACAGAGCTTCCGTTTGAACGCTCGAAGGGTAGCCTATAACATAGCTAGTGTTATTTTACATACCCTTGTAATAGTTCGTGCCTTCTTATAAACGGTGGAATACGTACACACGTTTTACAAAACGGAATGCCTGATGAAATATAAAATGCAAATGCTACATATAATACAGGGAAGTACACCTACTTCAACTGTCAAACACTCCTCCCCAAATTGAGTATTTTACTTTAAACACCCTCATTCAAGGACACAAACTGTAAATCTCTAATACTTATTTGTTTAATCTAATGCTCAGGTTGTTGAATAGTTGTCATTATCCTCCTGACATCCCAATATATTTGTCCATTTGATTTGTCCTTCTGTGTTAAAAAAAGAATAAATCTGATACTTTACACTCAAATAACTTCTAGCTACATTACATACAACTTCTTACAAAAGATAATTCTTCTTTCAACACCATGCATCGAGATAAACATTAGCAGAATTTTATTACTTAATTCCTTATAAGTAGAGTGGAACTAAGGGAATGCACTAGGATAAATTGATAGTCAAATGTTTTAAAAACTGTCGTTATGCGATTGTCACTGCAAATTTTTTTTGTAGTGTTTAACGCCCGCTTTAACTACTTATGGCACCGCAGGCGGTGTCACTGCAAATCGCTTCTTTGCTTGGCCAGGAGAAGAACGAAAGAAAAGCCGACACTTCCGACTGAGAAAAGTATAATTACTTCGCAATTGAAAATAATAACAAGGAATAACTCGAAAACGGTAAACTCCACGAAAAAGAAATATATATGACATAACTTGTGTGTCTTAACAAGGTCTACATTTTTTGTAGAGTAAGTTTTTGTCTATTACGGTTTACTATCACGTTAAGTAAAATTATATTGCTTCTATCTCACTATCAAAGTTTATCACGTCAGGTTAATGGAATTATTTTGGTCATTTCAAGTGGTTAATTATATATAAAAGATGTAAAGGTTGCATTCCAGCATAAAGTGCGGCACCGAGATATCTCCTGGAGGCATCTCTTAGGTTCAACTGTATAATACATTCGAAAAAGAGCACTGTACGCTTCGTCAGTGCCAGTATTAACTCAAAACGAAAGGTCCCATAAATACCAAACTTGTACTTTAGGTTCTGTATTTTCGGATTATACTACACGAAATTTTTCAACATAAATTACGTGAATACTGAAATTGTGAACGTTGTAGGAAAATCATTTATCTCCCGTCTCTTTCTTCTCAAGGTGGAGTCATTTAAATTGGATTAAAATGTTTACACTAATATGTGTATATTTTATAAGTATAACCATATAGCCACAATAATTTCTAATTACTCAGCAAACATTAAAACGTTCAAATATAAGGTAACGAAAAGCAACCAATTATAACCCAAACGTAATTGATTATGAGGAAACATTGTAAAATAAATCACTTATAGCAACGTGATTTAGTTTAGAGAAATATTTGAATACTCCCTAACCAATGTTTTGCTAATGTTGGGTTTGTCATTTTCAGAATGACCCAGATGGAACTACAAACCAAACTTCGACTAGCTCAGCTGATTTCGTTCCACGAAGGCGTCACCGTCGCAGAAGACCATTCAACACAAAGGTAAGTAAACAGCAATGCGAACTTATATGTAATTTATAGTCGAGCAAACCACGAGAAGACCATGGTAACAACCTCAACAAACTCAGCTGTACTATTCGACCACGATACGAATGAGTTGGATCTGAGAGGATTAAAAAGTTTTAGAACATGTGGTCCGAGCATGTGGAGTAAGGACAGGTGGAGGTGCTGCTTTCGAGAAAACTAATTTGAAGACAGCAGAGGGTTAGTAACTTTTTCATTATGCAACTGTATTTTCACACTATCGTCATTTCCTCAGTCGACTTGAGCTCCAAGTACAACATCTCATGATGTTAAAAGAATACTGGTGCTCTCTTCCAAGTACATTCATATCGTGGTTGAGTAGTAGGCGCTATTTGTTTATCACGGGATGAAGGCATTCGCTTCAGAAATATATGGTGAAGATGGACAGTTTTGAAATAGTCTTATATGGAACAATTGCCTAATTATTGGAATTGTGGCATGTGCAGGCAATACGATAATTACGCCTTCAGATTACTATCCATTATATTATGCAGTCGATTATGTTGATGGTTAATGCTTATTGCATAAGGGCTATAAACGTCACTATGAGATATTTTAACATCAACAAATGTGCCCAAACCGTCCCGGTCCTGGGGCCACGCTCGCTAAAGTCTCTCCGCTTCGGTGCTTCGTGGCGAAGGGGATCGTGGGTTCGAGTCCCACCTTGGCATTCGTGCTTGTGTGTTGGTTAAGCTGTATGTCTCAGTTAAAAGAAAAAGGTAAATAGTTAAACGTAGGAAGCTAGAGGGAAAATAAAAGAGAAAAAACGAATACAGCGCTGGACTCCTGGAAAGGCATTTTTGTATGAAAAATAAAGCCGAGTAGTTAGACCACTCTATTTTCATCTAGACGGCCTGGGTTCTATCGCATATAGTGTACGCCTAAGGTCAATTTACAAATGATCGTTGGAAGTTTATAAACCAGTACTTACTAAGAACTGTCTGCTGAAGAAGCGGTTGAGGAGGATGCTGCTGAATCTCCCGTCCAATACAGTAAATTTGCCAGAACACTTAAACAGCATACCATGATTCAAGGGCAATAAGTGGATCATTAGAGGAGAAGGAAGAGTTTCGAAATGGAAACGCATTCCAGATTCTCCATTACACTATTCTTTTGACGATACCGAGTGGTATAAATACTAATTATAAGAAAGCAAACGCTAATTTAAGTAGCAAAACAGGGCGACTGGTTATCCACGCTTAAATGTTCCTTAGAAAGCTCAATTAACTTTCAGTTCAAGCTTACCTGCTGTATGGTCTTAGCACACGAAAAGTAAGTAAATATCCGAGTACATCATAAATGTGTGGAATTTCAAATATGATTATATTCCTTGCCTATAATAGTGTAATCCAGTAGACCCTACCGCCCGTATTTGAGGTATACAGATCTCCCTCCATGGGCTAAAGGAGTTGCAGAACTCAACTAGGATATTGAGATTTATAACCTATCATTGGTAATCTGAAAGAGTGGTATACGTTTTACTCCTCTTTTTTATCAGCGGGGACTGTAAACAGGTCGCGCTCATTGAGGAGGCTGGACCTTTTTAAGTAACGATAAGTTACTTAAATGCTCAATGAATGGGTAGTATCAATTTCTTTTAGTGTTACGTAATGCACGCAAGCCTTATTGTCAGAGTAAGTTTATGGAAGAACGTTTCAATCACCAGAATATCAAAGTTGAGATTGTGTATGTTGAAACGTTTAATGGCTGATATATATTAATTTGTACGTATTTTATCACAGCTGTTCAAGACCTTTAGTGTGATGTTTAGTAAAATAAACTCTGTTTTTTTGTTGTTAATATTTATTTTTTGTCGCTCTGACAAAACCGCGAGTGAAACACTGGTACATTGTGATAACAATAATTATTGCAGGATGGTTATAGAGATAAATTGGAATATAATACAAATTGTGTTAATTAACGTTATGTACGCAAACAGGTAACAATGAATACAAAATTACATATTATGAAGTTAATATCGAGTAATATTAAATTGTACAGATAAATTTAATTTTAATTTTAATGATCCATAACATATTTCTTACATTTCATATTTGCAAATAAAAGCTGTGTTAATGAATATTACAATTTTAGATTTAACTGTAGATATTGATAGCTGTTCAGAACATAACTATATTTTTATACATGGTTTCATTATTTAGTACTTTTATATCACCGTAGATTTTATACTTTTTCCTCTGGGGATCATAAATGTAGCATTCTGAAAGTATATGAGGCACTGTCAATGGAGTATTGCAAATTGTACACCGAGGTTGGGCATCTCTGGTGATCAAGTAGGCATCAGTCATTGTTGTGTGGCCAATTCTCAGACGAGTGATAATGATTTGATGTTTCCTATTTAGGTTTTTAAAACAGCAAACGTCAGTGGAGGATCCACTAACTGAGTGTAGTTTAGTTGTTAGATGTTGAGACCATTGAGTTTTCCAAGCATTGTTGATTTTAGCACGAATGTAAGTGGAAAAGTCTGAATGGTGCAATGGAATGTCAGTGCTGCAAACAGGTTTCCGAAGAGCAGTTTTGGCTGCCTTGTCTGCTTTCTCGTTGCCAGAAATTTTTGGTGAGAAGAACCCCATAAAAGGATCGCTTGTTTTACTTGTTCTAAGGTCTGATTATAGGAAATTTGAACATTTTGGGCAAGTTGGTTGTCTGTATACATATTCTGAGTTGCCATTAGGCCCGATTTGAATCTCAAAAGATTATGAATGACTGATTCTTAGACTCTGTTATATACGAGAAGGTTTTTTTAATAGCGTATAGTTCGTTGGAAAATGCAGAGAAACAGTCAGGAAGTTTTACGGTCTGAACTTGATTTGGTAGAATTATTGCACATGCTACCCCATGAGCTGATTTTGAACCATTTGAAAATGTTTTTTCATAATCAGAGTGTGAACTAGACACTTCTTAAAAGAGTTATTGTTAAATAATTCCAGATGTTTGTCCTTTTCAGTAGGGTTCCATTTCTTGGTTAAGTTTTGGTTTTTTAAGCCTCCCGGAAGGAAAATCGGGAATTCCGTTTGTTGTTATCTTCTGAAGGCTGGTTTGTTGTTTCTTTAAGAAGTAGTTTATCCGATCGTTGAACGGTAATGACTTGAATGGACGCTGGAGTTTATCTCTTATTGGTGTTTTTGGAAATACGTAATTTTGAGCATTTGAGTAAGGTAATCCAGAGATTTTCATTGCATACTTTAAACTTAAGTATTTTCGGCATACGTCAAGGGGAGTTTCATCTAATTCCATATGTAAACTCTTGATTGGACTAGTATTTGCCTTAAGGCTGTGGATTGTTCAAGGTCGAGATCTTTAAGTAGCGAGGGGCTGCTTAATTATACACCATTGAAGCGTAGTCTAGCTTGGATCTTATTAATGCTTTATATGACGTGTGAAGGACTTTTATGTCGGATCCCCAGTTACTAGCGCAGAGAGTTCTTAATATACTTTGCCTGTTTTGCAATCTGTTGCCAGTAATTTTATATGTGAAGACCAAGTTAGTCTTTTGTCAAATGTTAGACCTAGTATGCTCACAGAACTGGCAAATTCAAGCTTTTTGCCATTTATAAACAACTTGGGTTTACATTCATCTCGTCTTGCTATTAAAAATTGATATATTTAGTTTTATGCTCCGAGAATTTTAACTCTAGATCACTGGACCAGTCTTGATTGAATGCAATAATTTCTATAAAATGTCTTGAGTTGTGGATAAGTTTCCTCCTGAACAAAAAAAAATAAAAACGTCAACTGCAAAGAGACATGCTTTAGCTGGTGGTAACACATGATTGACTATTTTGTTCATTGCATTAATAATGTTACTCTCAAGATTGAGCCTTAGGATCGCAATTATTTATTAATATGCTCTGAGATAGACTGCCTTTCAGTCTGACTCGGCTCTATCACTTTTGAAGGACATTACAAATGAAGCTTAGCATGTGATCATTCATATTCTATTTTCTATATCTAAGATGAGACATAATAGTGCTGGGAATTATTAAATACGTCTTTGATTTCAGTTCTAGAACAATTAAATTATCAATTGTAGAGTGAAACTGGCGAAAACCACTTTGAGATTGGCTGAAAAAGTGATTCTTCTCTATCATCCATCGCAAACGTTTATCTATTACTTTTTCCATGACTTTGGACATAATAGATGTTAGTGCAACGGGCCTATAGTTTACTGGATGTAGATAATCCTTGTTTGGTTTAAGAATAGACATTACTATTGAGTGTTGCCGTGATGGAGAAAATGCATTATTGACCCATATATAATTGAATATTTTCGTGCTATATTCTACACCAACTTGAGGTAATTGCTTTGGAAATTCAAAAGCGATATTATCTGGGCCAGGACTCGTGCTTTTAAAACCAAATAGAGCATCTTATGCTTCTTCAATACGGATTGAATCGTTTTAAGTGTAGCTAGTATTTGTACTTATATTATCAATTTGTATTGGGTTTAATGGTGTATCATTCCGCTGCCGGTTCAACACTTTTGCAAAAAAATTTGCTAAGGTGTTGGCTATTTCCTGGGAATTAGTTTTGATACTGCGATCATCAGGATTACGATTAGCCGTTATCTGGGCACCATTATAACACCTTTTTATACTCTTTATTTTTTACCGTAATATTGACTGGGGTGTCTTGTCAGTTAACGTAGAGAGCAAGGTCAGCCACGTTTCTTTCTGGGTTTGTGTAACAATAGTACGTGCATTTGAACAATATTTTAAGAATTCTTGCTTATTTTTTAAATTTGTGTGAAGCGATTAGAAGCACGATTTTTGTTTACAATAGCTACCCTGCACTTTTCATTCCACCACGGAACAGGGCGTTTTCCAGGTGTAATGAATGTTTGTGGAATACTTAATGTTGTAGATGTAATGATACAGTCGGTGAATTCTTATAGAATTGCATCAATATTATTCTTTTGAAAGACAATTGGAGGCATTAGTCTTTGGACATTTTCACTAAATAGTTTTCTAAATTTTAACCATTCAGCTTTTTTGGGTTCCATTTGACTGTCGTAAATAACTGAGAAGTAAATATACTGTGGATGATAATGGGAAAATTATCATTATCTTGAATAGATTTAGTTACTTCTTTGCTGAAAAAAATGGTATATATCAGGTGTGCAGAAGTAACACTAAATTTGCTGTATCCAATAGTTTTTTTCAATTATGCTACCCTGTCGTTTAGTATATTTTGAACGCCATAAATTTTTGTGACTATTAAAATCACCTACATCAATGTATGGTTTGGGTAGTTGCTCCAATAAATTATGTAGTGTCGTTAGTTCTATTTCATTGCTGCTTGGAAGGTAAGCATTACAGATTGTTATGGTTACTGATAGGTTCACTGTAACTGCTACAGCTTCTAGAGAAGTGTTTATGTCTACTTCTCTGTGTGAAATATTGTCTTTAATACAGGTGACAACGCCATCACTAGCACGTAAAGCGCCTATGCGATTGTTGTAATATGAGAAGTATGCTTTCATGGGAGCTACGTAATTTTCCTTAAAATTGGTTTCTTGAAGGAAGCTAATGAAGTTCTGAGTTGCGAAATGGTGATCCCTATTGGTTAGGCAATTCTGCATCTGGTATTATAAAATGAGGTTAATATTTTCTCTGCGCTACATACTGAAGTTCTAATGCTAAGGAAATACGCGCTCAAGGTAGACTAAGTTAACACACTGTTTATGCAAGTCAGCCTTTTCTGAGAGAGTGTGAACAGGATTGAGGGGTGAAGGGGTGAAATGTGAAATCGGTTGTTAATTTCCTTACTCGCGTGGTATGTTGTACCAGAATTGCACCAATGGAAATTTTGGATAAACCCGAGTTCGCGTCAAACATTCACACTTTCAGCAAAACCACAGCGACAGGCGTATTTTTAGTGTCTTTGACTGTACAATGCAAATGCTAAGAAATGTGTACAAAATCAAATATGATTATACGCATTGCCTGTAATAGTATATGCCAGTCGGTCAAATATCTCCTTATCTGACGTATGCAGATATCTCTCCATGTGTTAAAGGAGTTGCAGAACTCCACGGGGCTATTGAGAGTTATAACCCGTCATTAGGGATCTGAGAGAGTGGTCTACGGTATATTGAACTTGTTTATCAGCGGAGACTGTGAACGGACCGTGCCCTTTGAAAAAGCTAGTTGCTCACTGACACGTTTAAACTTGGAATAGCCCCGTTAAATTCTACAAATCTTTTGTCGCACGAAGTTATATTCACACACGTGAAATATAGAGCAGTTGAGATCACAGATATATGCATCAAACATATCTACTAGTAGATGCAATTAACATAATAAGTCCACATAATAGCAAAAGAAAAAATGGACAAACACACAAATAACAATAGGTAGTTTCTTCACTGATTGCAGGAAACTGATTTTACCAACCTGATACAATTTGATCTGCATAAAGAATTACTGCAGCAAAAAATGATTATTATACAATCACTGTATTCATGATTCTGGCAGACTCTTTGGCAAAACCTTATCCATTGAGACAAAGATATTTCCAATGCGAAGGCTTGTTCCAGTAATTATGTATAAAACAAACTTAGATTTTTGAGAAATGAAACCAATAAATGTTCAATGAATGGGTAACATAAATGTATTTATGTGCTACATAATATACACAGCCTTTATTGCCAGAGCAAAGTTATGGAAATCTCTTTCAATCGCCAGAATAACAAAGTTTAGAATATGAATTATGAAATGTTTTATTTCTGATGTGTGTTATTTCGTACGTATTTTATCACATGTGTTCAGGCCTTTTAGTATGATGTTGTATTATAAAGTAGGATGTGCATTATGTTTAGTACTATGTGTAAATTTTGTTAGAATCCTTCGTTTAGAACGCACGAAGGGTGTCCTAGATCTCAGGTGGTGCTGTATAAAATTTGTCGTATCATGCTACCTTTCATGTTTAAGAGCTCATGGCCGAAATCCTTGGAAATTAACTAGCAAACATTGCAAATTCAACTTGAAGTAAAACACTTCAAATGTTGGATGTTTTGCTTATAGAGGTAAGTCTAAACAGCAACAGCAGAGGTTGCTACAATTAGAATAGCTGAACTAGTTGGAGTGTGTTTCTGTGCTGGATCGAAATCTACGTAACAATTTTTTTTAAGGGAGCTTAATTATTTGAATAACCTGTGGCTATTTTGTTGTGTCTTTGGAAGGGGAGAAGGAAGTTGGGTAACCGGCTGTCTCTGGAAATGGTTTGATGATCTCAGTGTTTGTGGGGAGGAACCTTAATGAAAAGAATAAAAGAATTATATGGGCCATTTCTACCCGTTTTAGAAAAGTTTAAAAAGTTAACATTGAAACCAATAATCCGGAATATCTCGATCACCTTTAACTCAACAAAAAATTTAAATGACATAAATTAAGTGTGATAATGTCATCTTAATTTTTTGTATTGTCTAAGTTTTCATATATTTTTACGATATTCCAGCTATACAAAATTCATCCAGAATGAAAAGGTCTTCAGAGGCTATTCCCTGAACATTCCAGATATATATATTGAATATCTTAAACATAAGCCATGTTAATCAAAATCTACAGTCATTTTTGAGAAAATGACAATTTTCGTAAAATCTTCTACATACATGATAATTTGGAGATAAAATATTCTTCTTTTTGGATTCAGGGGGATCCAAAACACGTATTTCCGGTGAAACCTCAGTCTTGAACGTTGGGTGCATTACAGTACCCTCTCTATACACAATGTACATAGTACATGTAGAGAAACTTATAATTTATTTAAAATTTATTTATAACGAAAAACAGAGTAACTTGATATGACGAATATCTATAACCAAGCACATATCTTAAACCCTTTAACAATAAATTTTCATTAAAATATTGGCGACAAAAACAAATATAAATATTGGATTATAGGTATACCAACCTGTATTAAAAAACATAAACGGTTTATGATAATTATATATAGGTATAAATATATTTTAACACGGCAATAAACCAAATAAAAAAATCATTTTCATGATTTCGAATTATAATATAACTTAAAGCAGCTTCAAAAACAGAAAAATATAAAAAAAAAAAACGTGATGTGATTCATTCACATGACTTTCTCTACCATTCTCCAATAAATTATTGCTAAACCATATTCTTCTATTTACTTAATGCTAACCAAGAAAAATTAGCAGAAAGGATCTTATTAATTGCCTCCTTGTAAGAAGAAGGAAAATAAGGGAGTAGGTTAAATAGGTAGTGTGATTTAAGTCCCTTTGTTTTTATGGACAGAAGTTAACAAATTCCCGTATGAGAAAAGTATATATGTATATTAAGGCTGCAGATAAAAATAAGGAATACATCCAAAACGGTAAACCCAACGAAAAAAATGTAATTTACGTAAATTGTATGTTTTAACGAAATCTACATTTTTTGTTATGTAAGCTTTTACCTATCTGTTATGGTTTACTAGTTATACAACATTCCTCAAAACTTATTCAGAGGCTATTCCCAGAAAATTGAAGTTGCTCATTTTATTTGTAATGTAAATGTCTTACATATAAGAAATTTTAATCAAAATCGGTAGAGGCATTTTTGAGTAAATCAAAACTTTGGAAATTTGTTCTATGTTAAGGGTAGTTGGGGGTGAGTGGATTTTCTTGAAAATTCTTTTTGTTGCATCATTGGAGGTTACCGAACTTAAATACCGAAATTGGTATTTAACGAACGTTTAATTTTTGAGTTATGCTGCCCTGACACACACATACACACAGACATACACAGGGACATGTTTCTAACAATTTTCTTTTTGGGTTCAGATAGTGTCAAAAATGTATTTCCGGTGAAATCTTAGAATGTAATTTTTGTGTGCAATATGATACCTTCTCAATACACTATGCTCATAGTAGGCGTAGCTTAAAGAAACAATATTGTTGTATATAATTGTCAAATTATTGTTAGCATACAATAATATAAATAAGAAATAAAATCAGAACAATAACTTCTAATCTTAATAAAATCATTCACAAGTGTTAACGCTTAAAAGAAAATACCCATTACCGCAAAAATATAAAATAAAATATAACAATCAATGTTTTCAAAGTTTAAAAATGTGATGTGTTCCATTCACATGACTTTTTCTACATCGCTGTAACAAATTATTATTAAAAAGCATATTGTTCTATCTACTTTATGATAATCGATATAAACTTTAGAAGAAATTGTCTTAATTAATTGCTTCCTTGTAAATTGAAGAGAAATAAGGGAATACATTTGGCTAAAACGATAGTCAAATCTTTTAATAGCCGGTTGGCATGTGATTGAAATCCGTTTCTATGCAGGGCCAGGAGTTTACAACTTTCCATGTGGAAAACGTATTTCAAATCTGAAACAAATAACAAGGAATATCTCAGAAATGGTGCATTCAGCGAAAGAAACGTATACGACATAAACTGTGTGTTATACCGTGATCTACATTTTATTTGTACTAAGTTTATGTTTATCTCCCTCGGTTTACCAGTTACGCAAAATTCAGCAGAAATCATTCAGAATAAAGAGATCTTTAGAGGCTATTCCCATTAAATTCAACATATACATTTTATTTTCCGTATACATAATTTTAATATACGGTATTTTAATAAAAATCGTTACAGCCATTTTTGAGAAAATCAAAATTTTTCCACGTAAAGGTAGTTCGGGTTTGGAGGATTTTTCTCAACATATTACTGTCGCATACCTTGGAGTAATCTAAACATAAATACCAAGTTTTGTATTTTACCGATTATTCGTTTTTGAGTTATCGTGTTCAGAGGCACACGGACACAATGACAGACGGACGTGCGGACACACACACATTGACCTTTTTCTGAAAATATCTTTTTTGATACAATAGACCCTAAATCGTCTATTTCCGGTGAAACCTGAGTATCGAACATTTAAATGGAATGCAACACCTTCTCTATACAATATGTACATAGTACGTGTAGAGATAGTAAAAATAAAACATTGGTCTTGTACAACAAAATTAAGTATCACTTATTAAAACTTCAAAAGATATAAATTTCATCAATTATGTCCCAAAACTAATATTTTGCTTTTAATTGGCCTTTTGTATATCAGGTGCGTTAACTGCCCTTCATTTTCGAGTTTTATGCAAACCGCATTATACCTTTTCAACATGAAAATATGGACCCCCTTTACGAGCTTCTACCCACGAGTTTAACGGGAAATTAGTACTAATGTAGATGTTATCGCATTTCCTTTTAATATACTGGTAATTAGACAGCTGACGTTTGCAACACAACAAAGGCTTATTGGGACCAGCGAATACTACATGCTAAACGCAATGTTGGTCTCTAGAGTTACTAGGTAGCTCAGTTGGACCCAGCGCAAAACTCCAAAGTGATCTGTTTGCTGTGAAGGGTGTTCGAATCTCCTGTATCTACTAATTATTGTTACTGTGTAATATTCACAAATTACAAATATAAATCTGAAAGAGGTTATTGTTTTTATTTCAATTGCTTTATTAATGGTTTATGGTATTGCTTGATGCCTCTTTATTGGTGAACTACAAAATAGGTAGTTGTTTAAAAATAACTTATACCTAGGTAGTTGCAATTAAAATATGGATCATTTATACCTAGGTACATATTTGAACACAGAAAAGAAGGCACTTACATAATTAAAGTTTAATATGGAAGTTGAACACAAGTTTGCAGATACAGAATTATTGTGTCATTAGAAATATCGGTTCATATAGGTATGTTTTGTGTCGCCGGAATGACCCTTTTTCTATTCCTGGAACACGACTCCTCTAACGAAGCAAGTGCTCGAACTGGTGGCCCTGGCTAACCCTTTAACTCGGTGTAGCATGGTGGATTGAACAGAGCTACTGGCCCCTGTAATACACTGAAAAGGTTTTCTCGATTGTCTGGCTCCTCTGCATAAACGTGTTATTTTAAATAACACTAGAGGAGTAAGCCAAGGGGTGTTACATCAGGTGATCTGGCAGACCAGGAGGCTGGTCGTGGACTTCCTATCCAATATCCATGATGTGCGGCATATAAATTATTGCAGACGATCCTCGACCGAAATCACGTCATTCGCTTCTGCAATGGGCACATTCTCTAATATTGAGGGTAGCTCATTACGGAGGAATAGCAGTAGCGTGCTCCTGTTAGATGCCCCTCGAAGAATAACAGTCCAACAAAGTGATCTCCCAAGATTCCACACCAGACATTCACTCCCCACTGCTCTTGGAATGCTGCCTCTCTTACTCAATGAGGATTATCAACATTGCAATAGTGCAAACTGTGGTGGATTTCGGTTCCTTTGTTGTGGAATCTTCATTCGTGAGAAAACAGGATCCTGGATATGAATCCCACATCATTTGCTACTCGCTTCAGCAACCATTTATAAAAGGTTACTCGAGCTTCGAACTTTTTGCCATGAAGTACTTGGTGTAGGTGCAAACGATAAGGATGAAACATATTAGTGTTTAATATTCGTACTGCAGAGGACTAATTGATGTTCACCTCCTGAACAACTACCCGTGTACTAGCATGCGGATTGTTGCGGATGGCGTTGAAAACAGCTTCTACATTAACACCTGCTGTTGATGGAGCGTGTCTAACAGGAGACATTCTCGCAAGGGACGCTGTTACACGCGACGCCTATTTACATTCCGGAAGGTGTTTGCTGTTGGTTGTCCTCTAATCGGATATCTCCCCCGGTATAGATGCTGACCCACTTGTGCATTTGTTCTTGCTTATCCGCAGATCAAAAGCATATCTACGTACTCGTCTGTCGAATACATAATGAAAGCCTGGCCCAAAATATGTGCGACAGCATACTCGTACAGTATGTCGGAGGTCGGCATTCATAATAACGCACCTATATATATACCTATTTTTAATATGTCTGTTTTGACTGTATGGGTCCATGTTGGATGAGGCGTTACCCTAAGGTTTCCCTAATGTTTGGCAGCCACTGGATACAAGATTCCACCAGTTTCTTTTTAGCTGACGTTAATAGTGTACTGATATCATAGGTCTCGTTTTTCCAAGGCGTTTACTGAACTACTTTGCTATGTATACTCTAATAAACGGTTTGTAAAATCGGCTGGAAAACGGAGATCGCATGATTTTGAGTCGTATGTTTTTGAGATGAACTTTATTGACGAGTACCTCTGTCCCTTAAACCACTGTTCTCTGAATTTTGCGGATTCTTCTCTCTAAGAGCGTCAAGCAATACGTTTAAGTATGCGCAAAACTGGTCCTCGGCGCACATGCTGGTTGATAAGTGGCCTATTTTCCAAAACACTAAGGGTCGGCTGACACAGATGATATAATATACGAACTATAAAAGTTTAATATACAAACATATAATTCCTTAGTAGATGTGCCAACATCTTCATTATTTTCATCCTAATGGCATTTTTGCTCTATTATAGATTTATGTTTAGAAGTATAAATTGTAACAGGATAAATCTTAGCAATATATTACTTAATTGATATTGACTTTCTAGAATCGCTAACATGTGTCGATATGTGAATTGTGGTTGACAATCTTCTTTCATAACGCGCTTCAATACTTTTATTTCTATTTATTTACTTATTGGGTGAGGTATACATTTTATTTTAACTGAATAGTAGGAGTAGTAATTTTTTTATTAGTTATATCAAAATATATAGCTAAGAGTCGGGATGAAAATTACATCAGCTTTGTTTTGACCTCCTTAACTTACTTAGCCCTTCTTTTCTGCGTGGTAATACTTACCTTGTGGCTAAATACTGTGTACCTTTGCAAATTATAGCTAACTAGGTGATTGTGAATTTAACTTCTTTAACTCAACTATACGTTTTGTAAAACTCCTAGCTTTATCCAAAATAATTAATTTCTGACTTTATCAATTTACGTATTGTCAATAAAAGGTGTAAAATTGCATTCCAGCCAAGAATTTGCTAACGTGATATCTCCTGAAACCTTCTCTTAAGCTAAACTAAATAAGTTAGCAGAAGACCCTTGTGCGTAAGTGTATATATGGCTCGTCACTACACAGTAGATACAACTCATAACGAAATGTCTGATAAATTTCAAACCCTTGGTTTAGGTTCAGTACTTTCCGAATATACAACACGAATACTATCAACATTCATAGTGTGAATACTGAGCGTTTGAACGCTGTAATCAAATCATTTATCTAACATCTCTTTCTTCTAAAGGAGGAGTGATATAAATTGTGTGTTTTAAAGAGATCTATACATTCTGTGTTGTATAAATTTTTGTATATCCTTTACGGTTATACAAAATTCATCCAGAATGAAGAGGTTTTCAGAGGCTATTTACAGAAAGTTCAACATATACTTACATTTTGCTTGTCATAATAATATATTAAATATAAGACATTTTAATCAAAATCGTAATTTTTGAGAAAATCAAAATGTTCGATAATTGTTCCATATAAAGGTAATTCGGGCTGAAGGATTTTCTTGAACATCTACGTTTCGCATTCTGTGAAGATGCCAAGGTAAAATACCAAGTTTGAGGTATTCTGTCCAAACGCACACCAGCACACAGACACATGGAACTTTGCCTAAAAATACCTTCTTTTTTTTTTGTCTCAAGGGGACGTAAAGGCTCGTATTTCCAGTGAAAGCGTAATATCAGTCTTTGAATGCGATATAAATTCTTCTCTATACTCTATGTACGTTTAGAGAAAGTAATAGTTCATTTGAAATTTATAACGAATAACAGAATAATTCCCATGATTGTAAAAAAACACTTATTCAAAATCTTAATAGGTATTACTAATCGATAGTATGAATAATTGTAACCAAACACATATCTTAAGCACTCTAAATATATAAATATAAAAATATAAAAAATATAATATACTGTAAATATTAATGTATAAGACAAACATAAATTCTAAATTACATATCAACCTGTATTTGAAGGTGTCATTACAGAAAGGTACCTAAGTCACTTGAAGGGAAGTTGTGGGAAATTAAAGCTTAATAATTAAGAAATATAAAATAACAAAACAAATTCTGGATACTCTTCTGATTACCAGAAATAGATCCTGTACAGGCAAATGCTCGCAATCAAGATAATTTATTGTACAAACATATTTAATGTTGGCTGACTTAGGTATCTTTCTGAATTTAAAATATTATATACCAATATTAAATGAAATAATCTTCATAAATTAATTTCAGTGAATGAGGAATGTTGTTTTTATTCTCAGTTATGAATAGTATAACATCACATCTTAAACACAACCTCTTGATAACTGTTGCAACAGTTTGTTATAGATGAAGCATCAAAACTTTAGGCATGAAGGTGCAAAATTTAATCTATGATATCCCTATGTTTCGAGTCTCAACATACAGTAAGAGTTCTATTTCAACATGTTCAAGAATCAGCATGTGGCCAGTACAAGATATGTTCATAAAAATGAATATGTTCCTCGATATATTGAAGGACTTTTTTAATATCTACTATCTTACTTAGCTTTATCGGAACTTTACCATCTGGATACAATTTTTGAGTAGGAAATAGATGTGGCACACTTCCTGGTTGAGACAGACGAAATTTATGCTCAACAAGTCCACCAATCCAGTTTCTTGTTACAACACATCCATTATTTTTGCAAGAGTACTCAAAAAAACTGAAGTGGGATACATTAAACCGTTGTTTCTTGTCTCTAGGAGCACGTGATGTTTCTAGGGATACTGTAATCTTCTTATAAAATTGAGGCCACCAGTTTGTAAAATCCTTAATATCACATGCCTCAACCATTTTCAATGAAAATGCATCAGCCTTTGAAGATGAAACAATGAGCTCGCAGTACTCATACTATGTGTGAATTTTATCTCTCTTCCTCAGAGCACGTTGAATTATTGCAAACTTCCTGTCCAACGGAAAAAAGGAATGTCCTCTTAGTGGATAGAAGTGGAGAATTTTATCAAACCGATTCATATCAGTTAAAGCCAAACAGGTCCTTATATGGGTGGTGTTCTCATTTTGTCCACTGCAGTTATCAGAAAATAAGTGTAACTCTGATATACTCTTTGGGACAAATTCTTTAATATAATCAATTTGAAATGATGAAACTTCATCTGCACCTTTTCTTCTCTGGCCCTCGTGGTACACAAGGAAACGAGTTTTTTCTGTCTTCAAATTATGAATGGAAAGAAACATTAATGGTCAGTTGCCGCAAATAGAGTATATCTTGAACGGGTATAGCAGGGAAATGTAGTTTTGCATAAAATCAAACACTAAGGGCATAATGTTTTTATTGTTAATACATTTTTCCTTGCTCTGTTTCAAAGCACTGTAAAATCTGTTACTTCTCCTTTTATGAACAATTAATTCGGCAGCTGCTGCCCGTTTAGCTGTCTCAATCAGATTGAGGTTTTTGATGTTATTCAGTTCTTCACACACACACACACAGTACACATCAACTTGTGGGCAACAAAACCGTAATGCAAAATTTTCATTGAAAGATTTGTTATAAAAATTATACTTTATCTTGGTATTTGGATGTTTCTCTTTAAAGAGTGAGTACATCTTGTTTACCGACAAAGAAGCATGTAAATAATGGACTACTTTGTCACAATAATGACTTTGCCTCACTGGAAACATTTCAATATATTCACTAATGAGCCGAAGTTCTTCTCCCTTTATAGCATTTCTGCTGGATTCCTTACCCCTAGCATCATGTGGGGACAGTCCCATGAGTAGTAACTTGCGAAGACGTCTTACACGTTTATCAGACACACTATATAAAGAAAAGAATGCTTCCCTGCATACTTGTACTTTCTTATCACGCAACAATATATGGAATGTAAAAGATTTGTCCCTCAGAGTTGGGTTTTCTCTGCGAGGTCTGTGTGTCGCAGGATCAACTGCTACTATCATTCTTTGCAAGTGAAGATCTTGTTCGTCTTTTGAATTCATCCCGTAGAGGGTTTGAAATATCTCTTCCTGATTCTCATCGGTGAACATCTCAAAACATTTCTAATGGCACCTGTAAATTAAAAATAATGTTATCTTACCGGGCTTTAGGTACAACTTTGAGCATTAAAGAGAGTGTAATATGAATGATATTACTTAGGCCTAAAATTTTATTTAATTTTATACTTTTTTAAAATAATTTTAATCGTAATGCATACTAACGAGCAATGTACTTTTGAAATATTTCAAAATTAAACAATATATTATATAAATATAAAGGCGAACCAATATCAGAAGGTACACTTCATGGTTTGAAAACCTCGCCCTATAACAACTTTTGTCAGCACAGCACCAGAAATCAGTATACAACACTTGACTATTTACCTGCATTTTGAGCCAATTTCCCGACGAGGCAGTGTCTTCCCATTATAGGAAATGTATTCTTCACCATGCTTTCTTAATACTATTTATTTCATACTCTTTACCATTATCAACGCCTTTCCTCATTTTCTTCGGAGAAACATTAACCACAGTATCGGTTTCCGTCATTTTGCAGTTTTATGATTTGTTTGTGATGCTAGTGCTCTGATGTGGGAATGCAGAAAAGTACTTCAGTCAGTGACTTAAAAACCTTTTGAAGTATACGTTATTTTCACATTCGATTTTCATTCTTACAAAGTTTGATAACATCGGTAATTTTCTGCCCAGAATATGTGACTATGTGTAGGGACCTGAAAAACCACATAATGTCGATTTCACAAAGAAACTGACTTAGGACCCTTTCTGCCACGACACATTCATTTATGACATAAAGGGATTATAAACATTCTGTATAAAATATACCTTAACACTGTAATAAACCAAATGAAATAATAATTTTCTTCAATTCGAGTTATTGATATTAATAAGGATAAACCTAAAGCCCCTTCACTAACAGCAAAAGACAAAAATAATATTGCTATATTTAATTCTTGACTTATTGTTACCATATAACATTATAAAATAATAAACAAAATCAAAACAATACATTCTAATATTAATAAACTCATTCATAAACGTTAACGTTTCAAAGATTGTAAGCATAAAACATAAATATAGAATAGAATATAACTAACATTAAATATTTTCATAGTTTATAAATAAAACATCGGTCTTATACAACCAAAAGTAAGTATTACTTTTAAAATTTCAAAGGAAGGAATTCTTAACATGAAATCCCAAACTAAGATTTTATTTTAAATTAACCTTTGACATTATAACATATAAAATATAAATATATAATGCCTTAATAAATCTACCAAGTCCCATATATATTTTATCATGATAAAATTTGGGCTCTATTTTATAGTTTTGTTTAGAAGTATAAGTTGTAACAGGATAAATTTTAGTAATATATTACTGAACTTATATTGAATTTTTAGAGTATGTCACATTTGTTGATATTATAATAGCGGTTGGCTTTTACGGACACTTTATGCCAATAGCACTTCAATATTTTTATTTGTATTTATTTGCATACTGGACGAGTTATAAAGTGATGAATAATAGGAGTAGTAATTTTGATTTTAGTTATAGCAAACCGTTTTATAGGTTATGTACTAACTTGAGGATGCAAAAAGCATTGGTGTTGTTTCCTTCCGATGTGAGGTAAAGCCGCTCATATCGTTTAATATTTATTTACATATAAATGAACTCAATACCTTGAAAGAAGAAGGTTCCAGAGAAAAATGTTCCGCTATTTGGTGTCCCATCAATCACGGATTGGTCAGTTGCTATGACCACTGAGCTAATTGGCAACATGGCAGCTCGGCATTACATTCCTCAAGTAATACGCATATTTCCCGGGAAACAACACGATGATCTCTAATTAGTAATTACTTTTAGATGACATACCCCAATGTTGACTTATAATGTCGCAAGAACTTAATACCCGGGCGTCATAGTTTATCATTTGAAATGTCAATAGTTAATGTTAATTTCATTGTTTATTGACACATGCCATGTGTAGAACAGGACTTGCATGGTTGCAGTTCGACTGAAAAACTCAATCCCGTAGTCGGGATTTGAACCAAGGATCTCCCAGTCTATAGCCAATTGTTCCATCCAGTAGCTTCATGACAACATGTCAGCGCGGCATAAGTTCCTCATCTGGTACACTACAAGGTGAACTCTAATTTACTTGAGATGACGTACCCCAATGGCAAATTAAAATGTCGCAAGTTATTTGAGTCCCGGGCTTCATAGTTAAGCCATCTATTGGTTCAATTGATGTTATTTTATTGCTTTCTCACACAAGCGGTTAGTAGGATAGGAATTGGATGGTGAAGAGTCAGGCGAAAAAGAAATTTACTTTGTTTTGTGTTCCTTAACTTCCTTTGTGCATAATATCTAGCCGTACAATTTCATGTTTACCAAAGCACACACACACACACACACACAAACACACACACAAACACAAATACATATTTATATTCGAATTGGTTAGTTAAGAGTCAGGCTGAAAAATACTTTTCTTTGTTTTGTGTTCCATAACTTATTTACTCCCTCATTTCTAACCGTACAGTTTCATGTTCATCACAAACAAATAGATCTATTAAATGAATACATATTGCTCCTTCAGCCTAGCATACTTGACAAGGAATTAACTATTATGGCTGAATAATTCTAATATGGCATATTGGTTCATTTTAAGCAATTAATGTTGGTTTTATTGTTTTTTCTCACAATCCGAGTGTAGGAATATAATTGGATAGTTAAGAGTCAGGATGAAAAATACATCAGCTTTGTTTTGACCTCCTTAACTTACTCAGTCCTTCTTTTCTGCGCGGTAGTACTTACCTTGAGGTTATATGTTGTGTATTTTGCAATTTATAGCTAGCTAGGTGAATTTGAATTTAACTTCTTTAACTTAACTATACGTTTTACAAAACTCCTAGCTTTATCCAAAATAATTAATTTCTGACTATTTTAATTTACGTATTATAAATAGAAGATGTAAGGATTGCTTTCCAGCCAAGAATTTGCTAACTTGATATCTCCTGAAAGCTTCTCTTAAGCTAAACTATATAAGTTAAAAGAAGACCTTTGTGCGTAAGTGTGTACATGGCTCGTCACTGCACAGTAGATACAACTCAAAGCGAAATGTCTGATAAATTCCAAAACCTTAGTTTACAATTCCGAATATACAACACGACAATTTTCAACAAACATAGCGTGAATACTGAGCGTTTTTTTCGCTGTAGAAAAACCATTTATCTCACATCTCTTTCTTCTAAGGATGGACGAAACTGCTTACACTAATATGTGGATATTTTAAAAGTATAACCATACAGCCAAAACAATTTCTAATTGTTCAGCAAACATTTACCCGTTTAATGTAATTGGTATATACATTTTTATAGTGGTATGTGGGGGTAGCTAACCTAAAGTTAAGCAACCAATTATAACCTAAACTTCATTGAATATGTGGATACATTGTAAATGAGGCACTTCTAGGAATGTTGTCTTAGTTTACAGAAATGTTTGAATACTTACTTCACCAAAGTTTTGTTAATCCTTGGCTCCTTTTTCAGACAAACCCAAATGAAAATACCAAAGAGGAAGGCAATTACTCAGGAGATCTCTATGCTCAAAGCACAGGAGCCTTAACAAAACAGGTACGTAAATCACCAATGCTCACTTGTAATGTATTTATAGTAAAAGAAACAACGAAACAACTTTGGTAACAACTTCTCCAAATCAAGTAAACACAGCTGTACTAATCGACCACGATACGAATGAGTCTGATGGTGAGCGGAATTAAACAGTTTTTGAAAATTGGGCCAAGCATCGGGAGTAGAGCGAGGTAATGCAAGGATACGCTGCTTTCGGGAAAACTAATGTGAAGATAGCAGCAGATTAGTATATTTTCCATTGAGCAATTGTGTGTTCACACTATCATATTTCCTTCAGTCCCCTTGAACACAAAGTTTAACTTCTTATGATGTTAACTGTATATTGGTGCTGTCTTCCAAGTGTATTCATATCATGGCTGAGTAGTAGGAGCTATTTGTTTATCACGGAATGAGGACATATCTCTTAGAAGCCTATTATGCAATGCACAGTTTTGAAATATTTCGATACGTGCCAAATGGTTAATAATTGGGATTATGGCACAAACTAGTAATACGATAACTACGCCTTCATATTACTCACCACCATATAATATACTGAATTACCTTGTTTGTTAACGCTCTTTTCATAAGGTTTATAAACGCCTTTATGAATTATTTAGCAATCACCAAGTATTCTCCTAATGCATGGGTTCGAGTCCCGCCGTGGGCATGGGTGTTATATGTTTGTGTATATAAAGAAAACAGCAATTCAGCAAGCTTATAGCAAACAAAAAGAAAAAATTAGGTAAATAAAAGTAGCATATACAGCTCCAGAATCTCGACCAGACTCCGGAAATGTATTCAAAAAATGTATGCATGACAAAGGTCAATAGGAAGAAGCGGTGGAGATGGATTCTCATGGAGCTACCATCTTGTTTAGTGAAAGTTCACACAGCTACCATAACGTTTAACGTTGTCTGTAGTTCTTATTTTCCATCGATTTTCATTGTTTGTAATTTTCTAGAAGTGTAAAATAGCTTAACATGATATAAATGCATTAAGAACATCATTGGAGTAGAAGGTAGCGTTCCGAAATGGAAAAGCAGTCCAGAATCTCTATTACACACAATGCATGTGTATTGCGGACTATTCTTACGCCTATGCGGAAAGATAGAAACACTATTTACAAGAAAACAAAACGCTAACTTATATTGCAATACGGGGCGCTAATTATCCACGACTAAATGAGACCTCAGAAAGTGCCATGAACTTGAAGTTAGAACTTACCTGCTGAATGGACTTAGCAACTGAAAAGTAATGTGCAGGTCCACGTCCAACCAAAGACATTAAAATAGCTGGTTAATGTTTTCTCAGGGCTGCATACTGAAGTTCCATTGCCAAGGTAATGTGCGCTTGTGGTAGACGATTTAATACACTTTTAATGCAAGTCAACCCTTTCTGAGAGGGTGTCTAGTGTGATTGAGGGTTTTTGGGGTGAATTGCCCAATTGGTTGTTAATTTCCCTGTTCACGTGGTATGTTATACCAGAATGACACTAAAGAAAATCATGGAAACACCCGAGTCTCCGCCAAACGTTCAATTTTCAGTAAAGTCATTGCGCCAGGTGTATTTTAATGTATTTGACTGTACAATGTAAATGTGAAGAATGTGTACAAATTCAAATATGGTTATTCGCATTGCCTGTGATAGTGTATGCCAGTCAGTCAAATTTCCCCCCTTATAGAGAGTTATAACTTGTCATTGGAGATCTGAGAGGGCGGTCTCGTTTTACTCAACTTGTTTATCAGCGGAGACTGTGAACGGGTCGTACTCATTGGGAAGGCTGGCACCTCAAACTTGAATCAGCCCCGTTAAATTTTGCAAATCTTTTAACGCACCAATGCATATTCGCACATGTGAAATACGGAGTAGTAGAGCTACCTGATAGATACTTCAATTATATCTACAATTAGATCAATTTAACATATTTATTTCACAAAAAGGCAAAAAAAAAAAAAAAAAAAAAGTGGACAAACACTCAAATAGGTCAGTTTTCATCTCTGGGTACAGGAAAGTCATGTTACCAATCTCATAAAATTTGATCAGCATTAAATGTTACTGTAATCAAACAATGACTATTATACAATCACTGTCTTCGTGACTCTTGCGGATCTTTCGGAAAAACCTATTTGGATACAAAGACATTTCAAACACGAGGACATGTTCCAGTAATTGTTTGTAAAACTAAATTAAATTTTTAAGTAAAGAAACCAATAAGTGTTCAATGAAAGGGTCATATAAATGTATTTAACTGTTACCTAATACACACAACATTTATTCTCGGAGCAAAGGAATGGAAACCCGTTTCAATCGCTAAAATAACAAAGTTGAGAATATGTATGCATGAAATGTTTTATGGCTGAAATATATTAAACTGTAAGTATTTTTTTCACATGTTTTCAGGCCTTTTATTATAATGTTGTATTATAAAGTACACTCTGCCATGTTGTTAGTGTTATGTGCATATTTTGTAGGTAGTGTATTTGTCCAAGTTTTTCACCATACCCACCTATATAGATACTATCTTTCACAAAAGTGATACAGAGCTTCCGTTTGAACGCTCGAAGGGTAGCCTATAACATAGCTAGTGTTATTTTACATACCCTTGTAATAGTTCGCGCCTTCTTATAAACGGTGCAATACGTACACACGTTTTACAAAACTGAATGCCTGATGAAATATAAATTGCAAATGCTACATATAATACAGGGAAGTACACCTACTTCAACTGTCAAACACTCCTCCCCATATTGAGTATTTTACTTTAAACACCCTCATTCAAGAACACAAACTGTAAATCTCTAATACTTATTTGTTTAATCTAATGCTCAGGTTGTTGAATAGTTGTCATTATCCTCCTGACATCCCAATATATTTGTCCATTTGATTTGTCGCTTCTGTGTTAAAAAAAGAATAAATCTGATACTTTACACTCAAATAATTTCTAGCTATACTACATACAACTTCTTACAAAAGATAATTCTTCTTTCAACACCATGCATCGAGATAAGCACTATTACTTAATTCCTTATAAGTAGAGTGGAACTAAGGGAATGCACTAGGATAAATTGATAATCAAATGTTTTAAAAACTGTCGTTATGCGATTGTCACTGCAAATCGCTTCTTTGCTTGGCCAGGAGAAGAACAAAAGAAAAACCGACACTTCCGACTGAGAAAAGTATAATTACTTCGCAAGGTCTACATTTTTTGTAGAGTAAGTTTTTGTCTATTACTTACGGTTTACTATCACGTTAAGTAAAATTATATTGCTTCTATCTCACTATCAAAGTTTATTACGTCAGGTTAAAGGAATTATTTTGGTCATTTCAAGTGGCTAATTATATATAAAAGATGTAAAGGTTGCATTCCAGCATAAAGTGCGGCACCGAGATATCTCCTGGAGGCATCTCTTAGGTTCAACTGTATAATACGTTCGAAAAAGAGCACTGTACGCTTTGTCAGTACTTGTATTAACTCAAAACGAAAGGTCCCATAAATACCAATCTTGTACTTTAGGTTCTGTATTTTCGGAGTATACTACATGAAATTTTTCAACATAAATTATGTGAATACTGAAATTTTGAACATTGTAGGAAAATCATTTATCTCCCGTCTCTTCCTTCTCAAGGAATTGGATTAAAATGTTTACACTAATATGTGGATATTTTATGAGTGTAACCATATAGACACAATTATTTCTAATTACTCAGCAAACATTAAACCGTTCAAATATAAGGTAACGAAAAGCAACCAATTATAACCCAATCGTAATTGATTATGAGGAAACATTGTAAAATAAATCACTTATAGCAACGTGATTTAGTTTAGAGAAATATTTGAATATTCCCTAACCAATGTTTTGCTTATGTTGGGTTTGTCATTTTCAGAATGACCCAGATGGAACTTCAAACCAAGCTAGGACTAGCTCAGCTGATTTCGTTCCACGAAGGCGTCACCGTCGCAGAAGACCATTCAACACTAAGGTAAGTAAACAGCAATGCGAACTTATATATAATTTATAGTCGAGCAAACCACGAGAAGACCATGGTAACAACCTCAACAAACACAGCTGTACTATTCGACCACGATACGAATGAGTTGGTTCTGAGAGGATTAAAACAGTTTTAGAACAAGTGGTCCGAGCATGTGGAGTAAGGACAGGTGGAGGTGCTGCTTTCGTTAAAACTAATGTGAAGACAGCAGAGGGTTAGTAACTTTTTCATTATGCAACTGTATTTTCACACTATCGTCATTTCCTCAGTCGACTTGAGCTCCAAGTACAACATCTCATGATGTTAAAAGAATACTGGTGCTCTCTTCCAAGTACATTCATATCGTGGTTGAGTAGTAGGCGCTATTTGTTTATCACGGGATGAAGGCATTCGCTTCAGAAATATATGGTGAAAATGCACAGTTTTGAAATAGTCTTATATGGAACAATTGCCTAATTATTGGAATTGTGGCATGTGCAGGCAATACGATAATTACGCCTTCAGATTACTATCCATTATATTATGCAGTCGATTATGTTGATGGTTAATGCTTATTGCATAAGGGCTATAAACGTCACTATGAGCTATTTTAACATCACCAAATGTGCCCAAACCGTCCCGGTCCTGGGGCCACGCTCGCTAAAGTCTCTCCGCTTCGATGCTTCGTGGCGAAGGGGATCGTGGGTTCGAGTCCCACCTTGGCATTCGTGCTTGTGTGTTGGTTAAGCTGTATGTCTCAGTTAAAAGAAAAAGATAAATAGTTAAACGTAGGAAGCTGGAGGGAAAATAAAAGAGAAAAAACGAATACAGCGCTGGACTCCTGGAAAGGCATTTTTGTATGAAAAATAAAGCCGAGTAGTTAGACCACTCTATTTTCATCTAGACGGCCTGGGTTCTATCGCATATAGTGTACGCCTAAGGTCAATTTACAAATGATCGTTGGAAGTTTATAAACCAGTACTTACTAAGAACTGTCTGCTGAAGAAGCGGTTGAGGAGGATGCTGCTGAATCTCCCGTCCAATATAGTAAATTTGCCAGAACACTTAAACAGCATACCATGATTCAAGGGCAATAAGTGCATCATTAGAGGAGAAGGAAGAGTTTCGAAATGGAAACGCATTCCAGATTCTCCATTACACTATCCTTTTGACGATACCGAGTGGTAGAAATACTAATTATAAGAAAGCAAACGCTAATTTAAGTAGCAAAACAGGGTGATTGGTTATCCACGCTTAAATGTTCCTTAGAAAGCTCAATTAACTTTCAGTTCAAGCTTACCTGCTGTATGGTCTTAGCACACGAAAAGTAAGTAAATATCCTAGTACATAATAAATGTGTGGAATTTCAAATATGATTATATTCCTTGCCTATAATAGTGTAATCCAGTAGACCCTACCGCCCGTATTTGAGGTATACAGATCTCCCTCCATGGGCTAAAGGAGTTGCAGAACTCAACTGGGCTATTGAGATTTATAACCTATCATTGGGAATCTGAAAGAGTGGTCTACGTTTTACTCCTCTTTTTTATCAGCGGTGACTGTGAACAGGTCGCGCTCATTGAGGAGGCTGGACCTTTTTAAGTAACGATAAGTTACTTAAGTGCTCAATGAATGGGTAGTATCAATTTCTTTTAGTGCTACGTAATACACGCAAGCCTTATTGTCAGAGCAAGATTATGGAAGAACGTTTCAATCACCAGAATATCAAAGTTGAGAATGTGTATGTTGAAACGTTTTATGGCTGATATATATTAATTTGTACGTATTTTATCACAGCTGTTCAAGACCTTTAGTGTGATGTTTAGTAAAGTAAACTCTGGTTTTTTGTTGTTAATATCTATTTTTTGTCGCTTTGACGAAATCGCGAGTGAAACACTGGTACATTGTGATAACAATAATTATTGCAGGATGGTTATAGAGATAAATTGGAATATAATACAAATTGTGTTAATTAAACGCAAACAGGTAACAATGAATCCAAAATTACATATTATGAACTTAATATAGAGTAATATTAAATTGTACAGATAAATTTAATTTTAATGATCCATAGTATATTTCTTACATTTCATATTTTCAAATAAAGCTGTGTTAATGAATATTACAATTTTAGATTTAACTGTAGATATTGATAGCTGTTAAGAACATAACTATATTTTTATACATTGTTTCATTATTTAGTACTTTTATATCACCGTATATTTTATACTTTTTCTTCTGTGGATCATAAATGTAGCATTCTGAAAGTATATGACACACTGTCAATGGAGTATTGCAAATTGTACACCGAGGTTGGGCATCTCTGGTGATCAAGTAGGCATCAGTCATTGTTGTGTGGCCAATTCTCAGACGAGTGATAATGATTTGATGTTTCCTATTTAGGTTTTTAAAACAGCAAACGTCAGTGGAGGATCCACTAACTGAGTGTAGTTTAGTTGTTTGATGTTGAGACCATTGAGTTATCCAAGCATTGTTGATTTTAGCACGAAAGTAAATGGAAAAGTCTGAATGGTGCAATGGAATGTCAGTGCTGCAAACAGGTTTCCGAAGAGCAGTTTTGGCTGCCTCGTCTGCTTTCTCGTTGCCAGAAATTTTTGGTGAGAAGAACCCCCTAAAAGGATCACTTGTTTTACTTGTTCTAAGGCCTGATTATAGTAAATTTGAACATTTTGGGCAAGTTGGTTGGCTGTATAAATATTCTGAGTTGCCATTAGGCCCGATTTGAATCTCAAAAGATTATGAATGACTGATTCTTTGACTCTGTTATATACGAGAAGGTTTGTTTAATAGCGAATAGTTCGTTGGAAAATGCAGAGAAACAGTCAGGAAGTTTTACGGTCTGAACTTGATTTGGTAGAATTATTGCACATGCTACCCCATGAGCTGATTTTGAACCATTTGAAAATGTTTTTTCATAATCAGAGTGTGAACTAGACACTTCTTAAAAGAGTTATTGTTAAATAATTCCAGATGTTTGTCCTTTTCTGTAGGGTTCCATTTCTTGGTTAAGTTTTGGTTTTTTAAGCCTCCCGGAAGGAAAATCGGGAATTCCGTTTGTTGTTATCTTCTGAAGGCTGGTTTGTTGTTTCTTTAAGAAGTAGTTTATCCGATCGTTGAACGGTAATGATTTGAATGGACGCTGGAGTTTATCTCTTATGGGTGCTTTTGGAAGTACGTAATTATGAGCATTTGAGTAGGGTAATCCAGCTATTTTCATTGCATACTTTAAACTTAAGTATTTTCGGCATACGTCAAGGGGAGTTTCATCTAATTCCATATGTAAACTCTCGGTTGGACTAGTATGTGCCTTAAGGCTGTGGAATGTTCAAGGTCGAGATCTTTAAGTAGCGAGGGGCTGGCTTATTTATACACTATTGAAGCGTAGTCTAGCTTGGATCTTATTAATGCTTTCTATGACGTGTGAAGGACTTTTATGTCGGATCCCCAGTTACTAGCGCAGAGAGTTCTTAATATACTTTGCCTGTTTTGCAATCTGTTGCCAGTAATTTTATATGTGAAGACCAAGTTAGTCTTTTGTCAAATTTTAGACTTAGTATTCTCACAGAACTGGCAACTACAAGCTTTTTGCCATTTATAAACAACTTGAGTTTACATCCATTGCGTCTTGCTCTTAAAAATTGATATATTTAGTTTTATGCTCCGAGAATTTAAACTCTAGATTACTGGACCAGTCTTGATTGAGTGCAATAATTTCTATAAAATGTCTTGAGTTGTGGATGAGTTTCCTCCTGAACAAAAAAATAAAAACGACAACTGCAGAGACATGCTTTAGCTGGTGGTAACACATGATTGACAATTTTGTTCATTGCAACAATAATGTTACTCTCAAGATTGAGCCTTAGGATCGCAATTATTTATTAATATGCTCTGAGATAAACTGCCATTCAGTCTGACTCGGATCTATCACTTTTGAAGGAAATTACAGATGAAGCTTAGCATGTGATCATTCATATTCTATTTTCTATATCTAAGATGAGACATAAAAGGTGCTGGGAATTATTAAATACGACCTTGATTTCAGTTCTAGAACAATTAAATTATCAATTGTAGAGTGAAACTGGCGAAAACCACTTTGAGATTGGCTGAAAAAGTGATTCTTCTCTAGCATCCATCGCAAACGTTTATCTATTACTTTTTCCATGACTTTGGACATAATAGATGTTAGTGCAATGGGCCTATAGTTTACTGGATGTAGATAATCCTTGTTTGGTTTAAGAATAGGCATTACTATTGAGTGTTGCCGTGATGGAGAAAATGCATTATTGACCCATATATAATTGAATATTTTCGTGCTATATTCTACACCAACTTGAGGTAATTGCTTTGGAAATTCAAAAGGGATATTATCTGGGCCAGGACTCGTGCTTTTAAAACCAAATAGAGCATCTTATGCTTCTTCAATACGGATTGAATCGTTTTAAGTGTAGCTAGTATTTGTACTTATATTATCAATTTGTATTGCGTTTAATGGTGTATCATTCCGCTGCCGGTTCAACACTTTTGCAAAAAAATATGCTAAGGTGTTGGCTATTTCCTGGGAATTTGTTTTGATACTGCGATCATCAGGATTACGAATAGCCGTTATCTGGGCACCATTATAACCCCTCTTTATACTCTTTATTTTTTTCCATAATATGGACTGGGGTGTCTTGTCAGTTAACGTAGAGAGGAAGGTCAGCCACGTTTCGTTCTTGCTTTTTTAACAATCCTACGTGCATTTGCACAATATTTTAAGAATTCCTGCTTATTGTTTAAATTAGTGTGCCATCTGAAGCGATTAGAAGCACGATTTTTGTTTACAATAGCTACCCTGCACTTTTCATTCCACCACGGAACAGGGCGTTTTCCAGGTGTAATAAATGTTTGTGGAATACTTAATATTGTAGATCTAATAACACAGTCGGTGAATTCTTATAGAATTGCATCAATATTATTCTTTTGAAAGACAATTGGAGGCATTAGTCTTTGGACATTTTCACTAAATAGTTTTCTAAATTTTAACCATTCGGTTTTTATGGGTTCCATTTGATTGTGGTAAATAACTGAGAAGTAAATATACTGTGGATGATAATGGGAAAATTATCATTATCTTGAATAGATTTAATTACTTCTTTGCTGAAAAAAATGGTATATATCAGGTGTGCAGAAGTAACACTAAATTTGCTGTATCCAATAGTTTTTTCAATTATGCTACCCTGTCGTTTAGTATATTTTGAACGCCATAAATTTTTGTGACTATTAAAGTCACCCAATGTTGCTCCAATAAATTATGTAGTGTCGTTAGTTCTATTTCATTGCTGCTTGGAAGGTAAGCATTACAGATTGTTATGGTTACTGATAGGTTCACTGTAACTGCTACAGCTTCTAGAGAAGTGTTTATGTCTACTTCTCTGTGTGAAATATTTTCTTTAATACAGGTGACAACGCCATCACTAGCACGTAAAGCGCCTATGCGATTGTTGATATATCAGGAGTATGCTTTCATGGGAGCTACGTAATTTTCCTTAAAATTGGTTTCTTGAAGGAAGCTAATGAAGTTCTGAGTTGCGAAATGGTGATCCCTATTGGTTAGGCAATTCTGCACCTGGTATTATAAAATGAGGTTAATATTTTCTCTGCGCTACGTACTGAAGTTCTAATGCTAAGGAAATACGCGCTCAAGGTAGACTAAGTTAATACACTGTTTACGCAAGTCAGCCTTTTCTGAGAGAGTGTGAACAGGATTGAGGGGTGAAGGGGTGAAATGTCAATAGTTGTTAATTTCCTTACTCGCGTGGTATGTTGTACCAGAATTGCACCAATGGAAATTTTGGATAAACCCGAGTTCGCTTCAAACATTCACACTTTCAGCAAAACAACAGCGACAGGCGTATTTTTAGTGTCTTTGACTGTACAATGCAAATGCTAAGAATGTGTACAAAATCAAATATGATTATACGCATTGCCTGTAATAGTATATGCCAGTCGGTCAAATATCTCCTTATCTGACGTATGCAGATATCTCTCCATGTGTTAAAAGAGTTGCAGAACTCCACGGGGCTATTGAGAGTTATAACCCGTCATTAGGGATCTGAGAGAGTGGTCTACGGTATATTGAACTTGTTTATCAGCGGAGACTGTGAACGGACCGTGGCCTTTGAAAAAGCTAGTTGCTCACTGACACGTTTAAACTTGGAATAGCCCCGTTAAATTCTACAAATCTTTTGTCGCACGAAATTATATTCACACACGTGAAATATGGAGCAGTTGAGATCACCGATAGATGCATCAAACATATCTACTAGTAGATGCAATTAACATAATAAGTCCACATAGTAGCAAAAAAAAAAAAAAATGGACAAACACACAAATAACAATAGGTAGTTTCTTCACAATTGCAGGAAACTGATTTTACCAACCTGATACAATTTGATCTGCATAAAGAATTACTGCAGCGAAAAATGATTATTATACAATCACTGTATTCATGATTCTGGAAGACTCTTTTGCAAAACCTTATCCATAGAGACAAAGATATTTCCAATGCGAAGGCTTGTTCCAGTAATTATGTATAAAACAAACTTAGATTTTTGAGAAATGAAACCAATAAATGTTCAATGAATGGCTACATATTATACACAGCCTTTATTGTCAGAGCAAAGTTATGGAAATCTCTTTCAATCGCCAGAATAACAACGTTTAGAATATGAATTATGAAATGTTTTATTTCTGATGTGTGTTAATTCGTACGTATTTTATCACATGTGTTCAGGCCTTTTAGTATGATTTTGTATTATAAAGTAGGATGTGCATTATGTTTAGTACTATGTGCAAATTTTGTTAGAATCCTTCGTTTAGTACGCACGAAGGGTGCCCTAGATCTCAGGTGATCCTGCATGGATGGTATGAGTATGAAGTTTGTCATATTATGCTATCTTTCATGCTTAGGAGCTCATGGCCGATATCCTCTCACTCCGAGGCTTTTGTAACCAATATTCTTGTTATTATTGGAAATTAGTTAGAAAACATTGCAAATTCAACTTCAAGTAAAACACTTCAAATGTTGGATGTTTTGCTTATAGAGATAAGTCTACACAGCAACAGTAGAGCTTACTACAATTAGAATAGCTGAACTAGTTGGAGTCTGTTTCTGTGCAGTATCAGCTGGATCGAAATCTACGTAACGATTTTTTTTAAGGGAGCTTAATTATTTGAATAACCTGTGGCTATTTTGTTGTGTCTTTGGAAGGGGAGAAGGAAGTTGGGTAACCGGCTGTCTCTGGAAATGGTTTGATGATCTCAGTGTTTGTGGGGAGGAACCTTAATGAAAAGAATAAAAGAATTATATGGGCCATTTCTACCCGTTTTAGAAAAGTTTAAAAAGTTAACATTGAAACCAATAATCCGGAATATCTCGATCACCTTTAACTCAACAAAAAATTTAAATGACATAAATTATGTGTGATAATGTCATCTTAATTTTTTGTATTGTCTAAGTTTTCATATATTTTTACGGTTTTCCAGCTATACAAAATTCATCCAGAATGAAAAGGTCTTCAGAGCCTATTCCCTGAACGTTCCAGATATATATATATATATATATATATATATATACATATATTGAATATCTTAAACATAAGCCATGTTAATCAAAATCTACAGTAAAATCTTCTACATACAGGATAATTTGGAGATAAAATATTCTTCTTTTTGGATTCAGGGGGATCCAAAACACGTATTTCCGGTGAAACCTCAGTCTTGAACGTTGGGTGCATTACAGTACCCTCTCTATACACAATGTACATAGTACATGTAGAGAAACTTATAATTTATTTAAAATTTATTTATAACGAAAAACAGAGTAACTTGATATGACGAATATCTATAAACAAGCACATATCTTAAACCCTTTAACAATAAATTTTTATTAAAATATTGGTGACAAAAACAAATATAAATATTGAATTATAGGTATACCAACCTGTATTAAAAACATAAACGGTTTATGATAATTATATATAGGTATAAATATATTTTAACACGGCAACAAACCAAATAAAAAAATCATTTTCATGATTTCGAATTATAATATAACTTAAAGCACCTTCAAAAACAGAAAAATATAAAAAGAAAACGTGATGTGATTCATTCACATGACTTTCTCTACCATTCTGCAATAAATTATTGCTAAACCATATTCTTCTATTTACTTAATGCTAACCAAGAAAAGATTAGCAGAAAGGATCTTATTAATTGCCTCCTTGTAATAAGAAGGAAAATAAGGGAGTAGGTTAAATAGGTTAAATAGGTAGTGTGATTTAAGTCCCTTTGTTTTTATGGACAGAAGTTAACAAATTCCCGTATGAGAAAAGTATATATGTGTATTAAGGCTGCAGATAAAAATAAGGAATATATCCAAAACGGTAAACCCAACGAAAAAAATGTAATTTACGTAAATTGTATGTTTTAACGAAATCTACATTTTTTGTTATGTAAGCTTTTACCTATCTGTTATGGTTTACTAGTTATACAACATTCCTCAAAACTTATTCAGAGGCTATTCCCAGAAAATAGAAGTGGCTCATTTTATTTGTAATGTAAATTTCTTACATATAAGAAATTTTAATCAAAATCGGTAGAGGCATTTTTGAGTAAATCAAAACTTTGGAAATTTGTTCTATGTTAAGGGTAGTTGGGGGTGAGTGGATTTTCTTGAAAATCCTTTTTGTTGCATCATTGGGGGGTACCGAACTTAAATACCGAAATTGGTATTTAACGAACGTTTAATTTTTGAGTTATGCTGCCCTGACACACACATACACACAGATATACACAGGGACATGTTTCTAACAATTTTCTTTTTGGGTTCAGATAGTGTCAAAAATGTATTTCCGGTGAAATCTTAGAATGTAATTTTTGTGTGCAATATGATACCTTCTCAATACACTATGCTCATAGTAGGCGTAGCTTAAAGAAACAATATTGTTGTATATAATTGTCAAATTATTGTTAGCATACAATAATGTAAATAATAAATAAAATCAGAACAATAACTTCTAATCTTAATAAAATCATTCACAAGTGTTAACGCTTAAAAGAAAATACCCATTACCGCAAAAATATAAAATAAAATATAACATTCAATATTTTCAAAGTTTAAAAATGTGATGTGTTCCATTCACATGACTTTTTCTACATCGCTGTAACAAATTATTATTAAAAAGCATATTGTTCTATCTACTTTATGATAATCGATATAAACTTTAGAAGAAATTGTCTTAATTAATTGCTTTCTTGTAAGTTGAAGAGAAATAAGGGAATACATTTGGCTAAAACGATAGTCAAATCTTTTAATAGCCGGTTGGCATGTGATTGAAATCCGTTTCTATGCAGGGCCAGGAGTTTACAACTTTCCATGTGGAAAACGTATTTCAAATCTGAAACAAATAACAAGGAATATCTCAGAAATGGTGCATTCAGCGAAAGAAACGTATACGACATAAACTGTGTGTTATACCGTGATCTACATTTTATTTGTACTAAGTTTATGTGTATCTCCCTCGGTTTACCAGTTACGCAAAATTCAGCAGAAATCATTCAGAATAAAGAGATCTTTAGAGGCTATTCCCATTAAATTCAATATATACATTTTATTTTCCGTATACATAATTTTAATATACGGTATTTTAATAACAATCGTTACAGCCATTTTTGAGAAAATCAAAATGTTTCCACGTAAAGGTAGTTTGGGTTTGGAGGATTTTTCTCAACATATTACTGTCGCATACCTTGGAGTAATCTAAACATAAATACCAAGTTTTGTATTTTACCGATTATTCGTTTTTGAGTTATCGTGTTCAGAGGCACACGGACACAATGACAGACGGACGTGCGCACACACACACATTGACCTTTTTCTGAAAATATCTTTTTTGATACAATAGACCCTAAATCGTCTATTTCCGGTGAAACCTGAGTATCGAACATTTAAATGGAATGCAACACCTTCTCTATACAATATGTACATAGTACGTGTAGAGATAGTAAAAATAAAACATTGGTCTTGTACAACAAAATTAAGTATCACTTATTAAAACTTCAAAAGATATAAATTTCATCATTATGTCCCAAAACTAATATTTTGCTTTTAATTGGCCTTTTGTATATCAGATGCGTTAACTGCCCTTCATTTTCGAGTTTTATGCAATCCGCATTATACCTTTTCAACATGAAAATATGGACCCCTTTACTAGCTTCTACCCACGAGTTTAACGGGAAATTAGTACTAATGTAGATGTTATCGCATTTCCTTTTAATATACTGGTAATTAGACAGCTGACGTTTGCAACACAACAAATGCTTATTGGGACCAGCGAATACTACATGCTAAACGCAATGTTGATCTCTAGAGTTACTAGGTAGCTCAGTTGGACCCAGCGCAAAACTCCAAAGTGATCTGTTTGCTGTGAAGGGTGTTCGAATCTCCTGTATCTACTAATTATTGTTACTGTGTAATATTCACAAATTACAAATATAAATCTGAAAGAGGTTATTGTTTTTATTTCAATTGCTTTATTAATGGTTTATGGTATTGCTTGATGCTTCTTTATTGGTGAACTACAAAATAGGTAGTTGTTTAAAAATAACTTATACCTAGGTAGGTGCAATTAAAATATGGATCATTTATACCTAGGTACATATTTGAACACAGAAAAGAAGGCACTTACATAATTAAAGTTTAATATGGAAGTTGAACACAAGTTTGCAGATACAGAATTATTGTGTCATTAGAAATATCGGTTCATATAGGTATGTTTTGTGTCGCTGGAATGACCCTTTTTCCATTCCTGGAACACGACTCCTCTAACGAAGCAAGTGCTGGAACTGGTGACCCTGGCTATCCCTTTGACTCGGTGTAGCATGGCGGATTGAACAGAGCTACTGGCCCCTGTAATACACTGAAAAGATTTTCTCGATTGTCTGGCTCCTCTGCATAAACGCGTTATTTTAAATAACACTAGAGGAGTAAGCCAAGGGGTGTTACATCATGTGATCTGGCAGACCAGGAGGCTGGTCGTGGACTTCCTATCCAATAACCATGATGTGCGGCATATAAATTATTGCAGACGATCCTCGACCGAAATCACGTTATTCGCTTCTGCAATGGGCACATTCTCTAATATTGAGGGTAGCTCATTACGGAGGAATTCCAGTAGCGTGCTCCTGTTAGATGCCCCTCGAAGAATAACAGTCCAACAAAGTGATCTCCCAAGATTCCACACCAGACATTCACTCCCCACTGCTCTTGGAATGCTGCCTCTCTTACTCAATGAGGATTATCAACATTGCAATAGTGCAAACTGTGGTGGATTTCGGTTCCTTTGTTGTGGAATCTTCATTCGGGAGAAAACAGGATCCTGGATATGAATCCCACATCATTTGCTACTCGCTCCAGCAACCATTTACAAAAGGTTACTCGAGCTTCGAAATTTCTGCCATGAAGTACTTGGTGTAGGTGCAAACGATAAGGATGAAACATATTAGTGTTTAATATTCGCACTGCAGAGGACTAATTGATGTTCACCTCCTGAACAACTACCCGTGTACTACCGTGCGGATTGTTGCTGATGGCGTTGAAAACAGCTTCTGCATTAACACTCGCTGTTGCTGGCGCGTGTCTAACAGGAGGCATTCTCGCAAGGGACGCTGTTACACGCGACGCCTTTTAACATTCCGGAAGGTGTTTGCTGTTGGTTGTCCTCTAATCGGATATCTCCCACAGTATAGATGCTGACCCACTTGTGCATTTGTTCTTGCTTATCCGCAGATCAAAGGCATATCTACGTACTCGTCTGTCGAATACATAATGAAAGCCTGGCCCAAAATATGTGCGACAGCATACTTATGAAGTATGTCGGAGGTCGGCATTCATAATAACGCACTTATATAAACCTATTTTTAATATGTCTGTTTTGACAGTATGTGTCCATGTTGGATGAGGCGTTACCCCAAGGTTTCCCTAATGTTTGACAACCACTGAGTACAAGATTCCACCAGTTTCTTTTTAGCTGACGTTAATAGTGTACTGATATCATAGGTCTCGTTTTTCCGAGGCGTTTACTGAACTACTTTGCTATGTATACTCTAATAAACGGTTTGTAAAATCGGCTGGAAAACGGAGATCGCATGATTTTGAGTCGTATGTTTTTGAGATGAACTTTATTGACGAGTACCTCTGTCCCTTAAACCACTGTTCTCTGAATTTTGCGGATTCTTCTCTCTAAGAGCGTCAAGCAATACGTTTAAGTATGCACAAAACTGGTCCTCGGCGCACATGCTGTTTGATAAGTGGCCTATTTTCCAAAACACTAAGGGTCGCCTGACACAGATGATATAATATACGAAAAATAAAAATTTAATTTACAAACATATAATTCCTTAGTAGTTGTGCCAACATCTTCATTATTTTCATCGTAATGGCATTTTTGTTCTATTACAGATTTATGTTTAGAAGTATAAATTGTAACAGGATAAATCTTAGCAATATATTACTTAATTGATATTGACTTTCTAGAATCGCTAACATGTGTCGATATGTGAATTGTGGTTGACAATCTTCTTTCAAATCGCGCTTCAATATTTTTATTTCTATTTATTTACTTATTGGGTGAGGTATACATTTTATTTTAAATGAATAGTAGGAGTAGTAATTTTTTTATTAGTTATATCAAAATATATAGCTAAGAGTCAGGATGAAAATTACATCAGCTTTGTTTTGACCTCCTTAACTTACTTAGCCCTTCTTTTCTGCGTGGTAATACTTACCTTGTGGCTAAATACTGTGTACCTTTGCATATTATAGCTAACCAGGTGATTGTGAATTTAACTTCTTTAACTCAACTATACGTTTTGTAAAACTCCTAGCTTTATCCAAAATAATTAATTTCTGACTTTATCAATTTACGTATTGTCAATAAAAGGTATAAAAATTGCATTCCAGCCAAGAATTTGCTAACATGATATCTCCTGAAACCTTCTCTTAAGCTAAACTAAATAAGTTAGCAGAAGACCCTTGTGCGTAAGTGTATATATGGCTCGTCACTACACAGTAGATACAACTCATAACGAAATGTCTGATAAATTTCAAACCCTTAGTTTAGGTTCAGTACTTTCCGAATATACAACACGAATACTATCAACATTCATAGTGTGAATACTGAGCGTTTGAACGCTGTAATCAAATCATTTATCTAACATATCTTTCTTCTAAAGGTGGAGTGATATAAATTGTGTGTTTTAAAGAGATCTATACGTTCTGTGTTGTATACATGTTTGTATATATTTTACGGTTATACAAAATTCATCCAGAATGAAGAGATTTTCGGAAGCTATTTACAGAAAGTTCAACATATACTTACATTTTGCTTGTCATAATAATATACTAAATATAAGGCATTTTAATCAAAATCGTAATTTTTTAGAAAATCGAAATGCTCGATGATTGTTCCATATAAAGGTAATTCGGGCTGAAGGATTTTCTTGAACATCTACGTTTCGCATCCTGTGAAGATGCCAAGGTAAAATACCAAGTTTGAGGTATTCTGTCCAAACTTTGCCTAAAAATACCTCCTTTTTTTTTCTTTTTTTTTTTTTTTTTTGTCTCAAGGGGACGTAAAGGCTCGTATTTTCAGTGAAAGCGTAATATCAGTCTTTGAATGCGATACAGATCCTCCTCTATACTCTATGTACGTTTAGAGAAAGTAATAGTTCATTTGAAATTTAAATCGAATAACAGAATAATTCCCATGATTATAAAAAACACTTATTCAAAATCTTAATAGGTGTTACTAATCGATAGTATGAATAATTGTAACCAAACACATATCTTAAACAGTCTAAAAATATAAATATAAAAATATATAAAATATAATATACTGTAAATATTAATGTATAAGACAAGCATAAATTCTAAATTACATATCAACCTGTATTTGAAGGTGTCATTACAGAAAGGTACCTAAGTCACTTGAAAGGAAGTTGTGGGAAATTAAAGCTTAATAATTAAGAAATATAAAATAACAAAACAAATTCTGGATACTCTTCTGATTACCAGAAATAGATCCTGTACAGGCAAATGCTCGCAATCAAGATAATTTATTGTACAAACATATTTAATTTTGGCTGACTTAGGTATCTTTCTGAAATTAAAATATTATATACCAATATTAAATGAAATAATCTTCATAAATTAATTTCAGTGAATGAGGAATGTTGTTTTTATCCTCAGATATGAATAGTATAACATCACATCTTAAACACAACCTCTTGATAACTGTTGCAACAGTTTGTTATAGATGAAGCATCAAAACTTTAGGCATGAAGGTGCAAAATTTAATCTATGATATCCCTATGTTTCGAGTCTCAACATACATTAAGAGTTCTATTTCAACATGTTCAAGAATCAGCATGTGGCCAGTACAAGATATGTTCATAAAAATGAATATGTTCCTCTATATATTGAAGGACTTTTTTAATATCTACTATCTTACTTAGTTTTATCGGAACTTTACCATCTGGATACAATTTTTGAGAAGGAAATAGGTGTGGCACACTTCCTGGTTGAGACAGACGAAATTTATGCTCAACAAGTCCACCAATCCAGTTTCTTGTTACAACACATCCATTATTTTTGCAAGAGTACTCAAAAAAACTGAAGTGGGATACATTGAACCGTTGTTTCTTGTCTCTAGGAGCACGTGATGTTTCTAGGGATACTGTAATCTTCTTATAAAATTGAGGCCACCAGTTTGTAAAATCCTTAATATCACATGACTCAACCATTTTCAATGAAAATGCATCAGCCTTTGAAGATGAAACAACGAGCTCGCAGTACTCATTCTGTGTGTGAGTTCTATCTCTCTTCCTCAGAGCACGTTGAATTATTGCAAACTTCCTGTCCAACGGAAAAAAGGAATGTCCTCTTAGTGGATAGAAGTGGAGAATTTTATCAAACCGATTCATATCAGTTAAAGACAAACAGGTCCTTATATGGGTGGTGTTCTTATTTTGTCCACTGCAGTTATCAGAAAATAAGTGATCTGATATACTCTTTGGGACAAATTCTTTAATATAATCAATTAGAAATGATGAAACTTCATCTGCACCTTTTCTTCTCTGGCCCTCGTGGTACACAAGGAAATGAGTTTTTTCTGTCTTCAAATTATGAATGGAAAGAAACATTAATGGTTAGTTGCCGCAAATTGAGTATATCTTGAACGGGTATAGCAGGCAAAGGTACTTTTGCATAAAATCAAACACTAAGGGCATAATGTTTTTATTGTTAATACATTTTTCCTTGCTCTGTTTCAAAGCACTGTAAATTCTGTTACTTCTCCTTTTATGAACAATTAATTCGGCAGCTGCTGCCCGTTTAGCTGTCTCAATTCAGTTCTTCACACACACACACACAGTACACATCAACTTGTGGGCAACAAAACCGTAATGCAAAATTTTCATTGAAAGATTTGTTATAAAAATTATAGTTTATCTTGGTATTTGGATGTTTCTCATTAAAGAGTGAGTAAATCTTGTTTACCGACAAAGAAGCATGTAAATAATGGACTACTTTGACACAATAATGACTTTGCTTCACTGGAAACATTTCAATATATTCACTAATGAGCCGAAGTTCTTCTCCCTTTATAGCATTTCTGCTGGATTCCTTACCCCTAGCATCATGTGGGGACAGTCCCATAAGTAGTAACTTGCGAAGTCGTCTTACACGTTTATCAGACACACTATATAAAGAAAAGAATGCTTCCCTGCATACTTGTACTTTCTTATCACGCAACAATATATGGAATGTAAAAGATTTGTCCCTCAGAGTTGGGTTTTCTCTACGAGGTCTGTGTGTCGCAGGATCAACTGCTACAATCATTCTTTGCAAGTGAAGATCTTGTTCGTCTTTTGAATTCATCCCGTAGAGGGTTTAAAATATCTCTTCCTGATTCTCATCGGTGAACATCTCAAAACATTTCTAATGGCACCTGTAAATTAAAAATAATGTTATCTTACCGGGCTGTAGGTACAACTTTGAGCATTAAAGAGAGTGTAATATGAATGATATTACTTAGGCCTGAAATTTTATTTGATTTTATACTTTTTTAAAATATTTTAATCGTAATGCATACTAACGAGCAATGTACTTATGAAATATTTCAAAATTAAACAATATATTATATAAATATAATGGCGAACCAATATCAAAAGGTACACTTCATGGTTTGAAAACCTCGCCCTATAACAACTTTTGTCAGCACAGCACCAGAAATCAGTATACAACACTTGACTATTTACCTGCATTTTGAGCCAATTTCCCGACGAGGCACTGTCTTCCCATTATAGGAAATGTATTCTTCACCATGCTTTCTTAATACTATTTATTTCATACTCTTTATCATTATCAACGCCTTTCCTCATTTTCTTCGGAGAAACATTAACCACAGTATCGGTTTCCGTCATTTTGCAGTTTTATGATTTGTTTGTGATGCTAGTGCTCTGATGTGGGAATGCAGAAAAGTACTTCAGTCAGTGACTTAAAAAGCTTTTGAAGTACACGTTATTTTGACATTCGATTTTTATTCTTACAAAGTTTGATAACATCGGTAATTTTCTGCCCAGAATATGTGACTATGTGTAGGGACTTGAAAAACCACATAATGTCGATTTCACAAAGAAACTGACTTAGGACCCTTTCTTCCACGACACATTCATTTATGACATAAAGGGATTATAAAAATTCTGTATAAAATATACCTTAACACTGTAATAAACCAAATGAAATAATAATTTTCTTCAATTCGAGTTATTGATATTAATAAGGACAAACCTAAAGCCCCTTCACAAACAGCAAAAGACAAAAATAATATTGCTATATATAATTCTTGACTTATTGTTACCATATAACATTATAAAATAATAAACAAAATCAAAACAATACATTCTAATATTAATAAACTCATTCATAAACGTTAACGTTTCAAAGATTGTAAGCATAAAACATAAATATAGAATAGAATATAACTAACATTAAACATTTTCATAGTTTATAAATAAAACATCGGCCTTATACAACCAAAATTAAGTATTACTTTTAAAATTTCAAAGGAAGAAATTCTTAACATGAAATCCCAAACTAAGATTTTGTTTTAAATTTACCTTTGACATTATAACATATAAAATATAAATATATAATGCCTTAATAAATCTACCAAGTCCCATATATTTTATCATGATAAAATTTGGGCTCTATTTCATATTTTTGTTTAGAAGTATAAGTTGTAACAGGATAAATTTTAGTAATATATTACTGAACTTATATTGACCTTTTAGAATATCTCACATTTGTTGATATTATAATAGCGGTTGGCTTTTACGGACACTTTATGCCAATAGCACTTCAATATTTTTATTTGTATTTATTTGCATACTGGACGAGTTATAAAGTGATGAATAATAGGAGTAGTAATTTTGATTTTAGTTATAGGAAACCGTTTTATAGGTTATGTACTAACTTGAGGATGCAAAAAGCATTGGTGTTGTTTCCTTCCGATGTGAGGTAAAGCCGCTCATATCGTGTAATATTTATTTACATATAAATGAACTCAATACCTTGAAAGAAGAAGGTTCCAGAGAAAAATGTTCCGCTATTTGGTGTCCCATCAATCACGGATTGGTCAGTTGCTATGACCACTGAGCTAATTGGCAACATGGCAGCTCGGCATTACATTCCTCAAGTAATACGCATATTTCCCGGGAAACAACACGATGATCTCTAATTAGTAATTACTTTTAGATGACATACCCAATGTTGACTTATAATGTCGCAAGAACTTAATACCCGGGCGTCGTAGTTTATCATTTGAAATGTCAATAGTTAATGTTAATTTCATTGTTTATTTACACAAGCCATGTGTAGAACAGGACTTGCATGGTTGGACTTCGACTGAAAATCTCAATGCCGTAGCCGGGATTTGAACCAAGGATCTCCCAGTCTATAGCCAATTGTTCTATCCAGTAGCTTCATGACAACATGTCAGCGCGGCATAAGTTCCTCATCTGGTACACCACAAGGTGAACTCTAATTTACTTGAGATGACGTACCCCAATGGCAAATTAAAATGTCGCAAGTTATTTGAGTCCCGGGCTTCATAGTTAAGCCATCTATTGGTTCAATTGATGTTATTTTATTGCTTTCTCACACAAGCGGTTAGTAGGATAGGAATTGGATGGTGAAGAGTCAGGCGAAAAAGAAATTTACTTTGTTTTGTGTTCCTTAACTTCCTTTGTGCATAATTTCTAGCCGTACAATTTCATGTTTACCAAAGCACACAAACACACACAAACACAAATACATATTTATATTCGAATTGGTTAGTTAAGAGTCAGGCTGAAAAATAGTTTTCTTTGTTTTGTGTTCCATAAATTATTTACTCCCTCATTTCTAACCGTACTGTTTCATATTCATCACAAACAAATAGATCTATTAAATGAATACATATTGCTCCAGCCTAGCATACTTTACAACGAATTAACTATTATGGCTGAATAATTCTAATATGGCATATTGGTTCATTTTAGGCAATTAATGTTGGTTTTATTGTTTTTTCTCACAATCCGAGTGTAGGAATAAAATTGGATAGTTAAGAGTCAGGATGAAAAATACATCAGCTTTGTTTTGACCTCCTTAACTTACTCAGACCTTCTTTTCTGCGCGGTAGTACTTACCTTGAGGCTATATGTTGTGTATTTTTGCATTTTATAGCTAGCCAGGTGAATTTGAATTTAACTTCTTTAACTTAACTATACGTTTTGCAAAACTCCTAGCTTTATCCAAAATAATTAATTTCTGACTATTTTAATTTACGTATTATAAATAGAAGATGTAAGGATTGCTTTCCAGCCAAGAATTTGCTAACTTGATATCTCCTGAAAGCTTCTCTTAAGCTAAACTATATAAGTTAAAAGAAGACCTTTGTGCGTAACTGTATACATGGCTCGTCACTGCACAGTAGATACAACTCAAAGCGAAATGTCTGATAAATTCCAAAACCTTAGTTTCCAATTCCGAATATACAACACGACAATTTTCAACAAGCATAGTGTGAATACTGAGCGTTTGAACGCTGTAGAAAAATCATTTATCTCACATCTCTTTCTTCTAAGGATGGACGAAACTGCTTACACTAATATGTGGATATTTTAAAAGTATAACCATATGGCCAAAACAATTTCTAATTGTTCAGCAAACATTTACCCGTTTTAATGTAATTGGTATATAAATTTTTATAATGGTATGTGGGCGTAGCTAACCTAAAGTTAAGCAACCAATTATAACCTAAACGTCATTGAATATGTGGATACATTGTAAATGAAGCACTTCTAGGAATGTTGTCTTAGTTTACAGAAATGTTTGAATACTTACTTCACCAAAGTTTTGTTAATCCTTGGCTTGCCTTTTTCAGACCAACCCAAATGAAAATACCAAAGAGGGAGGCAATTACTCAGGAGATCTCTATGTTCAAAGCACAGGAGCCATAACAAACCAGGTACGTAAATCACCAATGCTCACTTGTATTGTATTTATAGTAAAAGAAACAACGAAACAACTTTGGTAACAACGTCTCCAAATCAAGTAAACACAGCTGTACTAATCGACCACGATACGAATGAGTCTGATGGTGAGCGGAATTAAACAGTTTTTGAAAATTGGGCCAAGCATCGGGAGTAGAGCGAGGTAATGCAAGGATACGCTGCTTTCGGGAAAACTAATGTGAAGATAGCAGCAGATTAGTATATTTTCCATTGAGCAATTGTGTGTTCACACTATCATCTTTCCTTCAGTCCCCTTGAACACAAAGTTTAACTTCTTATGATGTTAACTGTATATTGGTGCTGTCTTCCAAGTGTATTCATATCATGGTTGAGTAGTACGAGCTATTTGTTTATCACGGAATGAGGACATATCTCTTAGAAGCCTATTATGCAATGCACAGTTTTGAAATATTTCGATACGTGACAAATGGTCAATAATTGGGATTATGGCACAAAAGCCGCAGCCAATGTTAATGAGTTTGGTAGGAGTATGCTCCAGATATGTAACAGATTGTTTATTGAGGGGAATTACCCTACCTGCTGGGGAAAGGGCATTATTCATCCCATTTATAAAGGGAAGGGAACTATTGGAAATCCGGATAACTATAGGGGGGTTACTCTGTTGAAAATTATGGAGAAAATTTATTGTAGAGTAGTATATAACCGGATAAAGGACTGGGAATCTAAATTTGGCAAACTTTCAAAATTTCAAATGGGTTTCAGAGAAGGACACAGTACCATAGATGTCGCTTTTATATTAGACACTTTAAGGACGAAGCAACTGTTAGTTAAGCAGGGAAAGCTTCATTGTGCTTTTGTGAACTTTAAGAAGGCATTTGACTCTATCAATCGAAATGCATTATGGTACAAACTAGGCAGAAAGGGGTTATCAGGTAAAATGGTTAGAGCATTGCAGGCAATATATCAAAATGTCCAATTCTGTGTGAAGTACGACAGAAACAGAGTGTCCGAGAGCTGCCGAAGCTATAGGGGAGTGAGGCAGGGTTGTATTTTATCTCCCTTGCTATTTAATCAATTTGTGGATGATATTACTGATACAATGATAGCAGAGACTATTCAAGCACCAATAGTAGCGGATTTGCAGATCCCAACACTTTTATACGCAGACGATTTAGTATTATGCTCTACGACAGTAAACGGATTGCAACGAGGACTGGACAAACTTAAGAACTATTGCGATGAATGGCTACTTACAGTTAATCTGAATAAGACTAAGGCAATGACTTTCAAAAAGGGTTGTGTTTATAGCAGAGAGGAGACTTGGACATATGCAGGACAGATACTGGACAATGTTAAATCCTTTGTGTACTTAGGACTCACATTTACAATGAACGGAAAATGGACAAAACATATTGACATTACGAAACACAAGGCAAGGGTGAAAGCGGCGGAAGCTCTCCGGATACGCTGCTGAATTCCGAATATCTCCATAACCTTAATGGAAACTGAATACGGAGCGACAGTTAGATCCACGATGACATACGGAGGAGAAATATGGGGATGGGAACAAACAGGGAATCTGGATCAAGTGAGGACCCATTTTTTGAAAGGAATTCTGGGTGTAGGGAGGGGTACGGCAAACTGCGGAATAATGAGGGAATACGGGGTACATAGTGAAACGATAGAGTGCAAAATCAGAGCAGTTAAATATTGGATGAGAATCATTCACGGAAACCAAACTTTAATTAGGGCAGTCTGCTACCGTGAACAGTTGCGAATGGAAGGTAATTCGACGTGGGCATCAAAATTAAAGAAAGGGTTGGAAACCATTGGGATGGGAGACATTTGGATGGCGGGGCAGGAAAACAGGCGAAGTATTTGGAGAAAAATTAAGAAACGTCTCTGTGATGTTGACAGACAGCAAATAATTGCGCAGTGCACAGAGAAGGTGTCATTAGAAGTACAGTCTGGGCTGAAATCGGAGTGTGGTATGGAGCAATACATCAAAACAGGTACCAAACTCATTAGGGAGGGGCTCGCGTGGAATAGACTAGGGGCATGGAGGAGCACGAAAATTTCTGACGAGAATGGTATAAGAATCTGTCCCATTTGCGAGGAGGAAGAGTCGTGGAGTTACATCTTGGCAAGATGTAGGGGTACGGAGGAATGGCGGGAAAAATATTTGCCGCGATTTTTAACCACTGCGAATGTAGGGATAGAAGCATGTTGGACGCTACTGGCAGGCACGGAAAACATGGACGGGCTAGGTAAATTTATACTTAAGGCAAGACAGCTGAGATCTGAGGAGGCTGCCAATAGAGAAGGGGGGGGGGGGGAATAAGATCAACTAAACAAAAGTGACTACAATGTTCTACATACATGTATATTATATCATACTTAGGTCACTGTTGTGCTAGGGTTGTATATATTATGTGTATATATGTCTTTTAAGTGTAATTATCTATTATAAGAGGGTGCATTTATGAAGGTGTACTCTGTGCTGTAAATTTAAATTGATATATTTGAATATCTTTGTATCTTTATTTTCGGATTCACTCTTAATTTTTATTGTTGTTTAATATTGCTTTTGACTGTGTATTTCCTTTGTCTTTTCATTTTCGTGTTTACTCTTTTAATTCTTTGTTGTGGTTGTTGTTTTTATATTGCTTGTAATGTGTATTACAAAAGCACGTACGGTCTGTGGACACGTGCGACTGTTGAAATTCTATATATGATATTGCTATATTAATAAATACACTTATTCATTCATTCATTCATTCATATTACTCACCACCATATAATATACGCAATTACCTTGTTTGTTAATGCTCTTTTCATAAGGTTGATAAACGCCTTTATGAATTATTTAGGAATCACCAAGTATTCTCCTAATGCGTGGGTTCGAGTCCCGCCTTGGGCATGGGTGTTAAATGTTTGTGTATATAAAGAAAACAGCAATTCAGAAACCATACAGCAAACAAAAAGAAAAAATTAGGTAAATAAAAGTAGCATATACAGCTCCAGAATCCCGACCAGACTCCGGAACTGTATTTAAAAAAATGTATGCATGACAAGGTCAATAGGAAGAAGCGGTGGAGAAGGATTCTCATGGAACTACCATCTTGTTTAGTGAAAGTTCACACAGCTACCATAACGTTTAACGTTGTCTGTAGTGCTTATTTTCCCTCGATTTTCGTTGTTTGTAATTTTCTAGAAGTGTAAAATAGCTTAACATGATACAAATGCATTAAGTGCATCATTGGAGTAGAAGGTAGCGTTCCGAAATGGAAAAGCAGTCCAGAATCTCTATTACACACAATGCATGTGTATTGCGGACTATTCTTTCGCCGATGCGGAAAGATAGAAACACTATTTACAAGAAAACAAAACGCTAACTTATATTGCAACTTATATAATTATCCACGACTAAATGAGACCTCAGAAAGTGCCATGAACTTAAAGTTAGAACTTACCTGCTGAATGGACTTAGCAACTGAAAAGTAATGTGCAGGTCCACGTCCACCCAAAGACATTAAAATAACTGGTTAATGTTTTCTCAGGGCTGCATACTGAAGTTCCATTGCCAAGGTAATGCGCGCTCGTGGTAGACGATTTAATACACTTTTAATGCAAGTCAACCCTTTCTGAGTGGGTGTCTAGTGTGATTGAGGGTTTTTGGGGTGAATTGCCCAATCGGTTGTTAATTTCCTTGTTCGCGTGGTATGTTATACCAGAATGACACTAATGAAATTCATGGAAACACCCGAGTCTCCGTCAAACGTTCAATTTTGAGTAAAGTCATGCGCCAGGTGTATTTTAATGTCTGACTGTACAATGTAAATGTGAAGAATGTGTACAAATTCAAATATGGTTGTTCGGATTGCCTGTGATAGTGTATGCCAGTCCGTCAAATTTCCACCCTTATAGAGAGTTATAACTTGTCATTGGAGATCTGAGAGGGCGGGCTCGTTTTACTCAACTTGTTTATCAGCGGAGACTGTGAACGGGTCGTACTCATTGGGAAGGCTAGCACCTCAAACTTGAATCAGCCCCGTTAAATTTTGCAAATCTTTTAACGCACCAATGCATATTCGCACATGTGAAATACGGAGTAGTAGAGCTACCTGATAGATACTTCAATTATATCTACTCGTAGATCAATTTAACATATTTATTTCACAAAAAGGCAAAAAAAAAAAAAAGAAAAAAAAAAAAAGAAAGTGGACAAACACTCAAATAGGTCAGTTTTCATCTCTGGGTACAGGAAAGTCATGTTACCAATCTCATAAAATTTGATCAGCATTAAATGTTACTGTAATCAAACAATGACTATTATACAATCACTGTCTTCGTGACTCTTGCGGATCTTTCGGAAAAACCTATTTGGAGACAAAGACATTTCAAACACGAAGACATGTTCCAGTATTTGTTTGTAAAACTAAATTAAATTTTTAAGTAAAGAAACCAATAAGTGTTCAATGAAAGGGTCATATAAATGTATTTAACTGTTACCTAATATACACAACCTTTATTCTCGGAGCAAAGGAATGGAAACCCGTTTCAATCGCTAAAATAACAAAGTTGAGAATATGTATGCATGAAATGTTTTATGGCTGATATATATTAATCTGTAAGTCTTTTTTCACATGTTTTCAGTCCTTTTATTATAATGTTGTATTATAAAGTACACTCTGCCATGTTGTTAGTGTTATGTGCATATTTTGTAGGTAGTGTATTTGTCCAAGTTTTTCACCATACCCACCTATATAGATACTATCTTTCACAAAAGTGATACAGAGCTTCCGTTTGAACGCTCGAAGGGTAGCCTATAACATAGCTAGTGTTATTTTACATACCCTTGTAATAGTTCGCGCCTTCTTATAAACGGTGGAATACGTACACACGTTTTACAAAACGGAATGCCTGATGAAATATAAAATGCAAATGCTATATATAATACAGGGAAGTACACCTACTTCAACTGTCAAACACTCCTCCCCAAATTGAGTATTTTACTTTAAACACCCTCATTCATTCAAGGACACAAACTGTAAATCTCTAATACTCATTTGTTTAATCTAATGCTCAGGTTGTTGAATAGTTGTCATTATCCTCCTGACATCCCAATATATTTGTCCATTTGATTTGTCGCTTCTGTGTTAAAAAAAGAATAAATCTGATACTTTACACCCAAATAACATCTAGCTACACTACATACAACTTCTTACAAAAGATAATTCTTCTTTCAACATCATGCATCGAGATAAACATTAGCAGAATCTTATTACTTAATTCCTTATAAGTAGAGTGGAACTAAGGGAATGCACTAGGATAAATTGATAGTCAAATGTTTTAAAAACTGTCGTTATGCGATTGTCAGTGCAAATCGCTTCTTTGCTTGGCCAGGAGAAGAACGAAAGAAAAGCCGACACTTTCGACTGAGAAAAGTATAATTGCTTTGCAATTGAAAATAATAACAAGGAATAACTCGAAAACGGTAAACTCCACGAAAAAAAAAATGTATATGACATAACTTGTGTGTCTTAACAAGGTCTACATTTTTTGTAGAGTAAGTTTTTGTCTATTACTTACGGTTTACTATCACGTTAAGTAAAATTATATTGCTTCTATCTCACTATCAAAGTTTATTACGTCAGGTTAAAGGAATTATTTTGGTCATTTCAAGTGGCTAATTATATATAAAAGATGTAAAGGTTGCATTCCAGCATAAAGTGCGGCACCGAGATATCTCCTGGAGGCATCTCTTAGGTTCAACTGTATAATACGTTCGAAAAAGAGCACTGTACGCTTCGTCAGTGCCAGTATTAACTCAAAACGAAAGGTCCCATAAATACCAATCTTGTACTTTAGGTTCTGTATTTTCGGAGTATACTACACGAAATTTTTCAACATAAATTATGTGAATACTGAAATTTTGAACGTTGTAGGAAAATCATTTATCTCCCGTCTCTTTCTTCTCAAGGTGGAGTCATTTAAATTGGATTAAAATGTTTACACTAATATGTGGATATTTTTTAAGTATAACCATATAGCCACAATAATTTCTAATTACTCAGCAAACATTAAACCGTTCAAATATAAGGTAACGAAAAGCAACCAATTATAACCCAAACGTAATTGATTATGTGGAAACATTGTAAAATAAATCACTTATAGCAACGTGCTTTAGTTTAGAGAAATATTTGAATACTCCCTAACCAATGTTTTGCTAATGTTGGGTTTGTCATTTTCAGAATGACCCAGATGGAACTACAAACCAAGCTAGGACTAGCTCAGCTGATTTCGTTCCACGAAGGCGTCACCGTCGCAGAAGACCATTCAACACAAAGGTAAGTAAACAGCAATGCGATCTTATATATAATTTATAGTCGAGCAAACCACGAGAAGACCATGGTAACAACCTCAACAAACACAGCTGTACTATTCGACCACGATACGAATGAGTTGGTTCTGAGAGGATTAAAACAGTTTTAGAACAAGTGGTCCAAGCATGTGGAGTAAGGACAGGTGGAGGTGCTGCTTTCGTTAAAACTAATGTGAAGACAGCAGAGGGTTAGTAACTTTTTCATTATGCAACTGTATTTTCACACTATCGTCATTTCCTCAGTCGACTTGAGCTCCAAGTACAACATCTCATGATGTTAACAGAATACTGGTGCTCTCCTCCAAGTACATTCATATCGTGGTTGAGTAGTAGGCGCTATTTGTTTATCACGGGATGAAGGCATTCGCTTCAGAAATATATGGTGAAAATGCACAGTTTTGAAATAGTCTTATATGGAACAATTGCCTAATTATTGGAATTGTGGCATGGGCAGGCAATACGATAATTACGCCTTCAGATTACTATCCATTATATTATGCAGTCGATTATGTTGATGGTTAATGCTTATTGCATAAGGGCTATAAACGTCACTATGAGCTATTTTAACATCACCAAATGTGCCCAAACCGTCCCGGTCCTGGGGCCACGCTCGCTAAAGTATAAGACAACTAGCTTGCAATGTTACCCTTCCAGCTTTCGGCTGTATTTTAAAGGAGGAAGACAGAGTGTGCTATGAATTCTGTGGTTAGAATTATGTTTTTGGAGCAGGAGGGGGAAAAGTTAGCAGATAGTGGGGCTAGATTTGTCAATACCAAAATAAACACCAGCTTTTCACTGTCGGTCAGGTTTAAGAAAGTCAGTATAGTTACCAAGAATGCGAAATATTAATGACACTATAGGTTTCCACAATCGATTTCTCTCACACTTTTCTAGGTAAAGAACAATCCTTCGGATGTCCCAGGAGCCGAAGATCCTGCAACCAAGCAAATACCGTCGCGCTCCCCAAGCCCAAGGATCTGCTGTCTGCCCATCAGGCCAACTCTCAGTTCAAGTACACGAGAAACACTTCAACCTCAAATGGAGAATGCTGAGCGTGCAACACAAAACCTTTCTCTTGTGAGAGCAACTGGAGCCATCAGGAGAATCCCACGTAAGTATCCAAGGTACTAGAATAAACTATTAGGATACACAAAGCTGTGGATTGTATTTCTATCTGCTAGTCTGGCTAAAAAAGAGCAATAATAACAAGCAAACTTCTTTATTCTTTCTGTTTCAAAAAAAATAGAGGCAAACGTTGGGGCTGAACGACAAAACCTACCTATTGTGACAGCAGCTGGTCACACCAACAAAACATCAGGTAAGCATCCGAGGTACTAGAATACAAGATTAGGATACACAAAGTTGTGGTTCAAATTTGTATCTATGTGTTAGTCTGGCTAAACTAGATCAATAATAATAATAATAATAATAATAATAATAATAACTCTTGTGAGAGCTACTGGAGACATCAGGAGTAGACAATGTAAGTATCCAAAGTACTAGAATGCAAGATTAGGATACACAAAGTTGTGACTTGTATTTGTGTCTATGTGATAGTCTGGCTAAGCAAGAGCAATAATAGAAACTACATTTCTTTATTGTTTCTGTTTCTGATACTCCACGTGAATGTGAATAATTAGTAATCCCAAACCACAAGCTGTTGTGTTGCGCCGATGCAGGTTGCACACCACAGCAGAAAAATAAGGAAAAGGGCACGCGTTTTCATTTATTTCCTTAAGGGTATTCAATTTGAAATTTTGTAGGATTTCTCAAACAATTGGAAACCTAGTTCTTATGTCCAAAAGTACTTTGAGCTCCTTAGCTTGAATTAGATGCGTACATTCGCGTGCACGAAAAGTGACCCATTCCCTTAGGTTGTAATACTTTTTGTTTCTTTTTTCTCCCTAAGGATTTCTCCCTCAGGTAACCAAACTCTGAATGTGTCTGGTCTGAAAAAACAGTCATACGAACTAACCAATAAATGATGCTATAATAATCGCTGTGAAATGTTGACATGAGTAGGAAAGAATACCGCTGGGATTGTTACACATGATAAGGCTGGACGCCCCGTAGGTCAATCGAAAGAGCGAAGGATCCGGGGTTAGATTCCCGGCTGGGGTGAGGTTTGGTCTCTAGTCAATATCATTCCCTATCTTCCGTAGAGTCTGAGAGTATGAATGTGTGATCTAAAGTACAAGAACTCAAAGAAATAAAATTCAATAAGAGCTGTACACCAGTTAACACTAATGCAGAAACACAATAAGATGTCCCAAAAAAAATGAAATTTGACCAATGCGATTAAAGGCGGGATATAAAGGGAAGAATTAAAAAAACGGAAAGGTTAAACCAATTACAACATTATTCTGAATTCTAGATGAACGGCTGGAGGATTATTTGCATGTCTCATTAATGTGGACACAACTACGACATGTGGACGAAGATGAAAGTTATTGCTCTTATCAATAGGGAATATCATAAGTGATATAAGAAAACGATACTCGAGGCATGCAAATACAACATTTAAATTTTAATATTAGCCTTCAGTTTTTCGGTCATACTCTAGGAGAGGTAAAGTGCCCCTCCAATACAATCACTAGAATTATCTCGGACAGTTAGAAGAGGTTGCTCTGGCAGAAGGTGGAACAAAATTTACCATTGCCAACATTAAACGCGACGCTTCTTTATGAACTACATTTTGTGCACGTGAATGTACACTCTACCCATCTGTCTGCATGACAAACTGAATGCACTCATTCTGCCTCTTTCTATTTTAGTCAGAACAATCGAGAGCGTAAACATATATTATGTTTTTACGCCATTTTGTAACCCTTGTTGGTGCAATTTTTTAACAGGAGTGGCGCATGGCCACGTACAATGATAAATAATGTGATGTAGACGCCAGGTGCAGTGAGATTTTCTTTGGCGCTTTTTATACATACAATAGTTTTTGCTCTCAGGATCCTTAAGTCTTCAATATCTGTCAATTTTAATATCCAAGAAAACATGGCCCAATGGTTTGTATTCACTTGCAGTTCTTTTGCGCATTAAAGGTAATTCACACGTCGGCAGTGTGTACCCAATCTCGTTCAGAAATTCAGAGAGAATCAAGTAAAGAAAGAAAAAAGAACTGGCATTTCGCCTTAGCCACAGCTTAAGCTACTCAAAATGTGACATTTAGTCTTAACCACAGTTTAAACTACTCAACATGTGACTTAATTAATTCGACCACTGAGGATTAACTGTTTCAAAGTTATATTTAATATTTTTAATAGTTCTCCTATGAAAGAACCCAGATGGCGAATAAAATTTCAAATGCAGTTATTATTTACATTTGAGTGATAAATTTGAATATTTGGCTTCTATCTCAAAATTATGCTTTCTGTAATACACCTGGTTAATTATTTGGAATAATATAAGTATCATTATCATAACAAATATTAAAGATATCCCTATGAAATTTAAAGCACAGTTATAAGTTTGAAAGGGCAATATGTAACAATATTGTGCAAAAATGTAGATAAAAATTGCAAGCTTTAGAAACTGTATCTTGGGTACTTTTAAGACAATAACTCTAATATAATCGGTATAGATTTGCAATAGAGCTAATAGTCGTTAGCAGATAGAGGAGGCATCGGTCCATTTTATTTTAATGCAATTGACAACAAAAATGATTTAAAATCCTGAAACTTGCTCCTAAGGAAGCCCTAAAGCCTAAAAGTGTTTCTCATATAAAGGTGACTTTGGTTGTGCTGCGGCGACGAACACGAGTACTAGAAGCAAGAGGCTGATATATTTTTTTTCTATACTATTTAACGCACGTTAATACTAGTATGGCACCACAGGCGATGACACATATGACACAGGGAATGAAGATGGAGCATCGGTGGAATGCATGGCGGGGGAAACCGGAAAACCCGGAGAAAACCCGTCCCTGCGCCGTTTTGTCCACCACAAATCCCATATGCGGTCGCATGGGATCGAACCTGTGCCACCTTGGTGAGAGGTGAGTGGTCTAGCCACTCTGCTACGACGCGGCTCAGGCTGACATATATAAACACAAAAGTAGGAGATGAAAATGATTACTGCCATTCGGCATCGTGCAAGGAAGTAAACGATAACGATTTATTGGTGTATAGGATACGGGCCAGGGATTTTGAAAATTTTAATGGAGAGCTATGGTGCGAGTCACTCACTTATCGATGTATGAAGCACAGGCTGCAGCTGTAAGAATGCTGCAACTTCAGTTTGGCGATGTACACATACAATATCAGAGCTGGCCGATGGACAGTTGCTATAAAATATTTTACAACCTTCCGTCATCCATACACACGAGCATTGGAAGTAATTATTGTATTGGTAATGCTGCTATATTTACGTTAACATTGGTACACTTGCTTACTGTTAGAACTAGCTGGAGAATTCAATAGACTTAAAAAAATACAACCAATTGGAGGATAGAATGTCATATTGGAATGTTGTCGAAGTAGCTCAATGGTCGGGGCAACCACACGGAGAGAGAGAACTGTGTTCTAATCCCGGCTGAGGCGTTGTATTTTTCAGTTGGTTCTAACGTAAATGAACTAATGTTTATTTTTAATGGTTGTTCTATTTAAACAAACATTGAACCAACACCACCCTAGTTCACTCACTGTCTTGAAGTTCTTATTCTCCTGGTATACCACAATCTTCTCATTCTTCTTCTTCTATGCCAGAAACTCTCGCTACCTCATCCTCGCTGCTGCCACTGCTTTCAGCAACATTATCCTGAATAAGTATCCGCTCTATCGTATTTTCGAATACCATGCCTTATTTTTTAAAATAATGTTTGTTTCCACGCGCCGGCAGGCTTTTTCACATTCTACAGGACGAATTTCACATAATATTTAGGACACAGATTTTGCACATCTCTGTTCTTGAAAGTTGTATTTCTACTGGCTACTCACTGCTTTGCATCTACCCAGAGCATCTTAAAAGGTTTTAAATCTGGGAGAAAGCTAGGATTTGAGTGTAGTGTGTCCATGTTCTGCTAATATCCAGTCTATTGCTTAGGATTTTGTAGGGCTTACTAATCTTGATTGAAACATAAAGTTTTGTCTTTGAAAAGGATTATTCAATGACAGCGATTTTGTAGTAGCTGCGCCTTCCTTTCGCTTTATAGGGAACTGGACGATGGTGGTTTGTTATTTGAGCTTTATGAGAGGTCGCGTTGTCAATTACCAGGACAGAAATTCCAGGAAGAGTTTCCCTTTCAAATTCGGACAAATGGGGGCCGTTTCAGTTGGCTGCACTAATAAAACTGAAACAACTCGCGCGTGCAGCAGTTCTGACACAGGCTATACTGTCAGACTGCACAAGGTGTATGTAACATAATAAACAGCACACGTACTTCTGTATGTTTCGGTGATGAAACATTAGCTAGTGAGCTACATCTAGCCGTCTACATTAGCCAGATGAAACATTAGGACATTTGCCAATAGATAGTTCTGGTGAGAGCTATATCACCATTAGATTATGGAGCGGCGACTAATCTCAAAGTTTCAAACAAACTTGCGACACTGTCGCGATGAGTTATTATGCTAGGTATATTGCATGTGCGGATCTTGCCAGCTGGAAATACTACTTGCCGCTGTCTCGTACTTGAAGGTGCTGTAAATGAAAACCAATTTCTAACGTCTCATTTCTCATGAGTAGGCAAGAGCAATAATACAAACACGTGTTCAGTTAATAGATGTAAATTCGCGCAAAAATTTGTAACAACTATTCTAGTTGGTGCTTTACATAGCGCAGTACAAAAATTCAATTGTTCTCCTGTCACGTTTCTAATCCCTTTTAGGACTTGGCTTACTTTGAGGGCGCAATGTGAGTAGGAAGTGGTGCGTGGCCTAACTCCTGAATAAACAAGGCCTACCGTTATAGGGGTATACAAAACGCACAATCAACCTATCGTGATGCTACAATATATAAATTATAACCGTTGAGACTCATCGTTTAGAACTGATAATGAAATAAGTTTACAAACAGTTTGATAAGCGTCATGTACGCAACACTAAAGTATACATCTAAATATTCAACATGTGTTCAATTTTCGAGATGTATAACAACATATCTCTGAAACGTTACGAATGTGAAGGTTCTTCTTCTATTATTTAAAAAATGTTTGTAATTTGAAAAACTTATGTCCACATTACTTAATGTAATAGGAGCAAACATAAAAGGTTGCAGATGATATCGTGTTGTATGGGCTATTTAACCATACCCTTCTAAATTATATTTAATATGAGCTATCTTTAAATAGCTTGGATTTTTCTCATGGACGATTTTCATTCCTTGAATGATTTTTATCCATAATAGGTCCCACAGCTGCTCTATAAATGTTTAAGGTAGTTTTTCTACGGCCCAGATTTTATTAACTGTCTTTTCTAAATGTACCTACTGTGGTTTTGGAGAGGTCTAAGGAATTGTTTTTTATGAACTTCAAATCTTCGTGTAATGTGTTTGAAATGAGGAACTAACCAGATCGTAAGGCAGAACTATGTTTTTTGCATAATATGCAGCCAATCGCATGTGAAATTTGTGGTGAACAAAGAGGCGCAGGGCGAGTTTTCTCCGGGTTCTCCGGTTTCCCCCGTTATCACATTCCACGGTGCTATATCTTCATTCCATATATCATCATCGCCTGCTGCGCCATTTGTAACAAAAGCGGGCGTTAAGCACCATCCCAAAAAAAATATATTATCAGCCACAGTTAACCAGTTGTCCCATCGAGTTGTAACAAGTTGAAATGAGAAAGGAATATTAGCTGCAATTTCGTTAAATTTCCATTTACTGCTTGCGGCTTTCAAAAGCATCTCTTCTACGTTTGCTATAAATCTACTACATAACAATAATTGCCGCGAATTTTCTCGGCTACCCTGTGGAGCCCTTGCGTCACACAGGCTAAATGCAGTAGGTATGTTGTGATGTGTGTTCTGAAACTCCTTGCCTGCTTTTAGCATTTAACTTGCAGCATCGGTAATGAAAAGGAGTACACTATCTGTATTTATTCCTCCTGGGTACAATAGAGCCATGATTCTGTGAAATATCTCGGCAATTGTTATCTGGTTCACCTTTGTAATAGTCGTACTCCGTTGTGTAGTGGTTACAATGGTCGCTTTATATACCCAACGTCGCGGGTTCAAACCCGGCGGAGGACGATGAATTCTTTTAGGCGTAAAAATCCTTGGCATAACTTCCTTCGGAGGGGAAGTAAAGCCGTCGGTCCCTGTCGTATCCTGATAAAGAGTCCCTCTGAGCAAAATTAAGCGGTATTTCACATCCAGTATAGAATGGGACGCTGAGAACCACATCAATTAAAGAGCGTCCATAAAAAAAAACTTTGTAATAGCTTCCTAGGTCAACAAATATGTTTCGTCGGATTTGTCTGGGGAAAGTGCTCCTGCTACGACATATGTAACATTCCTACCAACAGCTTCTTCGGTTTCGTCAATATAAATTTACATGTTATTTTCGTCCATTCTTTTTCGTATTTGAGATAAAGCATCATTATAACATTATGAAAATTGGGGTTTGAGTAACGTTGTTTGGGAAGGATAATCTCGTGTTGTGTACTTTTGCATGTGCATTTTACATGTGTACATCGGTATATTGGCACTATCATCATTTTACAGAAGTATTAAAAGACCTCGGGTTGGGAGAGGGAAGTTTAACACCTGCCTCTGTGTGTTTCACCTTCTGTTCTTGTTACAATCCTTGCTTCATGCCTTTTAGTGTTGCAATTGGGTCTCAGCCGTTTACATTCAGTACTCTTCATTTAAACCTTGCATGGAAGATTTTCTCTGTTCTGTGTGAAAATATATTCTCTTGCTACCTCCTCCTCAAATGTGTTTTTACCTACTACGGATACTCTGCATCCACACAACGCCAGCCTGCCACTAATGGCAGAGACCATTAATTTGTACCACTCTGAGTGTGTTGAAGCATGGCGTAGTAGAGATCCATAGTGAGTGATTCCTGACAGTTGTTTTACCTCGTGGCCGCTCTGTCACACTGCTGCCACTTCGTCCCATCCACGGCTGCAGCACCAAACCCCTCAGTCGCTGAGCAGGGGCTCCTCTCCCAAATTATCTTCATCGTTGTTCCTAAAGTCACTGTCACTAACAATATCATTGCTTGTATTTATACTTACACTAGGACTACTCTGTGATAACTGAGACTGTATTTAGGAATGTTTGTTACATCTTGCAACAAGTATGACATCATTGCTCACGTGGCATGAATCTATTAGCAGAGAGGTAGACACCTCTTATCAGCGGAGACAGTGCACTGGCTGAGAGAGATCACTATTGATCTCCCCGAGTTTAGTGTTGCGTCATGTCACAGTAAACTCATATATCTCGTTGAGGTCCTAAAAGTCCTAACTCTGCTAATGGCATATCTGGGAGTTTCTACATATCTTTTGCCTCTTTCTCTTATCGATCCCCTATCTCAAACAAGTTGTCGCTTTTCCAATAACATACCTGGGAATTCCTATGTATCTCTGTCTCTTTCACACGTCGGTTCTCTCTCATACAAGCTGTCATTTTTCAATTCCCTATGATAAAAATTGTTTCAACAGGCTAGTACGCATTTCTGTACAACGCGTTTTAGAAGCATTCCTTTCTTCGTACATAACATTACAATATGTTATGTTACACGCTATGTATTTACAATATTTAGGCTATCTGCATCCGTTCTTCCTTCCTATCAATTTCAGTTTATTATATATTTGTGATATTACTCTTCCTATCCTTTATTTACAAATCTGTGATCACCAACATTATGATAAATATGCATATTAATTATGAGGGAGGTGTTTTCCTACAAATGAAGGCTCATTTTACTTTGAGTTACAACATTTTGAAGATTAAAAGAAGTGGTGCACATACAAATAACAATGTTCTTTCGGTGACAAAGACGCCATATGAAATTTAAAAAGCTAGCAAGCTGTGCAGAAAAATTTGATAGTTTTCTTTCCTGCTCAACGACAAAATAACGGTTGTCTCAAATGTGTCTCCACAGTTAGGTGAATGCGCTAGCACATTTATTTAATACATTTTAGTTGACAACGGATCACTCTAATTACTCCTCAATTGCACTGAATTCCGGTAATCAAAAAATTGATGATCCTCAAAAGGTCGCAGATATTTTCAACAATTTCCTCTTGAATGTAACAGACAAATTAAACAAAAATTATGGATGTAAAGAGTCAGCATTAACTTTTTTGAGAACTTATTTTGTAAATAGAGTCCCTGAGTTTAAAGTAAAAATGACTACACCATCCGAAATAAAAAATATAATAAATTTGCTCTAGTCCAAAAATTCCTCTGGATATGATGAAATATCAAGCAAAGTCCTAAAAGCATGTTCTGACCTAATAAGCATTCCCCTTAACTACGTATGTAACGGATCACTAAAGAGTCGAATATTTCCTGACATAATATTTCCTGACAATATTGTCAAACAACTTTATAACAAAGGTAAAAAAAGATGTCTCAAACTATAGACCTAAATCTCTCTTGTCTGTTTTCTCAAAAGTATTTGAGAAAGTAATGTTCAATAGGCTTTATAGGCAATTACTTGGAAAAGAACAACTTACTTCCCAAAGAACAGTTTGGCTTTAGAAAAGGAGTAGCGACAGAGAATGCAACCTACAAGCTCACGCATAAAGTGTTAACAGCGTTAAATGAAAAGGAACATATCAATGGAATCTTTTGTGACCTAGTGAAGCTTTTTGACTGTGTCAATCATGAGATTCTGATAGCAAAACTATATCTCTATGGCATAAAGAATAACATATTAGATTGGTTCATTTTATACCTAGAGAAGAGAAAACAAAGGGTCGAAATTAATAACAACAATGGGTATCAGAACAGTGCCTCAGAATGGAGACCAGTAAAAGATGGTGTTCCCCAGGGATCGATCTTAGGGCCCCTTCTGTTCTTGGTTTGCATAAATGACCTCCCATTATACACTAACAGTATGGCAAGCATTTATTTATTCGCAGATGACACTAATGGTCTAGTAACAAGTAAAGATTTCCATGACTGTATAGTAATATTAAACTATATTCTAAATTGTATGCCAAATTGGTTCAAAGCAAATAAACTCTCTGTAAACCTTGAAAAAACAAAAGTCATTAAATTTTTAACTACTCGCTCACCACAAACACACACAGAAGTAGGATTTAATGATATATTGTTTGAACAGCTAAATGAAGTCAAATTTCTTGGCTTTCAGGTAAATAAGCATTTTTGACTGGAAGTCACATATTAGCTACATCACACCTAAACTTAGCTCAGCATGTTATGCTCTCCGTACACTGGTTAAATTTCATTCAATCGATACACTTAAATTGGTGTATTTTGCCTACTTTAACTCCATCATCGAGTATGGAATAATATTCTGGAGTAATTCAGTGGATACTAAATGTATATTTATTCCGGATACAGAAGAAAGCTATACGAATAATCTATAATGCTTATAGCAGACAGTCATGCAAAGAACTATTTAAAAAATTGGGCGTATTCACCTTACCTTGTGCTTATATATTAGCCATTTTAAAATTATATGCAGTTATATTATATTATAGTTTTATAACAAACATGGACATTCATAACATTAATACTAAACAAAAGGGATATATTCATTGTCCCAATGCCAATCTGCATTGCTGTCAGAAAGGTGTATATTATGAAACAATCAAGATATTTAATGCTCTCCACAGTAATCTCAAAGAAAATGTTGGGAATTTCAGGGCTTTTAAGGCTTCTCTTAAGGAGTATCTTTGCAATAAATCATTTTACTCTGTAGATGAATATTTAAGTGACAAAACTGTCAGAAAATACCGTAATAATCATTGTATTTATAAGTATTATAATGTATTGCATTTTGTGTATATTACTGTATGTGTGTTTTATATTCAAATTAAACAGATGTATACTTCGACTTGCACGAATGTGTCAAATTAATTAATTTTTTTTTTTATTTTTTTTTTTATTTTTTTTTTTTTTTTAGTATTTAGCAATGACACAAGGTCTATAATTGCACATTTTTGCATTGTAAATTCTATAACATATTTGTAAATATGTGTTGTAATTTGTTGACATTTATGGAGAGTACATAATACAATAATCATATTTTAGTTTTATATAATTACTAGTAGTAACTATTATGTCGATAATTAGAAAACTATCATCTGACAATACATCAGTGTTACATATAATGAAATTATATTTATTTATACATTTTAACACTAATTTTTATACTCTTTGTTTTATGTGCATGCAAAAAAGGAAGTATATGTGCTTTTATGGAGCACGTTAAGTATTGTGCGGTAGGTACAGGCCTCAAAAGCAAATAGTGTGATTATATGTCTATTCTGCTGTTTTTATAACTCGTGCTTTTAACACTAGAGCTTTATACATTGTTCTTTTTTCGTAGTATATAAACATATGTATACATGTATATGCCTTGACAAATTCTATGTTCAGTGGCTTCCTGGCCTAAACGAACCTACAGAATGCTTTCTAATGTAATCTAATACTGTTGGGAATGAAGACTTAGTGAAATGAAATTTAGATTACATTCTTACCAAAGTCACACAATAAGTTGAAAGTGCTGCCCTCATTCCTGTAGTTTGATTTAGACTGCTTGATCTTGTTTGAGGAGTAGGATTGTGTAGGATTTCCGGCGTAATTGAGTATACGTTAATTTGATTTTCTTCTTTAATTCATTGTTTTGTTTCAGGGCAACTATGCATTAATTGGGACGCAATATAATTTCGTACCAACGGCTTCAGATTCTGACAGCAAAGAAACGATTATTTCCCATGATAATTTGCGCATTCATTTCTTGGGAATCCCTTAATATTATATCTGGAGTTTTTTCCAGTGTAACTTCAATTAAAAGTTTAGCATTACTGATTTTCGGATCATTTTGTAGAGGTGCGGTTTCAGAGGACTTTTAGTAATTAAACTATCACAGTATCACGATGAGAATATTTCGAATGTGTAAAACGATAAGAGATGTACGTTTTACATGTTCTGAAATTTTATCGCCTTCAAAGAATACGTTCGCAATTAAAAATTCTCTCTCTTCAATTGCTAATATTTTGACTTCACTTAATAAGCACAACCAAACAGTATTTATTTAAAATGCAGGTTCTCACAGCAACATTAAAGCAGGAGGAGGGAGAACACTACCTGTTCAATGAAAAAGTCTTCCTTCCCAACTGAACCACACCAGTGTCCGAGTTCATTGTGGGGACACTTTTCAGACACCCGATACGTTGATGTAAGGGAAGTACAGCATTTGGCCATGGAGGATTAATTCCCAGACCATTGCCTTAATAAAGCTGGACGTTGAATTTGTACAGGTTTACAGATGAAGATCTGCTCTAGAACATGTGCTGTGGGTAGAACCTAGGACACTAGTTAACTTATCTTCACTGTTTCTACATTTAATTAACTTGGTATATCTTAGAAATCAAGTGCAACTGCCGACTAATGATCATTTCTGTCAGCGACTCAGTAGCTTCCAGTTTAGATGTGAACTCAGCAACGAACTACGAATTCTCACCGTACCGCTTCTGGAATGCAAATAACATCATTACAAAACTCTATTGTGGTTATTCTGATCCAAAAGGTTGTTTAAGTAACATAACTCTTTGCGTAATAACTATTCAAATGTTCTAGTTTCGTACAAAAGGTCTTCAATGAGTTCATTACAATTTAGTTTTTGCCAATATAAATCACTAAGAATTTGACGATATTCCCTTGTTCAATTTGCATAAAATATTTATAGTCTATTTTATAGTTCTGTTTCCTTAATTTAAATTTAAAATATTTAGTTTTGTAAGCATTGAGTTTAAATTGAGCAGCTTTTATGTAATCAGGTAATTTTAGTAGAGCTTGTGTAACACTAATTCCAAGTAGATCCATTTATCGGATCGTATAAATAATTTATCCTCAGTATAGAAAATACGATTATAATTAGGTGACAGTGGTATATCTTTTACACAAATAAAGAATAAAAGAGGACCTAAAAGGTTCTTGTAATTCTCCTTTTAACCGGATCATATTTCGATTTACATTTATTTAAGTAAATTCCGTTCTTACAAAATAGTTCAGTACATTGCATTCTATTTTGCAAATAGGAAGAGAGAGATCAAGCATTATACCGCTTATGCTATAACAAGTGAGTTCCGTAAAAAAATGTTCATGAGATACACTGTCAAAAGCTTTTGCTAGAGCTGGGAATATACCAACAGATGTGCTCAAAGTTTGTAAATACCTTTTGTATAAGTTCAGATAAAGCTGAGACGCTTGATAGCCCTTTTGAAAGCCAAGACGATTTGTGCACTATATTTTCAAAGAGTTTAGCAATTAAAGAAGTTAGCATTATCGATCTATAATTAAGCATTAAATACTCTTTTGCTGTCTTAAAATACTGATTGAACAATACTTGTTTTTAACAAGTTAGGAAATGTTGCAAGGATAAATTTATTAAGTATCCTAGCATATTAGAGAGGTAGGTAATTCTTACAAGATTTTAGGAACGGGTGATGAAATGTCATCCACATTAGGCAAACTATTGTTTTACATTGACTTATTCTATAATCTACTTCTGTTTCATCCGTTTCACAGGGACCAGTAGCCTGATTTGTTTTAATACTGTATAAAATTTGACTATTTACAATTCTAAAAGTTACCACATTGCAATTTCCCACATATTTATATAGTATGGTTAAACAACCTGGATATTTCATTAGGATTCAAATTGGGCTGTCCATTTTCAGCTAAACTTATATTTTTATTCCATCGTTAGTGAGTTACATATTTTATTGACTAAGCTCTGCATTTTCTAAGTAATGTTGTATGAGTTTACTATTCTCCTTTTTTTTTATTTATTTTTTTGCTGAGATTTTAATAAATGCTTGTGTTGGTTTGCGTAATTAAAATTTGACCTTGTAGATGTCTAATTTATTCACTTTTAAAATATTATAAATATCCTCATTTCCTACGAAATGTAAATACCTCTGAAAGTGGTAGCAATTATTTAACGAATGTTGTTTTTAAATTCCTCTAAGTTTTGTGGATTTGTTATTCACGCTTTCTCTTTTAACCCCCACCCTCACAGGTATAATAATCGCAAGGGCTTAAAATCGAATGAATGCGGGACCATATATTATTAGCTGTATGTGCCGTAGTAGAGTCCTGCTGGAAAGTTGCGTAGTTATTTTCCTTCTTACTTAATTCTCTAAAACATTGCTTCCGAAAGGAGATTGGACCTATTAGCCTGTCGCTGCTAATAACTCCATTAATGCAGGATTTATTGGTGAAGTTCGTTAGGTTTTTCAGCACTCCAATAAGGATTACTTTGTGTAATAATATGGGTACCTTTTCGGGTGGAACCACGATTCGCCCGAAAAGAAAATTAGATTGGAATACATCTGGCCGTCATGTACACTCAAAGACAGTAAAAATACGCCTGGAGCTGTGAGTTTGCTGAAAAATGTGAACGTTTGACAAGGACTTGGGTCTTTCCAAGATTTGCATTGGTGCCATCCTAGTACAGCATGCCACGCGAATAGAAAAAGGCAAAACCGACTAAGCAATCGGTCTTGACACTCCCATAAAACAAGTTCACTTATATAAGCAGTGTGTTAATTTAGTTGACCACGTGCACTAATTATCTTGGCATTAAAACTTCAGTATGTAGCGGAGAAAAAAGATTAACCTAATTTTGTATCACCCGGTGAAAGGGGTCGAGTTTTGTCGAACCAGAGAGTTTAGAAATGCCAGTTCGCAACTCAGAACTTCATTTGTCGCAAGTTACACATCTCATCGGTAACGTGTCGTGCCCATGCGCTTTTAAAAGCATATCGGACAGGTGAAAGACAAGGGCGGAATCAGGGAAAAGACGCCGTCTTACCATAAGTATTTTCAGGGGTATTTTTAATGTATTTGAGTGTAACCTCTGTATCGGAGAGTTACTTCGTTTTCTATTTGTGAAAGTATGCTTGTTATACAACTTTACATATACACATTTGTTAAATAGATTCACTCATGCACCGCAACGTGGTATCTCGTTTATATTAATTTATATTTATATTAATATAGTCTGCTTACAGAATTTTAGAAAAATATTTACAAAATGTTGAAGACCACTTCATGGCTAATCATAGGAAGCATGTTGCGTTATTCTCATATCTCTTGCTGATTTTAATTTGTGCTGTGACTTTTCGTTTTGGCTTAAATTAGCTGAGGACGAAACCTCCAAAAAAGAAGAAAAATCTGGAAATACGACGCAATCTCCTACAATGGCTTCACAGCAAGCCACAGATGCTGGAGCTTCCTCTTCAGCCGCACAAGAAATGGAGTCCGAAAATAATTTGCTCGCAGAGGTATCCATAGAAGCACCAGAAGACCAAGAAATGGTAAGTGTATGTTCAGCATTGTCTGGGGTGTTGTAGACTTGCAGTGTGTTTATAGTAGCTGACTGCAGACTGATTTTTGGCTTTTTAGCACAGAGCCTTCATTCGTACGCGTGGCCAACATAGCAGGAATTTTCTTGCCACCGGGAAGCACGCCACTTGCCGACGGAGTCGGATATACATTACCCCTTATATTCAGGCGCTTGAGTTCTCAAACATTATAACTGCAATAACCATTATATATGCTCATCATAGAAGATGTTGGAAGAAATATATTTATCCCGCCGGATGTCTCTCAAAATTGTAAACAGTATTTGCATTGGTAGCTATTAATTCTTCATTGCCATGTAAATAAAACTATGCTTAGTCCGTAAAAGAAATAAATTCTGGTCAATAGATCGATCATTAGCTTTATTCTTCAGCAGTTCCAAGAAAATAAATCTATCCACATTATTGCGTGGACGATTCGGGAACTATAGGGCTTTAACTCCAAGTCAAAGTTGACGATATTCCGAATTCCTGTGTATCTTTCCTCAGATATTATTTTTGGTGCTCGTTGTGGCTTTTATCCAATGTTATCAAGTTTTTCCCTGTAAGCATATGGCTGTTTACTTTCAGCTTATAATCAAGAACAGTTACGCTTTCACTAATTTTATTCACAAACTTAAGAAGCATTTCTCTGTAAAGCGCTAACGGGGGGAGTAAGTTTATAAATTATTGTTTTACTTTGCTGCAGGAGTCTGTCGTCACATACCAATCAGACATGGAGGTTCTGTGTGCAAAGGTATAGGGAAATTTTGGCATTATAACAGCCTAACACACCATAGCACTGTAAACAGGTGGTCTCGAAGCCTATCACCCTCTGTACAGCACACACTTTTCACATCAACACATTAGTCGGCACACGGAAAGGAGAGAAAGTAAAGGAAGGAGAGGGCCGAAAATAAACAGCACAGTGCAGGACAAGCAATTCCCTCTAATACAGCCACGTGTTCAATGAAAACCTTTTAGTTAGGAAAGAAAAGATTATGTGTAGAATAAATGGAGTCCTGTGAAAGATGTCATATATTTAAAGACGGCTCAGTTTAAAATCTATTGCTTTCAAGGATTTGGATCCATCCCCCACCCACCCATCCATTCCTCCACCCACCCACCCACAGACCCATCCTTTTATCCACTCTCCGACCGTCCCATCCATTTCTGCCACCGTCCGTCCGTCCGTCCGTCCGTCAGTCTTTCCTTCCTTCCATCCACCCATCTATCCAACCGTCCTTCCTTCAATCCACCCACTCATTCATCAACCCACTCATCCAGTCTACCACCCATTCATCCATTCACCTACACATCCACCCAATCCATCCGCCTGACCATTCTTTCTTCCTTTTGTCCATCCGTCCGTCCAAACATCCATGTTTCGATCCCAGGCGACCGCATCTGTGATTTGTATGTACCCTTATTAATATCCTGCAGAAATTCTCCTGGGCATTTCTGTTTGTTGCAGAAAAGGATTCTTGGAGAGAATCTCTTTGTAATAATGTAAGTGCATAACACAACGGTAGGAATATTATAGCATTCTGCATGCGTACTCAGCCGCTATAATATATATCTTGTATTCAATCTGATACATATAGTATATAATTTACTTTAAAAGGTAAGGAAAACCTAATAGTGCATCTGCGTTTTAATCTGCATTGTAAAAAAAAATAATAACTGTTATCAAACGTAGAAGTGTATTCTTACTTTAATTTGAACTGCATACGGCGGTTAGTTAATCTTTGTTTCTATCAAACACAAGTTGAATATTTCCATGCTCACTCTCCCTTTCTTCTTACTTGCAACGAGTTGTTTGTCTATCTTTAGGGGAGAAGTTCCACATGATGTCTCCCACTGGGTTTTCTTAAAATCCATGTGAATCCGGACTGATGACGACATAAAGTTCCGTGTAAGTGCTAATGTTCAAGCTTCACTCACTTAGATAAATGATCTCCAGTGATGTAGTGTGGTACATGGACTGGAGTGTGCACTTTGACATCTAATATCTAATAAGGAGAAAGTTCCGTGAGTTGTCACATTGCAGAAGGTAGTTGCGACTTCTGTCCTGTTATTAGAGAAGCAAAATACGTTTCAATAGACTTTTTTATTATTTTTTTGGTCGTGATTGTGCTGATGTGCAAATTAAGTCCTTCTGTTTATTTGGCCAGGTAGCACGAAATGCAAAAGGGCTCTCTGGGGGGGGGTCTTTTACAGACACACATCATATTTTGCTATTCATTGAAATTCTCACTTTTAGGTGATTGAGCAATCTCAATGTGGCCACGAAATATAAGTCCTGTCCCCCAGAAGAAAAACAAATCAGGCAACTTGTATGAAATGTGCCAGTTTTTAACACATTTTCTCTGCCTTACCTAACTTGTTATGTTTTTTTTTTTATTGTTTCATTTATAGCCCCCTTTTACATCTGAGATCATATAAAAATAGAAACAACTCATTTTCTGTAGGCTCTTTACGTTGGGTTTTTAAATCGTTTTATTTTCCTCAAACACACACACGCATTCGCTCTCACATAGATACTTCCAGACTCTGTGGGGGATAGGGAATGATTCTGGTTAAAGAAAACTTCCCTGCCCCAGTCGAAAATCGTATCCGGGATCTCGAGTTAAGAAGTTAGCTCGCTGGCCACTCGACCACGGAGGCAGTCAATGTTCTCTGATTACTTTAATTTGTGGTTTATATGCAGAATCAACTTTCGAAGTTTTTAGCGAACTTTTTAGCTCTTTTTCAAAAGAGTGTGATTACAGGAATATTTGTTCTTTTTCTCTTAGAAAACAAAATAAATAGCCAGCAAAACAACATGTTTAGGTCCTACACTCACAGAACGACGGTTCACTTTTATACACCACGCTTTACCATTAATGTCTCACACACTCACACATTTTCAGTGTTCTATTTAGAGAATGTTTTGGCTCATGCTTTAATTATGTTTTCTTTTACGGTAAAACTAAAGCTTCTCTCTCTCTCTCTCTCTCTCTCTCTCTCTCTCTCTCTCTCTCTCTCTGTCGTTAGTTTTGTTGATTGCAAAAAAAATCGGATTACATATTCGGTTCACTTGGTTTACGCGAAATAGAACATTGTGTCTACCACACGCGTTTCCTTCGTGGTGCCTTACGCAGATGCACTTCAGACTTGCTCTCATTTACTTGGTATATTTTTCCTTATGACTTCACTCATAATTACCATCTAAAATGCTGTAAGTTCACGAGACGTTTGAAGTACAAAATTAACTTACTTCGCAAAATAGTGCAAAAGTTCACTTTAAACCACCTTAACCCTACCAAGCAAGATATATTCTGATGTTACATCCATTGCGTCCGCATATCGCTTGACCAGACTGGCATGCGCTATGAAGGAAATGCATCTAGTCGGTGCTAATCTTTTTTCAATGCGTGTTACGTTGAACAGCATGGAAGAATCGTTGTTCAAAACATACTTCTCAACATGGATCATCTCAATAGGATTAATACAGTAGGAAATGTAAACTATCCTAACCTGCTAGGGCATGTAATACATGTAACGCCCCTGATGTTCTACATTTGCCGCTAGGGACGCAAATACTCACAATTTCCCTGTATGTAAAGGTCTATATCAGTTGAATAGTTTCGTTTCGTAATCGGCTTACCCTTCCCGTATCTTTAGGACAGACCCCTTCCCCAAGGACTGACAATCCAATGCCTAGGAATCAGAAGCCTGTCGGGGAGCCACCGGTACGAACCCACAGAATGAAGAACCTGTTACGAGGGGTCGGCCCGAAGTCAGGCATGAGCATGAGGAAGTGGATGATATGAAATGTAAGCGAAATTTATGATAGGAAAGGTGATGATGGGGCAATTGGTGGAATGGTAGAGGACTCGGAGAAAACTCGCCGAGACGCCGCTTCGTCCACCACATGCGGGCGCTTGGGATCGAACCCGGGACGCTTAGATGGGAGGCTAGTGTTCTAACCACTCAACCACGGCGCCGCCTATCAGTTGAATAGTAAGTGAGCAAAATGCAGTCTTGCTTAAGTTTAATATTGCACCTCTATAAAGCTTAGTGAAATTTTCTTATATCTTTCTGCGTTAGTTACTACATTGGAATGATTTGCTATTGGATTGCAGATAGGCATGCGGGCTCTGGCTTACCGAATGACTTTAACAATAGAAATTGCATTATTACACACCATGTTTATTCCTTTATGAATCATGTGCGTCAAAAATAGAAGAATACTTCTTGATTGTAATTGATCATACATATCGTTCCCTCTTCTGCCTTTTGTTTATGTGATACCCTTCTCCTAGTTATACTCGTTTCCACTAATTTCATTATATCAGAGCAGTTCATCGTCTGCCCATTAAATTAGCCATAACTAAGCTAAAAAAATTGAAATCGCGCAAACTGTCATGTGGTTGACACTGTGAAGTGTAAGATGGATTAGACGAGTTTAGAAGTTATTTTAGGTATTTTATTACATTTTAAATTTAAAGTTGAAATTATCTTTTTCTGTTTCAGGTAGAGGACCGAGGATGTAGTTTCGCATATGTCTTAAAGGAGGTGTGGTCATTCTTTCGTAGGAAGTGAAGCTTGATCCAGGCTTTGTATTTGAAACTGAACCGCTGTTCAGATACTTGATATGTGTGTAAGTAGACTATAAGAACTCTAATTTATAGAAAAATTGAATATAACTATATGCCAATGTTTGACATCAGAGGGTTTGGAAACCACAGTGGAAATGAACTTCTAGAATCTTAACAGTTATTGCCACTCGCAGTAGAAGCGCGAAGGGTGCGATGGTTTATATACCAGCCATTAGGGTTCCATCAGAACTCATGCCCTTGTCCTATATTAGTCTACATCGCTCCACTCCTAGACACAAAGTTGATGTAAACACATTGCGTCACTGACTAGCCAGCCCTCGATACGATGAAACCAAAACACATCAGAACATAAAGTACTGTCTGTTCAGCAGTGTTGTAGCAAGGGGTTGGGGTGGCTTATCGCTCAAGTAACATTTTAACTCATTCCGCAAAACACTCAACAGTGTTGCAATACTTTACTCAGAGTCGGGTGACGAGTCTTCAAAATCTACAGGAAGCAGACAATACACGTGAACACACACATATTATTATCGGCAACAGTGGTTCCTTCTTCCACTCTGTCACGCGCCTTTACATTCGCTTGCTTCAGACTAAGAAAAAAATCTACCTCCTTCCAATTCCTAAACCTCTACCAGCTTGAAAGGGAGCCCCATCCCATTAGCTCAAACACCGCCGAACAGACAGTTTACTCTATGTGCGATTAAAAGTATGCTAATCTAACATAGTTTGAAACTTTTGATGAACATGGTGTAGTACATTATATTCTGAAAAGTAGAACTAATTCTACGTGGTGTCGTTCATTTCCTTTCTGTATTTATGTGATAATGATGAGTAGTCAATAAGACGTTACACATGGCTACTTCTAAGTATTATAGGTGTCGTTAGTGTGGCAACTGACAAAGTAGGTGAAATAGCTAATCATTTTGAAGATTTTGTTCCCTACCTTTTCTGTCGGCTACATCAGTGCTGAGCCGTTGGTTCTTTCTCGGAGGAAATGCGTGGGTGGATGCGAGAATTGAAAAAACAGAATTAATATTAGATAAATTAAGATAAATCAGATAATTTAAGACAATATTGTCAGGAACATTTATTGGAGGCTACTAAATGATATGTTTACAACGGAACGAATTACCGATTGTTTTAAGATAGATATCAAATTACTCCTCAACCTAAGCACAAGAGTCTGTACTGTTTCCTATTATACAGGAAGGTAGGGGTTAAGATACAGGTATTTTAATAATTGGTATCTTAATGCGTATCCACTTCAGTGTGTTAGTTATCTTTTTCTCTTCGTCTAGCAGTTTTCTTACAAATCAGTCGCATAGTTTAATACCTGATGTGCTTTAATAGCCTTCTGCGCGCGAATTAAAAAATCCTGTCCATATAGACCCGTTTTGATTCCTTGTTTTCACAACTCAATGTGTGACCTGCTGGCCTAGGTATTGTGGGGTCATTGGTCTTACAAAACGCATTCAAGCTCGTGTCGATACAAAATTCGTTACGCCTTACGTCCCGCGGTCTCGAGGAAAATAAACACGTATGTCTTGTGTGTTCCACGCCTACTTGGAGGTACTAACCAGCCCGAAAACATACTTCCTTAATAAGTAAAATAATAAGTTCGCAAATGAAGCAATACTTATATAATTTTGTTAATTAAAACTGTTCTTAATTACCAAAATAAATATCTACACTTATACCCACAACAGTTTGCATCTGCTAGCTTACACGAATCAAGAACTATACGGATGTGATAAAATTCGTTTTCTTGTTAAAAGTAACAGCTGTAAGTTGCCGAAGCCCACTGAATCCCCTAACGATCACCGCCAAGTACATGATGGGCCAAGGATGGTACTTTTGCTCTACTAGTTCCCGTAAATGCTTTGTAACTTGCAAATGCTATAAGGAGAAGAGAAATAAGGACGACACCCACTAAATTTTGGAAATATGGCTCCTTTATTAATCCAAATCTCGCCTACATATGACCCTGCCACCGAAGTTCCTAAGGTCTACGTTGCCAAATATTACGGTTCTTACTCGTACCTCTGAAAAAACTTATCATCCCTTGCCTTTCTAAATTTGAGGTATTCTCCTTTTCTAATTCTTAAATGGTATAGTACGTTTTGAACCCTTTAAATTTCTGAAAGTATACACAAAGACGCTTAGAAAAAAAAAGCCTGGCACTGTAATGTAGCTGAAAATGTGAACGTTTTTGAAGATCTTATGGTGATTTTCATTTATTCCACATAGCTATTTCAACCTCGGTCATGCTTAAAGGGTGAATTAAAAAGAAATAAGAAATGGTACAGTGATTAAACAATTAGCGCTTTGAAATTTGTTGTTTTTGTGATATATAAATGTTATCTCTATGAAAGGTAATCCGTTGTTGTTATAAGAAGCCTTGATTGTATGATAGTTTCAGGATTTGTGATTTCAGATGTTAAGCTTTGTGCTGCAGTAACAGTGAGGTCGATGTGTCAAGCGTTACGCGTGCTTTTCTCAGGAATATTTTATCGACTTTAAAACTAAAAATGTTGGTTGACACACCTTTAGCAACTCATGCAGAAACTGTTAACAGATAATGCTACAATGCATCAAATTCTAAGGAAACCCAGTAATTTTCAATTACCGCATTCGCTCGTGCTTCTGTGCTTATTTTTCTTTTAATGAGACAATGCACAGTAATAATTAATATTATTTCTGTGTGATAGCCTAACTCTTAATAAATCGCGCAGGGTTAGCTCAGTGGTTTGGATTACCTGTTTAGGTCTGGCAACTTATGTAGGCTCTGTCCAAGCTTTCAGCTCTGATAATCATCTGAAGTACCCCCAAGGCTCAACGTAATTCAGAGCCCACAGTAAAAGCTGTAGATTTTCTCATTCCACCGCCATCCTCATCATCAGCATACCATCGCAGATATTAGATACAGCCTAATGGGTCCAGCTATCGCCTGGTGGAATGAGGAATCCCTCCCCCCCCCTAAGGACGTCAGAGACCATATGGGATGCGTTTGAACGAACGAACTCTTAAGAGAGACTTCCTCTTGAAAAACAATTATTACGGCATCAGTATATATTATTTTAATATCTTCATTTATTTTACATATATATATTTTAAATAATAACATATAGTTATCCATTTAATATTCATTGTCATCTTGGTGGCTTATGGATGGGCTGAAATCAGCTGTGAATGGCCCTGGCCCATTGGAGGAAACCTGCTGGCGCCATCCCATCTATTGGTGAATGTTTACATGTACTTTCTTCAGATCTCTTTGACCCCCTCCCCCAATGAAAATAAAGTTGCTTAAAAACTCCGAGAAAAGAATATTGCGGCTGCACATTATAAATATGTCAGGGTAAATATCCATACGATACTTCCGCAGTTAAAATGTACCCCTATTCCACTTAGTTGCATTTCCTGATTTGACCAGAACAACAAAGAGAAATTAAATTGGTATTTGACAAAAACTATCGCATATATATGTAAAACAAAGCTACGTTTTGGGAAAAAAAAATATTCCTGAAATGTTGCCAATGTTATTTTCTAAAAACACTTATTGCAATAAGAAGGTACTGTAGAAACAATATGACGTTTTTCTATGCCTATAGCAAAGCCGTGCAGAGATGAATGCATATAATTTTAGGTTCTTTACTTATAAGTAAGAAATAGTTTAAATTAAATGTTACTTTAAGTCGATTGTAATACAATTACGTCACTTATCTACATTTTAATTATTTAGGGCGTGTTTCGGAAGTATTGTCGCTTCCATTATCAACTTTGCTTCGACTGTCAATGCAAAGATTATTATGTACTTTAGTATATGAGCTCACCTCTGGTGGTGTACTTGGGAACTTCTGTGCAAGGATATCTCCTGGCGGAATTTCGAAATTCGACAAACGCTTCTTTTCATCCGGATGTGCTTATTCTCTCAGGTTTCTAATTCTCAATTTCTTCTTCTGTTTTTAATAACCTCGAAGTCTTCTCCATGTTCTCTCCAAAAGTGTCATGCCACTGCTGATTTATCTTTCGGTTGTGATGTTGTGTTCCAAAGATTTTTTTTTTGTTCCTAGTTGGCTAATTACTGTTTGTTTTCCCTCTGTTAAATTTTTCACAGTCTAAGCAATTTATCTGGTATATTCCTGCTTCATTTCCTGTTAAAATTTCATCTTTGACCTTGGATTTAAGAGATATTTAACTGAAAAAATATTTATGGATGCTAGGGTAATATTTTGTTCTCTGAAGATATTTTAAAATATGTTGAACGCCAAAGGATGGTATGTGAATTTCCTGTGACCTTCTCATCCTTGTTTGTGCTGAGGGTGCTGGTGTCTTTGATATTTTTTGTTTGTTTGTTTCTTTGCTTTGGCCTTACTTTTTTATAAAACAGTTGTTTGTCAAATCGGTTTGCTTCCCCTATTTCAATTATGATTTTAATTCACTGTTATACTCTTTCATGTCCATAAGAATGTTAGCCAATGAGTGCGATAGTGTTAAAGAGTTGCATTTGTTGTAGGTAGATGTCGGATTGTGTATATTTTCTCTGTACCTACGCAAAATTTAAATTTGTTGTAATTTTTTTTTTTTTTTTTTTTAGGTATAGGGAAGGCATTTGTCAATTCGTTCCTTTTTTCTATTGTTAAGTTTATTCTCTTTTCCTGTATGTGCAAAAGATTCTTTGCTTCTTCTATATGTTTCAATACATACAAAAGAAGAGTACTACAGTAAATTAAAAAGTATAATTGAAACAGCATAAGGAAACGCATTTGACAGGTGATTATTTGATTATTTCACAAAAAAAATAAAAAAAAAAAAAAATTAAAAATCTACCACGTTCAATTCACAGGATTTTCGTTCTCTGTGATGTAAACAAACTATTCGTACAGAAGATAATTGTTTCACCTACATCATGCTAATCAAAATAAATATTACAAAAATGAACTTATTTCTTAGTTCATTATAAGTGGAAGGTAAATTAGGGAGCACCCTAGGCTAAAGTAACATTCAAATCTTTTAAAAACTTGCACTATGCGATTATCATTGAAATTCTGTTCCCTTTCAATGGCCAGGAGTGAATGAAAAAAATATGAAGCGGATGAGAACTTCCCGTTTGAGAAAATAATAAGCATTTTAAAATAGAAAACCAATAACAAGAAATATCTCCAAAATGGTTGGTTCTAGCGCAAACAAATATATATGAGTATAAATTGTGTGTTTTAACGAGATCTAAATTTTTTCGTTAGTAGGTAATTTTCTGTCTGGTTTACCAATTATGCAAACGTTATTCAGAATAATGAGGACTTCAGGGGCTATTCTCAAGAAGTTCAGGATACCCGTACGTTTTGTTTGCTTTGTAGGTAAATATCGCATGTAATATCACCAAAATTTTAATGAAATCGTAAGAGATAATTGACAATTTCGAACAATGTTCCATATAAAGGGGTGGTTTGGGGTGGGAGGTTTTCCTGAAAATCTTCCTGTCGCATCTTTGGAAGATAATGAAATGAAATACCAAGTTTGGTATTTTTATTTATATTTCGTTGCACACACGCAAACACATAGACAAGGAAACTTTTTCTAAAATGATATTCAGGGGTTCTCAAAACATGTATTTCCGGTGAAATATCCGTATATAATTTGCTGCCTACTACGTGCATTGTATATACGTTCTAAAGAAAGTAACAAAGACAACAAAAAACGCAACAAACACACCAGCACCATCACGACAAACAAGGACGAAAATATCACATTTAGGAAGTTCATATATTAACAAATATTTGGCGATTAGCAATTTAACAAAAATCTTAAGAGAACAAAGGGTTACCTTATCACCCAGTAAATAGTTTCACAAATAAAAGTCTCTTAAAATATTCAAATGTCAAAGAGGAATTTCGAACAGAAAATAGAACAAGAATATGACACATAAATTGCTTGGACTCTGAAAATTTAAATATAAAACAAACATAAGACAATTAGCAACAAGGATCATCCAATGAGTATAAAATTAAAATAGGATGAGAAATCACCAGTGGTATGACATTTTTGAGAGAATATTACAACATAGAGAAGGCTCCGAGTTTATTAAAAGACATAAGAAATGGTTTGAAATTGGAAACCTGGGAGAATATTCACACCTGGTAGAACATAAACCATTTGATGAATTTCGAAATCCCGCCTGAATACATCCTTATCCAGAAGTTCCTAAATCCCGAGAGGAGCCCATTGAGTAAAACATCCAGCATCAGCACCGGCAGTCGAAAAAAATTTCATAAAGACTGCACTTCCGAATCATGTCCTTAAGTAATTACAACGTAAGTGATGTAAACGTGTTACAATCAACTGGATGGATACTTAATGTATAGTATACATTACTGTCCCAAAATTCTCATAATTTAAGTAATAATTATTTAAGATTAAGACAAACATTTTATTTGCCCCAATATGTCCACTAAAAGATACAAAGAATATCTCATTCTTACGTTTTAGACTAGGCTTATGCTTCCTAAATAGCATGGCATACTCTATTAGTTGTGATGCTATGTTTAACAACCATAAACTTTTAATGGAATATGTCTAAGAACCACCGTTCTGTGGGTTTGAGCATCAGAATAATTTAAACCAATAGAGCAATTCAAATCAATACTAATTGCTCTTTTGCAACTAATTATTCTCTTTTGTAGGAGCCACCATAATGGTCTGAAAAATCTACGGGTATATCCTATACACCAGAAGATATTTTTGTAAAGCAAGTCCTGTAATATAATTTTGTAAAATAGTTTTGTGGAATGAGGGTTTCAAAATCTACTTCTGTTATTCTATAGTAACACTTGTGTGTCCAGAATCCTCACAAGAGGAGTGTCGAAGAAGTATAAGTCTTTACTTGCATACTACACACCAGAAGATATTTTTGTAAAGAAATCTCCCCATGTAATTTTGTAAACTAGTTTTGTGGAATGGGGTTTTAAAATCTACTTCTGTTACTCAGTATGTAATACTTGTTTGTCAAGAATCCTCACAAGAGGAGTGTCGAAGAAGTATAAGTCTTTACTTGCATACTACACACCAGAAGATATTTTTGTAAAGAAATCTCCCCATGTAATTTTGTAAACTAGTTTTGTGGAATGGGGTTTTAAAATCTACTTCTGTTACTCAGTATGTAATACTTGTTTGTCAAGAATCCTCACAAGAGGAGTGTCGAAGAAGTATAAGTCTTTACTTGCATACTACACACCAGAAGATATTTTTGTAAAGAAATCTCCCCATGTAATTTTGTAAACTAGTTTTGTGGAATGGGGTTTTAAAATCTACTTCTGTTACTCAGTATGGCAATACTTGTTTGTCAAGAATCCTCACAAGAGGAGTGTCGAAGAAGTATAAGTCTTTACTTGCATACTACACACCAGAAGATATTTTTGTAAAGAAATCTCCCCATGTAATTTTGTAAACTAGTTTTGTGGAATGGGGTTTTAAAATCTACTTCTGTTACTCAGTATGGCAATACTTGTTTGTCAAGAATCCTCACAAGAGGAGTGTCGAAGAAGTATAAGACTTTACTTGCATACTACACACCAGAAGATATTTTTGTAATGAAATCCCCCTCACATAATTTTGTAACATTGTTTTGTAGAATAAAAGTTTCTAAATCCACTTCTGTTATTCAGTATACTAATACCTCTGTCCAGTATCCTCTGTCCAGTATCCTCACAATGGCTTTACACTCGTGTGTAAAGCCATTGATATGTACAACAGAATCTCCCGTTTTGCAGGTTTCTGAGGCAGGTTTAAGAGAAGGCCAAGGCTACCTTAATTTAAAGTGTCGACAGACTGTGGAAGGGGGGAAAAATGTTAAGAATTTGGACAAGCTGTAATTAGGTCTAGCAAGTTGGATACCTATAAATTGCATAAAAGGACATTTAAATGGGGCTTAAATTATTAAAAAAGATAAAGACATTGAAAATAAAATAAAAGGGTAGTCCAGATTAATTAATTATTTCAGCTACAACTACATATTTAGGGAATATTAAGTTTTCAAAATACAACATTCTTGTGTATGCATAATGCAATGCCGACAAAGATCATAAAAAATGCCTCTTCTGATTCATGAACTAGTAACAGACACTCTGGAGAAAGAAATTGGATTAGGTATAATTCGAATCATATTGGGGTGTCATCTCAAAATAATTTCAGATTACCTTGTGGTTTACCGGGAAACATGGGAGTCAGCTGAGAAATTTAATGCCGAGCCGGTACATGGCTAGAGCAACCGGCTGGATACTGGGAGATCCGTGGTTCTAATCCCGGCTATGGCATTGAATTTTTCAGTCTGACTCTACATATCCAACTTCTGTCCTACACACGACTTGTGTGAAAAGCGATTAAATTAACAACACTCTGTATAGTTATACTATAGGACCCAACAAGCATTACAGGAAACCTTTTTGAGGCAATATTATGAACCTCGGTGGCACACCAATATAATCGAAGAACGGAAAATATAATCATTTATAGAAAACAATGCCAAATATTCTTGCAACTGAGAGAGGAATATTGGGAAGAAAGATGTTTCAGAAGCTGTAGCCGCAAAACAGCTGATGGGTCAGTTAGTTGGTTTTCCGCAGGTGGTTTAAAAAAAAAACAGTACCGGAGCCTGGTGAGGACTCTGGCGCTGTATCCCTTGTTTACATTCTCCCCCCCCCCTAAATTTACTGTATGATTACTGGTTTTTCTGTTCCTTTGCACAAACATATACACATTGCACAAACACATAACACGCATGCCCAAGGCGGGACTCGAACCCACGATCCCCTGCCCACGAAGCAGCAAAGCAAAACGCCTTAGCGAGCTTGGGATCAATGCTAAACAACATCATTCGCAGAAATGAACTAAAAAAATCAGACAATGTAGAGAAAATACGAATTTTTCCCGAATCAGTCAAGACGCTATCTAACGAAGTAAAGAGTAAATGACAGCATCAGACGCCAAAATCTTGCTTAAATGAAGAAGCAATGGAGTGCAAGATTGTTAAAAATGTTCAACCAATAAGAATAGTGAAAGTCACCGGCCTAGACATGAATCAATGAACGACTTAGAAAAGGGGGGTAAATTGAGCCTCGTCTAGGCGCGGAGCTGGTTTTCCGGACGAGGGTAACGTCGGTACTTCGAAATACATCACTCTTGTAAGAACACGCAGTCCTTTTGCCTCGAGAGGGCATATTTGTAGTCAAAGTGGGTATCTGTAACGTAATAGGAGTAGTCGTAGTATTAAAAAAACGGTTCCACAAGGCAACCCGATGTGAGACATATAAATTTGATGCATTAATATGATTTGACCGCGGAACGTGTAATCACGGGGTTGATACAGTCACGCCAAGGGGAGTAGAGGGAAAATATTTAGTGTGAATAATAGACAAACAGGCTGATATGGGGAATAAGGTATTTTGTTTCATTTCTCCATCAAACTCCCCCTGAGAAACCAAGAGCCTCTTCTTTGTGCTTACTACTTTATTCCTAAAGTAGTAGCTAGCCGCCTTTCCTCTCACAACTCCAGAACTCAATTGACAATCCAACTTTTATATAAAAACCGCATCAAACTGACACCCAAATGTTCATATTAAGCTCCTAACATCACTGCTATCCGCCACACAAACCACCACACTTCTTCAGTGACCACAATCAACGCATAGTTTTAATGCAGCTCGCAGAATCCAGTGGCAGATCAGAGTAGGTAAGTACAACAACGTATATACCTACATGACCTCCCAGTGAAGTGCAAAGACACTATATCTTCCAACGGATGCTGCTAAAACACAGAAAAGATGTACCCAACATGGCCTAATCTCCGGATGTAGAAAATTTCATAACAGAGTTGTAACAGTAGCAGCCTCGGAAGCGGCAGGGGCCCTCCACAATATGCTCCAGCAAATGCTGCTGCAATTTGAGCAACTCTCATCTGAACTCACTACTAACTTGAAACACCCAGGTGAACAGTTAACATCCAGAGTAGAAACTCAAAAAGTTTCCCAAGGAGAACGTGGCTTTTAAGCTGGAATTATGTGATAATTTTCTGTTCTAAACATTCTCCTTGGGAAGCTTTTTGAGTTTCTACTATAGGGATTCATAGTACGCCAAAAGACAGTCCAGGAACATATTAAGGGCAGACTAAAGGCCCTATCCCACCAATGTTAAATGTCCTAAGTTAATGACCCTTTATCTTAGAAACTATTTAAGCTATCATGATGAATTTTTTATAGGACATAGATTCATATTTTATAAGTTTGCTGAACTATGATTATTCCATTTTTCTGATTCTTAAGGGAGATATAATTTTTTTTTCTTGATGATGGAAAACAATTACAGATAACTTCCCGGGATAGCAACCGGGTTAAATTGGAATCCGAGGAATCCAATTTAACTCGGTTGCTATCCCGTGAAGTCACATGTAATAATCAACAGAGAAAGCCTGAAATCTTTAATGATGGAAAAAAATGTTTGAATTTTTTTGGTAATTGTTTTTTTTTAATTAGCTAATCATCTTATTAACAGAATCCTAGTCCCATATTAGGATCGATGTGGGTTTTTTTATCGTCTAGAAATTTCATTGAGTTAGTTAATTTAGTTTCTGAGAAAAAGGGTCATTTGTTTTGAAAAATGTTAATTCGAGAAGATGCAGTTTAAATAAAAATTTAGAATCCTACTCACATACATTAAAATACACCTGGTGCTGTGATTTTGCTGAAAATGTGAACATTTGACGGGGATTCGGGTCTTTCCACAAGTTCATTGGTACCATGCTTGTGCAACATACCACGCGAGTAAGAAAATACATAACTGATTGGGCAATCCACACCTTCAACCCTCAAGCCCGCTTGACACTCCAGCAGAATAGGTTAACTTATAATAGCAATGTATTAATTTAGTCTATCACGTGCGCGCATTACCTTGACATTAGAACTTCAGTATATAGTGCACAGAAAATATTAACCTCATTTTGTAACACCAGGTGAGAGGGGTGGAGTATTGTCCAACCAGAAACCCTAGGGATCACCAGTTCACAACTCAGAAATGTATTTGTCGACGTTTCATATTTATTTCCATTTATATATAAAATTACAACATTTAGTATAAAAAACAAGAATATAAACTTGAAAAAAAATTGACTCATACAACCATGGTAATTTCACTGAGTGACACTGGTGCTAAATGGTCCCGTTCCCTCCATCTTTCCCTGGTTTGAATGCTCCATCCTAGTGGTAGAAATAACGGTCCTGGGAGTCTGGTCATTATATTACCGTTAGAGCTAGGTGATCTGGATTCTCCTTTTCTGTACAGAATAGATGCATAAAACATTAATAGCAAGCTACCTACAAGGAATTCATTAAATCTCGCCCCTTGTCACCCATCGAGACATGCAATCTGTGCCGCGCACCGTTTCGCCAAGGGAGGCGTTAATTCACCTAAATGTATTTGCTATTTTCTCAACAGCCTTTTGAAGGTGACGACGTTCTTATTGGTCTCTGTGAACATAAAATACTGGTATCCCATGGCAAACCATATTTGTAGAAATTCATATTTGGCGCCACTAGATTGCAACTGGAGAAAGAGGCCATATAGTTCTGTACGCATCTGCGTTGGGAATAGTTTTGCAAATTCTGTTGTTGTCCAGTTCCATAGCTGTTGGACTTCCACACATTTTGTGAGTCGATACCTCGGTGTGTTAAGCCTTCCACACATCTGGACTCTGAACCAGATAATACCGGTACTTCTTTACTTCGGTCGGGATAATTTCATGTATCAGGGCGTATGCTTACACCTTCCATTCTGTTGGTATGTATGGGGTCCTGAACGCCTTCCAAATTGTACTCCAATAATTATTCGTTACTTTGCCTGAACTCCAGATAATTTCACATTTTTTGTGAGTAAATATTTATACAGTAACCTCGTCCGTATTCCAGCTACCACATCTCTCTGGGAAGCAGGAAACTCTCTCAGCAATCCCCACAGGGGCCGGAAACTTACTGGAACAGCGTCAAGACTCTACGGTGACCGCTGCAAAGCAGCCCAATACGCAGTATCTTGTTCATCTTCAATCCCAACCAGAGCTTTCTGTATCCCTTTCACAAGAAGTGCCTTACTTTTTAAATGGACAGCACTTAAATCCAACCCTCCTTTCCCGAGTGGTTGTTGAAGTTGATCTCTGGCCACCTTATAAAGGTAACCACGCCAAATATAATAGCCTATAGCTCGTTCAATTAATTATGCATATTGCTCTGGCATTGGTAGAACTTGTGCCAGATACCTGATTTTCGACAACGCATAAGTGTTAACCTACCAGACCTTCTGGATTAAATTCAGTTTCCTGCTTAGCTGCCGCACAAGTACGTATTTAACGCGCGTCGCCAAACCATTCCAGTTTACTTCTATCATCCTAGGGAATGTCTGATGTATCTGCAGACCTAACACTTTCATTTGATATTTCTGCTGAATGCCATACAGCACATGTTCTTTATATGATTCAAGAGGCATCAACATTGATTTTTGAAAATTTACTTTTCCTCTTGAGGCTTGTTCATACAATTGTAGTGCGTCTCTCAGCATCTGCAGGTGCTCTGCTGTTTGCAACAAAATCGTGACGTCGTCCGCATACGCTCTAACAGTAAAGAGTCTGTTCGCTGGACGGTGACTATAGAACTCGTTGTGCAGCTTCCGTAGCAGTGGTTCCAGGCAAAAGGCAAACAATATCATGGACATTGGGCATCGTTGCCGCACAGAACGGTTTATGGGTATTGGTGACGTAATGAAGCCATTAATTTGCACTCTGGAGTGACCCACTTAATACAAGGACTGGATACTAGTAATTATTTTAGCTGGGATTCCAAAACGTTCCAAAATCGCAAACAAATAATCGTGATGGATATAGTCAAAAGCTTTTTCAAAGTCAATAGACACAGGACTTCCACTCTCTTCAGGGTGCCTTTCAAAGTATGAAATATTGTCTCTAATGGCAGCAAGATTATGTGTTATTTTCCCCTCTGGTATGCTACAAGTTTGGCCACTCTCAATCACTGTTGGTATAATCCGACGGAATTTATGAGCCATTACTTCCATAAATAATTTATAGTGTTTAAGAGAGTTATTGGACGGTAGTCCTGTACGGTGGATGGAGAAAGCACTTTCGGCAACAAAACTATTACTCCGTCACTGAAGCCTATCACGTTACCAGTAGTATCCAATATGTCATTCATGAGTTGGAGTAACTCCTCCTGTATGACCGGGAAGAAAACTTTGTAGAAGTCATAGGTCAACCCATCGGGTCCAGGTGCAGAGTGCAAACTAGCATGCTGTATGGCATACCTTATTTCCTCAGCCGCTATTACTTGTGTCATATATTCTTGTTGGTCTGGCGAGATCTGTTTATTTACGCTGTTCAGTAGCTTCACGGTCGCTGCAGTTGAACGTGGGGTTGCAAAGAACAAGGACGTAAAATGTCCCTGGAATACCTGTTTACATTCCGTAGTTGTGCACGCTACTGTCCCATTTGACAACGTCACACCAGCGATATATCTGGATTGAGCACCCTGCTCTTCTGAGGCTATATAGAATAAACAGATTTTCTCTTCCCCTATAATCGATTTAGCACAAGATCGTATCTTTGACCCTTCTAGGGCGTCTTCTTTCTGAGAAAAACGTTTTTGTTTAACTTGCGACAGTTCCACATGAACCGCTCTTCCTTCTCTTTGCAACCGATGCAAATCATGCAAAAGTGCATAATAGTTGCTCTTGCGCATACGATTTTCTTTCGCTTTAGTTATGCTTAGTTTCTTAAAAAATGACTGGATGTGCGGTTTCATAACTAAAAGCCATTGCTGAATAATTGAAAGTTTGCTGTGTCGCAACCTATGCTGCAGTACTTGCCAACTGTCCCGAAAGTCCTCTTGTGTCGTATCAGTCTCTAATAGCCTATTATTGAGTTTCCAATATCCCTTACCATAAATAGGAAATGGACAATCTAAGTCGACCTTTAGTGCGATCGCATGGACATCTTGCACTTGCTCGGGAATATTTACATAAAAGCGATCAATTCTAGAGGCAGCTGGTCCCCTATAAAAGGTGTACTGTGTCTGGCTTCCATATTTAGACTCCCAAGCATCCTGTAGTTTTAAGTCCTGTACCAATCGTTCCAGGGAAAGGGATGGATGAAACTCCCCACGCTGATCTCTGGAATTAAGAACACAGTTAAAATCCCCTCCAATAATTAGGCGGTGGTATCGATGGCGTAAATAAAAATTGTTTGCGTAAGAAGAAATTCCTCCCTCCCCTTGCGCTTATTTGTTCCAGACGGCAGGTAAAGATTTAAGTATAAAGTATTATCTGCAGTATCTAGTGGGGAAGGAACCTTGTTCTAACTGTGCCCACGTTGGCGGATCCTCACCGCGGGGTGTCTGAGTTATTACTCTACGTCGTGGACATTCATTACGTAGGTGACCCATACTATTACAAAATGCACATGTACTAAGTTGCCCCTCATAGGTTACAAAGCTCTTAATATTACCAATGTCAATATAAGAAGGAACATATTTTTTTAACTCCATTTTAACCGTTCGCACTCCGTTGCGAATTTGATATCGCAGATTCGAGCCCCAAGAATCAATCGTTAGTGACAACACTGTCCCGTACTGTGTAAGGATCTCTTTAATAATACCGGGGTCCAGTTCCAGAGGTACATGATATAACTTGACAATTCGAAAACCCATTCCAGCTGTTGTTATAGTTACCCTACTTCTCTGCCCATTACTATGAGGAAAAATGGACTCACTATTGGTTTCCGTGATGGCTTTCTGGACTCTTTCCTCTGACTTGCACTTAATGAACAACTGCCGTGTGAAACTGTTCATCTGTATCATGTCTAACTCATTTTCTTCAAAACGGACCACCTCGTAAATCCATTCGTGCATTTCGTATGGCGATGGCTTCGGCACATCTCGATCCACAAAGGAAATAATTATCGTATTTTTCCCTTCCACAATCATCGTTAATTAAACCTGTTTACTAGTCCGTAAGTGTATTCTGCTTAAATGTCAACTAAAATGCAGGAAACCAAGTCCCCTTACACACGTAGCGAGCGCAGTGTAAAGAACTCGCAGACCCAAGAGCAACCTTACCTTAGTACCTGCTCGTCCTCTCGCCGCAACGAGACTGTGTTATTCAACCCCTTCCCTTCGGTAACGTGGCCTGTCCAATACGCTTTTAAGAGCATGGCAAACAGGTAAAAGACATGGGTTGACTCGGCGAAAAGACTCCGTCTTACTATAGGTACTTTCAGGCGTATTTTAAGGTTTTTGAGTGTACAGCTCATATAGTGCGTATACAATCCTCAGAATTTCCATCAGAAGGACTTTCAAGGAAGCTACCAGTCAACCAGGGAAAACTCACGCACCCACAACATAAACTATGTGGGAGTGCGTAGCCCGTAATGCCATTGTCAATGCTAGGGTGTCAACAACGACACGAGGTACAGCCCGAACTTTATAGGTCGCTTAGACATAGACTCCGCGGAACGCCACCCGCATCACACATGGGTCGAGTCAATGGCAGAATGGGCACATCAATAATACACCTGGCTCTCCTCAGTGGGAACATACAAGCTCAAACCATACGCAATCCATGGGTGAGACAGGTAGAGGAATCCCCACGCCAGGACACGTGCTATTAAAGGGACCCATTAAGGCAAATATGAGCAAAAATACATTTTTTGTTTTGTTTTTGAATGTAAAAATACTAGAGCGTTTTCTGAGTAAAATGCTTCAATTTTTATCTTGATATCACTATTCTAAGTCTTTTTAAGGAGTATTTAACCAACGGGCTGCATTTAGTGGGCGTGGTCGGTCAATTTATTGACAATTGTTGCTGCTATGAATGGAATCAGTATATTTAAAGTTCCCGGTTGTTTTGGGGAGAGGAAGGAAATGTTGTGGGAAATTTTTGAAATGGCCATACTGATTTTTTGGTAACACTGATTACTGATTTATCAGGGCAACCTAACCTAGCCATTTTGTTTTGTGTAAACATGTTAGTTTGTTATTGATGTGATTGTGAATACTTTGTTGTTGTGTTTGTTATTTCAATCAATGCCACGACACAGTAATAGGGTTTTTAGAAAGCGAAAGATTGTTGGAAAATCAAAAAATATGACTTCATATAATGTTGATATTACAGATCCACATATGGATGTTGAAATAAACACTGCTCTAGGTAAAAGTAATAGTGATGATGTGAAGTGCAACGCTTCTAAAAAGAAACTGCTGAACTATGGAGATGAGTATAATAATTTATTGAACGATGCTGAAGAAAATAGTACTAACGAAATGACAAATATTCAAATATTAAAAGATATTCTTCCCTCCGATGGTGCTGGAATGTGTTGAAAAGATTAGTTCTAACTTTGAAGCTCAATATCTCAAAACTACATTTTTTGATACATAAGGAACGTTTTCTCAGAAACGATTAGACATAGAAAGCTAATGCTTTCAGGCATTATGTTTATATAAATGATAAACATTTTAACAGAAGAAACATTTTTTAAAATTATCTATAGTTTTGAAATTTCGAAGTGATTATTATAATATTTTTAATAAAAAAAATTTACTACTGCAACAAAATTATTTTCGCTTCAAATAATTATTCTACCAAAAAACCCATTTTAAAGTGTGTACAAAAGGCCATATAAGGTACTGTAAAACTTTGAAGTAGACACAATGCATAGCTTCTGAGAAGATGCTCCTTGAAAGCTTAAATTTTAACATTGTCATTATACGCCTTAACGGCTCCCCTTAGGGAAGGACCGCAAAACAATCACGGAGAAATAAAAATGCACATGTGGTTTGCGAATGGACAGTCCCAAAACAACCACCAAGAAAATAGATGCAGTAGCGCATCCGGTTAAATAGACGCGGCGCGCTCAACAATCCCGCCGACAGCCAGAGGAGGTAATCACAGAAATGCCAGAAACTAAAAGAATGAAAACTCACCCACAGGAGAGGACTTTGAAACAGGCAGACGATAAGATGTTACATCAAATTGTCCAGCGGAACAAGAGGAAACTACGTCATCTAAGATCATGGAACCCTGAAATCGGGTCCTTGGTGCTTTAAAGGCACATCAATCATGTCTAGCAAAGAAAGCTACTAGCAAAATGGCATGGCCCCGCGAAGGTGACAAGAAGCTTTAATGACCGTTCCTTCGACATCTCAAACCACAGGACGAGGAAAGTAGGTAATAAGTAGGTATGTACAACTTAGCTCTCATCCGACTATAAGCTAACTACAGATGCCGCGGCAGAATCATAATGCACCTTCCTTTTAGCAAAGGAAGATGCGATACGCTATTTCTGATAAAAATTACATTTAATTTCTTTTTTTATTTTTTTAACTATCGTTAACAGACACATTTGAATCAAAATTCCACCAGCCACATTTTGAAACCCAGGCAGAAAGTTATTGGCAGATAAGAAGTATAGCATCCTAACAGTATGATTTTTTTAAACGTCTTTTAGCCTGATTGGTCATATCGGACGATGAATGAAATTGGTGAAATGGTGCTCAAATATCTCGGGATCCATGGAGGCTTAAAGGTACTTGACATTTGTCCTCTCAGAATAAGGGAAACCGCGAAAAATATCTTATCCGAGTTACTCACCCTAAATGAGATTCGAACTCCTGATCTGTTGAATGTGAAACCGACACAATATCCAGGTGGGCTGAGTATGATTTCGTGCTTATATTAAGTGACATTTATTTTAAGTGTGAAATTTATGCAAACTGTGAATTAATCGTCGATGACACGCCGAGGGGTAGGATGAGCTACAAGGAATAGCTAAAAACAAAGTGCATCATGAAAGGTGAGAGGGGAAGAATTGTAGTCATTACATGCAAAGTAAATGAAGAAGCTCATGTAAATATAACTTTCAAAGCGAAAAAGTTCCTATGACCCTAGCATGCGAGGCAACCAGCAAAGGTTATCCTTTGTCTTTCTTAGCTGATTCTTTTTTTTTTTAAATATTCCGGAGCCTTGTCGGACTCCGGCGCTACATTCCTTTTTCTTCTTCCTCTATTTTTCCTTTTTTACATTTTACCTGCATTTCCTTTGTTTTCCGTTTTCTTAAAAATACTCAATATATACACACATTTACAAACATACAAACACCCATACCTAAGATGGGACTTGAACCCACGATCCCCTGCGCCACGAAGCGCCAAAGCTAGGTACTTTAGCGAGCGCGGTCATGTGAACCAGCTTCTTTAGTGATATACACTTTGCCATAGCCGCTTTGCTGGTTGCCGCCAGCCCCTACAGTGCGAATACAACAAATGTGGATGCGCTTACTTACTTTCATGGTACTCAGAGCACAAATAGTACTAGACATCGAATTTCTGATTGTCTATAGGGAATTTATAAGACGTGTCTTCTGATATCCGCTGGCCCCTCCGTCACTCTAATTGGGGAAGGAGAAGGGTTGTAGCTTACTGTTGTGGTACACGTTACCTAATCTCACTTCCAGTTAAGAGGTGGCAATTCCTATTACGAATGAGTTGACAATCCCAGCAGAGGTATGCTCTATTGGTTCGATATAGAACACTCACCTGCAAGGTGACAGTATCAGCCACTACAATAAAAACATGACGTAATAAAGTACCCTGCAAACGGTAAGGAAAGCAGTGTACAGAACAAGACAGTGCCGGTTTCTTTCTGTGCCTTGTGTACAAAAATTAGGGAAAAAAGAGAAATAGCTAAAGGCGGATATGAAGGCATTTGATGAGGGTACATTTGTATATTGAAACTACTGCTGCTGCTGCTGCTGCTGCTACTGCTACTACTGCTACTACTACTACTACTACTACTACTACTACTACTACTACTACTACTACTACTACTACTACTACTACCACCACTACTACTACCACTACTACTACCACTACCACTACTACTACCACTACTACTACCACCACTACTACTACCACCACTACTACCACCACTACTACTACCACTACTACTACCACCACCACCACCACCACCACCACCACCACCACCACTACCACTACCACTACCACTACCACTACCACCACCACTACCACTACTACTACTACTACTACTACTACTACTACTACTACTACTACTACTACTACTACTACTACTACTAATAATAATAATAATAATAATAATAATAATAATAATAATAATAATATGACGAATAGAAATACCGGTTAACAGCTTTAAATGCGTCACAAGCCTCATTTTGCAGTGCTGACTTACAAATCACTCGAAACTCACTCGCAAGTATCTCATAATTCACTCTCCTTTAATTTCTGCCGAATGCTCACAGTTGCCTGTTACTAAGGAGACACATAAAGCAATTTTACCCATTTACCTGAATACAGAGGGGGAACTTGCTTTGGAGAGTAGCCAAACAAAGTCTCTTCTAAGCTTGGCCGACACATTCGAGTTTGTTTCTCGAATCTTCCGCACTTAAAATTTTCACTGACTGAATCACGCGGGTTTGGCCACAATTTTAGTTAAGATTGTTTTATGCAGCTCAAAGTTATTCTCTTTTAAGGTGAAGCCATCGATTTTTGTACTATACTACAACAATGAACCTATGCTCTCATAGACTTACTGGTGAGTTTTCACGTCACCTCTCTCTTTACTATGGTGTTCACATTTGAAGTTTGAAATTACATTTCGGATCTCTTTCCGAAATATATAGTGGACTTAGTCTAGCTTTGCCTCGTGGCGATTTACTTCCGGTGAAATGGTGAGTATTTTGAACAACTCGACGGAGCTGCTATAAGTTACTCTTTAGAGCATGTAGTAGCCAATTGCTTCATGATACATTTTGAGGCAACGTCGTTAGAAACTGCTGAGAAAAGCCGACTGATTGGCACCGATATATCGAGGCGTCTTTGCCGTATGACCCCACGGGAGTACTGAAATTGTCTTTTATACACTATTTAAATATAATGAACCCCAAAATTCAATATACAATAGAGAAGTAATGAAACAACAAATTCCCATTTCTAGAATTTTTGGTCAGCAAAGAAGCACAAGATAAACTCGGCCACTCCGTGTACAGAAAACCCGTTAACAGCGTTACACAGGGACTCCAATCGCAATCCTAAACAAAAGCGCGATATATTCTAAACCTTAGTTGAACTTGGCAAAAATATCAGTGCGCCACAACACTTAAAAACGGACTTACATTTCTCCAATAAGTTTTTGCCCATAACGGCTATTACAAAAAGAATTTACAGTTGCCATTAAACCCAACAAATTTAAGAAAAACATATAAATCCAGGTAACCTGACAGCTAAAATTTTTCTGCCATACATTAAATTTCAGAATGGGAAAAATACTAGATAAACAGAAAATTAAAGCTATATTTCTCCCAACACGAAAATAAAATTAAATCCATATATATGCGAAAGACCGATTGGACCCCCCTTACACCACCGGTATTTAAATATACCGAATACATGTGGCCAATTTTATAGGCAAAATAAAGGCAGCATAAAAACTCGCATTACCGAACACAAAAGATATTATAATGCTCCTCTCTTTTCTATATATTGAAAGGTACACTGGGGTAACAGTTGAAAAATTCAATGCCTCAGCCGGGATTTGAACACGGCTCTTCCTCCCTCCGTGCTGTTGCTCTGACCATTGAGCTAATCTGACAACTTGCCGGTATGACATTCAACAGCCTCGGTCTTACAGATATATCAACCGTTGCAGATCATGCCCTCATCTTGGATAAACGTGTAGTTGTGTTCGAAAAACAGAGCTCCTTGCAATCACCAAGAAATACTATTTTAGAATATTCAGAGAGGCCACAGAAATATATGATGGGCGTTCAATAATTCCTCAGAAAAAGATTGGAACACAATTTATTTTTGGTAGTTTTATTTTTTATTTTTCAACATAATGTCCTTTTAGCTAGACACACTTTCCCCAGTGTTTCTCCAACTGTTTTATGCCCTCCAAAAAGTAGAATTTCGGAAGGTCTTCAAAACAGGCGTCAGTTTGGGAGATGACCTCTTCCTTGGACTGAATCGTTTTCTACCGAACCACTTTTTCAATGTGGGAGCCAAATCTGGTGAATACAGTGAATGTTATAGTAACTCCACCTTAATTCTAAAGTTTTCGCCTTCGTAACTGCGCAGCTGTGCACCCTTGCATCGTTTTGATGGAGGATAATCTTTTTCTTTGCCAGATGAGGGCATTTTCTCATAATTTCTCAGTTCAGCTGATATAATAAAGATGCAAAATGCCCTCCATTTATCATTCCTCCTTTTTCTAAGTAATCAACGTAGATTATTCCGCGTGTATCCCAAAAAACCGAGGCCATCACCTTGTCTGCAGGTTTCACCACCTTTGCCTTCTTCGGAGACAATTCGCCTTTAAACACCCACTATTTCGACTGTACTTTTGTCTCTGGAGTGTAGTAGTGTATCCTTGTTTCATCCACGGCTATGTATCGAGGGAGAAACTTGTCAGGATTACCACGGAAAAGTGTCAAAGCAGCTTCCGAATCGATCACATGATGGCGTTTATTCTTCTTTGAGAGCAAACGCGGCACCCATATCGCCGAGACCTTTGTCAGACCTAATTTTTGGTGCAAAATTAAGAACACTGTACCTAGTGATATGCCGTAGGCCTCTACAATTTCGTAAGCTTTGATTCGTCGATCACTCAAAACCATATATTAGATTTTATCAATAATTTCGGAGGAAGTCACGGAACGATGTTCATCATTTGTGTATGTACGGTCACGTTTAAATTCATTTCTCCACGTTAAAACGATGTTGAAGCGTTTCTGCATCTTTATCAGCGTTTCTTATGTTGATAGTTCGAATGGAGTGGTCTATTGCCTGGCGAATCTCTGGAACATTTCTGAAGCGAATACCACGAACTGGTTCCTTCAACTTTGGAATCAAGTTAAAGTCTCAAGGTTTGACGCTGCTTCTCTCTCAAAGCTGCTCTCTCAAAAATTATTTCCAAAAATGAACAGTAACACTGCGTATTAATAGATTTGCTGTGGAGGAATGTAACGAGTTAAGAGATGAGCATCACAGTAGTACAAGAGGAGCGCCATAACTTTCACTTTGCTGCAGTTCTGAAGAACTTTAGATCGTTCGATTTGCAAACTTTCTTTTCTTCGACGACATTTTCTGGAGAATCCACCATTTATTTTGCAGGACAAAGCTTGGCTGCATACAGAGCTAACTATGGTTAATATGTTCGTCGATGTGGCTGGGAAGTTTTATACTACCCATCATATTCCCCCACTTAAGCCCTTGTGACTTTCACTTGATTCCAAGGACCAAGGAACCACGTAGTGGCTTATGTTTCAGAGATTTGTCAGACATACCGCTCCATTCGAACTATCAACACAACAGATGCTATTAAAAGTGGCGTACGACTTCCACATCGCTGGTAACAGGTTGTACAACATGCTGGTGATCACTTTGAAGGACAGTAAAACTTGGTAATATAGATCCCTTTTGTTTCAACTGTAAATAAATAATTGTCATTATCAAAATTCCAACCCTCGTACAAGCAATTGTTTATCTGTGGCATAAAATATGTCTTGCTGAAGTATGTTCCTGCAGAGTAATCCGTATTATATATTTAAGAAAAGATCTATGGCTTTGTTTGGCATAGGAATAAACTTTGGCTTTTTTATGCATATTTTATTTCCTATGTTATTTTATACAAAGTCAACAATTTATCTAGGGAGCACATGTGATTTTTAGCTATTTTAGTAAAAAAAAGTCGATTCTTTATTTTTGGTGGGAAAAGAGCACCCTACTCAAGGTAGATTTCTATCAGTGAAGTTTTAATCCGCTACGGCGGATATAACACACATTTGCACACCACTTTTAGCGTGTTGTGTCACTTAATTACACTCTGTCCAGGTAAATGATACGCTCAAATTCAGATTTTTGTTGTTATTATTTTCCAATTTTCAAAACTATCATGACCCACAAAAGTGTAGTTAAAGGTATGAAAATGTTCCATAACACACTTGAGAACGTGGGAAATAGTCTGTCCCGTTGGAATCTTTATACAAGTCATTATTTTTAATTATCGTAGTCATACGCTCCTTTTAATGACTTTTCACATTTTTCAGTACAAAACATCTTGTTAAATAAAAACTATCCACTATATGAAAACTTCATCGGACAGTTTGTTTCAAAGCCATTAAAGAATGTAGCTCCAAAAAGGACATCTATGTTTAATTAACTATAAGTAAATAGATTTTACAGCTAATAAAATTTATATTAATAAATATTTCAAGATTTCAATCAGAAATTGAACTGAAATTTCATACACAAGTTATAATTACTGATACATCTGTGCAAAAATTAAATTTGTATCTCCAATAATTTAGAAAATACTTTTTATCACTTTGTTGTCTAACATCTTTCACACCATAGAATTAGAAAATTACACAACTACAAAATGCAATTCATGAAAATAATATGAATCTTTTCAGACCACCTACCCTTCATATCCTCAGCAAAAATTATGGAAATCTATGGTAACATTTTGATAATTAAAGCTTAAAGGTATATGTTAAAATGTGTGATTGAGAACTCAGATAATTTATTTCAATATACTTTGCTTGATGCTGAAAATAAAACATCCTGAAATAATTACATTTTCAGAGCTACTAATAATGTATCACTAATTTCAGGAATTCCGCACAGAGATTCTTTGATAGTGTTTAACGCCCCCTTTTATTACACATGGCACTGCAGGTGGTGACACTGATGATACGTGAAATGAAGATGGAGCACCGGTGGAATATGATGGCGGTGGAAACCGGAGAAAACCCGCTCCTGCGCCGCTGTTTCCTCACAGAGGTTGTTTTAATATGAATGTATAAGGCTAAATTATTTATATTAAATTCCGTGATGATATTTGGGCATTCACTTACTCTCATGGCATCTGTAAGGTTTTAAAATACTATTAAGCACCGTTGGAGCTCTCTACTCTTTCTGAGCAAAAGTGGTTACTATTAGTACTATTTTTAGTTATTATTTTTTTTTTGGAAAATAGTATCCAGTTACAGTTTTCTTTCCCCTTCATATATTTGTACTTTTTCCCTTTCAATTCTACAAATAATTGTAATATATAATGCACAAACTCCGTATTAAACTTCAGCTAAGTGTTTTTATAACTGAAAACACTAACTTAGCACAAATTCTTGAAAGTAATTTTGTACACAGTTGTGTACGAATTTCTCATACTCTCTACTTTAAAAGTTAAAAGTAAGCTCATCACAGTGTTGAATCTTTGAGAATAACATATTTCATCAAGTTAATTTTCATAGAGAAGAAAACACAGAATAAAGGAATACTGTGGAACATTAAGATAAGTGTTATAATATACTGCATGGTATTACATTCTACTGTTATTCGCTTCTAGAAGGTACCAGGCTTGTTATCTGATCTTTTCTTCTGCGTTCTAGGAGATCTTTGCAGTGCTAAATAGTCGGACATGAATATTTCCTAAACCCATAAGTAACCTAACAAGGATATCCTTAACAGCAGCGATGACTATATTGGACATTAGAATATTCGTAACCTGGGATAAACTCACACGGAATACTTCCGCACTCTAGAGAACGTCAAGGTTTACTTCTTGAAGGTTACACCAGGAGTGTCTAAACACACCCTCTCTAGAATGATGTGCGTGCTCTCTCGAGACATCTTCTTAATAGAAAATATCATAAGGAACGAAGTTTCATCTGACCTCCATTACCAACTGGAAGAAAGCACTAAACGAAAGTATAAAAAAGAGGAGGAACATCCGGATGGAATTTTACACAACGAATATCCTGGACAGGCATAATAAATCATGAGATTCGCCACTTTGTGACGTTACTGGCTGTGCATGAATACCACAGCAAGATGTGCAGAAACAATTAGTTTTCCACGAACCGAACAAACATTTGTGTGACAATACTAGCGAACGATTCCATATCGTGGTGTGTAGAAAACGGGAAATATTTGATAAGTTGCTAGCACCAACAATAAACTAATACGAATCACCCCTACAACAGTAAAAACAATAAGTAGCTACCTACGCACTAATAACATACCCAGGTTGTGGGCATTTAACTGAAAGGTCATGCAACACACAAGTCAATTATTTAATAAGTTGCAATGTGCGGAGGAATATACTGAAAGTATCTTAGGTCAAGATTGTATGTTAATTTTAATAATCTTTATCAGAAATGTATGCCAAGGCTGAAATTGTTTTCTGCCAGAGAAATCTTTTCTGCATGAAAAGGTTATCGCCAAGAGTATCCAATAATACAAAGGGCTGAGGCGATGGCGCATAAAGAAAACATTTTGGCTCCCGCCCCCCCCTAAGGCGAAGCGTTGGGGTTTGGTGTTGCATTTCAGAAAGTAAAAGGCTGTAAGATTTATGTTGAATCGACAAAGAAATAGAACTTATCGGGACAAAATGAGCCAATTGGAATCTAGTTTTAATGCTTAGGCAACTCAAGAGAGAAACAGAGCTTACAAATCAATCATCCAGTTTGTCAGATACAATCAAACTGACGGAGAGTGTTGGATTTTTAACGGGCGTAAAAATACTTAGCATGGCTTGCTTCAGAAGGTGCTAAAAAGAACCTCTAGACTGATAAGAGGCCTCTGAGCAAAATTAAGCTGTCTTTCATTTCCTAAATAGAGAGAACACTAAGAACAACAGCAGTTAAAGAGCAAACATAAATAAAACTCAATTTTAAATTCAGAAGGTACCTACCGTCAGGCTATAGCTACGTGTCATAACACGTGATTAAAAATGTGAAATGCGAATTTATTAACTCTATGCCTGCATTGTAACTTCCGAAAGTATATAAGTATGAAATAATATTGGGTGGAAGGAATCAGCGAGGAAAACTTAAGACATCCACAGTGTAATACTTTGTTAGTGATTGCGTTGAGTTAGGAAATAAGCTCCTATTGGGCCTACTCCTATAACATTCCTTTTCCGACGATTATCTGCCAGGAGATACTTGCTCGGCGTAACAAATAAATAGCTAGCCGGAGTATAATTAATTAAAGAAATAATAACAGATTAATAAGCGACCCAGATAATAATTCAGAGCAATCATCCTCAACATCAGTGATTAATTTTAGCACAACATAACAAGGAATACTTCAATTACTTGTGCCTTATTATTATTTTTTTAACTATAAATATATGATTTATCGTAAATCTAGTTAATGGTTGAGGTTATTTCCGACACATTTCTTGTTAATCCGGGCTAAATGTTGGCAGTTGAAGAAAAACTTTAGGAAGACCAATCTGTGAATTCTATAAAACCCAAAGTACTTTACCGAACTTTTTAAACTTTCTGTCACAACTAATGTCTGTATAAAAAATGAGGTTTAACGGTTCGGTAAATGGAATGGAGTTTCATTTATCGTTCTCAGCGTCCCATTCCATACTAGATACATATTAGGTTAGCAATTCCTGGGTTTTATGTTTTAAAGTACAAATTTTAGTTGTTTTATAAACAATACCCTACGATACAATTTTCGTAACTTCTAAATAATATTTAAGATATTCCGTATTCTTTATTGAGCTAAAAACAAGTTTGCTAAGAAATATACTTTAACTATTACTTGAAAAATCTGATGTGTTCCATTCACATGACTTTCTCTACATCTCTGCGACAAATTATTGTTAAAAAGCATATGCTTCCATTTACTTCATTCTAATCGCGAAAAAAATCAGCAGAAATAGTCTTATTACTGGCTTCCTTGTAAGCAGAAGGGAAATAAGGGAGTACCATAGGTTAAAGTGATAGTCAAAAGCTGGTTGCTATGTGACTGAAGTTCCTTTGTTTGTATGGACAGGAGTTGACACATTTCTGTGTGAGAAAAGTATAACTTTTTCAAAGCTGAAACTAAAAACAAGGAATATCTCAAAAACGAGCAACTCCACGACAAAAAAAATTACATTATATAAATTGTGTGTTTTAACGTGGTCTACATTTGTTTGTGTGGTAAGTTTTTCTCCATCTCTTACGGTTTAGCAATTATGCAAAATTCTGTAAAATCCGTCTAGAATAAAGTAGTCTTCAGAGGCTATTCCCAGAAAACTCAAGACATACATTTTATTTGTCAGGTAAATATCCTTAATATACGATATTTTAATCAAAATCGTTAGAGCCATTTTTGAGAAAATCAAGATTTTGGAAAAAAGTTCCATGTAAAGTGAAGTTGGGAGTGGGAAATTTTCTTAAAGCTCTTGGTGGCGCATCCTTGGAAGATACCAAACTTAAATACCACGTTTGGTAATTAACGGTCTTTTCGTTTTTGGGCTATGCTGTCCACACACACACACATACACACACGGATCTTTTTCCAAAAATGTTTTTTCTTGGATTCAGGGGACCCAAAACATGTATTTTCGGTGAAATCTCGGTATCGATTTTTTTGGTGGATGGCAATACCTTCTCTATACACCATGTACATAGTACGTGTAGAGGAAGTAAAAAAGTAGTACTTATTTTTTTAAAATGTTTTTCAAAATAAGATATATTTATATAATACTTATCAAACTTGGGTGACCTTGGTGAAGTGTCACGCTTGCCTCGCACTAACAACTACAGAGCAACTTTTCGTTAGCATATTTTGGGGAAGCTGTTTCAAAAGATAAGTCTCATAACTTAAATATTCTATCATAGGGACATTTTATATGGTGAAACTTTTTTAAAATTTACAATCTAAAAAACCACACTGGGAAGCTTGCTCATATAAACTAGTTTAGATCTAAATTTTAGTTTGACCATTTTTACCTTATTTTTACCTTCATTAACATGTCTTTAATTTAGTTTATTAATACCGTGAAGGTTTGTTGATTTACTATTAGTCTATCTTGTGTAATAAATTTCGACAAAGTAATTTGAAATAAATGAGCCTTTTTGGAAAGAATTTTCAACTTTAACACAGTTTTTCTTGGAGTTGTAGTATGTAATGGAATCAAAATACATCCTTTCTACAGAGAAATGCATACAAGAATTCAGTTTCAAACATTTTGGAAAGAAAAGTTTTGAAAGTGTGATTAAGTAACTAGCATGAAACCGAGAGAAGTAACGTGTAAGGCTCGCATTTTCACTGTATCCTTGAATTTTGATATGGAAACACATAAACATAAGAATATATCATGAATATGCCCTGCGGCCGTAAATAAGTTTATGATACCTGCGGTGGTTTTGCACGTGCAATGGCTTCTGGAAATTCCCTGTCACGTAACCGAGAGGTGTAAAAATTGGGGAACGAAGCCCTGTGCAGATCACCCAAAGCTCGACTCAGCACACCAGGCTACAAGTTATACAGAAACGACCGACCAGTTGGGAAACCTCACGAGGGCACAGCGATAATGATCCAAGACAACCTTGAATACACACTCAAGCACATCCCATCACTACTAACAATGACAGCCACAACCATTTTTATACATACACACAATACTTTAGCTACAATGGCTAGTGTGTATTCCTCACCAAAACAGCTAAACACACTAGACGTCAAGGCAATTCTAAACATTGATGAAGTGGTAGCTCGGCTGGGGACCTAAACACGAAGCACCGGACATGCAATATCACGAACACTGAGGAAAAGTCAATGTACAAGCACATGCTTAAAAGCGAGATTATCCCGGAGAACCAAATTACATACCAGCACAGACAAACCACAATGCTCACACACTGGACATTGCCATATTCGAAAACACGAAATTTGAATGCAACATACAATCAGCTGACGTACTGGTCTCTGGCCATTTCGTAGTGCAAATTGACGTATTAGCCCCATCCGTTTTTTCAACTATCGACGCAGGAAAGAAACTATAGGGTAAGCCGGGGCAAAGGTGCGCACGGGGCAAAGATCCGAATCTAGTGTTTTCCTATTTCTGGAGTGTAGTGTGGCGGCCCTGCTCCTTCAGTTGAGAGCTGTTATGGCGGGAAATGTCCGTGGTGTTGTATTGTTGATTTGCGTTTTAAAGCTTTAGAGATATGAGGTAAGTTAGGTTTCTGGAACTTTTGATCTAAATATTTACGGTGTAATTGATAGTGTTCTGTCTACTATAACAAACACCAAAAGAATTACCAATGCCTCGTATGTAAGTGCATAACCTAACTCACGCTTTAAGCTTAGTTGTTAGTTTATCAAGTTGCATACATGGCAGCTGATATAAGAAGTTCAAAAATCGGCGCCACAGGGCAAAGATCCTACGCATTAGCTGGGGTAAAAGTCGGCATGCGTACCTTTGCCCCAAACGTTTGTTTTTACTTTCTTCGGTTTTAATACTTAACGCGTAGGTTTATTTGTAATATTTTATGCACCTAATTTATAGTTCACTGTTTCAGTATTAGTTAGACTAGTTAAACTTTATTTTACAGAAACTACAAGAGAAAAATATCCTCCACGCCGTTGTCTTCTAAAACGTTAGAGGAGGCTAGAAAGCTAGAAAATGGATCTTCCATTATAAATGCAGCTGCAGGACTTGGATGTACTGAATCCACATTACGTAAAGGACTTAAAGCAAGCTATGGAGTGGCATCATTGGGGCGTTTCAGGAGAGTATTTTCTGAGACAGGAGAAACTGAATTGGCGGATCACTGTATGAATCTGGATTCTATGTTCTATAGCCTTACGTATAAGCACTTCCGACATTTAGCATATCGGTTTGCCGAAAGTAATGGCGTCAACCACCCATTTAATAATGATATCCAATTGACAGGGGAAGTCTACTCGTCATAATTTAAGTTTGAGGCAACAGGAGAAAATCAATATCGGTAGGATAATGGGATTCAATAAAGCACAAATGGAGCTTTATTTCAGAAACTGGAAACGATGCGCTCTAAATATAATTTTCCGCCCCATCGAGTCTATAACGAAGACGAAACTGTACCGCGAAAATTGCCGAAAAGTGTGGCAAGAAAAGGCCATAGATGTATAAGTAAGACAGTTGCAGCCGACCGAGGCGAAACCGTTTCTGTGGTAATACAATCACGATGATGACACAATTTCATTGTGATGTAACCAGAATAGCAGAAGGGAAAAATAAAAAAGCGTTAAGTGCGCACCTTTGCCCCCGCTTACCCTAATAGAACTGATTGGGACACATTTGCAGTTCACCTGGACAAAGCGTTACCGAGTACTCAGGTATTAACAAGTGAACAAGCTGTAGACAGTGCCACCAAATCTTTAGAAATCGCGATAACGTAACAAAACGGACGGCAGTATCTCTTAAACCACAAGCTAAACTTGCGCTCACATAAACAAAGGAACGGGATCATGAAAGGCGAGGTGGCAGCAAGTAAACTTAGCAACCTTGAGTAGTGCAATTAAGACGCGTTAAACGCACAGACACAACATCAATGGGATCAAATGCTTGCGCAGTTACAACCGGGAAATCACAAAGTATGGCAACTAGTTCAAGCCTTAAAGAGGCAGCCAATCAACATAACTCCTCTCAAGATTCCTAATTGCCACGACACATAAGGAAATCAATGCCAACAAATTTGATGTCTCTCACTTAGTCGGCCCGAGTTCGATCCCAAGCGACCGCATATGAGATTTGTGGTGGACAAAGCGGCGCAGGGGCTGGCTTTCTTCGGGTTCTCAGATTTCCCCGCCATCACATTCCTCTGGTGCTCTATCTTCATTCCATGTAGGTAACATCAGTGTCATCGTCTGCGGTGGCATGGTAGTAAAAGCGGGTGTTAAACACTACAAAAAAAAAAAAAAAATAAAAATCTGATGTCATGGTAACAAGCTCCAGCAAACATGCACGTCAAATCACGGCTCATTAGATCACCAGTTTTACGAAACTTTGGAATAAGAGATACTCTCAACCCTGGTACAGACCGCGCATAATAAATGCAGAAAAATTTGTCCAGATAAACTGCGCTGAATCATCAGGCATTTCAAAGTTCACAGTGCCCTGGGCCCTGATCAGATACCAAATTTGGACCTAAAACACTTAACACAAAAGGCGCTGCAGCAATTAAGCCACATTAGCAATTACTGCCAGCAGAACGGCTACTACCCAACCTGTTGGAAGCAGGCATGCGTACTCATGTTCCCAAATTCTGGTAAAAACAGAACGGATCCAATTAATTACAAGCCAATTATCCTCTTACAGATGATCAGCAAAGTATCAGAGAAAGTAATACCAAGCGACTGATTGCACACATTAAAAGCATGACTTAATGGTTAAAGAGCAATTTGGGTTTCATGTAAACCATTCTATAACACTACAGCTATTCAGGAACGTGGAACATATAAGCCGTTGCCTCAATAAAAATAAATCAATCGCATTTATATTTCTGGACATTCAAGGCGCATTTAATACGGTTTATCACGCGAAACTGATCCAGAAGCTTAAAATCATGAAATGTTCTGATAGCATGATTGAACCAATAGCTCACTCTCTTACCAGTAGGACCTTCACGGCTACGTTACAAGGAAAGTGCACCGACCTGTACAGGCTCGACGCTGGAGCACCACAAGGTAATTTACTGGGCTCTGTTGTTTTCAACATCCCTAAGAGCAGTGGCACACAGCTCTCCATCTATGCACATGACACAACATTTCCTGCACAGTCGTGGAAGCCAGAACTGATCGGTCGAAGGCTCCAAAATGCTCTGGGCGAGATAGGTCCATTGCTGACCAGATGGCGTATTAAAATAAATCCTGCAAAATCGCAAGCCATATTATTCACTAAAAGAACGAAGCACCAAAATAAAACGTTTTTAGATACAATAAACTGGACAAACAAGGTCAAATACTTAGGAGTAACACTAGACTCTAAACACACAACGGAAATATGGATTAAAGTAAACCAGCAACCAGTGGCACAGGGGCACGTGCCCTCCCTACAACAATTTCAGACAGTAATTTCTGCATTGTATTAGGTAAAATGCTATAATCTATAACGCATTTTGCATAAATTTAAACATACTATGCACACTGGACAGTTTCAGTGAAGATGGCTGTCGGAAATAGTACGGGCCGCGTTTTTCGGACACAAGCGACTTTGTGGCCATCCTATGCGTACGCGCAGAAGAACTAAATGCTTTCAGATGCAGTTAATTTGTGGGTGCGGGTTTCAGGGGGCAGGGAGGGGAAGGTTCTCTTAGGACATGAAAGCCTGGTCATTTGCTGCACATGCGCAAAGAGAAAATAAGAACAGACAATAAGCAAAAGTTAAAGTTTGAGTCAAATCCCTGAAAAAAATATTTAACCAAAGATATTTCCACGTGAAAGAGTATATAATAAGAAACATTTAAGTTTGAATGTGTTCTTATTTGAAAACAAAGTTGAAGTATAAACCTCCCGAACGAAACATACAAAAAGAAGCTTATGTGGTAAAACTGTACAATGTTGATACTTGGTATTCTCTCCTCCCTGCCAAGCAGACGACAAGGTACGCTGGCGCGCCAACGCTCAATGCGTACAAGCAGTGTGTTGTGTAATTACCCTAAGTTTACTAGGAAACAGATTCGCGATACATTTAAAGCTTCAGTTGAAAACAGAAAAGGTCAAAAAACCAATAGTTATTGAAAAAATGGACCTTACTTGCGAGAAGTGATTAGTGGCTAGTGTTTTGAGAATGACTGCTGAGTAAGAGTAAACTGATAAGTGTGAAACAGTGCCTTGAATGTATTTCACGTGCTATGAAACATAATCCGAATGGGCTGGAGAATCATTTGGTGAAATTAACTGCAGAATGATATGCCGATTTATCAGTTGCTAACGTTCAAAGAAACCGCGCTGTTAAAATTTGCCTTAAGAGGGAAAATCCTAAACACTGTTAAGCTATGGTTTGTAAAGTTTACAATTGCTTATAAAGAAAATGCTTAAGGTATTAATATCACGATCACGATCTACTTTACTTTACGGGTAGTTTCCATAATTTTCTCGTTGGTGAAATGAAACATCGTGAACAGCAATTGACATACATAGGCTATTAAAGTTGTGTAGGGTAGTATTGAAGACTGGAATCTTAAACTCAAGTGCATCAGCTGTTAAGACGAGCTATGCATCAATTTACAGCAGGATCACCTCTCTGATAATGTTGTTGACATATGATAAACAGTGAAGGTGACGGTTCGTGTTCAAATTTCTCGGAACATGTCGCGTTCATTTTCTGACTTAAAGAGTTATGGAAGTATGTTTTCAAGCAAAGGATTGAAGGATGGACTTCATCTACAACAGAAAGATTAATGCTAATACACAAATTAGCATTTCATTTCTACTGATATCTTTTAGTATCTACTAATTTTAGTCTGTCATCATCCGTGATCTAGGGGTAACATGCTAGCCTCTGGTTCTCAAGGTCGCTGATTTTTTTTCAGGCGTAAAAATCCCTTTCTTCATAAAGCAAGTAAAGTCGTTGATACCGTGTCGTAGATTTACGGCACGTAAAAATCCTCAAGCCTAATAAATAGGCCTCTGAGTATTATTAAGCTGTGTTTCGCGCCCAAAATAGAATGGGACGCTTAGAACCGTAGCAGTTAAAGAGCGTCCATAAATAACATTCAATTTAGTTTTAATCTTAGTCAATCGTAAAATTTTGCCCTACCAGATAATTTGGCTACAAGCCGCCACTGCCAGCAACTAAGCAATACATATCCCATCTTATATCGCAGGACTAAACTAAATAAGCGAATGGGATTGACGTTATGCAAAAGCATAATTAGGACAGCTATGACGTATGCTGCCCCACCTTGGGGTCACAACTCCAAGACCCATATAAAGAAGTTGCAAACACTACAAAACAAGGTTCTTAGAACCATTATGAAAGTCCCCAAGACAGTCCCATTGGACTTGTTTACACGAGGATACAAAAATGCTTACAGTAGAACAATTCATCAAAAAACTAGGCGAAAAGGTGTACAAGCAGGCCAGCAATAACTACAGCCCAGCAATTCGGAAGCTAGGACAGCAAAACACGGACACGACAAATACAAACAACCACAATCGCTGTTCGACCGCACGATTCCACTCAACGGAAACACCGCAGATGACAGCGCAGCAATCCGGGAATATCGGTATGGATGACTTCTTCTGGCGGGGTGGATCGGAGTGAGACAGCTACCCCAAAACAGGACGACCAGGCACAACAAGGGCATGGTTGGCACATAGTAGTAGCATATGTATAATAAATTAAAACAAAAAAGAAACAAAAAATGGAAATAGCTTTATCATGCATAGGTATGTATATAGACATACGCTCTATTCCACTTACTGTGAGTAAACATTTTTATATAGTTCCATACCTTCTCCCAAAAGCTTTTGTTTCAGGATCATAAGTAACTAGCTGAAGAGCTAGCAACAGAACAACTCCCTCTCCAGGTGAAGCCTCAAGGAGACCACAAAAATGTGAGTACCTAAATTAGTTCTTAGGACGAAACCTAACCAAATCCCTCCTGCATGAGCACGAAATACCACTACTAACAATAGGCCTTGGTTTGGGCATCTGTCAAGGTCAATACCTACTATCCACTCTGTCTGCACACTCTCTTGTGTGTAGGCGCTCTTTTAGTAATCACCTACTAATATTCGGTTTGCTTCGGCGGTACTGGACACCACCTTTACCTAAACTTTCCATCCATCACTGTAGCGCAGCGTAGTGCATTTTAGGGGAGACGATGTAGATCCCTTTCGGATGCTCGTCACCAGGTGTAGGAGCACATACCACATGCTCACAAAGTATATATAAAAAGAGAAAATGTAAATAAGAAAGAAAGCCAGGGAAAATAATTGTAAATATTCCAGAGCAGAAATATGCATAAATACAAGTTGTTAACTTAAGTTATTAAAGGCGAGGCGGGCTAGCTTAATTACAGGTATAAGTTCACCAAACACCACCTTCTAATGAGCACAGGGTTTAGGCTGAATAATGCATGATAGAAAAGAACAGACATTAAAGAATAAAGCAGATATCTTCCTCTGACTCTTATCTTACACTCTTTCTCTTACACTGAAAGTGATTTTGTGTTCACGTCACATTAAGTTGTGTGCACGTGATGGGGGAGCAATGTGCAGAGGGTTAGATTAGGCTCCTTTAATAATTATGTGGTGGGATTGCATTTACTTATAATGTATTTTAAGGAACAAGCCAGCCGCCCGTTTAAATATATAATACAAATAAATTGTCATAAGGGATTATGCAGTGTTTTTAATATATCAGACTCACCCACAAACCCCTGAGATAAAGTATAATTAGGAAATTAGGAGTGGAAGCTACATCAACGCCGGAGCAGAGGACGCTGCAGGTACGAGACCCCGGTCCCGAGACACAGGGTGGTGGAGGCGGGGCCATACCAATACTACTGCTACTGCTACTGCTACTGCTACTGCTACTGCTACTGCTAATAATAATAATAATAATAATAATAATAATAATAATAATAATAATAATAATAATAATAATAATATTAAATCACCAACAATTATAAGACATTCGTTTTTGTTTAATTCATTCTGATTTATGGGGGTCTATGTACGCAAGATACTAGTAGATTGAATTGTGCTAGTTCTACTGTAAAAGACTCAAAATTTCCTTCAATATTCAAGTCGTCAAAATCTATATATGATTTAGCTGCTATATTTTATCTGACATAAATGCAAATGCCTGCATGATTTATTTTTTTCCTACAGAATTTAGATATTAAGTAAAACTTAGGTATTTTAAAAATACTCAATGTCAAGAGTACTTAGCTTTAATTATTTGAATTTCCAGACGAGCCAACAACTAATATTTCCGAATTACTACTGTATCATGGCCATGGCTGACGTGCAATATGTTTCACACATGTAGAGAAAATTTTCTTTTCTGAGGTAAATTATCAAAACAAAGGAAATGTATAGCGTCCATGGTTGGCATTACTGTATATGGTTAGTAAATCAAATCAACATGTCAGTGTGCGTGTGTTCGGTAAATTGAATTCGGTCGCGTGTCGTGGAAGCAGTAACCTTATTTTAGTTTAAGAATTCATGCTAAATATTTTAAAAGAAGTGATATTTATCGGCGAAGAGTACCAGTTTACAATGATCATACAGATAAGCGAAGTTCAAATAATTAAGTTTAAAGCATATATAGCGGTTCCTTTTGATTAGTCATAAACCGGTTCTCCGTGGCTTTGTATCAATCTTAATTCTGGCTGAAAGAGTTATTTATGTAAAAAAGTAAGTATGAAGTATCTTTTAAGATGCACACCGGTTTAAATTCCTATCATGTTTAATAGTGGTCTATTGGGATCCCTGCATTAGCTTTTTTCTGCCTCCCATTCACTCACGTCATTCATATATTCCTTTCATGTACAATCTATCCATTTCTTTAAATGAGTACATAAATATAAATGTATTTCTTTAACATGTAAATTATCCCTTCGGTAATTATTTACAAGTTGGGCCACTAACTCTCTCCGCTGCGACTTATGCCAGTTTTGCACTCTAACAGGACCGGTGTAAAAAACTAATGTTGTATCCATTGCGCTGTTAGGAGTTGTTGGAAATATCGATAATAAGGTACTACTACGATATAAAATTAGAAACATAAATTTATATACACACACTAACCTAAACGGATTGGAACCTAACCTCGCGCTAAATTTGAAATCCACAGGCTTTGAAATTGTCATCATAAATACAGAGTCAATCAATCGCACTTAGTTTCATTCGATTTTAGAGTGGCCGAAGTTCTGCATAATAAAATTCACTGAACAGCTGAATCTGCGTGAAACATACTTGTCATACAGCAGCACAGCGTCTAGCGACATATGCCGGTGTTGCATTCCACAACACTGTTCGCCTGCTGCCGACAATGAAACTCAGGTTTTAGGCACTTTAGTGTGTAGTATTATTATATTTACATTGCAAAAGTACTACAAGACTTCTTTATTCATATTCTACTCCTTCTAGGCAGCATACTTCATAAATATTCACAAAAAAGAATCGCTACGCGCACGTAATAAATTAGCGTTTAACTTAATTACGGAGCTTTTCCGATAAAAAAAATTGGTGAAAACGTAACAAGTATAAGCCAAACTTACAGTCAAACCACAATTTGTTTAATTTCTAGAGAGGCCCAAGTTCTCTATAATTACCATCCCTTCCTTTAAATGTTATTACTGTACGTTGGTTACACCACTGGCATTACTTCAATACGTGGGTACTTTTGTTATTCTGTCATGAGAGCCACTTTGTAGTTACTGGTATGGATTATTATGCAAAACTTCGGCCGCTCAAAAAATCAAATGAAACTAAATGTGATTGATTGACTTTGTATATCAGATGACGATTTCAAAGGTTTTATTTGTCGGAAATGCTTGCTTTTTTATTATTATTATTATTATTATATGCGAATTCTTTTGCATGCTGGAACGGTTGGTATTTTGCGTGTATGACGGATATGTACCAAATAATTATACTTAAATGAGTATTACATGAATAACAAAATGGTTTTATAATGCATAGGTATATGCTGAAATACTGGATTTATTTCTTAATGCTGCAGAACACAACATTTAGAATATAACATTTTTGTGCCCATCCTCTAATAATAGTAGAAGACAGGCCATTGTATCATTGAGGGAAACTGATAGATTTGTCTTATTGGATGAGCCAGTTTTAAACTGTTATAATCTGTAAGAATATTGCCAAGAACATAAACTTTTGCTTCTCACAGTACAATAAGTTATGCCCAGTTGCATCTGTGTGTTTGATAAGCAATTAAACGTGAGGAGAAAGCATGGCCAGGAGCAAGGGGTCACATATCTTGGTCAGGGCTTTTTAAATAACCACCTGTTAATCGTCTCATTATTTGTTGTGCAGATACCTGGGAATTGTTAGCAGAGATTGGCAATGACTTATACAAATGGTATGCTTTTTAGTGGCCATGTAAGAAGCAATAGGGCTTGTAGACATTGGTCATTTCCGTATGCATGTGCACAGGTGAACCTTCAGACTTAGCAAAATTGCTCAGCGTCTTGTATCATGTGTTCGACAGTACCTGCCTTTTAAGATTTTACAGATGGAAAATAGTTCATGAATATCTACGTGGAAATTTTAATCTTAATCCAATATCGAAGTCACAATCTCATATGTACTCACAAAATAAATCATGCTGTTATGTACAGCTGCACAGTTATTTACAATTCCTAAATAACTTCAGATTTTCAACATTTTTCCCCCACATCTTTTAAGGCAGCCTTATCCAACATGGCACCCAAAATGTGATTTTGTGTTGCCCTACATTGGCCAAATTTTTATTCTGAGAAATTTCTATTTTTAAACCAAAATTTAAGACAAAATTGTTTCCTTCCGAACATTATCCTAGTATACACCCATGACACTTACCTTTTGTATACTCAGAACTGTACTCATATCCCTCATCAAATAGTAGACCCCAATTGTTGGGTATTGGAGATAGTCACTTTAATCCCAACAAAGCCATATTGCAAACAGTAAGTTCACTCCTTTAAACAGTGCTGTTTGTAGTTATAGTGAGCGAAGGGTCGGTTTGTTTACAGTATCCGTATACCAAAGTGAACGAAAGAGTCAGGTTTTTAAACAAACATTCAGCACAACTTGAGCGATTGTGAATTTAGATTCAGTTATGTTCTTGTGTTCTTAATATAATATGGCTAAGAGAAAAGGAATCTCGCAGTTTTAACAGTGTTTGGGAGCGCAGTATTGTCTTGTGGAACTCGGAGGAAAACTTACATGTTTATCATGTAGAATATTATTTTTTGGCAAATAATACAAACTTAGTGAATTTCCTGTTAATTCTGAATTACAAAAACACAAAGTTAGATAGTTAAAATGTAAATTAACATTACAGCAAAGTGTATTTACAAAGCCAGTTTAGCAAAATAGTAGTGTGGCAATGGCCTCTTACAAAGTCTGTTATGTTTTAGCATAACAGAAAAAAATCTTTCAGTGAATGGGGAAGTAGTTAAAGAAGCAAAGCTCAGTGGCATGGAATCTGCTCGATGGCCACAAAAATAAATCTGCACATATGTCTTCTATAAAATGACTTCAATTGCCTCACTAAACTGTTGCTAGATGTGCTCAACAGATCTCTGAATTTAGAATCTCATTACATCAGGACTGCAATCGTGTGAATAGTTTTTGCTTCAGTTTGATGAAAGAACTGATATTGGACAGTTGTTTATTTATTAGAATGGTTTTTCTTGGCTTTAAGTTACAGATGAATTTTTAAAAGTGTTGGGACTTCATGAACATATTAGGGGAGAAGACATATTTAATGCATTCCCGAAATTTGCTAAGATGAGTAACATTCTGTTCTCTAAGCTTGGTGCTATAACAATATATGGGGTGCCTTCAATGACTGGAAAGAATAATGGGTTTCGGTAATTATAGAGAACTTGGGCCCCTCTAGAAATTAAAGAAATTGTGGTTTGACTGTAAGTTTGGTTTATACTTGTTACGTTTTCACCAATTTTTTTTATCGGAAAAGCTCCGTAATTGAGTTAAACACTAACTTATTACGTGCGCGTAGCGATCCTTTTTTGTGAATATTTATGAAGTATGCTGCCTAGAAGGAGTAGAATATAAATAAAGAAGTCTTGTAGTACTTTTGCAATGTAAATATATAATAATACTACACACTAAAGTGCCTAAAACCTGAGTTTCATTGTCGGCGGCAGGCGAATAGTGGTGTGGTATGCAACACCGGCATATGTCGCTAGATGCTGTGCTGATGTATGACAAGTATGTTTCACACAGATACAGCTGTTCAGTGAATTTTATTATGCAGAACTTCGGCCACTCTAAAATCGAATGAAACTACGTGCGATTGATTGACTCTGTATTTATGATGACAATTTCAAAGCCTGTGGATTTCAAATTTAGCGCGAGGTTAGGTGCCAATCCGTTTAGGTTAGTGTGTGTATATAAATTTATGTTTCTAATTTTATATCGTAGTAGTACCTCATTATCGATATTTCCAACAACTCCTAACGGCGCAATGGATACAACATTAGTGTTTTAAACCATCTCCTCACCCATAATCCCTCTCTAATCACACCGGTCCTGTTAGAGTGCAAAACTGGCATAAGTCGCAGCGGAGAGAGTTGGCGGCCCAACTTGTAAATAATTACCTGGGTTTCTTGCTCATTGTGCATTTTCAGAACTTCCGCAGCCATATGATCTGCTCATATAGAACATCCAATAACCATTTTTATTCTGTATATAGTTCTCTGTGAAGTTGTATTCACTATCATTGCATGGTATGCTTCAAATTAAGCTTTGCATTTAGTTGGATTTTATGGTGTATATGATTGCCAGTTCTTTGATTGTGGAGTGATATAAATGGTGATGGGTGAATAGTAGTATACCATCTGATTGTATTAAATGATATACATTGCTTTAAAACAACACATTACAATAATATTCCGGCAGATTGTGTTTCCGATAATGTACGCAGACTGAAAAATAGAGCGAACTATTTTAGTTTATTTCTTCAAAATTAGATTTTAGACCTACAAGAGACTGTTCAACCCTATAACAACCATATGCATTTAAACATGTTCGGAGGTTATCCAAAATATGCAAATGCATGGTTAGTTCACTATGAGCTCTATGCTATTTTGTAAGTCTTTGTGTAATAAAATGTTTACATAACATTTTGCATTTCATTTTTAGGATAAAACACAAAAGTAGTCTCCAGTTACTCTTACTTCGTCCTTTGCAAATCTCCATTATATTTTGCAATGCAACGCCCACTAAGAGCGGCTATATTTATCACAATAATTCCTAATGACTGTGAACTCTTAACAATAACCTTTAGAGAGTATATGTGCAACTATATTCCTAACAGGTTTAGTTATCTGAGAGTGATGAATAATTAATCTAGATTTTTCAAAATAACCTCACAAAGCAATATTTGAATATACAGAACAAACTTCTTTGCTACCAGTTGTTTAGAAACCCTAGCAGTAGCTGACATTGTCACTTAAGGAGTCCATACCTTCTGAAAGACCTAGAAAGAATGTATCAGGTGTATCAAAATTTTCAAATATTAATAACAGATACCTTGCATTTATCTTAGGGCATCATAAAAGTTATTTGAAGTACATTATTTTCAAATATTAATAACAGATACCTTGCATTTATCTTAGGGCATCATAAAAGTTATTTGAAGTACATTGTGTCTTGGTAATGGAGATCTATATTTCTTCTGCATCAATCGCTTAACATTTAGCAGCTACATAAGATAGTATAAAATTACTTCTGAATGATGACTTTACACGTCATTCCCAGAAAATTCAAGATTGTATTTGTCATAAAAATAACACTGTTATAATAAAAATCGGGGCCTTTTTTTATTTCAAAAATCAAAATTTTCAAACCCTTTTCATCGTAAAGAATAGTTGTGGTGAGTTATCATCCTGAAAATTCTTGTCTTCCGTCTTTTGGAATGTGCTGAAATAAATGCCAAATTTGGTATTTAACCTTTTCTGAGTTCTTTATTTTTAATATAGATATCCATGGTGTAGTGCTTACCATACTAGAGCCTCCTATACCCAAGAACAGATTTGAATTCTGGTTGGGACCAATAGAATTTTTTTCAGGCATAAAATCTTTAGCATGGTTTCCTTTATCAGGGAAGTGAAACTTTTGGTCCCCCATTGTAGATTTGTAGCATGTAAAAGAACCTCAAACCTGATAAAGAGGCCTCTGAGTAATATTAAGTAGTGCTTAATGACTAGCATTGAATGTGACACAGAAAACCACAGTAGTTCAGGTACATCCATGAATAAACCTGCATTTCCTTTTAGTCGCTATGTAATATCTTTGAATTGCATTCTCTGCACATGAATACTAGATAAAGAACCAATACCTATTTTGTAGTTAAAACAGTAAAAATATTTGAAAATTTTTACCAACATCAAGGAATATCTCTGAAGTGGTTAACTCTAAATACAAAAAAATATGTGACACAAATTGACTGTTTTAATGATATCTCTTTTTTTTTTTTTTTTTTTGGTAAGAACTTTTCTATTTATTAATGTTTATTAGTTAATGTAAAATTCATAGAATGACTGGGCGGAGAGGCTATTCACATAAAATTTAAGATGTGCATTACATTTGCCACAAAGATCTTAAGCAAATGGTACCTAAATCAAACTCGTTGCAGCTATTTTTAAGGAAATAAAAATTTTTGAAACAGTTTTAGTGCAATCTTGAATTCTCTTTAAGTTCTGTATGTCCCATCTTTGAATGATGCTCCACTTAATACCAAGTATGGTTTGATTAATATGCTTAACTTTTACATCCCTTCACTTACTTTTATTGAGTAGGACACTTTTTTGCATACATGTCCTTGCATACTCTGCCATTGAACCATTATTGTTTGTACCAGGTGCTGTTGCCGTTGATGGGTTGGACATCTGGTGGACAGGCTGGATAAACAAATCCTCCAAGGTGCTTCAAATTTTATGGCTGTATGACCATGTTTGTATTTAACCAACTTTTACACATGCACACAGACACCCACAATCTACTCACCTACACCCCCTCCCACGCATCAACACACATGCTATCATAATATATTTTTTTTTTTATTCATATAGATTCAAAATGTGGATATAATGTTCGTCTAATATTGCTTGGAATATAAGTCTTTCTGGCAGAAATCACTAACTCCAAATTCCTTGTTTTGAAATACAGCAATTACCTTAGTAAAAATATGCATTATGATATTCTGCTAAATTTCAAACACATTTTGGATATATGTGCACTTTTAAGTCATTATTTCAAATATAATTTTAATCTATATCTGTAAAATTCCTTGAAATGTACAAAATATTGAACTAAGTGCTTTCTGCCTGAAAAGTAAAACACGGTTTGAAGGAGATAGGTAGACCACTGGGTTTTAAAATAAAAGAGTTCAGTATAATATTATGTATGTATTAGCTGTTGACTACCACATGTTTTTCAGTTTTTTTTTTTTTTTCTTGACACTATGGTAACTTTACAAATCTATACTTGTCTCTGTGCATGGATACAAAAAATGCATATATAATAAATTTAATCATTTGCACCTGGACTTGACCCATGATTTACTGCTGCAACATTTGATAACTTGGAGGAACAAGTTAAAAAAGTTTTATCCAAGGATTAAGGTTTAACTCCATGAAAGAAAATGAAGCTTAGTGCTAAACAATATGTAATTTGTGTCCATTTTAAGACCTGGTGTTAAAAGTGGTTTATGTACTGTTTATTCATAAATACCACTATTATTTTACAGGAAGTGCAGAGCAAGAGGAGAGAGGCAAGGTCAAACTTGTGGAGATTCTTCAACTTGTACAGTTTGAAGTAACTCTGTGCTAATGAGAAGATGCAGGAGGATAGAACTGCAAAGAGTGTATGATTAAAGAGAACTAAAAAAAGCATTTGGGTAAGAAATCGAATACACATTCTGCTAATGAAGTGGTCTCACAGCTATTATCACTGTGTCAATGAAACACAAAATAAACTACTCTGTGTGCTTCTCATAAGCTGTTCCTCTCGTTTTAGAAGTTATATAAGAAGCAAAATAATTTAATGTGTATTATAATAGCATCTAGCCTACTCTGCTAACAGTAATGCTACATTCACAATGAAATGCAAGTGCAGACGTAATGCAGCATAAGTGCAAGCGCGAGGGAAGACCATTCACAATGAAATCATAAACAGAACGCAAGAAGTTGTCATGGGTTTCTAGATCCGCAAGTTACATGCTAATATCTTCCAAGCTCTCTGCAAGTTACAAACTGATAACATAATCAATAATACCACATAAGAAAATTCACTCAATGTTTTACGAAATAAATACATTACATACTAATAACTGATGTCACAATAATTGCTCATTTAAAATGATTGAAAATAGGGTAATTCTGCACAACGGCTCTATTAATTCTACCGTCTGATAAACTGAGATACGTCAGGGTATCTATAGCAGGAAATAAAAGTGAAATGGGTAGATTGTGGTGAAAACACAGAAAGTAATTTAAAATCGGTTAATAAATAAGTCTTCAATTCAGATCCAGCAAAGACCATGAATTCAATATCTGCCAATATATATGTAAATCAGGGTAATTTTGCACTTTCTATTTATTAACCAATTTTAATTGGCTTGGTTTTCACCACAATCTGCACATATCACTTTTATTTCCCATTTTGCAGACTGCAGAATTACCGAAAATAGTACAAGCATAGAGATTGTAGTAAGTGATAAAGCTACACATTTAATCAATTAAGAATTATCTCTCTGTGTCTTCGATTTATGAGAAGTAATGAATCTATACTCAGATGATAGTTTCATCCATTAAATCAAAGAAGGATTCGCAAGGAGACTGTCATAACCTCTTGAGGGAGATTAGAGATTGCGCGGCTCGGTCAAATAGAAAAGCATGCATGTACAGCAGGCCCTGTAAAATCTTGTAGTACGATCATCTGTTGTTGATTTCATAGGTAATGCATAGAGAAAAGAAGCAGACTTCATCCTCTTTGCACACAATGCAAGGATTAAGTTTGGAGTTTGCAAGCTCTTGCGTTGCATTGCGTTTCTATGTGAATGCTTACATTAAATAATAGGAGTCCAAACTCTTGCGCTTACATTGTGAATGCAACATAACACTTGCAATATGTGGCATATAATAATAGTTTACTTCATATTTTTGTAACCATATTCCTGGTATAATAAGTTTGTTGTAATAGTTGTAGAACTTTAGTATGAAAAAATCTTAAATTCACTGGTCCTTCTCTACCCTACATTGTTAGGCTCTTCTTTCCAATATGTGATTCAGGATTTTTTCTAAGCTCAACATCAGTAGAATATTTTTCCCAATCATGATTTCACATTTTTTTATCTAATATGATTTTCAAATAATTTTATCTTTGATTTTATGTCAAAAAATATCTTCTTAACATAATTGAAGGTTTTTAATTCTCTGTTTATTTACTTACAGCGCATGTAGCCATTCTGAAGAATGTAGTGCAGCCAAATTATCCATTTTGAATCACATAACACAAGGCAGCCAACAGTCTTTTTTCAACAGTGAATTACACTAGTAAGTAGTTTGTCACTAAATTACAATGACTGGCTATTGCACTAATTATGTAACCACATACACTGTTTGTCTTTAAACTACTAGCTATGCACACTAAACACTTAGCTCACTCATTAACTAAGCTTAGCCTAAACCTAATCTTTGCACCATATGGTACGCCTGCCGAATGTTCTTGAAAGGGTTCTGCTAAACAAGTTTTGGTGTTGGTATGCCACAAACACTCACATATGTGAACATCAAAATGTTTGCATCTAATACCGCCTCGTATAGGCAATTCAGCAGAGCTCACCAGCAAGACTCAGTATTATTTGTGTGTACACTGGATCTGCAAAATGCACAAGATAATTTACTACTAGGTGGGCAGCAAATCCTCCAGCCATCAATCCATAGTAGCCCTCCAGGCATCCAATGAACTGTACCTGCTCTGCAATTAAATTATAGAGCGTGTATGCATTCCTGTTATTTGGACATATCGGCATCCCACCTCATTTGTTTGCACATCACAGTGATCTAGTTGTCCTTTACGATACTCTGCGATGAAATTTCCATAGTTGTGTTTTACATTTGTCTATTTTAACAATATGGCCAGGACCTCCAGTTTTCCCCTCTCAAAGTTTCTTTGGTATCATTTTAGACTATGCTCACTTCGCGGCAGTAACCAAACCATACAGATAATCTCTGCGAACTCACAAATTAGTCTTCTATAAAACTCTTCATTGTTTGCACATTGGCTGCTTGAATGTAAAGCAATATATGAGGAAAAGAATTTGCCTGCCTGCTCTTACCACTTTTTTGCAAAACTTGGGGTACAAGACTGCATTGCATACAGAACACAACATTCTTGTTCTCGACACATCCTCGTCACGTAATTGAAGACAAGCCTGGAATCTTTGGGATAAACCAATAAATCTGCCTTACTAATCGCACAAATACTTTCTAAGACTATTAGAATCTGTAAGAATGTTGCCAGTAGCATACAACATTCCCTCCTTGCACTACAATAACTTCTACTCAATCGCATCCCCATGCTTATAAAGCAATAAAATCTGAGAGAAAGTCTGGTCAGGAGTTTTCAAAAATGACCTGTTGTTAATCGCCTCCAGCTGGTGCTATAAAGTTTGTTCAGATGTCTGGGGATAATTTACAGAGGTTAACTATGATTCTTACAGATGATCTGGATGTTGGCTGCTATGCGAGATGCAATGCTGCTCACAATCTTTGATTAGTAATTTCTGCCTGCTCAAGCACATTGGCAAACCGGACTTACAAAAAATTATCGCCATCTCACATCATATGTTGTAAAGAATCCTGTGCATGCTCTTCTTTCCAATATGTGACATAGGATTATTTCTAAGTCCAACATGAGCGGAATATTTTTTTGATGTATGGCTTTACATTTTATTATCTAATATGGATTTCAAGTATCTTTTTACTATGATTTCATGACAAAAACTATTTCTTAATATAACTTAAGGTTTATAATTCTTTACTTATTTATTTACAGCACATATTGCCTTTCTGAAGAATGCAGTGAAGCCATTATCCATTTTGATTCATATAACACAAGGCAGCCAACAGTGTCTTATTGTCTGTGAATTACACAAGATATACAGTTTGGTACTAAATTATGTTGACCCGCTTGGTACTAAATTATGTTGACTCGCTATTGCACCAACTATAACCATGTACACTATTTGTCCCTAAATTACTATGTAAACTAAACATTGAACTTGCTGACTAACTAAGCCTAACCTACACCAAATGTGTACTGTTTGTACTAAATTACTAGCTATGTACACAGGATACACCTGCCTAATGTCTTTCACAAGTTCCTGTAAAGGGTGTGCTAAATGAATTTTGGTGTCAGTATGCCACATATACTCACATATGTGAGCATCTAAAATATGCGTTGAATGCCATCCCTGGATAAGTGATGCAATAGAGCTCGCCAGAGAGATTCACTATTATTCGTGTGCATATTTTTCACTGGATCTACAAAATGTACAGAATGTTTTACTGGCAGGTGGGCAGCAAATCCTCCAGCAACCAAGCCATAGCAGCCCCTCCAGGCATCTGTATGTATTGTACTGTTGAACTCTACATGCCCTGAAATTAAATCGCAGAGCATCATTGCATCCTTGTTGTTTAGACCTGTCAGCATCCACACCTCATTTGTTTGCACATCTGTCATCCCAAGGATGGAATTGTCCTTTATAATGCTTCCCCAATAGGATTTCCATAGTCCTATTTTATATTTGTTATTTGAATGACCTAGTCGGGACCTCTAGCTTTCCCCTGTCGAAGTGTATTTGGTATCGTTAGAGACTTTGTGGCAGGTAACTGAACAAAGCAGATACTGTTGGTGAACTCATACATTGGTTTCCAACTGAACACTCCATTGTTGTCACCTTGTATGACTGCTTGTATGCAAAGCAGAGTATGAGGAAAAGGATTTGCCTGCCTGTTCTAACCACGTTCCAGGAAATTTCAGAATATGTACAGTCCCATCTCTTAATGGGGTGCAAGACTGCATTGCATTCAGAACACAACATTCTTGTTCCCGCCTTATTAAGGGGAGGCATCTGTGAAAATTGCTAAAATCCATAGTTTTCATCACAAAGATTTAAAATGTTGCAAGTATTTGTGCCAATGGCTGTCCAGTAAATGTACCAAATTTCATGTTTCTAATTAAGATAGTTTTTCAAACAAAAAAAAATAATTATTGTATTTTTTTCTGCAATTTTTATGTTATATAAGAAATGCTCCTTGCAAAACAATATTTGTTATAAATAAACTACACTCTGGCTGTATGTTCCTTAGGACTATGTATACAAAACTTGGTATTTTTATTAAGCTATGCAAAATATTTTTGGAGAAAAAAATATTGAATGCACAGATGACCTGTTTTTTTTTCCAAATTATTAATAATTTTCAACATCAAAATTCAATGAGAATTAACCTATTCCATCTAGAACAGAGAAAATACCAAGTTTTATGCATCAGCTATCTAAGAATATGTGTGAAAAGTTACAAAGCAATTTATTAAGAATTACAATGTAAGGAGCATTTTGTACAATGAAAAATGTTGAAAAACAGAAAGTGGAGGAAAATGACTTTAAAGTTTTAAATGTATAAAAGCATATAATTAATACTTCAAAACTCCCCTGAACCATATGAAGGTCCTTCAGCTAACCATTTAGCTTCCTCTTCTTTAAACTTTGCTACTCTTAACTCTTTCTTTCCTGTTTTGAATGTGCATAATGTACTTAGAGCACTTTGCTTTAATTTTCGCCTATCCCTAAGACTACTAATTCTTTTATTTTATTAGCTGAGACCCTTTCCTTAACATTTAGAGAACCCTCACAACCCATATTGAATTCACTTATAGCTACAGTTACTCCAATTTGCAATTTCTTTCTAGAAACAAAAACTTCCTTCGGACATCTGTTTCATATCAAACTATGTAAACTCTCATTTGCATTTTGAGTTTTTCTTTTGTGCACCTCTCTAATAAATTAATGCTGGCTAATCTCTGATATACTGGCATAATTGCACTCACTACATAGGATGAAAGAAATGTTCTCCTGTTCCCTTCATGAACATGAATGTTTGGTATATTTACTAGACACCCTTTGGCACAAATACTTGCAAAATTTTAAATCTCTGTGACAAAAACTATGGATTTTAGCAATTGTAAGTAGAGGAACTCATACATCCCATGCCCATGGTCATACAACATTTCTGCATGCCAGCATGTCCCTTCCCAATGCCCAAAAATGCATCAACTACTTTGCTATTCACATCAAAAGGGGATCTGGAAGAATCACTGGCAACTCTAAGACTAGTGTATATATCTACATAATTTTTACTGCAAGAAGTGCATTGTACAGTTACTTTACTGGCAAGTCCAAACCCTGAAATCCACAATCTATTCATGTTAAACTATTAAATATTTTACTCCAAACCTCACTGTACACAAGTACATAATCTGGATTTGATAGTTCCACATTCATTTCATTATCCTTGGAGAACTTCTGAAATTTTTTGGCTCTTGAATGTGCTTCCCGAAAATCTACTGTAGGCCTAACTTTGCTGGTTTCTACCTCACATTTGCTAGTTTGCCATCTAGTTATTACATTCTTTCTTGCTGCAAGAGATTTCTTTGTTTGTTGTTTCTTATTTGACCTAACCATTTTGTAATAAGATGAATAACAATTAATAAAAACTTAGTGCACCTAAAGTGCAAATTTTACAGCTGTGCAGTATTTACCACAGTGGGAAGAGAAATTATCTTCTTGTATACTGTATAGAATTGGTAAACAAAAATTTTCTCTTACAACAAGAAGGCTTATTTTAATATTCCCTGCCTTATTTAAAACTATATTCAGCTTATTCTTATTCTAAATAGTATTCATCTATTTGTAGATGCTATAATGATGTCTTCTCTCTTGTTAAAAGCATATATCTTCAATAAAAACTACAAAATTCATGAAACACGTGGTGATATATTTACAGCAAAACACAACATTCCTGGCATGAAAGTTTGCAGAAAATCCCAGCAGATGTCTCTGCTAACATTTGCCAGCTCTGAATACACCCGACTGATTTAAACTTAAAAAATGTACACAATTTTATTGAATGTATTTCGGGAGCAGTGCCCACCTGCACAAGGGTATTTAAATCATGATGTAACAGCCTTTTAAATGGCGCTGCAGCGTAAACAATGGTAGATACTAAAAGTACAAAGTATGAGCATAAGCTTAAGGCAAAAATCTGATTTTTCATCATTTTTGCCGAAATGTCACTGATGCTTCCCCCTTAATCATACAAACCATTTCTAAGATAATTAGGATCTTTAAGAATGTCACCAGTAACATACAACCGTCCCTTCTCCACTACAATAAATTCTGGTCGATTGCATCCAAGTGTTTGTAAAGCAATAAAACCCAAGAGAAAGTATGGTCAGGACTTTTCAAAAATTTACCTGTTAATTGCTCCAAGATGCTGCTACACAGTTTATTGTGCAGATGTCTGGGGATTCTTTGCAGAGGTTGGCTATGATTGTTGCAAAAGATCTGGAAGTTTGCTGCTATGCAAGACAGTATACCCCATGCAGATTTTTGTTGGTTCTGTCTGCTTGAGCATGCACATTGGCAAACCTTCAGACATAGAACAAATTTTTGCATTTTTACCATTTTGCATGTTATCGAGGATTACGTGAAGCCTGTGGCAGGAATGCATTGCATGATATCTTGGCAAAGGTTGCATGATGGGTCAAGGCGTTTCGTGCAGGTCAGACTGAGACTGCAGATTTGCACCACACAGGTCGGCCGTCCATTCTGGAAGATCAGATTGACTGCGTGAGTGGTCTGTTTGCCATGGACCATCGATGGACTGTGCGGGAGTTATCCATACAGGGCTTTAAATGTAGTGGCAACATTGATAGAACACAATATTTATTGAACTGACAAGTACAATTGCATTGCATTCCTTCAATGTAGTCAACCGCAAAGTCCCTGACCTTTTGCCAAATGTAGGGCAGCCTTTTGGCAAGGCAATCTCTGTTGATGACTGCGACGGAGCGCCCTACTGTGCGGACTACAGATGCCACGTCAGGAAATCAGTGGCCTTGGAGGGGTTCCTTCAGCTTCGGAAACAGGTCAAAGTCACAAGGACTAATGTTTGTGAGTGCGGAGGATGTTCCAAAACCTCACAATGCCACCGTTGCAATAAAAGCTGGACATTTGTTTGCGACACAGCATGCATTGTCATGTAACACTATGGGGTGATCGTCTTGCAATAAACGTGGACGTTTGTGCCGCATAGCCAGACGAAGATGTTGCTGCAGAAATTGGCAATAGTAGTCACTGTTGACGGTTTGTCCCTCGGGCACAGCATGCGTAAGAATAACCTCCTCATAGTCATATGCCACAATCAGCATCACCTTTACCCGACTGGGTTCCTGTTGAACTTTCTGTGGAGGTGGTGAACGGGATGCAATTTTCCTCAGGTGAAGACATTTCGTCAGGATACGTCACACAGTTTGATGACTGAGACCAACCTCTACGGATAACTCCCAGACAGTCCATGGCAAGGAGACCACTCATGATGTCAATCTGATCTTGCGGAATGGCCGGCCGACCTGTGCAGTGCAACTCCGCAGTCTCAGTCCGACCTGCATGAAACGCCTTGACCCATCATGCAACCGTCCTGTATGGCAATGCATTCCCGCCAAAGGCTTCAAGTAATCCTCGATAACATGCTGATGCATTTTTTCCAAGGGCAACCTCGATTTTAATCCATGAACGCTGATTGCCTTTGGTAAACATACTTTAGAGCGGTGCACTTGACATATTCACTTCAACGCTACACAGCAACAACACACTCTCAACTGGCAGCCCGACCAATGCACACGTGGACACTAGTCACCTGATCGCTCCCATATCCTATTGGCTCATAACCGCTCTCCTGTGAATGTGGGGACCATGTTCTTTACAGTCCAGATACTAAAGTAAAGTACAGTCAGGTGCATAGAAGTATACATATGTAGGCCTTCCATGGTATAAAAAAGAGCAGCGTAATGGACTCCTTAAATCTCACGTCACAGTTAAACCTTTGCCATGGAGATGCCTAGCCCTCTCTCTATATAATTCTGATTCATAATGCAAGTTTGTGTGGGCCTCTAATATAATTAATAATTTTTAGTTCAATTGTGCTATAATAGGATACCAGACTCAATTATTTTGCACTGAGCCCATAGAATACTTGAAGTGGGATCAAAAGGTTTTTTTCTCACGATGGTTACATGTTTTGCCCCTGAAAGATAGCACATGACATTCGCCCCTTCTTTAAAATGTACTCTATTCGGATTTGCTGTCATTAGACCAGATAATATTCCCAAATTATGCAATTCTGGAATTTCTGGTTTAAAAATATTGTACACCTCAACTACTCTTAAATTGGAAAAGGAAACCTAATCATATGGCAAATGTTTGCTATTTGGCTATGTGATTGCTGGGGTTACCCAGGCATAAACAGCACAAGGTATATTTATCATAAATCTTGTATTTATAATTACATATTGCAGTGATTTACACACAATTACAAAATCATACTAAACTTTTAATTTACTTCAGCAGTGTTTGATTTGATTATCTCTCTTTCTGCTTTTCTTCTTTCTTTTCTCTTTTTATTTCTTTTCTTAAGGTTAGTTTAATGAGTTGAGAGTAACTAAAGTGTTACCTCATTTGGAACATTTTAAATTGTGTCATGGGGTGTATGTATCCCAAAATATTTACATATCTCTATAATACCATACAAAAATGAAGCACAAGGTCTGTTGCTAACTTCCTGATAATATTGATAATAACAAAAACTGAAGATAAAAAAATAATGTTATTTTAAATATTATTAATATGATTACCATCACTGTTGTTGCCATCGTCATCTTCTTGGTCATCATCATTATCATGATCACCATCATCCTCTTGACCTACTGAGCCTTCTTCTTGTTCATCATCATCACCTTCAAACACTTTGCTCTTATAAAATTTCCAATAATGCTATTTTATATTGTATATAAGTTTTCTGTGAAGCAGTATTCCCGATCACTTCATGGTATGTTTCAAATTAAGCTTTGCATTTAGTGATGGATTTTAATGGTGCATATGTATGTCATGTTCCTTGATTGTGGAGTGGTATAAATGGTGATAGGTGAAAGTAGTACACCGTCTGACTTTATTAAGTGATCTTATACTTTGCTCTATTTTAAAATCAATACATTACAATAATATTGTGGCAGGTAGCATTTACTGCAAACTGAAAAATAGTGGAAAACATTTTAATTTAGTTTGTCAAAATTAGGGTTTAGACCTGCAAAAAACTGTTCAGCCCTATATAATTACATTTAATACTGCTTCAGAGGTTATCCCAAATGTATGCAAATGTGAGGTTAGTTTGCTATGAGCTCTTAGTAATGTCCAATTATTATTTACTCAGTCTTTATAAATCAGCATATTATGTGGCAATGCAATGTGCATTAAGAGTGACTACATTTATCACTACAATTCCTAATAATTATGAACATTTGACAATAATTTCTATAAATCATTAGTACCATTATATTCTTAACAGTTTTGTTTATCTGAGAGTGATGAATAATTAATCCAGACTTTTCAAAATAACCTCGCAAAGTAATACATGGATATACAGAAGAAACTCCTTTGCTACCGTTCTTTAGAAAAACCTAGAAATGGATGTTATGATCACTTAGGAGTCCATTACCTGTTGAAAGGCCTAGAAGGAATGAAATAGTATTAAAATTTTCAAATATTAATAACCGATATCTTGTATTTCGCTTAAGGCACTATAAAGGTTATTTGAAGTAAATTGTATCTTGATAATTCTGTCTTCCCATCAGTCGCTTAACATGTAGCAGCTATACAAAGTTATATAAAATTAATTCTGAATGATGACTTTACATGTCATTTCCAGGAAATTTAAGTGATATATATTTGACATAAGAATATCTTAAACAAGTAGTATTTTAATCAAAATCAAAGCCATTTTTTGAAAATTAAAATTTTCAAGTCATTTTCATTGTTAAGAGTAGTTGTGGAGAGGTATCTTCTTTAAAATCTTCATCTTCCTTCTTTGGAAGATGCTGAACTGAAATGCCAAATTTCTTTTGTGCCTTTTTTAAGTTTTTTATTTTAATTTATTTTATCTTTTATTTATTTATATATCTACAAATGTGAACTTTGGTTAAAATTTCAGTGTCAAGGTTTTGGCTAGAATGCAATACCTCCTCTATTTTACTATAGAGAAGAAGTAGAGATATTATTACACTCACATGACTTTGTCTACACATTTTTCAACAAACTATTCCTACAAAGGCTTATTCTGTGGTAATGTTTGTGCTGATTAACATAAGCATTAGCAAAAATAGTTTTATTACATATTTCTTGTCGGTGCAAGTGTAATAGCAGTCTTAGGCAGAGTCAGATTTTTGATAACAGTCATTATGTGGTCGCCCACATTGGTGTAGTAGTTACCTTACTAACCTCTTGTACTCAAGGACACCTATTCAATCCCGATGGAGGGCTATGGATTTTTTCAGGTGTGAAAATCTAAAGCATGGATTCCTTCGTCAGTGAAGTAAAACTTTTGTTCCTGTTGTAGATTTACAGCATGTAAAAGAACCTCAAACCTGATAAAGGGGCCTCTGAGTAAAATTAGGTGTGTTTTAATGCCTAAAATAGAATGGGACACAGAAAACCACCATAGTGGAACATCCATGAATAAACCTGCATTTCCTTTCAGTAACTATGTAATACTTTTGAATTGCATTCTCTTCACGTGAAAATGGGATAAAAAAGCCAACAGTGATTTTGTTGTTAAAAGAGTGTGAGTATTTGAAAATTCATACCAATATCAAGGAATATCTGCAAAATAGTTAACTCTACAAAAAATATTCGAAGTTAATTGACAATTGATGTTATGTATATATACTTTTCTCTGTTGTAAGAATTTGTCTTTTTATCAACAGTTTATTAGTTGTATAAAATTCATTCAGAATGACTGAGATTCCCAGAAAATTTAGGATATGAATAATATTTGCCATGAAAATATCTTAAGCAAATGGTGTTTCAATCAAACTCCTATGTTTGGTATTTACCCATCTTTCATTCACATGCACACAGACATCCCACTCACCTACATCCCCTCTAGTCCCTCCCACATCCCAACTCACACCGTTTTATAAAAATAAAATTTTGGGTTCATGTGGACTCGAAATTTGGATTTTCAATGCTTTCTGTTTGTCTAATTTTTGCAGGGAACATCATATCATCTGCATTCTGGCTGAAATCACTAACTCCAAAATCTGTTTTTTGAGATTCAGCAATTATAATTTTTACCTTAGTTCTAAACATCCGTTATGATATTCTGCCAAACTTAAAACAGACTTTAGATATATGTACACTTTGTAGTCATTATTTCAAATATAATTTTAATCTGGTTTTCTGCAAATATCTGTAAAATTCCTTAAAATGTATAACAAATTGAACTGAGTCTGCCTGAAGAGTAAAACACAGTTTAAAGGATATATGTAGACCACTGGATTATAGAATAAAGAGTTCAGTAGAATATGATAAATGTATTAGCTGTTGTCTACATGTTTTACAAGTTATTTATTTTCTTAGAACATCAATCAATACCTTTACAAATATAATGCTTTTCAGTGCACGGATAAAGAAAATCCATGTATAACAAATGTTGCATTAGTGTGTGATCACATTTGAAGCTGGACTTATCCCATAATTAGCTGTTGTAATTGAAATCTTTAATCTGAAACATTTGATAACTTGGAAGAACAAATTAGAAAGAAGCTTTGTCCTACAATTAAGGTTTAACTCACTGAAAGAAAATGAGGCTTTGTGCTAAACAATATGTATTTTGTGTATTTAAGACATGGTTTTAAAAGTGGTTTATGCTCAGTGTATCCTTATATACCACACTTATTTTACAGGAAGCAAGAGGAGAGAAACAAGTTCTAACTTGTGAAGATTCCTCAATTCGTTACACAGTATGAAGAAATGGTGTGCCAATGAGTAGATGCAGGAAGATAGAACTGAAAAGATGTAGGATTAAAGAGGATTAAAAAAAAGAATGGAGGTAAGAAATCGAACACACATTCCATTCACAAAATGGTCTCTCAGGTATTACCACTGTGTCAGAATGAAACAAATTAAACTACTGTGTGTGCTACAGATAGGCTGCAAATCTTCCAGACATCCGTATATATTATGCTGGTGAACTGTACATGCTCTGCAAATAAATAAATTGTACATCGTGTTTGCATCCCTGTTATTTGGAGATATGGGCATCCACACTTCAAATGTTTGCACATCTATATCTCAAGGATCCAGTTGTCCTTTACAATGCAACCTCAATGGAATTTCTTTGTCCTATTGCATATTCATTGATTTGAGTAATGTGGCCAGGACATCCAATCTTGTCTCGAAGTGTATTTGGTATCATCAGAGACCATGCTCACTTTGCAGCAGTAATCTAACCAATCAGATACTGTCTGCAAACTCACACATTGGTCTCCAACCAAACACTCCATTATTTTCACCTCATATGACTGCGCCATCGAACCACATTCCTACAAAACTAGGGATACTTATGATCCCGTCTCGTAATGGGGTACAAGACAGCATTGCATTTAGAACACAACCTTCTTGTTCTCAGCAGACTCTCGTCAAATAATAATTGAAGATAGGCATCCGAATCGTTGAAGTAAACTGGCAGATCTACCTTATTAATCAGAAAAACATTTTTAAAACTATTAGAATCTGTAAGAATGTCACCAGTAACATACAATTTTCCCTTATTGCACTACAATAAATTCTGCTCAATGGCACCCCTGTCTTTGTAAAGCAATAAAATCTGAGAGAAAGTATAGTCATGACTTTTCAAAAATGATTGGTTGTTAATTGCTTCCAGATGGGGCTCACAGTTTATTGTGCAAATGTCTGGGGATTATTTGCAGAGGTTGGCTATGAATGTTACAAATGATCTGAAGGTTGGCTCCTCTGCGAGATGCATAATGGCTCACAGTTTTCTGTTGGTTCTGTGTGCTTGCTGCATGTATATTGGCAAACCTTCGGAGTTAGAAAAATTTCTTGCTGTCTCAGGTCACATGTTGTTTTTTGAAGTAGTCCCCATTGTTCTTAAATGGGTTAGCAAACTGTTCTTATGAAAACTTATTTTCCTGTCTACTTCATTGTGATAAACCTTTGCAGAAATAACTATATTCACATTTTGTTATAAATACTAATGTAAGACAGCCACATGCATATGTGGGCCATCCAAGATATCACAACAAGCAGCGTAATGGACTCCTTACATCTAATGTCATAGCTGGCCATTGCCATGGAAACGCTCAGCCCTCTGTCTATAAAACTCTGATTCCCAATGCAAGTTTGTACAGGCCTCTAATATATTTAATAATTTTTATTGCAATTGTACTATAATAAGGGATGGGAAAATTTTGTTTAAACGATAAGACCAATAAACATTAACATCATGAAAACAGTGGCAATATAATTGGGACATTCAAAAATGGCTATATCTGCCATTTTAAAACTGCAAAATAACACAAAAATTGGGTTTTTTTTTGTAAAATACTGCACTTTGCATGATTTCTAACGTTATGAGATTTATCCAGATAAAAAAAAAGAGAAAATTTTGACATAGTTTGCTTAACAAGTGAAGGATTTAAATTTAGTGCTGGCATAGCAATACAAAAACCTTCCGGCAGAATAAGTACTATATTTATCTGAGTAAAAGACCATGGTTTTTCCCAAAATATTAATTTTTGCAACTCAGAGTTGTCTTGCATTTGGGATACGTTTTCCAAATAGTGCAATAAAAAATAAGTTTCAATCTTTGCTGGCAAAGCCTGGGGGAAATGGTAATGCTTACCACCAAGGTCATAATCAGTGCAGCAGATTTTGTGAGTTCATTTCCCACCAAACATTTCACTGTTAACGGGCCTATAAGCATTCTCAATAGGAAAAAGACTTCTCTCCGAGATTAAAATAAAAATAGAAATGTTTCTTTCACATCAGTAGTCACACATAATGTTGATTGGAAGTCAATGATCAAGCACAAACAGAGAGTTTTAGCTGCGCATATCCCATCTCCTGCACATACATTGGTGCATTTCCGTTAGCCACCCAGAACTTGAATTTACTTGCAAATTCTAATAAGGTAAAACCATAGTGGACTTTATTGCAATGATGTGTGATATTCAGGTATGTTGAAATAGAAAATTGTAATCATTATTACAGCTAAGTTGTTGCCATCACCGCCTTGTATAGACATAGCGGTACATTTCTGTTCTTCTCCATCTCTCTCCTGCCCACAATGCAAATTTCAGCACAAATTTGAATTAGGTATCATTTACAACAATATATTATAGTTGTTATTGACTAAATAAAATGCATCCATCATCGTAACAGATATGCTGCTGCTAACGTCACATGCTCCTACTGTGCACATACTGTACATTTCTGTATTCCCCTATCTGTCTCTCTTGCACCCATAAGATGAATTTCCACACAAATTCAAATTATTAATTTAGAAAAAACTTTTTACAATGGTGTGATTAATTAGGTTTCTTGAAAATCATATCTATTACATTGTTAACAGTTGCACTGCTGCCACCATTGTCATCACTTCTGCATATATATGTACCAGTATATAATTTTATTCTTATCTCTCCTTCTCTCCTACCCACCAAGAGAATTTCTCTCTAATTCAAATTAAGTAAAAATCTAAAAAAAAAAATACTTACCAGCTTAAGTGTCCCTTAGTTTGTTCAAAATATATGGCAAAACTTTGTTTCATTTAAAAATTACATTATCTTCTCTTTTTATATAGATATACTTAGTTCCAAAACTTAGTTCTGAAAAATGGGGTTATGTTGCATTTAAGGTCATCTTATATTGGAATAAACACAATACGTATTCAACAGTTGGCTGGCTATTTAACAATGTAAGTGATATTTTTGCGAATTTCCTCATTGCATTTTTCGGTGTTGCTACATATCTAGTGATGTGTTGCTGAGCTATTTTGAATAGTCCCAGTGACAATTTTTATAAAATGTGATTTGTGATTCTTTTACTGAGTTTTAACTTTATGATGATTTTAAGTTCAATGATTTGACTTAAGTTTAAAGATCCGACTTTAACATTGTTAAAGTTGAAGCAGTGTCTGTTAAGGAATGGCCTCACAATACTTGTATTGCATCTTGTGGGATCCAGTTTCCTACTGCCCATGATTTATACTCAAGGATAAACAACTTGGAGCACACTTTCAAATTGGTCAACCAAGGAATATTTGAAGGTGAAATAAGACAACCATTAGAAGGTGTTGGGAACCAGCTGCTTTAAGTAGAAGTTAAGCATTCTTTAACTGAGTAGACTTACACCTTCAATATAAACTCTCAGAACTTTTGAGTTTTGATCCCTCAAAGCTTGTGTTCTCAATGCTGAAAAAAATCTTTTAATCCTAAAAGCATTGTGGTAAGTGATGTAAATGAAGGTCTTGTGAAAACTTATGTCAATTGTTGCTTCTGGAATGCAATCACTCATTGCAGTCACAATTCTGAAAGCATACAGACAGCTGCAAGATGTAGTCAAGTTACAACTTTTAATTGAAAAGGTTGACATTGTGAAATACCTACAGGCAATGAAATTAGATAACCCCGAATTTGCAGCCACAGCTGTGCAAGCAACTTGGATTCCATGTTCCAACATGGTCAGTGAGCAAATATTTTCACAGTACAGTGAAATTCTAAGTGACCAAGATACAATCTAAGCAAAGAAAATTTGAACTCAGGGCCATGCTATAATTTGAAGCATGACTCACTGATCCATTAGTTAAATATGTTGCGAAGAATGCATTTCATAGTGACTGATAGAAGTGCAATTAATATGCAACTAAAACTGCATCATAATTCTTGATAGTTTGTAAAAATAACATGCTTGCCATCACGACTTGATTCATAAAATATGTGTTTTTAAAATAACTTATATATATATTAAGTAATTTTCACTTATAACCAAACTTTTAAAATTATGCATCACAAAAGGGTGTCTAAAATAAACCATATTGTACACTAAAACGTTCTAAAAAATTAAGTGAAATTTTCCTGTCCTTAGTTATAATATACCAAATTCAATTACTCTGAGTTGAGCCACCATTTATTTGATGAGTCGATTAATTACACTAAACAACACTTACTTGGGATTTTTGCCTGAACACGTTTCAAAGCAGTAGTTTCCTTCATTTTCAACTGGACATCGACTCAATTCCTTGTGGTGAAGCTGTCGTTGTTGCAAGTGCTGTCCCCTCTGATGGTTGTTCACTGAACTTGCTAAACACATCCTTCTGTGGAACATCGGAATTGAAAAACCCTATTTCTATTTTTTACAATGATGTTTCCCATGTGGCCAGCTCTTGTTTTCCTGCTATGTGTTTTAGAACTTTTGGTTCTGAATTTATATTGTGGTGTTTTGTCCTAAAGTGGGTGGCAACTGCTGATTTTTCCAACTGTTCTGATTTATATTTCTGAAGTGTTCTTTGGATCGTGTTTCTAGATGGTTGGTCCAGTTGAAAATGAAGGAAACTAGTCCTTTGAAACATGTTCCGGCAAAAATCCCAAGTAAATGTTGTTTAGTGTAATTAATCAAATAAATGAATATCACAACACTGTTTACAAACTTCCACAGAAGAAAAAGTGAGCCACCATGTTTAGGAAAGTTGAAGAGGGATCAAGAGTGTTTCTTCTTGCGATGGTTGTGTGTTTCATCCCTGAAAGGTAGCACATGACACTTGCCCCTTACATAATAGATACTCTACTCAGATTTGTATTAGTAGGACTAGGTTATGAAATTCCAGAATTTCAGGTTTAAAAAATATTGTGTATCTCGGCTACTCTCAAATTCGAAAAGCAAACCTAACATACCATAACTAACCCTACGACAAATGTATGCTCTTTGGACCTCATGACATTGCACATTGCGATTGCTGGGATTACCCAAGCACAAGGTATAATTATCTAAAATTTTGTATCTATAATTACATATTGCAGTGATTACACATAGATACAAAATCATCCCAAAACTTTAATTTATTTCAGCAGTGTGTTTGATATGATTCTCGCTCTTTCTGCCTTTTTTTAATTTTAAGGTTAGTTGAATGAGTTAAGAGTAACTAGTGAGTTACCTCACTTGGAACATTTTAAACTATGTATTATGTGGTCTGTTTATCCCAGCATTTTAGATATCTCTATAATAAGAGAATCATGCCGAAAGCTTTTAGCTGTTCCCAAAAAGCACAACTAAATTTGAAAACTCATTCACACAAACCACTTTGCAAACATTTTTTGCCACACTTCTTCTTTGACACTGTTCACATCCTCAAATATGCACTAACGGCCTCACCATTTGATTTAAATCAGTGCCCTCACATATGTTCCTTTATTTTGGAGAACACAGAAATGTCACAGGGGGCCAAGTCTGGTGAGTAAGGTGGATGGGGTAGCACCCTGATGCCCTCTTCATTCAGGAAATCCATCGTTTTGACAGCAGTGTGAAAGGAGGCATTGTCATGGTGCAGCAGGAACTGTCCCTTCCATTACTGTTGCTGTAACGGAAGGGACAGCTCCTGATGCTGTTCCTTGCTGACCTTTGGAAGGCAGAACTCGGTGTACCATAGCGCAGTGACTGTGCATTGGTTCTCAAATGGAATGGGTGCTATTAGATTCTTTCTTGAGAAAAAAGAGGCAACCTTTTTTTCCCAACACTTCGGCTCCTCTTGACTTTTGTTGGAGGTAGTTCATTTCAAAGCACCAGACACGTGAGTGCAGTTTAGTTTCTGGAATAAAAAGGCATATCAGTGTTTCATCGCCTGTAACAATGTTATATACACCCAACTTTTTTTGCATAAATGCGCACCAATCCACCCGGACTGCTTTTTGATGATTGGTGATGGAATGTGGGACCTAACGCGCACATCTCTTGGTGAGACCAAGATGTTGATGCACAATTGTTTGTGCTGCTGTTGATCCAATGTTTATTGTCTTCTCTATCCAAGAAATTAGATTTGCAGATCATCTTTCACCATATTCCTCACAGCTTTGATGTTTTCAGGCATAACTGCAGTTTGTGGCCTACCTGCACAAGGCTCATCTTCTAAGGATTCTTTTCCCCTTTGAAATTCAAGAAACCAGTTTCTAACTGTGGTCAGTGAAGGAGCAGGGTCCCCAAAAGTTTCTGACAAAATTTGGTTGCTCTGCTTGAGGTCTTAACACGTTTTTAAAATCGTAATAGGTATCGCTCAAAAGTCATCACATCTGGACAGCTCCATCTTTCATAACACACTGGTTAGCAGATGGCATAGTACTCTCCCCCCTCATGACTCAATACTTACAGATATTGCAATTGTTTTTCTGGGCCATCCTAAATAAACATTAGGTTATCAGATGCTCACAGTGGCAACTTCCTCCTGTGGCGTATTGCAACAGAGCTAAAAACTTTTGGCATGCCCTCGTACCAGACAAATAGAAGCTGCAAGATCCAGTGATAACTTGCTATAAAATAATTATGATGATAGTAGTAGTAATTATTATTATTATTATTATTATTATTATTATAACTATTATCATTACATCCCCATTAGTATTATCATCGTCTTTATCTTATCATCAGAATACTATTCTCAAACGGTTAGCTCTTATTTTGCATGCAACAATGTATTTTTATTTTTAATATAAGTTTTCTATGAAGTTGTACTCCCAATCATTGCATCCTTGTGTTTCAAATTAAGCTTTGCATTTACTGTTTGCCTTGTATGGTGTGTATGATTGCCATGCTCCTTGATTGTGGAGTGATATAAATGGTGATAGGTGAAAGTAGTATACCTTCTGACTTTATTAATTGATCTTATACTTTGCTTTAAAATCAACGCATTGCAATAATATTGTGGCAGATAGCATTTCGGAAAATGAGCCCAGATGGAAAAATAGCATTACTATTTTAATTTATTTTGTCAAAATTAGACCTTTGATCTACAACAGGCTATTTAACTTTATAATATGACATTTAATAAATATAATCACATTCAGAAGAAAATCCAATACTGGTCCAAAAAGTAAAGTTTTTCTGCATAGGCATTTAGGTAATGCTGCTTCAGAGGTTATCCCAAAAGAATGAAAATGTGAGGTTAGTTTGCTATGAACTCTATGTTATTTTGTAAGTTTTTGTGTAGTAAAATATTTACATAACATTCGTTCATTTCCTTTTTAGGATAAAACATAAAAGTAGTACCCATTATTCTTAACTCTGCCTTTGTAAATCACCTTGATATACCACAATGCAATGCCCATTAACAGCAGCTATATTTATCACAATAATTCTTAATAACTAGGAACACTTGTTATCTGTGTCAATTTAGTTCAGTCATGATGTCAACACATGGGAGGGAAGAGAGAGAGAGACAGAGATATTGAAGCAAAAGAGCGTTTGGCTGTTGATTGGTTCAGGGTAGGTAATGGGTGTTAACTTTTATGTGGATGCATATTGTAATAGCCTCCTAAAAGTACAGTACTGTAATAGTTTTCAGATCACTGCTCTGTGTGAGTTAGTTTTGGAGAGAAAAGTATGCAAATGCTTCGATTCTTATAAAAGGTAATAGTCCGACATTTTATCCATATCTGACACATGCCAAGCAGATGGCTCTGGGTTCATGAATTCTGAAAGGAATATTTACAACAGACGTACACGTTCTATAAAAAACATATAGATTAGACAGAAAACCGGCAAAATTATATATTGACTTTATTAACTTATTACTGTTAAATAAAATGCAGCTAACTTATATTACTAAAGAACATTGGTGTTATATACACAATAAGTTACAAGCCTGTACCAGACAGCTCTCTTAAACAACCTGTAATTCTCGAGGTGAATGCTGATTAAGCTGTTATTGTTTATAGTGCAGGGTCGCCTCTGATGACGTGTTATTTAAGACTGTATTTCCTGTATATCTTGCATGCCCCACAAGCCCAGGGGACTTGCTATGTGCAGTTTAAAAGCAGTAAGCTTTTGATCATGGAACAGACTGGTGCTTTAGCCGTAATAAAATACAACCAAGGCAAGTCTTTAAAAAGTGTCGAGAGGCGAATGGTTGCTCATTGTTTCGCGGTGCTTAAAGAAAGAAACGCCGAATCGGCCATAAAGAATATTGAAAAAGAAATGGGTGATCTCCTTGGTGTTTCTGCATTTAGTGTGCATAGTGTTAGAATGGAACAGCAAGCATCTGGAAGCCTAAGAACACTGGGAAAATCGCGTAAATATAAAAAACATTCGGAGAAATATGATGATTTTGCGAAAAGTCCTATTTGCGGTGAAGTTTTATTGTTTTTTCAGAAATGAACCATCAACACTAAATAAAATGTTGCATGTAGTACATTCTGACGCAGAATTGCCACATTTCTCAAAGTACTCTCCACAGGTTGCTGATATATATCGCTAGTGTTGCAAAACTTATGTGCGTCCATGTACCGTTAACACGCGGCGAGTTGAGCCACCTCTGCCTTGTTGTTGACATCAGGACAGAACTAACTTGACACAGATTATAGCAACAATGACAGCTAGAGAGGATATGTATAACTATATTCCTAACAGTTTTATTTATCTGAGAGTGATGAATAATTAATCTAGACTTTTCAAAATAACCTTCTCACAAAGCAATACATTAATGTACAGAAGAAACTCCTTTGCTACCAGTTGTTTAGAAACCCTAGCAATGGCTGACATTGTCACTTAAGGAGTCCATACCTTCTAAAATACCTAGAAAGAATGAAAGTATATTAAAATTTACAAATATTAATAACGAATATCTTGAGTTTGCCTTAGGGCACCTTAAAGATTGTTTGAAGTAAATTGTGTGTTGATAATAGAAAATTACAGATCTTTTACTTCCCCCAATATCAAAATTTTCAAAACCTTTTCATCGTATAGAGTAGTTGTGGTGAGGTATCATCTTGAAAATCTTTGTTTTCCTTCTTTGGAAGATGCTGAAATGAATGCCAAATTGGTATTTAACCTTCTTTGAGTTTCTTACTTTTAATTTACATATATTTATTTAGAAAAGTAGTACAGAAATCTTTACATTCACATGACTTTGTCTACAGATTCTTCAACAAAGGCTTATTCTTTTTTCACTATTGTGCTGATTGACATAAGTATTGCAAAAATACTTTTATTACATAGTTCTTATAGGTACAGATGGAATAGTAGACTTATGGCAGATTCAAATTTTTGGAAAATAGTCACTATGTGGATGCCCTCTATGGTGCAGTGGTTGCCATGTTAGCCTCTTGTACCCAAGGATACGTGTTGAATCCCGGTTGGAGATAATGGATATTTTCAGGCATAAAAATCACCTAGATGACCAGGGTTCGATCCCAAGCAACCGCATGTGAGATTTGTGGTGGACAAAGCGGCACTGGAGCGGGTTTTCTCCGGTTTCCCCTGCCATTGCATTCCACCGGTGCCCCATCTTAATTCATGTATCAGTGTCACTGCCTGTGGTGCCATAAGTAGTAGTTTAAAGCGGGCGTTAAACACTAGAAAAAAATCTTCACACGAAAATAAGATAAAGAAGCAATACCTATGTTGTAGTTAAAAAAAGTAGAAGCACTTGAAAATTCATACCAATAACAAGGAATATCTGTGAAATAGTTAACTGTACAAAAAAATATTTGATATAAATTGACTATTTTAATGATATATATATTTTAATGGTTTATCAGTTATGCAAAATTCATTCAGAAGGAATGAGTGGAGAGAATATTCACAGAAAATTTATGATATGCATTACATTTGTGATGAAAATATCTTAAGCAAGTGGTACTTGAATCAAACTCATTGCAGTCATTTTTCAGAAATTCAAAATTTTCAAAACACTTTAGTGCAATGTGGAATTCTCTTTAAATTCATGTCCCATCTTTGAATAATGCTACACTTAATACCAAGTGCAGTTTGATTAATATGCTTTTACATTCACTTCACTTACTTTTATTGAGTAGGACAGTATTTTTTGGCATACACTTGCTTGCATTGTCCACTGTTGAGCCACTATTGTTTGTACCAGGTTTTGTTGCCGTTAATGGGTTCAACATGGAGGCATCTGTTGGACAGGTGATAGGTTGGATAAACAAGCCATCTAGGATAGTTCAGATTTTTGGACTGTATGACCATGTTTGGTATGCAACCAACTTTTACATGCACACCTCCTCCCACTCCCCAACATGAACACTCACACACACCTTTTACTAAAAACATATTTTTCTGGGTTCATATAGACTCAAAATGTGGATTTTGAATGACATCTGTTTGTCTAATTTTTGTGTGGTATGTAATATTCTGCATTTTGGCAGAAATCACTAACTTCAAATTCAGTGTTTTGAGATACAGCAATTACAAGGTTTACCTTAGTTCTAAACATACATTATGATATTCTGCTAAGTTCAAACACATTTTAGATACATGTACACTGTTTAATCACTACAAATATAACTTTAATCTCTTTTGTTGTAAATGCAAAATTCCTTAAAATCTACAAAATATTGAAATAAGTTACTTCTGCCTGAAGAGCAAAGCATGGTTTGAAGGAGAAAGGTTGACCACTGGATTTTAAAATGAAGAGTTCACTATAATATTATGCATGTATTAGCTGTTGACTACTACATGTTCTTTTTCTTGACACTTTAGTAACTTTACAAACTTATGCTTTTATTCTATGCATGGTTACAAAAAATGCATGTATGATAAATTCAGCATTAATATGCACATTTGAACCTGGACTTATCCCATGATTAGCTGCTGTAATTGTAATCTTTACTATGAAACATTTGATATCTTGGAGGTACAAAAAGGTACAGAAAAAAAAAAAAAAACATTTTGTCCAAGGATTAAGGTTTAAATCTGTGAAAGAAAATGAGTAGTTTGTGTCCATTTTAAGACATGGTATTAAAAGTGGCTTATGCACAGTTTTTTCTTAAATACCACTATTATTTTACAGGAAGTGCAGAGTGAGAGGAGAGAGGCAAGATCATACTTATGGAGATTCTTCAATTCGTTGTACAGTATGAAGTAACTCTGTGCAAATGTGTAGATGCAGGAAATTAGAACTGCAAAGAGTGTATGATTAAAGAGAACAAAAAAAAGCATTTAGGTAAGGAATTGAATACACATTCTGTTAAGTGTCTCACAGGTATTATCACTTTGTCTCAATGAAACATAAAATAAGCTACTCTATGTGCTTCTCATGAGCTGTTTCTTTCAACCTCTTGTTTTAGAAGTTATATAAGAAGCAAAATTATTTAACATGTATTATGATAATATCTAGCCTACTCTGCTAAATATAACACTTGCCGTATTTGACATATAATAATAGCTTACTTCATATTTTTATACCCTTCTTCCTGGTTTAATAAATTTGTTATAATAGCTATAGAATTTTAATATGAAAACATATTAAATTCACTGGTCCTTCTCTACCCTCCATTGTTAGGCCCCCCAGGGGCCTACTACAGTAGGTACGGGTTTGGTGCACCCGGAGGTTCCCGAGCCGCTCACTGCCACTTCACCCTACCCATCGTCATTCACTGTTGCCACGTCTTCTGCACTGTATGTGTTTATTTCGTTTGTTTACATTTATACCCTCTTCCTCTTCTAGGCTTATGGAACTTAGTAGTTTGTAAGGCATTAGGTTTATTAATGCCTGTCTCACCTGCAGGGATCTTTCACTATCCACGTGGTTCCTTTCCCACGGTTCCAGCGCGGCTCCAAATTTGTGTGCTCTACGGAAGTCCCAGGCTTGAAGGTTGGGTGCACCCTCCTCACTGCCCCTATGTGTAACCTTAGGTGCGGAGCCCGTCCATCCCGTCAAGTACATTCACGTAGCTTGTTAGTAAGCGCGGCTTGTGCTGGTGTCCCGACGACCGCGTTACGTCATTGGGATAGTTTCACGGGCCGGACGTGTTACCGCTAACGTTGCCCCGGCGTAATCAACCACAAGTCCCCTGAATCCGTGCATATGTTCTGTCGCTGCACGGCGTAGAGCGGGGAGCCACAGGCGGTTATTCCTGTGGTAGGGGCGTGCATGGTGAACGGTATACGCATATGGACCAGCAGTGGTGTTTGGAGGGTAACCCTTGTGACGTAGGCTTTGGGTATCAGTCACGGATGGTTCCCGTGACGGCACAGACCGTGGAGATTTGGTGTCTTTTCTTCTTTAACCCCCGGATGGCAGGCTGACGCCGACGGTTCCGGAAGGGGGTCCTTTCAATATGTCAAACCGCGCACCACCTTCCTATTTTGACCAGTTTATTGTTATGGCTATGTTGAGCGAGACGAAGAAATTTTCAGACATTAGTACATTCTACGTGCAAAGGGAAGTTGACAGGATCTGCGGCAAGGTTAAAAATGTGACAAGGCTGCGAGACGGTACGCTACTGGTAGAGGTCCACAATAAAGACCAATCGGACAAGCTACTTCGTGCTACTCTGTTGGGATCGTACAGCATCAAAGTTTACCCCCACAAGTCCAGGAACACCTGTAGAGGAGTTGCGACCACCTCTACCTTAGACGACCTCTCCAATGAAGATATTGCCACCCATCTTTCAGAACAGCGAGTTTGTCAGGCATACCCTCTACATGGTAAACGTGAGGGCAAGGAGTACCCATTGCGTACGATCTTTCTCACGTTCAAGGGTACTAGTGTTCCAGAGTTCATATACTGTGGTTACGAACGTGCTGCCGTCCACCCGTATGTGCCGAACCCTATGCGGTGCTTCAAGTGCCAGCGCTTCGGGCATACCCAAGCCGCCTGTGCCCGACCCGCAACCTGCGATCGTTGTGGTCTAGTGCTGTGTAAACTGTGAAGGCAGTCATCCGTCTAGCTCTCGACAGTGTCCCATGTACTTGGCAGAGAAAAGCATTCAAGAAATACGTGTGAAGGAACATCTTACTTTTCCTGAGGCGAGACGGCGCTTTGAGCAGCTAAAGCCGGCCAACACCACAGGATACTCCTCAGCCATTCGCCGTAAGCTTGTCCAATCCATCGGTTTACAGACTGTGCCTGTCGCGGATGCGTCGACGCAAACAGACTTGTGCGAAGCCACTCCTTTACGTGCTCAATCATCTGCATCTCAGTGTACAACTTCTGATGCACAGCAGCAATCTCAGCCGTCGACTAACCCATGTGCTCCTAGTTCATCCTTCGCCGGGGATCGTTCCCGTCAACGTAGTAGACCGATGAGCCGAACTTCGGCAACGTCCCACTCTCGTTCTGCGAACCGAAAGACTTCTTCTGACTCCCGACCACCAGTGGAGTCTGAGGAAGACACGGATTTTAGGTTAGTTGGAGCTAAATCTGCTAAGGTGAGAAAGAAAGAAATTACTCCACCTTAATTTCTATCTCACCATGGATATAATCCAGTGGAATGTCAATGGGATCAGGGCCCGTCTACCAGTCCTTCAACATATAATCAACAAGCGTTCACCCTCAATCCTCTGCCTCCAGGAAACCCACTTACATCCCCACCATACCCTTCAACTTCGTCATTATCAATCATTCAGACACGACTTTGTTGGTGGCCAGCGTGCTTGCAATGGTGTTGTTACTCTCGTGGCTCCTACCATCCTTGCCGCCAGTATTACACTCAACACCCCGCTACAAGCGGTAGCTGTGCGCGTAACATTGCCTTCCATCTCCTTTTCTGTTTGCAATGTCTATTTGCCGCCGCACGATGTGATCTCAGACACTGAGCTTCGGGCATTGTTAGCACAAATTCCCCCACCGCTGATCTTTTTGGGCGATGTCAATGCTTGCAATGTTCTTTGGGGTGGTTCTGCTGACGATGCTGGAGGTACAATAATAGCAGACGTTTGCGACAGGTCTGGTTTATTACTCTTAAACTCCGGTGCACCCACATTCTTATCTTCTGCATATGGCACCCTATCTGCCCTAGATGTAACTTTCTGCAGCCCTGCTTTACTACCCTTCCTGGATTGGTCGGTATTTTCCGATCTTCACGGCAGTGATCATTTCCCCATTGACATTCGTTTTTCGGGACAATATCCCTTACCCACTCAACATACCCGCTGGATTATCTCCAAAGCTGGTTGGGAAAAGTTTTCCTCTCTGCTCAATCTCAATTCCGATGGCTGTACCTCCATAGAAGACATGGTGGAGTATTTTACTTGCTCGGTTTTGCTCGACGCAGAATCCAGTATTCCTCGGTGCTCTTCTTCCCCTCAGCGTATTCCAGTGCCGTGGTGGACCGAAGACTGCAACTTGGCATTAAAGGCACATAAAAAAGCTCTTCGTCTTTTCCACCTACACCCGACGGCGAAGAACTTTGTTGCTTTCAAAGGCGCCCGGGCTAAGGCGCGCTATATCGTTCGTAATGCCAAGCGGAATTCGTGGAAAGCATATGTCTCCTCGCTTTCTCGCAGGAGCTCCTCACAGAGAGTGTGGACTTCGGTGTGCCGCATGACCGGCAAATATCTCAGGACATACATCCCTGGCCTTACCGTTCACGGCTCCACCTTCACCAGCGAACGGGATGTTGCCGACGCTCTAGCCACCTCCTTGGCTGCGACAAGTGCAACGGGCAATTACGACAATGCATTTCTTCCCACTAAGGAAGCTGCTGAGAGATTTCGCCTTGATTTTACTAGTGACTGTAGTGAGCCGTACAACGCACCCTTCACCCTTGCGGAACTAACTCATGCTTTACACGCTGCGAGGGATTCTTCTCCTGGTCCCGATGATATTCACCGACAAATGTTGCTTCACCTCCCACCTGCAGCCGTTACATTCCTTCTGGACCTCTATAACCGCATTTGGCACGAACAGGTTTTCCCGCCTGTGTGGCGAGAGAGTATTGTCATTCCTATCTCTCGTCCTGGCAAAGACCGGACCCTCCCATCCTCTTACCGGCCGATTTGCCTCACGAGCGTCGTTTGCAAGACCTTGGAACGCATGATCAGTATTCGGTTTACTTGGTGGTTGGAGGCGAATGAAGTGCTCTGTTCCGAGCAGTGCGGATTTCGTCACGGTCGTTCAAGCGTTAATAACCTGGCGCGTATGGAAGCTTATGTACGGAATGCTTTCCTTCAGAAGCAGCAAGTCGTGAGTGTCTTTTTTGACCTCGAGAGGGCTTACGACACTACTTGGTGATATGGTATTCTGCGTAATTTGCACAGTTCAGGGTTACGCGGCCATCTGGCCCTATTTCTGTGCAACTTTCTCCAGCTGCACCGCTTTCGTGTCAGTATTGGCAATACTCTCTCGTGGGAGAAGATTCAGGAGAACGGTGTACCCCAAGGTTCCGTTCTTAGTGTTATGCTTTTTGCCGTGGCCATCAACGGCATTACTAGCGTGATTCGTTGTGGGATATCATCGTCACTGTATGTGGATGACTTTGCGCTGTACTATCGCTCCTACAGCACTGAACATCTCGAACGACAACTCCAGCTCTCCATAAACTCCATTGCTGGTTGGGCGCTTCGCAATGGTTTTCGTTTTTCCCCTACGAAAACTCAGTGCATACACTTCCACCATCTTCACGGAGTACACCCTCCTCCTGACCTCCAATTGAAGTGTGTGCCACTGCCTTTCGTTCCGTCCTTGAAGTTCTTAGGTCTCCACCTAGACCGTAAACTTTCTTGGGTACCCCACATCCAATACCTTCGTGCCTCCTGTGACCGATCGCTGCAGATCCTCAAACTGCTTTCTGGGGCGGCGATCGTTCAGTGATGCTGCGTTTGTACTGTTCACTCGTTCGCTCAAAACTAGACTACGGTTGTTTTATTTACGGCGCAGCGACCGCCTCTAAACTTCGTCTTTTAGACACCGTTCATCATATCGGTTTACGTCTTGCTACAGGAGCCTTCCGCACTAGTCGTGTGGAATGCTTGTATGCCGATGCTGGTGAACCACCACTGGCAGTGCGACGCTCATTTTTCTTTGTTCGTATGCTGCTAAGTTGTCTGCGAACCCCTGCCATCCTTGTTTTAACCCTGTGTTACCTTCGGATTATTCACACCACTATCTGTGGTATTCAGTTTCGTGAACTGCTCTCCGATAGGGGTCTCAGATTGCCTCCTGTGGAGCGTGTTTTTGTTTATCCGGAACTTGCTTGACAACTGAGGCGTCCCAGTTTCGACCTGACCCTCTCCAACCTTGTGAAATGTTCGACCGCTCCGGAGGTATTTCAGCGACTGTTTTATGAACTTTTAAGCAATTACCAGGCATATGCACCGGTATTCACTGACGGCTCCCAGCTGGCAGGAGCTACAGGTTGTGCCTTTTATTTCAATGGAGTAACACATAATTATCGCCTTGCAGACGCCAGTTCGGTATTCACCGCCGAACTGTACGCTATCTTTTACTTTCTAGATTTTATCTCGCTTTTAGCACCTGGTAGTTTTCTTGTTTGCAGCGATTCCTTGAGTGCCCTACAGTATACTGGCTCTGCAGCAGTATACTGGCTCCTCATCACTCGCTATGCGTATTCAATCTCGCCTTTCTGAATTGATTGCTTGCAGCTACCAGTTCATCTTCATGTGGGTTCCAGGTCATGTCGGTATTGCAGGTAATGAGGTAGCGGATAGGTCTGCCAAGGCTGCCTGCTCCTTGCAGGATTATTCGGAAGTGACTGTGCCCTCAGGGGAGGTTTCGCGTTTTTTCGCAGGTCTCTTCTTTTAGCTTGGCAGCAATCTTGGCAAAACTTATAGGTACACAGCTTCGCACACTCAAAGACACGGTACAGCCATGGCTCACATCTTGCCAGCCAAACCGGCGCCGCAAGGTTATCCTTGCGCGTCTGCGTATCGGTCACACGCGGCTAACACATGGCTGCCTTCTACGCGCTGAGCCAGCTCCTATATGTCAGACCTGCGATGTTCGTCTGTCTGTGGCACATGTGTTGCTTGATTGTCCGAAATTTCATCGTGAATGGCAATCCATCGGCCTGGGTACCTCCTTACCTGCCATCTTATGTGACAACGCCAATTCCGTCGATATGGTGCTACTCTTTGTTGCCTCTATTGGCCTCAGCAAAGACATCAGACCTGTTTCATGCGTGTGTGCAATTTTAGCCTTTTTAACTTTTTAGACTCTGACTTTTACCATATGGGACCGCTTTTTGTGTGTGTGTTTTTAGTTTTTTAACCTTTTAGGCTTGGTTTTATTACCCGGGCCTTTTCTCGTGTGTGCCTTTGTAAGGGTTTTTAGCACATTTTAACTTTTCTTCTCTAGATTTGTTTTTAATGTGTTTTTCTTTTTCTTAACTTCGGGCCCAAATGACCTAGTTGTCGACGGGCCCTTAAACACTACTCACTCACTCACTCCATTGTTAGGCTTTTCTTTCAAATATGTGATGCAGGATTTTTTCTAAGTCCAACATGAGCAAAATATTTTTTCGAATCACAACTTTACATTTTTTTATCTAATATGCATTTCAAATAAATTTCAACTATGTTTTCGTGTCAAGAAATGTCTTCTTAACGCAACTAAAGGTTTTAATTCTCTGTTAATTTACTTACAGCGCATGTAGTCATTCTAAAGAATACAGTGCAGATAAATTATTCATTTTGAATTACACTAGTTAAGTAGTTTTTCACTTAATTATAATGCGCTATTGCACTAACTATGTAACCATGTATACTGTCCCTAAATTACTAGCTATGTAGACTAAACACTAAGCTCGCTCATTAACTAAGCCTAGCCTAAATCTTATCTATGCATCATTGCTTCACACCTGCCTAATGCCTACCACAAGTTCTTGAAAAGGGTCTGCTAAGTGATTTTTGGTGTCCATATGCCACAAATGTAGGCATTTAAATGTTTGTGTTGAATGCCACTTTATGATATGCGATGCAGTAGAGCTCGCCAGCCTTATTCAGTATTATTTGTCTGCACATTTGTCACTGGAGCTACAAAATGCACGGGATGATTTACTGCCTGGAGGACTAGTCCTCTAGCCATTAACCCATAGTAGCCCCCCAGGCCTGCATATGTAGTGTGCTGGTGAACTCTATGTGCTCTGCAATTAAATTGTAGAGCATGTTTGCATCCCTGTTATTTGGACATATCGGCATCAACTCCATTTGTTTGCACCCTTATTATCTCAAGGATCCAGTTGTCTTCTACAATGCACCTCCTATGGAATTTCCTATTTTACATTTTTCAATTTTAACAATGTGACCAGGACCCCCAATTTTCCCTGCTGGAAGTGTATTTAGTATCATTAGAGACCATGTACACTTTGCGGCAGTAACCGAACCAATGCGATACTGTCCACAAACTCACCAGTTAGTCTCCAGCTGAACAGACATTAGTTACAATTGTTACAAATGATCTGGAGGCTGGCGGCTATGCAAGGCACAATATGACTCAGTCTCCTGATGGTTCTTGCTGCTTGCATATGCGCTTTGGCAAAATGTTGGACTTAGAAACATTTATCTCCACCTCCCATCACCTGTTGTAAAGAATTCCAAACATGCTCTTCTTTCCAATATGTGACACAGGATTTTTTCCAAGTTCAACATGAGCAGAATATTTTTTTGAGGTATGGCTTTACATTTTATTATCTAATGTGGATTTCATATCACGTTTTACTATGATTTCACAACAGAAAATGTTATCAATATAACTTGAGGTTTATAATTCTTTGCTTATTTACTTACAACACATGTAGCCATTCTAAAGAATGTAGTGAAGCCATTATCCACTTTGAATCACATAATGCTTGGCAGCCAACAGTCTTTTATCATCTGTGAATTACACTAGCTATACTGTTTGTCACTAAATTACTAGCTATGTACACTAATCCTAAACTCGCTCACTAACTGCTACTAACCTACCCCAAATGTGTACTGTTTGTCCCTAAATTACTAGCTATGTACCAGTGGCAAAATCTCCTGTATACCGCATACACTGCCGGTGTACTAAACTTGAAAGGTTTGAAAACGGTGCTTAATAAACATGCAAAATAATCAGAATGTTTGTATGTCCCTTCAACTAAATATGAAATGATCTCAAGTTTGTGTGGTTAAATTTTCCTCATTTTTTGCAATGGTGTGTGCATACTCTACATCACTGCAAGTTAAAACGATAACCATGCTCCCAGACTCCCAACATTCACCGCTAGCTAGGCAAGGCCAGCAATGGTGTGCACGCGCATCTACTCTATCACAAGTTTAAGCGATAGCCACGCACTCCTACTTCTCCATTAGATTATTGATGGGAAAGGAAGCTTAGATGCCAGCCGTTAGCTGTCGAACTGCACCGCTAAATTTTGCGATTGACAACCATTTTTAGTCTGTATTAATGTTGTTTTGCTTATAAGTAATTGTGAAACTGATCAATGTAAGTGTTACTGAAGCTAGTGGTTCCTGTAAATGTGCAGTAAAACATGTGTTAAAGACTGGATTTCGGAGTTTTTAAATTTTTGAAAAGCTTAAAATAAAAAACAATGGCAGGCCTACTCCCAAACTACCAGGTCTGATTGTAAAATGTCAAGACAGAAAACGAGAGCATAACAGACATTTATGCATTAGCAATTATTCTAGGTACAAATGGTTAACTTTTTCCCCCAAATTAAACAAACTCTATTGTTGGCCATGTCTTCTTTTTAGTAATGACAAAAACAGTACCACATGGTCTCAAGAACGATGCAATAATACAGTTTCTCTAACTGGTTCATTAAGTAAGATTGAAAAATCAAAAACCCACATATTTTGTATATTCACTCTTTGTAATGTTGACAATACGCGAGTAGACCAGCAGCTAAATGCTCTGAAATCAATACAAATTTCAAAGCATAATGAAATGGTAGAAAAAGAACAGAAAAATGTTGAATAGACTCATTGATGTTGTTTGTCATTTAGGAAAGCAGAAATTAGCGTTTAGAAGACATGACGAATTAGAAAGTTTCTTTAATAGAGGTAATTACATACAAACATTGGATCTACTCAGTATGTATGATCAACTTTCAGATGATCATTTAAAAATGCTACAGTTTTCCGGGGCACTTTGTCACCCGTTCAGAATGATTAAATCAAAGCCGTCAGGAGTTTTTTGGTTAACTGTATAACAAAAGAACTTGCATCCGCTAGTTTTTTGGCTATTCTTCTAGACGTGTGCTCAAATCCCAATTCCACCTACGCTATGTGGACAAATCAGGGGAAGTCGTTGGGCTGCAGATCTGCTGACCCACTTTACAACACTTACAAGAGCTAAATAATTTAATATCTGTAAGAAACTTGTCGCTCAGACATATGATGATGCGGCCGTAATGTCTGGCCAATGTGGTGGTCTGCAGTTTAAAGTAAAAGCGGCATTTCCACAGGGGCATTATTTGTTTACTGTTACATCCTGAGTTTAGTTCTGCAACAGGCAGCTATGTGTGTTCATAAGTGCAGAATTTTTTTTCAAACTCTATCAGGACTCTCTAATTTCTTCTCTCATTCCACTAAAAGAATGGAAACATTGCAGGCTTTTATGAATAAAAAGATATCAAAAGTAGCTCCAACGTGCTAGAACTTCTATTCACGCCTTGTGAACACTGTACAACAGCAATGAGATAACCTGATTTTATTCCTGAACGAGAAAACAATGTTGATTGGGACCTGATACATTGGTTAAAGGACAAGCTTTTCTTTATTTTTTTGATGGTTAGATACTCTCTTCCTCCTCAAAATGTTTTTTGCAAATTTGCTCATACAAACATTCTCCTCAACATATTACAAGATAGCCCACCTGGGTGGTGTGGTGGTAGCGTGTCTACTCCACATTCAAAAGGTTGTGAGTTCAAATCTCACTTAGGGTGAGTTGCCTGGATAGGGTTTTTTTCGGGGGTTTCCCTTATCCTGAGAAGACGAATGTCAAGTAACTGTAAGCTCCATGGACCCATTTCACCAATTTCATTCATCGTCATATATGACCAACCAAGTTACAGGATGTTGAGCTACAAAAAAAAAATGGGATATTGCATATTGCCATTCAAAGGTAATCCGGACTAAAAATACTTTAGAAGAGCTAAGAGAAGGGTTCCAAAATATTTGGCGAAGCATTGCTACTGAAATATAAATGAGCAAGCATAGAAGAAAAGGAAGAACAATGAACCAAGTGAAATTACTGAAGTAATGTTCAGAAGGATATTCTATGAAATTTTAGATGATGTGCTCTATCAAATACAAAATAGGTTTTTCTGACTACGAAAGTTTTCATTTCTTTGCTCCCCTTGATTCCTCAAAATTCAAGAATTACAGAACGTCTTCCTGATCACTGTTGCTCAAAATTGTTCAATGCCTATAGCTCAAATTTTGATTCGGTACATTGAAAAAATGAACTTAGTGGTGTGTACCCTTCTGAAGATAAAGATTTTGAAGAAAAGTCAGTTGGTGAAATAGTGAAAATTATGAACGAAAGAGATCTGGTTGGGCTATGCCTGAAGTTTACAAATTAGCTTGTGTAATTCTAACTGTACTAGCAACTACAGCTTCTGGTGAACAGCCATTTTCCACTTTAAATCGAGTAAAATCTCACCGTAGATCTACAATGGGCCAAGAAAAATTATCCTCTCTTCAAAAATGTCCATACTTCGTATGCTTCGAGAGGATATTCATGAAAATTTCACGTAAGCTGTTGTGAACTATTTCCGAAGAAATCTCGTCGATTGGAGCTAACATTCCAGTAACTGGTTAGTACTACTACTAAAATTAACAATAATTTACGTATACAGATGTCCCTCGTATTATGCAAGTAATTGGTTCTCATGAAATATCACGTAACACAAAAAAATGCTTAAAGAGAATGTGATAGTGATATGGGCTATTTCAAGGTAAACATAAAAAAATGAGTTTCAAACAGATAAATCTATTTATGTCATTTATATAGTACTAAAATCAGATATATTTTTAAAATCGCTTTAAGTGAAAATGAGTAAAGTGAGATCACATATAACGAGGAATGACTAAATTTTATAGACTAATAAAAACGATGACAACTGACCACGAATCGCCACTGCTATGTACACTAAACACTTAAGTAAGCATATCTTAAACCTAATCTCTACACCACAGGGTTCACCTCTAATGTCTTTCACAAGTTTCTGAAAAGGGTTTGCTAAATGATTTTTGGTGTCAGTATACCACATATACACACATACGTGAGCATCTAAAATATGCATCAAATCCTGCCCCTGGAGGGGTGATGCAGTAGAGCTCACCTGCGAGGTTCAATATTATTCATGTACACATTTATCTTTGGTTCTACAAAATGCACAGAATGGTTTTACTGCCAGGTGGGCAGCAAATCCTCCAGCCATCAACTCATAGTAGCCCCTCCATGTATGCATATGTATTGTGCTGTTGAGCTCTATGTGCTCTGTAATTAAATTGTAGAGCATCTTTGCAACCCTACTATTTGGACCTATCAGCATGCACACCTCATTTGCTTGCACATCGCAAGGATCCATTTGTCCTCTACAATGCTTCCCTGATAGAGTTTCTGTAGCCCTATTTTACATTGGTCGATTTGAAGGACCTACAATTTTCCCCTCTCAAAGTGAATATAGTATCATTGGAGATCATGCACACTTCATGGCAGTAACTGAACCAAGCAAATACTGTCTGTGAAATTGCACATTGGTCTCCAATCGAACACTCCAATAATGTCAGTGCTGCTTGTATTCAAAGCAGTGTATGAGGAAAAGATTTTGCCTGTCTACTCAAACCACGTTCCCAAAAATTTCGGAATATGTACAGTCCCATCACTTAATTGGGTGAATTGGGTGCAAGACTGTTGCATTCAGAACACAACATTTTATTTCTCAGCAGGCTCTCATCAAATAATAATTGAGGACAGGCCACAGAATTGTTGTAAACTGACAGATCTGCCTTATTAATTGGATAAGCCATTTCTAAAATGTTTAAGATCTTTAAGAATGTCAGCTGTAGCAAATAACCTTTCCTTCTCACAATATAATAAATTCTGCTCGATTACATCCCAATGTTTTTAAAGCAATAAAACTCTAGAGAAAGTATGGTCAGGACTTTTCAAAAACTGGCCAGTTGTTATCGCTTCCAAATGGTGCTACACAGTTTATTGAGCAGATGTCTGAGGCTTCTTTGTAGAGATTGGCTATGATTGTAAAAATGATCTGGAGGTTGTCTGCTATGTGTGCAATATGGCTTGCAGTCTTCGGATAATTCTGTCTGCTTGAGCATGTGCATTGGCAAATCTTGGGACTTAAAAAAATTTCATGCCATCTTGCATCACAGTTTGTAAATAATGGCCCATTGTCCATTAATGGGCATACAGACTGTTCTTCTGAGAACATATTTTTCTGTCTACTTCATTTTCATTGAGATATCCTTTGCAGAAATATCTATTTTATGTTTTGTTATACATACCAAAATAGCAGACATCAAGTGCATAGAGCTATACATATGTGGGCCTTTTATGATATAAAAAACAGCAGCGTAATGGGCTCCTTAAATCTATCGTCACAGCTAACTGTGGTCATGTAGATACCCAGCATTCTAATTTCTAATGCAAATTTGTGTAGGTCTCTAATATAACTAATAATTTTTAATGTAATTGTGCTAATACAGGATACCAGATTCAGTTTGTTTTGAGCCACAATGTTTAAAATATTTGAAGTAGCTGCTTTTTGTCATGATTGCATGTTTCGTCCCTGAAAGCTAGCACATGACACTCGCTCCTGTAAAAGGTACTGAACTCTAATTTGCATTAATAGAACCAGGTACTATTCCCAATTATGCAATTCCGGAATTTCAGGCTTAAAAATATTGTGCACCTCAACTACTTTCAAATTGGAAAAGGAAACCTAACCTAACTTTAGGGCAAACATTTGCTATTTGCCCATGTGATTGCTGGAGTTACCCAAGCATAAATACAGCATAAGGTATAATTATCATAATTTTTTTATTTATAATTACATATTGCAGTCATTGGACTCAATTATAAAGTCATGCCTAATTTTTAATTTACTTCAGCATTGTTTGATTTGATGCTTTCTATCTGCTTTTTTCTTTTCCCCCTTTTTTTTCCCATCCCTTAAGGTTAGTTTAATGAGTTGACAGTAACTAAAATGTTACCTCACTCGGAACATTTTAAAATATGTATCATGGGGCCTGTTTCTCCCAACAGATTTACAGATCTCTATAATACCAGAAAAACATGAAGATACACGGTGCAGTGCTTACTTGCTGTTAAATAATAATAATAATAATAATAATAATAATAATTAAAATAAAAATAATATATTATTTTAAGTATTATTAGTATCATCATTACAATTACAATTACTGTTATCATCGTCATCATTATCATGATCACCATCCTCATTATTATCTGGTACATCTTCTTCTGCTTGTTCTTCTTTGTCGTTGTTCATCATCATCATCATCATAATCAACCTCACAAATGTTTTGCTCTTATAAAATTTCCAATGACGCTATTTTATTCTGAATATAAGTTTTGGTGATGTATTCCCGATCATTGCATGATATGTTTCAGATTAAGTTGTGCATTTAGTGTTGGATTTTAATGGTGCATATGATTGCCATGTTCCTTGATTGTAGAATGATATAAATGGTGGTGGGCGAAGAAAATGCATTACCAGTCCTAATCACTGCATATGCATTTAGGAAATGCTGCTTCAGAGGTTATCCCAAATGTGTGCAAATGTGAGGTTAGTTTGCTATGAGCTCTATGTTATGTTGTAAAGTAAAACATTTACATAACATTACTCATTTCATTTGTAGGATAAAGCATAAAGCTAGTGTCCAATTACTCTTAACTCAGCCTTTGTAAACCACCATTATTTATTGCAATTCAATGAGCTCTATGCTATTTTGTAAAGTAAAATATTTACATAACATTACTCGTTTCATTTGTAAGATAAAGCATAAAAGTAGTGTCCAATTACTCTTAACTCAGTCTTTGTAAGTCGCCATGATATATTGAAATGCAATGCCCATTTAGAGCAGCTATATTTATCATAATTCCTAATAACTATGAACACTTAACAATAACTGCTATAAAGCGTAAGCATAACTAGATTCCTAACCATTAGATTTATCTGAGAATGATGAATAATTAATCTAAACGTTTCAAAATAACCTTCTCGCAAAGCAATACCAGAATATACAGAAGAAACTTCTTTGCTACCAGTTGTTTAGAAAACCTAGCAATGGCTGACATTATCACTTAAGGAGTCCATACCTTCTGAAAGGCCTAGAAAGAATGAAAGGGTATTAAAATTTACAAATACTAATAACAAGTACCCTGGGTTTGGCTTAGGGTGCCATAAAGGTTGTTTTAAGTAAATTGTGTCTTGTTAATAAGATCTACATTTCTTCTGCTTCAATCACTTAACATTTAGCAGATACACAAGACTATGAGAAGAGAGCACAAGCAATCCAGCCGGCAATGGCAGTTGGACCCGTGAGGTTGAAAATGAAAGCATAGGCTTTCGAAACTAGTCCCTCATAATAACAATGCAAGTGACGTAGTGTTAAAAAACCAACTCAACAAATTAATACACATATATAAAATACTTTTGAATGATAATAACTTTGTGCATCATTCCCAGAAAATTCAATATATATATATATATATATATATATATATATATATATATATATATATATATATATATATATATATATATATATATATATATCTCATAAAAATATCTTTAACAAGGGATATTTTAATCAAAATTGCAGCCATTTATTAGAAAATCAAAATGTTCAAAATATTTTCATATTAAAGAGTTGTTTAAAATCTTTGTTTACAATCTTTGGAAGATGCTAAACTGAAATGCCAATTTTTTTGTTTAACCGCTTTTGACTATTTTACATATAATTTATTTTATTTTTTATTTATTTATAAATCTACAAATGTGAGTTTTGGTTAAAATTTCAGTATCAATGTTTTTGCTGGAATGCAATACCTCTTCTACTTTACTTTAGAAATCATTACATTCACATGATTGTCCACACATTTTTCAGAAAACTATTCTTACAAAGGTTGTTCTTTTATCACGTTCATGCTGATTGAGATAAGCATTTGCAAAAATAATTTCTTGTATATTTCTGGTAGGTGAAGTAGAATATTAGACTTAGGCAGAGTGAAATCTTTTGATAGCAGTCACTATGTTGGCACACTTCATGAGTAGAGCTCACCTGCGAGGTTCAATATTATTCATGTACACATTTATCTTTGGATCTACAAAATGCACAGATCTTGGATTTTTTTTTTTTATTTTCAGGCATTAAATCCTAAGCATGGTTTCCTTCATCAGAGAAATAAAGCTTTTGGTTGTTGATTTATAACATGTAAAGGAACCTCAAACGTGATAAAGAGGCCTCTGAGGTAAATTAAGTGGTGTTTCACATCCAACATAGAATGGGACACAGTAAGCCACCGTAGTAAAACTGTGACCATGAATAAACCTCTATTTCCTTTTAGTGGCTTTGTAATAGATTTTAATTGCACTTTGTTCATATGAAAACCATTAGCGATCTTGTAGTTAAAAGAGTATAAGTATTTGAAAATTCATACCAATTTCAAGGAATATCTCAGAAATGGTAACTCTACAAAAAATATTTCACATAAATTGACTGTTTTAATAATATTTTTATTTATTTATTTATTTTTTTTCTGTTGTAAGAATTTGTCCATCTATTAAGTATATCGGTTATGCAAAATTCATTCAGATTGAGTGAGTAAGAAGCTCTAACCAGAAAACTTAAGATACACATTACGTTTGCAATGGAAATATCTTAAGTATATGGTGTTTTAATTAAGCTTGTTGCAGTCTTTTTTCAGAAAATCAAAATATTTGAAACTGTTTCAGTGCAATGTTTTCTTTAAATTCTTCATGTCCCATTTTTTAATAAAACCCACTTACTACCAAGTTTGGCTTGATTAATATGCTTAAGTTTTACACCCACTTCTCTTACTTTTATTGAGTAGGACAGTTGCTCGCTTACACCTACTCACATCGTCCACTGTTGAGTCCTCATTGCTTCTACCATGTGTTTTGCCATTGATGGGTTAGACATGGTACCAACTGGTAGATGGGCAATAGGTTGGATAAATGAACCATCAGAGATAGTTCAAGTTTTACGGCCTTGTGACTATTTTTGGGATTTAACAAACTTTTACGTGCACACATCCACACAGACTTCCAACCAGTTGCCCACATCCCACACCCCATTCACCTACACCCTCTCCCACAAGCCAACACTCACACATACACACTTTTTTTCTAAAAGTACATTTTTTGGATTCATATAGACTTAAAATGTGGATTTTCAATGACTTCGGTTCTTTTAATATTTGCGTGGAATATAGTATCGTTTGCATTCCGGCAGAGACACTAACTAAGGTTTACCTTAGTTATAAATATCCGTTATGATATTCTGCTAAACTTCAAACACATTTCAAATACATGTACACCTTTTTGTCATTATTTCAAATATAATTTTAATCTGCTTTTCTGTAAATGACTGCAAAATTCCTTAAAATATACAAATAATTTAACAAAGTGACTTCTGCCTGAAGAGCAAACTACAGTTTAAAGGAGATAGGTAGACCACCGGATTATAAAATAGAGAGTTCAGGGAATATGATACATGTATTAGCTGTTATCTACCACATGTTTTACAGTTATTTATTTTCTTCACACATCATTACCTTTACAAACATAATGTTTCTCAGTGCATGGATAAAGAAATTGCATGTATAAAAATGTTGCATTAGTGTGCAATCACATTTGAAGCTGGACTTAACCTAAGATTAACTGTTGCAATTCAAATCTTTAATATGAAACATTTGATAACTTTAAGGAACAATATAAAAAAAAAGTTTTGTCCAATGATTAAGGTTTAACTCACTGAAAGAAAGTGAAGTTTTATGAACAATGTGTACTTTGTGTCCATTTTGAGATATGGTATTAAAAGTGCTTTATGTGTTCTTTATCCATAATGCCACTATTTCTTTACAGGAACTGCAGAATGAGAGGAAAAAAGCAAGATCAAACATATGAAGGAACTAAGGGCCAATGGGTAGTTGCAGGAAGATAGAACTACAGGGAGTGTATGATTAAAGAGCATTGAAAAACGCATTTAGGTAAGAAATTGAATACATATTCCATTAACATATTCTAGTAGCGCTAGGTCACAATGAAACAAATTAAACTACTCTATGTGCCTCTCATAAGCAATTTCTTTCATTCTCTCTTTTTAGCAGTTATACGACAAACAACATGATTTAGCATGTGTTATAATAGCATCTAACCTACTCCGCTAACATAAGTAATATTCACAATTTGTGACATTTACTAATACATTCACTTCATATTTTCCCACCCCTCCTCCCAGTTTAATAAGTTTCTTATGATAGATACAGAATTTCAATATGAAAAAAAATCTTAAACTCACTCTCTTTACCCTCCATTCAGTTCTTTCCAGTATGTAATGCAGAATATTTTTTCTAATTACGGCTTTTACATTTTACTATCTAATGTGGATTTCAAATCACTTTTTACTATGATTTCATGATGGAAAACACTTTATCATAACTTAAGGTTTATAATTCTCTATTTGTTTACTTACAGCGTGTGTAGCCATTCTGAAGAATACAGTATAGACAAATTATCCATTTTGAATCACCTAATGCAAGACAACAAAGTCTTTTATCGTCAGCGATTTACACTAGATATGCAGTTTGTCACTAAGTTATGATGACTTCGCTATTGCACTATCTATATCATCACATGTACAGTTTGTCCTAACTTACTAGCTATGTACACCAAACACTTAACTCACTCGTTAATTAAGCCTAGCGTACACCTAATGTGTAACCTTAGTCCCTAAATTTCTAGCTATGTACACTATACATTTAACTCGCACATTAACTAAGCCTAGCCTAAACCTAATTCTACACCACACGGTACAGCTTTATAATGTCTTCCACAAGTTCCTGAAAAGGGTCTGCTAAATGATTTTAGGTGTCTGTATGCCACAAATACTCACATATGTGAGAATCCAAATGTTTGCGTCAAATGCTGCCCTAAGATAGGCGATGCAGTAGAGCTTGACAGCAAGATTCACTGTTATTCATGTGCACATTTCCCACTGGATGTACAATATGCACAGGATGATTTACTACAAGGTGGGCAAAAAGTCCTCCAGCCATCCACCCATTGTAGCCCCAGGCATTCGTGTGCATTGTGCTGGTGAACTCTCTTTAAATGTCCTGCAATTAAATTGTAGAGCGTGTTTGTATTGCTGTTATTTGGACATATCGGCATCGACACCTCATTTGTGTGCATGTAACATTCCAAGGATCCAGTTGTCCTCTACAATTCACCCCTGAAGTAATTTCCATCCTCCTATTTTACATTCGGCAATTGCAATGATGTGACTAGTACCATTAAATTTCCCCTCTTAAAGTGTATTGGTATCACTAGAGACCATGCACACTTTGCAGCAAACTGAACCAATTAGATGCTGTCTACAAGCTCACAAATTGGTCTCCAGCCATATACTACATTGTTGGTACCATGTAAGATTGCTTGTAAGAAAATGAGTGTATGAGGAAAAGAGTTTGCCTTCTGCTCGAACCATGTACCTGCAAAACTTGGAACATGTTTGGTCCCGTCCCTTAATGGGTGCAAGTTGCCCTCCATGGTGTAATGGTTACCATGCTAGCTTCATATACCCAAGGTCGTGGGTTCAAACCCGGCAGAGGATGATGGATTTTTTCTGCAACGATCTGATTACCCTCTCTATACTTATCTCTATGCTGATGTATTATCTTCCCATTGGTTACCTACTGCATCTCCCAAAATTTTATTCCTGGTAGCGTGTTTCGAATTTGCCTGGCGCAAACTTCAAGCTACCCTTTTCATAGCCTCACGGACGTAAACGAATGCCTGACCTTTGAAACGAAGCCGTAAACTTATGATCATTATTGAATGGTTTTCTGCAGGCAGAAAATTTAACCTTGTTCATGGTACAAACTGTCAAACATTACACAAAACATAAAGCCATTTTGCACACTACCAAAATAAATCAATATTACCATATTAGGAACAACAAACTCATTAATTAAAAAAAATATGGATATGAAGTAATTAAAAACATTTACATAAATTATTGAAATTCAATGCAGAGCATTGAGTTTGTGCTTCAAATGCCCTCATTGACGTTTTGAAAATTTATAAGATGAACCGCCCTAAAAGAAAATCATACAAAATATATATATACAATTTATACTTTTAAGATTCTCAGAAAATCTGGGCCTGTTTTCTTTATAGTAAATAGTTTTCTGGCTGTTTTAACTTTGAGTTATATTTATGCACTTTTGTAGGTGCATTTCCTGCTTAATTTCAGTGTATTCAGTGCACTTCACATGCAATACATATCTTAAGCATAGTTATAATGAAACACTAAGTGAATTATAGTTTTCCTTGCTGGATTCGAGTACAATCCAACCATGCCTCAAATTTTCACAATTTCCAAACTTTTTCTGAGAAAAATAGTTCTAAAGACATTCATATCTTGTCAAATTACTAGTGAACACTAGTTCATTTTATTTAAAAATTAGGCAGACTTGCAAATACAATAAATTTTACAAATGCAACTATTACCCTAAACTTTCTTTTTTTAATTTCTATTAAATCCAAATTCAAATATCAACATACCCTTTATTAGGAATTGTCTTAATTGTACATATATGACCCTTATGCTTTGTAAAATGGCAATTAAAATTTGTAATACCCCTAAGAAAAATGTTAATTATTTAACAAAATAATTATATGCACTTATATACACATTTATATGGCTCTACAACTTCCTGACAGCTACTTAAAACATCTGGAATGAATTTTTGATTCTATAATGTCTCAACATTTTCTTATGGTATCTCCCCATTACTCTCCCATCTTTAACAGATCTGATCTGAAATGAGTGCTCCACAAATCTGGCTTCAATCCCAGCAGGTGCTTTATTAAACGGGTCATTCTGTGATACCTCTTGTTGAGTGCACTGGATTTGACAAAGTATCACCAAAACTAGGTCACCATTTGTGGATTATATTTTCGGTTTCCTTTCTTTGTCTTTTTCTTTCATTGTTCTGCCTTCTTTCTTATTCTCTCCAGGGCCTTTTCAAATTTTTTTAATAAAGTCTGATTCAACGCCTTCCACAATTTGCGGCGATAAGTTCTCGATGTTGGGGCTTGCATCCTTTCCAGTCATCATATGTAAGGTTAATGATCCACCCATGCATTTTGCTTTTGGTGACATATCAGCCTGAGGTACGATGTAATGTCGCGGTTAGATATCTCAAAGAAATTCCCTGATGCATAATATGGAGAAGAATGGTACAGTTATACACCTAGGTCTTTTAAAGTTTCTACAAATATCTTACTAGTATGTGCAGTTACATTATCAGCAAAAATTGCTATCATTTTTCCCTATTTTGGGATATAATCTCCCACAATTTTCTGTAGGCACAACTTTGATGTGATGTCCCTCATGAGATATAGCTTCTCAAAATGGCTGTATACATCCACCATGACGAACAGATACTTATAACCAAACTTTCCGATTGGCATCTCTCCATGAGCATCAATACATACCAGTGCATTGGGCACATTTCTTATGACAGCTTGTGGTTCGGTGTCATACCTAATACTTAATGGCTTTGCATGTAAACAGGTGTCACAACATGACATAACTTAGCACACTTTCCTTTGTGAATGTTTTACATGGAAGTACTCAGAAGTATTTAATGCTGTTCTCTCACTTCCGGCGTGGATTAGTGTAATATGGAATTCTTTTATTAACTGGAGTTCTAGCCCTTTGATATGTGCAGCTTCCAAACTTTGTGTTCTCTACCTTGTAGCTTGTACAGAACATCATTTCGAATACCAACTTTACCTTGTATGCCCTCTTTAATCTCTGGCTCTGTACTCATTGTTTTACATCATCGTCCTCTTGCTGCCATTCAACAATGTCCTTACTAACTGACGGTTCCCAGATAAGTCTAACTTCATCAGAGATGTTTCTGAATGGTCAGCCATTGCTCTCTGGTACAGATCCTTTCAATCTGGACAATAGGTCTGCCAAAACGATGACATGAGTTCAATGTTTGAAAAATATTTTCCCTCATCTACTCGAAAGAGTAATTGTCCAATTCCTTCAGATCTAAAATTATCGTTAGCAGTTTTGGAATTCAGGGTCCTGGAATCTAACATCATCCCTAGCTGGTCATGCTTTTTCATCCAGCAGAGAGGGTTTGCGAACTCAGAGGTTGATACTTCTAAGATATCCTGCTCCATCATGCTTTCTGTTACCTCATCAGCTGCCTTCCCTAATGATAATGGTAAACTCTTAGACTTGTGGCTAAAATGTTTTAAGTCATATACTTGAAATCTTTGTGAATACACATTGTATTTTGCTGGTTTTTCCAAAAATACACCTCTGTCCTTGCTCAATACCTGATACAATTTATCTTTTTGGCTTGATAAACTTTTTCCCATAACATTCTTTCCTGACCCTCTATTTCCTTTGCAATTTTACATGCATTCAAATCACCCACTATCTTATTGCTCCCATCATAGTCATCACTCTCACTTATTCTGTAATACAAATTGCTAATGCCAAAATATTCTTCTTCGTCAGCACCATCCAGTATAATCTCCTCACCATTAACCAGTTTTCATCATCATTAACAGCCTGGATGAAAAAATATTTTTCTTCTAGATCATTTTCCTGACTAGACCTACTTGATTCTGAATTGTTAACTCCGCTTGCAAATGGTAGAGTGAGTTGACCATTTCCAATAGCAAATTTTAAGCATTTTTCTTTAAAGTTAAAAATCACCTCCAACACATATAAACTATCAGTGCAAATTATTAACTCAGCGTTTAGCTTGGGCATTACCATAAAAGTTAGGTCAATATGCCTGTCTCCTAACTCTAATTTCAACGATTTGAAACTTGATCCTTTCCCTTGACTTTCCTATCGAAAGTGTACAGTAGGCATTACTTACAGGCAATGACAGTAATTTGTGGTTGCTCTCCACTAAGCTTCTATAAAAAAATGCTCACCACAAGCTGAAATATTTGCCCCACTGTCAATTAGTGCTTTTATCTGTTTTCCCAATCACAGTAACCTTAACTTTTGGCAATTCTCTGCTTTTGGTCTCATTTGCTGTACTTATGGCTTCAACTTGTTGAGAATTGTGCAAGCTTTCAGCAATTAATGTTGGCCTAAGTTTATGCCTCTTCATCGTTAAGAGTTGTCTCGTTGGCCTCCGATAATTTGGCATTTAGTTTTCCCTGATTATTTGTTGGAGTATAAGTGACACTTTGTATAGGTGCACTTTCCATTCTTTGGGATTCTTCTACTGGCAGCCTATCATTTATAGGTGCTGTGGGTGGAGGACTCACATTTTCAGATTCCCTATACTCATTTCTAAGAAATCTGGGTCCCCTATTCCAGTTGTATCTGTCCCTATAGATGTTCCTTGGTCTACGATTTTGGTATCTGCTGTTATGTCCCCTTTGAAAGTTCAAAAAATTCAAGTGATGAGTACCCTGTTCTGATTGGTTGCAGTTCCTACTGTTCTGAAAGTTTCTGTGCTGGTTCCCCTGATTTTGGTTATGTTCAAACCTGGGCATCTGATTCTGATAGCGATCTCTGACATCATTATTTATCCTGGGGTTTGCACCATGGCTTGCCCCTTGCCCTAAAATTTCTCTGCCCCATGGGCTTCTGTTTGTCCCATTCCCACATTGAGGAGCTAGGGTATTACTACTATGTCCCTGGCAATAGTCTGTGTTAACAGTTCCATGTACTGAATGTAAGTCTGTGGGTGTATAGCCTGTATCGATTCAAAATGTTTAGTAGCTATCCTAATTAACTCCAACTAAGGCATTGGCGGATCTAACATTTTTGCTTTCTGAACCAACTGAAGAAAAGAATCAGCCCTTGATATACCTAGCTTTGGATTGTACTTTCCATTAGTTACTTCACCCCAGATTTTGTTTTGTTGTGTCATACCAAAATACCTTGTTACAATTGCTGATTTAAAAACTTTGTAGACTATCTGGTCCCCAAGTATGACTTGAAGCCAGTTCAACACCCTACCTTTTAGTGATTTCCTCACTACAATCAATAGTACAAAATTTGGGATGGCTTTAAGTGATAAATATTCAACCAGATTTCTTATGTAATTTCTTGGACATTCTGAAGGTGGCACTAGTTCATTGATCAGTTGAAAAGGAGTGGAATTTGAGCCATGATGGTTTGTATTCTGCATAGAAGAATCACCATGTACATGCAAGGAATAATTACTACATCCTGATAGTGTTGGCATTGCATCAGCATGGAGCGAAGACTTGCTCAGTGTATCGCACTGCCCATCGCTGGTGGTGCTAGAGCTAGGCAAAATGGGTGTTGTGCCTACATTTCTACTATTTACAATCTCTTTCAAATTTTGAACATTTTATTCTAAGGACCTTGTTTTCTCTGCCAGTCTGCTCAACTTAGCGTCCCCTTGAACTTGAGTAGCATTGGGATAAACGACCATTGTTTTAACAGTCTCAATTTCTGTATTTGGAATCCTATTATTTTCATTAATATGCTCTCTTAGCTTTGCAAATTTTGCTTGTGTGATACTTTCAAGCTCGTTTTGCTGCTTCCTACTAACTGAGTTTTGTCTCTCATGCATCTCTTTACTTTACCTTTCCTGTTCAATTCTTATATTTACAATATCTGACCTAACCTCACCACGTATATGAACGATGCTATTACTAATTTCTTTGCACATTGACCTTAGCTGTTCTATTTCACAGCGCATTGACTCCATGCTCAACTTAAGGTCTTTAGTAGCATGTTTTACCAACGAATGCAGTTCTTGCTTTCAGCTATCTAACCTAGCATTTTTCTCCTGATTTTCAGGTATCAATTTTGTTGCTAAGCTGTTGGGTGGGGTTTGCTAACATAGCTTGTCACTGATCTACAGAAATATTTACATGGTTCACTGGTGATTCTAGTTGCCCTGTATATACAACTTGTTTCAGTTCCACATCTACACTGATATCCACATTATTTTCATTTGTCTACTCCTGCATCATTATTTACAACTGTCTGCTTCTCGGGATTCTCCATCTTGTTGGAAATTAAACACTCTGTTACGCAAAAACATATAAAATAAACATGGAAAACCCTTCCTTTAAATTCCTGTCTTTGGCGGTGTCCTTCTGGTGTTGCCGTCGAAATTCCTCCTCCACATAGCCTCCACGTACGGGTTCCAATTTATGAGGCAGACCTCTATGAAGCCATGAAGTTTGGCTTCAGGCTAGGCATTGTCCGCTTCTCACTGCCCCTTGTGGCTGTTGACTTTTCTGGAGATGTGGGCTGTATCACACACGTGGTCACTCTCTGGCTGGTGGCATTTTTTCTGGCGCAAGCAGCGTACCATAGCACTGCTGATGGGTCTGATACCCATAAACCAGACTAACTTTAAGTACCATGAAGTATTATGCGCAATGTATATAATCTTTGATCTCAGGGTTTGGAGAAGAAATAGCAATTCGGCTACCAGGATGTCCGTTGGGTGTAAGGGAAATAAATAAGAGTTTATGCACTGTTAATAAATCTCTAATCCCGTAATGTTAGTCTTAAAATACTTAATGCACAAATCTTTTGGGTGACCATGTGCGAAAAGTATTCTAGGTTACAAGTATAAAAAAAAACTATTCCAATATTTGTTTATAATTATAACATGGCTTTGCCACTTTATTCTCTAAAATACTTTGAAATGCTATCTTCTATTTAGTTTGAGATATTCACTGTACACAAACAAATTGAACCATGGTGTCGTCTTTGGCTTCTCAAAGTCTCTTGAACCTTCCCTGTTGGTTCCTCACATAGAGAGAATTTTTATAATTCAGAATGTGTAGACACGGCTCTGCAACACTCCGATTACCCCCTCTATACTTATTTCTGTCCTGATGTATTAGCTTCCCGTTGGTTGTCTACCACGTTTCCCAAGATTTTATTCCTGGTAGCTTGTTTCTAATTTGCTCTGTGTGAACTACAAGCTACCCTTGTAGGTGTAAACAAACTCCTCACCTTTGAAACAAAATGGTAAATTAATGATCCCTCTTGAATAGTTTTCTGCAAGCACAAAATATTCCCTAGTTCTTAGTACAAACTTCCAAACAATATATAAGATATAAATCCATTTGGCACACTACCAAAATAAATCAATATTACCATACAACAAACTCATTAATTAAAAAAAGTATGTATATGAAATAATTAAAAACATTTATACAAATTATAGAAATTCAATGCAGAGCATTGAGTTTCTGCTTCATGCTACAAAGTTTATAGAGCAGATGTCTGGGGCTAGTTTCAGAGGTTGACAATGATTGTTACAAATGATCTGGAAGTTGGCATCTATGCAAGCTGCAATAAGGCTAGCAGTCTGCGACTTTTTGTGTCTTTGCACATGCACAATGGCAGACCTTTGGACTTAGAAAAAGTTCTCGCCGTCTTGCATCACATGTTGTAAGGAATCCTGCATTGTTCGTTAATGGGTATACAAACTAATCTTATAAGGACTTATTTTTATCTATTTCATTTTCATTGTGATAAACCTTTGCAGAAATGACTATATTCACATTGTTTTTGTAGTTACTAAAGTGACACTCAAATGCTTAAAGCTATACATATGTGGGACTTCCATAATGCTACAACAAGCAGTGTAATGAGCTCCTTAAATCTGATGTCACAGCTAGCCATTGCTATGGAGATGCCCAACCCTCTCGCTATGCAACTCTGATTCCTAAAGCAAGTTTGTGTAGGCCTCTAATATAATTTTTAGTGCAACTGTGCTATAATACTCCAGATTCACTTACTTTCGGTCGAGCCAACATGTGTAGTATAGTTGAAGTGGGATCAAGGACGTTTTCTCTCCTGAAGGTTGTGTGTTTCTTCCCTGAAAGTTAGCACATGACACTTGCTCATTCTGTAATAGGTACAGTACTCAGATTTGCATTAGTAAGACCAGGTATTATTCCTGAATTATGAAATTCCAAATTTTCAGGTGTAAAGTATAGTTCATCACAGATAGTCTCTAATTGGAAAAGCAAACCTAACCTAATACAACTAACCATACAGCAAATGTATGCTATTTAGACCCCGTGACATTATCTAGCCTTTGCAATTGCTTGGGTTATCCAAGCATAGATACAGCAGGAGGTATAATTATTATAAATTTTGTATTTATAATTAACTATTGCAGGGACTGCACACAATTACAAAATCATCCCAAACATTTCACTTACTTCAGCAGTGTTTGATTTGATTCTGTCTCTTTCTGCTCTTCTTTTTTGTAAGATTAGCTTAATGAGTTGAGAGTATCTAAACTGTTAGAAAATTTTAAACTACATTAAACTTTAATAACTTTACAAACATATGCTTTCTCAGTGCACAGATTAAGCAAATGCTTGTACAACAAATTTTGCATTAATGTGCAGTCACATTTGAACCTGGATTTAACCCATGATTAACTGCTGTAATTAAAATCTTAAACTTGAACAAATTAAAAAATAGTTTTTTTTCCAACGATTAAGCTTTAACTCACCGAAAGGAAAATGAGGTTTTTTGCTAAACAATGTGTATTTTGTGTATGTTTTGAGACATGGTATTACAAATGGTTTATGTGCAGTTTATCCTTAAATGCCACTATTATATTACAGAAGGTGCAAAGTGAGAGGGGAGAAGCAAGATGAAAATTATGAAGATTCTTCAAATCGTTGCACAGTATGAAATAACTGTGCGCAAATGAATATATGCAGGGAGATAAAACTGTAGAGAGTATATGGTTCAAGGAAATCCACATTTCATTAAGGTAAGAAATTGAATACACATTCCATTAATGAAGTGATCTCACACCTTGTACTGCTGTGTCACAATACACAATGAAACACAGATTAAATTACTCTGTGTGCCTCTCATAAGTTGTTTCTTTCATCCTCTCTTTTTAGCAGTTATATGAGAAACAAAATGATAAACATGTGTTATAGTAGCATCTAACCTACTCTGTTAACTTAGTAATACTCGCAGCACGTGACATTTAATAATTGCTTACTTCATATTTTTGTACCTCTCCTCCCGGTTTAATAAGTTTCTTACAAAACATGCAGAATTTTAATAAGAAAAAAAATCTTAGATTCTCTCTTCCTTCTCTACCCTACATTGTTCATTAATGGGTATACAAACTATTCTTATTAGAACTTATATTTCTGTCTACTTCATTTTCATTGTGATAAACCTTTGCAGAAATATCTATATTCCTATTTTGGTATAGATACTAATGTAACAGACAGTCACATGCTTAGAGCTATACATATGCAGGCCTCAATACTCCATTCTCTTTCCATGATATCACAACAAGCAGCATAATGGACTCCTTAAAGCCGAGGTCCCACGATCAAATATTTTAGTCCAACACGCTTCAAACTACAAATTGGATTGTGGTACATTAGATAATTTCATTGTATTTAATTTCCGTCCTATTTTTTGGTCCAATTCCAGTTTGCTATAACAGAATACAGCGGTTTATAATTTTTGGTCCATACATATGAAATCAACCAATGAGTGACCTGGTGGGAATGACGAAATAAGATAGCAGCTTCCCGCCAATGTGATTGTTTGTGTGAAACTTTGCTGTATCTTGTAGACTGTTTCCTAAGTAATAGGGTTATTGTAGCTGAGCTATGGTTGAAATACACATTTTTTGTGCGGCAGAGATTTATGATATAATGGCTTGGGTATTTATAACCCATGCAAATGTATTTTATTGGACCCATTTGTACCTAACCTCTTTTCTTAACAAAAATATAGAAATGTGATTGCTGGTTCATCTGATGGTTTGGACTGCCTCATATTTGTGTCTTGGTGAATGATTTTTACCTCAACTAAGTACAGCAACTTTTCAAACAAATTTTCGTCCATTCTAAGGAATTAAAAATAATTTAGAACGAGTTCATTTTGCAGCATATGTAGTACACCAACTTCCTTGACCTGCATTCCTACATTCCAGCCATAGTATAGTCCACCAACACCTCTTTATTAATTTTTTCTTTCTATTATAATATGCTCTTGCAATGGATACATTAACTAAGCTTACAACAGCAAACATGAATAATTGTGGATCAGCAACCTCCACCATTTTCTATCAGCTGTTCGTGTTCATGCGAGAAATATTTGGACCAATACACACTCTCGTGGGAATGAAATGGAGAAATTGTACACAACGTTCATGCTGTATAAAAAAGTTTTGGACCAAATTTTGACTGTGGTACATCGGCTTAAGTTTGACTTCACAGCTAACCATTGCCATGAAAATGCCCAGCCTTCTCTCTATACAACTCTGATTCCTAATGCAAGTTTGTGTAGGCTTCTAATGTAATTAATCATTTTTAGTGCAGCTGTGCTATAATACACCAGATTCAATCGCTTTGGGTTGAGCCACCATGTTTAGAATTGTTGAAGTGGGACTAAGGGCATTTTTCCCACGATGATTGTGTGCTTTGTCCCTGAAAGCTAATACATGACACTTCGCTACTCTCCCCTTCCATAATAGGTTGGATTTATATTAGTAACACCAAGTATTATTCCTGAATAATGAAATTCCGGAATTTCAGTTTTAAAAATATTTTATATCTCAGCTACTCTCAAATTGGAAAACTAACCTAACCTAACTAACCATATGGCTAATATATACTATTTGGACCTCATGACATTACCTAGCTTATGCAATTACTGGGATTATCCAAACATATCATAAAAATGTTCTATTTATAATTTGATATTGCAATGGTTATACACTATTAATTAAAAAATTACCCCAAACTTTCAATTTACTTCTGTATTTGATTTGATTCTCTCTCTTTCTGCTTTTATATATGTGCTTCTCCCAAACATATTTACATATCGTTGTTATACCAGACAAAATGACTTCCAAAGTAAGCGCTTACACACATGCTGCAATTACAGCCACTAAGCTGATCACAATAGAAAAATAGTTTACCATTCCTGACATTGTCATTTGGCTTGCCTTTTAAACTGAAGTAGAAGCAATTCAGGAACCCCATGTATGGTTTCACATGTGGATGAGGTTTTGTATGTAATCATCTGATGACTTTATTGCTGGGTTATCCATGGCTCTAGCAGATCCCCTGTGAAACAGCTATCTAGTGATTCAAATATCATAAAATATACCCAATGCAGAGGGAAAGTTGGGCTCTTCTTTTGAATATGTGACACAAGATTTTTTCCAAGTTCGACCAACAAGAGTAGAATATTTTTATGAAGTACAGCTTTAGATTATTTTTGTAATCTGATATGTATTTTAATCACTTTTAACTATGATTTCATGCTGGGAAATGTTTTTTAAACATAACTTATGATTTACAGTCCTATATTTATTTTCTTTCTGCTCATGTAGCCATACTGAAGAATGCAATGCAGCCAAATTATCCATCTTATATCATTTAACACAATGCTGCTAACAGTCTTTTTTCATAAATTACACTAACAGTATAACCATGTACACTGTCTCTAAATTACAATGACTAGCTATGTACACTATGTTAAGTAAGCTTAGTCTAAACCTAATCACTGTCTTCCACAAGTTCCTGGAAAGGATCTGCTGAACGATTTTTGGTGTAAACTGTGCCAAAAATATTAAAAAATGCAAGTGTGAAATATTTTCATTGAATACCGCCCTTGCAAGGACATTACCATAGAATAATATTAATGATATATATAGTAATAATAATGACCATAATAATAAAATAATAATAATAATCATATTATATTATGATTATTATGATGATTATTAAAGTTTAACACACTTTAACCTGGAAGGTATTATCAGACGATGAATGAAATAGGTGAAATGACTCTCAAATAAACTCATGGGGCATGGAGCTTAAAGTAACATGACATTCATCATCTCACAATAATGGAACCCCCCCCCCCCCCCCAAAAAAAAAGAACTTAACCGGATAACTCACTTTAAGCGAGATTGAACTTGGGACCTCTTGGCAGTCACACTACCCCCACACTATGCAAGCGGGCTATTATTATGAATCAATAATAATCATTGTTGGTATTATTATTATTATTAGTATTATTATTATTATTATTATTATTATTATTATTATTATTATTATTATTATTATTATTATCAACTTCATGGTGATAATTAAACCAGTCAAATACTATCTCACACATTGGCCTCCAACAGAACACTCCATTACCTCATGTGAATGCTTGTAAACAAAGCAGTGGATGAGGAAAGGAAAATTTTGTGGCAATAGCCTTGCCCACTCGAACCTTTGCCCACAGACTCTGTGACCTTTTCATGTCCAGTTCTAAAAAGAAAAATATAGTTAATTACCAGATTATTATTCATACCAAAAGTCATAAGAATAGGTGTCTATTTTAACATATGCTATCAGTTGCAAAACTCAGGAAATATGCAGTCCTGTCTCTTAATGGGATGCAGGGTGGCATTACATTCAGAAATTAACATTCTTGTTCTTTGCAGACCCTCTCAAATAATAGTTGCAGACAGGCCTCTGTTTCACTGAGGTAAACCAACAGATTTGTCTTATTAATCAGACGAGCCATTTCTAAAACTGTCTTTTAATCTGTAAGAATAGGTATCACCAAGAACAAAAAGCCTTTGCTTTTCACGCTACAATAAATTTTGCCTGATGGCTTCCTTGTGTTTGTAAAGCAATAAAACCCAAGAGAAAGTTTGGTCAGGACTTTTAAAAATGATTGGATTTTAATATCCCCCATATTATTTGCTATGTTGATGTCAGGGATTTATTTGCAAAAGTCGGCTATGATTGTGAGAAATGAAGAGCATGTTGGTTGCTATGCAAGAAGCAATAGGGCTCATAGTCATCTGTCATTTCTGTCTACTTGCACATGCTTATTGGCGAACCTTTGGATTTAGAAAATTTGCTCGCATCCTTGCATCACATGTTATAAAGTATCCCTGAAAGTTGTTCTTTATCCTGAATTATTCTTTGCATTGGTTTCTTTGTTGCGTGTTTAACTCAGAGAGAGTATGAGGGTCATTTTTAAGTAAGAATTGATTGTGCATAAGTGTTCGCTCAAGGTACTAGATAATGTTGATTCAAGACCAGCCCCTCTCAGCCAGTTCCCCACTACTCTGCCAGTAAGTTTTAATTTTCTACCTGTGTTGATTGTTTAGTTGTGCTGCATTATTTGTTGCCATGTAAATTAATAGTCTTGCTGATGGTGAAGGGTGTTTTGTCATTTGGTTTATAAACATAGAAAAGGTCTATTCCATTGAAATTTATCTTCAAATTATTTTTTCCCATACTCAGAATTATGTTTTCCCAAAAGCAGTGTTATATTTAATGTAATTTTACTAATTGTAGAGTTAAAACAAGTTAAAAAAAAACAAACAATTATTAGCTATTTCAGTATATATTCTTATTAATTGCATAGAAGGTCAATTAACACATCATTTAAATGTAGACACATGTCACTGTTAAAATACAATATAATGTTCCAAACAAAGAAAAATACTACATATCTGGGCACAATATTGTATACAAACAATTTATACATACACTAGCAAAAATACAAACAAGCAAATTAAATACTGTATTTAAATGCCATAGGTACAATATAAGGCAACAAAGAACACTACAAACCTGGCCATAATATTGTTACACAATTTATACAAACATCAAAAGTAAAATACTAGAAAAGGGTACTGTGAGCCAACAAAGCAAGTACACGATATCTTAGATTATATTTTAATTTTCAAATGAAAAAATAGCCATTGTAACCAAATGTCCCGCTTTTAAGTTTATTCTCCTGTCAGTGAGAACATTGTTGTAGGAGAAAATTAACTTTTCAGAGTCTACATTGGAACATGGTATCCATCTCTCTTGTTAAAAGCATATATCTTCAATAAAAACTACAAAATTCATGAAACACGTGATATATTTACAGCAAAACACAACATTCCTGGCATGAAAGTTTGCAGAAAATCCCAGCAGATGTCTGTGCTAACATGTGCCAGCTCTGAATACACCCGACTGATTTAAACTTAAGAAATGTACACTATTGTATTGAATGTATATCATGAATCTATTTTGGGAGCAGTGCCCACCTGCACAAGGATATTTAAATCATGACTTAATAGCCTTTTAAATGGCGCCACAGCATAAACAATGGTATATACTGAAAGTACAAAGTATAAGCATAATCTTAAGGCAAAAATCGAAAAATCGGATTTTTCCTAATTTTTGCCAAAATTTCACTGATGCTTCCCCCTTAATCATACAAACCATTTCTAAGATAATTAGGATCTTTAAGAATGTCATCAGTAACATATAACCATCCCTTCTCCACTACAATAAATTCTGCTCGATTGCATCCACATGTTTGTAAAGCAATAAAAGCCAAGAGAAAGTATGGTCAGGACTTTTCAAAAAATTACCTGTTGTTAATTGCTCCAAGATGCTGCTACACAATTTATTGTGCAGAGGTCTGGGGATTCTTTGCAGAGGTTGGCTATGATTGTTGCAAAAGATCTGGAAGTTGGCTGCTATGCAAGACAGTATACAGTATGCAGTTTTTTGTTGGTTCTGTCTGCTTGAGCATGCTTATTGGCGAACCTTCGGACATAGAACAAATATTTGCATTTTTGCCATTTTGCATGTTATCGAGGATTTCGTGAAGTCTGTGGCGGGAATGCATTGCATGATATCTTGGCAAAGGTTGCATGATGGGTCAAGGCGTTTTGTGCAGGTCGGACTGAGACTGCGGATTTGCACTGCACAGGTCGGCGGTCCATTCCGCAAGATCAGATTGACATCGTGAGTGGTCTCGTTGCCATAGACCATCGATGGACTGTCCGGGAGTCCATAGTGGGCTGTAAATAAAGTAGTGGCAACATTGATAGAACACAATATTTATTGAACTGACAAGTACAATTGCATTGCATTCCTTCAATGTAGTCACCCGCAAAGTCCCTGACCTTTTGCCAAATGTAGGGCAGCCTTTTGGCAAGGCGATCTCTGTTGATGACTGCGACGGAGCGCCCTACTGTGCGGACTACAGATGCCACGTCAGGAAATCAGCGGCCTTGGAGGGGTTCCTTCAGCTTCGGAAACAGGTCAAAGTCACAATGACTAATGTTTGTGAGTACGGAGGATGTTCCAAAACCTCCCAATGCCACCGTTGCAATAAAAGCTGGACATTTGTTTGCGACACAGCATGCATTGTCATGTAACACTATGGGGTGATCGTCTTGCAATAAACGTGGATGTTAGTGCCGCATAGCCGGACGAAGATGTTGCTGCAGAAATCGGCAATAGTAGTAACTGTTGACGGTTTGTCCCTCAGGCACAGCATGCGTAAGAATAACCCCCTCATAGTCATATGCCACAATCAGCATCACCTTCACCCGACTGGGTTCCTGTTGAAATTTTTCTGTGGAGGTGGTGAACGGGACGCAATTTTCCTCAGGTGAAGACATTTCGTCAAGATATGTCACACAGTTTGATGACTGAGACCAACCTCTACGGATAACTCCCAGACAGTCCATGGCAAGGAGACCACTCATGATGTCAATCTGATCTTGCGGAATGGCCGGCCGACCTGTGCAGTGCAAATCCGCATTCTCAGTCCGAACTGCATGAAACGCCTTGACCCATCATGCAACCGTCCTGTATGGCAATGCTTTCCCGCCACAGGCTTCAAGTAATCCTCGATAACATGCTGATGCATTTTTTCCACGGGCAACCTCGATTTTAATCCATGAGCGCTGATTGCCTTTGGTAAACATACTTTAGAGCAGTGCACTTGACACTATTCACTTCAACGCTACACAGCAACAACACACACTCAACTGGCAGCCCGACCAATGCTTACATCGACACTAGTCACCTGATCGCTCCCATATCCTATTGGCTCATAACAGCTCTCCTGTGAATGTGGGGACCATGTTCTTTACAGTCCAGATACTAAAGTAAAGCACAGTCAAGTGCATAGAAGTATACATGTGTAGGCCTTCCATTGTATATGGTATAAAAAGGACTAGCTAATGGACTCCTTAAATCTGACGTCACAGGTAAACCTTTGCCATGGAGATGGCCAGCCCTCTCTTTATATAATTCTGATTCATAATGTAAGTTTGTGTGGGCCTCTAATATAATTATTTATTTTTAGTACATTTGTGCTATAATAGGATACCGGACTCAATTATTTTGCATCAAGCCCAAAGAATACTTGAAGTGGGATCAAAAGGTTTTTTTCTCGCGATGGTTACATGTTTTGTCCCTGAAAGATAGCACATGACATTCACCCCTTCTATAAAATGTACTCTATTTGAATTTGCTGTCATTAGACGAGATAATATTCCCAAATTATGCAATTCTGGAATTTCTGGTTTAAAAATATTGTACACCTCAACTACTCTTAAATTGGAAAAGGAAACCTAATCATATGGCAAATGTTTGCTGTCTGCCTATGTGATTACTGGGGTTACCCAAGCATAAATACAGCACAAGGTATAATTATCATAAATCTTGTATTTATAATTACATATTGCAATGATTTACACACAGTTACAAAATCATTCCAAACTTTTAATTTACTTCAGCAGTGTTTGATTTGATTATCTCTCTTTCTGCTTTTTTTCTTTCTTTTCTCTTTTTATTTCTTTTCTTAAGGTTAGTTTAATGAGTTGAGAGTAACTAAAGTGTTACCTCATTTGGAACATTTTAAATTGTGTGCCATGGGGTGTATGTATCCCAAAATATTTACACATCTCTATAATGCCATACAAAAATGAAGCACAAGATCTGGTGTTAACTTCCTGATAATATTGATAGTAATAAAAACTAAAGATAAAAAATAATATATTATTTTGAATATTATTTATTTATTTACCATTACTGCATCGTCATCGTCTTGGTCATGATCACCATCATCCTCTTGACCTACTAAGCCTTCTTCTTGTTCATCATCATCAACCCTCAAACACTTTGCTCTTATAAAATTTCCAATAATGCTACTTTATATTGTATATAAGTTTTCTGTGAAGCAGTATTCCCGATCACTGCATGGTATGTTTCAAATTAAGCTTTGCATTTAGTGATGGATTTTAATGGTGCATATGATTGTCATGTTCCTTGAAAATGGAGTGGTATAAATGGTGATAGGTGAAAGTAGTACACCTTCTGACTTTATTAAGTGATCTTATACTTGGCTCTATTTTAAAATCAATACATTACAATTATATTGTGGCAGGTAGCATTTACTGCAAACTGAAAAATAGTGGAAAACATTTTAATTTATTTTGTCAAAATTAGGGTTTAGACCTGCAAAAAACTGTTCAGCCCTATATCATTACATTTAATACTGCTTCAGAGGTTATCCCAAATGTATGCAAATGTGAGGTTAGTTTGCTATGAGCTCTTAGTAATGTCCAATTATTATTTACTCGGCCTTTGTAAATCAGCTTGTTATGGGGCAATGCAATGAGCAGTAAGAGTGGCTATATTTATCACTACAATTCCTAATAATTATGAACATTTGACAATAATTTTTATAAATCATTAGTACCATTATATTCCTAACAGTTTTGTTTATCTGAGAGTGATGAATAATTAATCCAGACTTTTCAAAATAACCTCGCAAAGTAATACATGGATATACAGAAGAAACTCCTTTGCTACCGTTCTTTAGAAAAACCTAGAAATGGATGTTATGATCACTTAGGAGTCCATACCTGTTGAAAGGCCTAGAAGGAATGAAAGAGCATTAACATTTTCAAATATTAATAACCGATATCTTGTATTTCGCTTAAGGCACTATAAAGGTTATTTGAAGTAAATTGTATCTTGATAATTCTGTCTTCCCATCAGTCGCTTAACATGTAGCAGCTATACAAAGTTATATAAAATTAATTCTGAATGATGACTTTACATGTCATTTCCAGGAAATTTAAGTGATATGTATTTGACATAAGAATATCTTAAACAAGTAGCATTTTAATCAAAATCAAAGCCATTTTTTAGAAAATCAAAAATTTCAAGTCATTTTCATTGTTAAGAGTAGTTGTGGAGAGGTATCTTCTTTAAAATCTTCATCTTCCTTCTTTGGAAGATGCTGAACTGAAATGCCAAATTTTTTTTGTGCCTTTTTTAAGCTTTTTATTTTAATTTATTTTATCTTTTATTTATTTATATATCTACAAATGTGAGCTTTGGTTAAAATTTCAGTATCAAGGTTTTCGCTAGAATGCAATACCTCCTCTATTTTGCCATACAGAAGTAGAGAAATTATTACATTCACATGACTTTGTCTACACATTTTTCAACAATTTGTACAAAGGCTTATTCTTCGGTCATGTTCATGCTGCGATAAGCATTTGCAAAAATAGTTTTATAACATATTTCTTGTTGGTGCAAGTGGAATAGCAGTCTTAGGCAGAGTCAGATCTTTTGATAAGTCATTATGTGATAGCCCACCATGGTGTAGTGGCTACCATGCTAACCTCTTGTACTCAAGGTCACCTATTCAATCCTGGTGGGGGGCTATGGATTTTTTCAGGTGTGAAAATCTTTAGCATGGATTCCTTTGTCAGTGAAGTAAAGGTTTTGTTCCTGTTGTAGATTTACAGCATGTAAAAGAACCTCAAACCTGATAAAGTAAAATTAAGTGTGGTTAAATGCCTAAAATAGAATGGGACACAGAAAACCACCATAGTGGAACATCCATGAATAAACCTGCATTTCCTTTTAGTAACTATGTAATACCTTTGAATTGCATTCTCTTCACATGAAAATTAGACCAAACCAACAGTGATTTTGTTGTTAAAAGAGTGTAAGTATTTGAAAATGCATACCAATATCAAGGAATATCTGCAAAATGGTTAACTCTACAAAAAATATTTGAAGTTAATTGACTATTAATGATATGTATATATACTTTTCTCTGTTGTAAGAATTTGTCTTTTTATTAACAGTTTATTAGTTGTATAAAATTCATCCAGAATGACTGAGATACCCAGAAAATTTAGGATATGCATAATATCTTAAGCAAATGGTATTTTAATCAAACTCCCATGTTTGGTATTTACCCATCTTTCACATGCACACAGACATCCCACTCACCTACATCTCCTCTGGTCCATCCCACATCCCAACTCATGCCGTTTTATAAAAATACATTTTTTGGGTTCATGTGGACTCAAAATGTGGATTTTCAATGCTTTCTGTTTGTCTAATTTTTGCAGGGAACATCATATCATCCCATAATGTGAATTTCCACACAAATTCAAATTGTTAATTTAGAAAAAACTTTTTACAATGGTGAATTTAATTAGGCTTCTTGAAAATCTTATCTATTACATTGTTAACAGTTGCACTGCTGCCACCATTGTCATCACTTCTGATTGCGTATATATGTGCTGGTATATAATTTTCATTCTTATCTCTCCCTCTCTCCTACCCACCAAGTAATTCAAATTAAGTAAAAAAAAAAAAAAAAAAAAAAAAGATGAAACAGTTAAAATTTAGTTGAGTCGATTTTGTAACACTACATCACTTACTTTTTAATTTCGGAAAACATGTTTCAGAAGCCATGTGCTTCCATTGTCAAAAGGAATTGACAATGGAAGCACATGGCTTCTGAAACATGTTTTCCGAAATTAAAAAGTAAGTGATGTAGTGTTACAAAATCGACTCAACTAAATTTTAATTGTTAAAACACATCACTGTCTCAAAGTCCACCATATATCAGATGAAACAGTGTTTGTTAAGCAATGACCTCACAACACTTTTATTGCATCTTGTGGGATCCAAGTTTCCTACTGCCAATGATTTATACTCAAGGATAAACAACTTGGAGCACACTTTCAAATTGGTCAACCAAGAAATATTTGAAGGTGAAATAAGTCAACCATTAGAAGGTGTTGGCAACCAGCTGCTTTAAGTAGAAGTTAAGCATTCTTTAACATGAGTAGACTTACATCTTCAAAATAAACTCTCAGATCTTTTGAGTTTTGATCCCTCAAAACTTGTGTTCTCAATGCTGAAAAAATCTTTTAATCCTAAAAGCATTGTGGTAAATGCTGTAAATGAAGGTCTTGTGAAGACTATGTCAATTGCTGCTTCTTGAATGCAATCACTCAGTGCAGTCACAATTCTGAAAGCATACAGACAGCTGCAAGATGTAGTCAAGTTACAACTTTTAATTGAGAAGGTTGACATTGTGAAATGCCTACAGGCAATGAAATTAGATAACCCCGAATTTGCAGCCACAGCTGTGCAAGCAACTTGGATTCCATGTTGCAACATGGTCAGTGAGCAAATATTTTCACAGTACAGTGAAATTCTAAGTGACCAAAGATACAATCTAAGCAAAGAAAATTTGAACTCAGGGCCATGCTATAATTTGAAGCATGACTCACTGATCCATTAGTTAAATATGTTGTGAAGAATGCATTTCTAGTGACTGATAGAAGTGCAATTAATATGCAACTAAAAACTGCATCATAATTCTTGATAGTTTGTAAAAATAACATGCTTGCCATCATGACTTGATTCATAAAATGTGTGTATTTAAAATAACTTATATATATTAAGTAATTTTCACTTATAACCAAACTTTTAAAATGATGAATCACAAAAGGGTCTCTAAAATAAACCTTATTGTACACTAAAACATTTTAAAAAATTAAATGAAATGTTCCTGTCCCTAGTTATAATACAACAAATTCAATTACTCTGAGTTGAGCCACCATTTATTTGATGAGTCGATTAATTACACTAAACAACACTTACTTGGGATTTTTTGCCGGAACATGTTTCAAAGCACTAGTTTCCTTCATTTTCAACTGGACATCGACTTAATTCCGTTGTTGTAAGTGCTGTCTCCCCTGGTGGTGGTTCAATAAACTTGCTAAACACATCCTTCTGTGGAACATCGAAATATAAAACCCTATTTCTATTTTTTACAATGATGTTTCCCATGTGGCCAGCTCTTGTTTTCCTGCTATGTGTTTTAGAACTTTTGGTTCTGAATTTATGTTGTGGTGTTTTGTCCTAAAGTGGGTGGCAACTGCTGATTTTTCCAACTGTTCTTGGTTTATATTTCTGAAGTGTTCTTTTGATCTTGTTTCTAGATGGTTGGTCCAGTTGAAAATGAAGGAAACTAGTCCTTTGAAACATGATCCAGCAAAAATCCCAAGTAAGTGTTGTTCAGTATAATTAATCGACTCATTGTCAAATAAATGAATATAACAACACTGTTTACAAACTTCCACAAAAGAAAAAGTGAGCCACCATATTTAGAAAAGTTGAAGTGGGATCAAGAGTGTTTTTTCTTGTGATGGTTGTGTGTTTCATCCCTGAAAGCTAGCACATGACACTTAACCCTTACATAATAGATACTCTACTCAGATTTGTATTATTAGGACTAGGTTATGAATTTCCGGAATTTCAGGTTTAAAAATATTGTGCATCTCGGCTACTCTCAAATTCGAAAAGCAAACCTAACATACCATAACTAACCCTACGACAAATGTATGCTATTTGGACCTCATGACATTGCACATTGCGATTGCTGGGATTACCCAAGCATAAATACAGTACGAGGTATAATTATCTAAAATTTTGTATCAATAATTACATATTGCATAGGTTACAAATAATTACAAAATCATCCCAAAACTTTAATTTATTTCAGCATTGTGTTTGATATGATTCTCGCTCTTTCTGCCTTTTTTTAATTTTAAGGTTAGTTGAATGAATTAAGAGTAACTAGTGAGTTACCTCACTTGGAAAATTTTAAACTATGTGCCATGTGGTCTGTTTCTCCCAGCATTTTAGATATCTCTATAATAAGAGGATCATGCCGAAAGTTTTTAGCTGTTCCCAAAAAGAACAACTAAATTTCAAAACTCATTCACACAAACCACTTTGCAAACATTCTTTGACACTGTTCACATTCTCCAAATATGCACAATCACCTCACCATCTGACTTAAATCAGTGCCCTCACATACGTTTCTTTATTTTGGAGAACACAGAAATGTCACAGGGGGAAAAGTCTGGTGAGTAAAGTGGATGGGGTAGCACCGTGATGCCCTGTTCATTCAGGAAATCCATCGTTCTGACAGCAGTGTGAGAGGAGGCATTGTCATGGTGCAGCAGGAGCTGTCCCTTCCATTACTGTTGCTGTAACGGAAGGAACAGCTCCTGATGCTGTTCCTTGCTGACCTTTGGAAGGCAGAACTCTGTGTACCATAGCACAGTGATTGTGCATTGGTTCTCAAATGGAATGGGTGCTATTGGATCCTTTCTTGAGAAAAAAGAGGCAACATTCTTTTCCAACACTTCAGCTCCTCTTGACTTTTGTTGGAGGTAGTTCATCTTCAAAGCACCAGACACGTGACTAGTTTAGTTTGTGGATCAAAAGGTATATCAGTGTTTCACCACCTGTAACAATGTTATATACATCCCGACTTTGACCAGAATTACATTTTTAGCATAAATGCGCACCAATACACCCGGACTGCTTTTTGATGATTGGTGATGGAATGTGGGACCTAACGTGCACATCTCTTGGTGAGACCAAGATGTTGATGCACAATTGTTTCTGGTGCTGTTGATCCAATGTTTATTGTCTTCTCTATCTCAAGAAATTAGATTTGCAGATCATCTTTCACCATATTCCTCACAGCTTTGATGTTTTCAGGCGTAACTGCAGTTTGTGGCCTACCTGCACAAGGTTCACCTTCTAAGGATTCTTTTCCCCTTTGAAATTCAAGAAACCAGTTTCTAACTGTGGTCAGTGAAGGAGCAGGGTCCCCAAAAGTTTCTGAAAAAATTTGGTAGCTCTGCTTGAGGTCTAACACCTTTTTAAAATCGTAATAGGTATCGCTCAAAAGTCATCACATCTGGACAGCTCCATCTTTCATAACGCACTGAATAGCAGATGGCATAGTACTCTCCCCCCTCGTGACTCAATGCTTACAGATATTGCAATTGTTTTTCTGGGCCATCCTAAATAAACATTAGGTTATCAGATGCTCACAGTGGCAACTTCCTCCTGTGGCGTATTGCAACAGAGCTAAAAACTTTTGGCATGCCCTTGTACCAGACAAATAGAAGCTGCAAGATCCAGTGATAACTTGCTATAAAATAATCATGATGATAGTAGTAGTAATTATTATTATTATTATTATTATTATTATTATTATTATTATTATTATTATTATAATAACTATTATCATTACATCCCCATTAGTATCATCATCATCTTTATCTTATCATCAGCATCATCAGAATACTATTCTCAAATGGTTAGCTCTTATTTAATATGCAACAATGTATTTTAATTTTGTATATAAGTTTTTATGAAGTTGTACTCCCAATCATTGCATGGTGTGTTTCAAATTAAGCTTTGCATTTACTGTTTGCCTTGTATGGTGTGTATGATTGCCATGCTCCTTGATTGTGGAGTGATATAAATGGTGATAGGTGAAAGTAGTATACCTTCTGACTTTATTAATTGATCTTATACTTTGCTTTAAAATCAACTCATTGCAATAATATTGTGGCAGATAGCATTTCTGAAAATGACCCCAGATGGAAAAATAGCATTACTATTTTAATTTATTTGGTCAAAATTAGACCTTTGATCTACAAAAGGCTGTTCAACTTTACAACATTACATTTAATAAATTTAATCACGTTCAGAAGAAAATCCATTACTTGTCCAAAAAGTAATTTTTTTCTGCATAGGCATTTAGGTAATGCTGCTTCAGAGGTTGTCCCAAAAGAATGCAAATGTGAGGTTAGTTTGCTATGAGCTCTATGCTATTTTGTAAGCTTTTGTCTAGTAAAATATTTACATAACATTTTTTCATTTTCTTTTTAGGATAAAACAAAAGTAGTGCCCATTATTCTTAACTCTGCCTTTGTTAATCACCATGATATATCACAATGCAATGACCATTAACAGCAGCTATATTTATCACAATAATTCCTAATAACTAGGAACACTTATTATCTGTGTCAAGTTAGTTCAGTCCTGATGTCAACACATGGGAGGGAAGAGAGAGAGAGAGACAGAGATACTGAAGCAAAGGAGCATTAAGCGTTGATTGGTTCAGGGTAGGTAATGGGTGTTAACTTTTACGTAGATGCATATTGTAACAGCCTCCTAAAAGTACAATACTGTAATAGTTTTCAGATCACTGCTCTGTGCGAGTAGTTCCGACATTTTATCCATATCCGACACATACCAAGCACTTGCTATGTGCAGTTTAAAAGCAGTAAGCTTTTGATCATGGAACAGACCGGTGCTTTAGCCGTAATAAAATATAACTAAGGCAAGCCTTTAAAAAGTGTCGAGAAGCAAATGGTCGCGCATTGTTTTGCGGTGCTTAAAGAATCGGACATAAAAAATATCGAAAAAGAAACTGGTGATCTCCTTGGCATTTCTGCATTTAGTATGCATAGTGTTAGAATGGAACAGCAAGCATCCGGAAGCCTAAGAACACCGGGAAAGTCGCAAATATAAAAAACGTTCGGAGAAATATGATGATTTTGCGAAAAGTGCTATTCGTGGTAAAGTTTTATTGTTTTTTCAGAAATGAACCATCGACTCTAAATAAAATGTTGCATGTAGTACATTCTGAATCAGAATTGCCACATTTCTCAAAGTACTCTCCACAGGTAGTTAAAGCAGGCGTTAAACAATGCAAAAAAAAATCTTCACACGAAAACAAGATAAAGAAGCAATACCTATGTTGTAGTTAAAAAAAAAAAAAGTAGAAGCACTTGAAAATTCATACCAATATCAAGGAATATCTGTGAAATAGTTAACTGTACAAAAAATATTTGATATAAATTGACTGTTTTAATGATATATATATTCTTTTGTAAGAATTTGCCTTATCTATTAACAGTTTATCAGTCATGCAAACTTCATTCAGAAGAAATGAGTGGAGAGACTATTCACATAAAATTTATGATATGCATTACATTTGTGATGAAAATATCTTAAGCAAGTGGTACTTTAATCAAACTCATTGCAGTCATTCTTGAGAAAATCAAAATTTTCAAAACACTTTTAATGTAATGTGGAATTCTCTTTAAATTCATGTCCCATCTTTGAATAATGCTACACTTAATACCAAGTGCAGTTTGATTAATATGCCTGACTTTTACATTCACTTCACTTACTTTTATCGAGTAGGACAGTTTTTTTCGCATACACTTGCTTGCATTGTCCACTGTTGAACCACTATTGTTTGTACCAGGTTTTGTTGCCGTTAATGGGTTCAACATGGAGGCATCTGTTGGACAGGTGATAGGTTGGATAAACAAGCCACCTAGGATAGTTCAGATTTTTGGACTGTATGACCACGTTTGGTATGCAACCAACTTTTGCATGCACACCTCCTCCCACTCCCCAACATGCACACTCACACACACCTTTTACTAAAAACATATTTTTCTGGGTTCATATAGACTCAAAATGTGGATTTTGAATGACATCTGTTTGTCTAATTTTTGTGTGGTATGTAATATTCTGCATTCTGGCAGAAATCACTAACTTCAAATTCTGTGTTTTGAGATGCAGCAATTACAAGTTTACCTTAGTTCTAAACATACATTATGAAATTCTGTTCAAGTTCAAACACATTTTAGATACATGTACACTTTTTAATCATTACAAATAAAATTCCTTAAAATCTACAAAATATTGAACTAAGTTACTTCTGCCTGAAGAGCAAAACTTGGTTTGAAGGAGAAAGGTTGATTTTAAAATAAAGAGTTCAGAATAATATTGTGCATGTATTAGCTGTTGATTACTACATGTTCTTTTTCTTGACACTTTAGTAATTTTACAAACTTATGCTTTTATTCTATGCATGGTTACAAAAAATGCATGTATGATAAATTTAGCATTAGTATGCACATTTGAATCTGGAATTAACCATGATTAGCTGCTGTAATTGAAATCTTTGTTATGAAACATTTGATAACTTGGAGGTACAAAAAGGTACAGAAAAAAAAAAACATTTTGTCCAAGGATTAAGGTTTAAATCTGTGAAAGAAAATGAGTAGTTTGTGTCCATTTTAAGACATGGTCTTAAAAGTGGCTTATGTACTGTTTATTCTTAAATACCACTATTATTTTACAGGAAGGGCAGAGTGAGAGGAGAGAGGCAAGATCATACTTATGGAGATTCTTCAATTCGTTGTACAGTATGAAGTAACTCTGTGCAAATGTGTAGATGTAGGAAGATAGAACTGCAAAGAGTGTATGATTAAAGAGAACTAAGAAAAGCATTTAGGTAAGAAATTGAATACACATTCGGTTAAGTGTCTCACAGGTATTATCACTTTGTCTCAATGAAACATAAAATAAACTACTCTATGTGCTTCTCATGAGCTGTTTCTTTCAACCACTCGTTTTAGAAGTTATATAAGAAGCAAAGTTATTTAACATGTATTATGAGGGCATCTAGCCTACTCTGCTAACAATAACACTTGCAGTATGTGGCATATAATAATAGCTTATTTCATATTTTTGTACCCCTCTTTCTGGTTTAATAAATTTGTTATAATAGCTATAGAATTTTAATATGAAAAAATATTAAATTCACTGGTCCTTCACTACCCTCCATTGTTAGGCTTTTCTTTCCAATATGTGATGCAGGATTTTTTCTAAGTCCAACATGAGCAAAATATGTTTTCGAATCACAGCTGAAAATTTTTTTTATCTAATATGCATTTCAAATACTTTTCAACTATGTTTTCGTGTCAAGAAATGTCTTCTTAACTCAACTAAAGGTTTCAATTCTCTGTTAATTTACCTACAGCGCATGTAGCCATTCTAAAGAATACAGTGCAGACAAATTATTCATTTTGAATTACATTAGTTAAGTAGTTTTTCACTAAATTATAACGCGCTATTGCACTAACTATATAACCCTGAACACTGTCCCTAAATTACTAGCTATGTAGACTAAACACTAAGCTCACTCGTTAACTAAAGCCTAGCATAAATCTAATCTATGCACCATTGCTTCACACCTGCCTAATGTCTACCACAAGTTCTTGAAAAGGGTCTGCTAAGTGATTTTTGGTGTTGATATGCCACAAATACTCACATATGTAGGCATTTAAATGTTTGTGTTGAATGCCAGTTTGTGATATGCGATGCAGTAGAGCTCGCCAGCCTGATTAAGTACTATTTGTCTGCACATTTGTCACTGGAGCTACAAAATGCACAGGATAATTTACTGCCTGGAGGACTAGTCCTCTAGCCATTAACCCATAGTAGCCCCTCCAGGCCTGCAAATGCACTGTGCTGGTGAACGCTATGTGCTCTGCAATTAAATTGTAGAGCATGTTTGCACCCCTATTATCTCAATGCACCTCCTATGGAATTTCCTATTTTACATTTGTCAATTTTAACAATGTGACCAGGACCCCCAATTTTCCCTGCTGGAAATGTATTTAGTATCATTAGAGACCATATTCACTTTGCGGCAGTAACCGAACCAATCCGATACTGTCCACAAACTCACCAGTTAGTCTCCAACTGAACACTCCACTATTGTCACCTCGTATGACTTCTTGTATGCAAAGCAATGTATTAGGAAAACTTGGAGTGCAAGGCCGCATTGCATACAGAACACAACATTCTTGCTCTCAGCATACCCTCATCCAATAATAGTTGATGACAAGCCTTCGAATCTTTGAGGTAAAACGATGGATTTGCCTTATTAATGAGACAAAACATTTCTAAAACCATTAGAATCTGTAAGAATGTTGCCAGATATATACAGCATTCCCATCTCACACTACAATAAATTCTGCTCGATTGCTTCCCCATGATGTAAAGATATAAAATATGGTCAGGAATTTTCAGGAATGACAGGTTTTTAATCGCTTCCAGGTGGTGCTACAAAGTTTATTGTACAGATGTCTATGGATTATTTACAGACGTTAGTTACAAATGATCTGGCGGTTGGCTGCTATGCAAGGCACAATATGACTCACAGTCTCCTGGTGGTTCTTGCTGGTTGCATATGCGCTTTGGCAAATGTTGGACTTAGAAAAATTTATCTCCACCTCCCATCACATGTTGTAAATAATTCCAAACATGCTCTTCTTTCCAATATGTGACACAGGATTTTTTCCAAGTCCAACATGAGCAGAATATTTTTTTGAGGTATGGCTTTACATTTTACTATCTAATGTGGATTTCAAATCACATTTTACTATGATTTCACAACAGAAAATGTTTTCTTAACATTACTTAAGGTGTATAATTCTTTACTTATTTACTTACAACACATGTAGTCATTCTAAAGAATGCAGTGAAGCCATTATCCACTTTGAATCGCATAATGCTTGGCAGGCAATAGTCTTTTATCATCTGTGAATTACACTAGCTATACTGTTTGTCACTACATTACTAGCTATGTACACTAATCATAAACTCGCTCACTTGCACCAAATGTGTATTGTTTGTCCCTAAATTACTAGCTATGTACCAGTGGCAAATTATCCTATAATCTGCATACACTGCCGGTGTACTAAACTTGAAAGGGTTGAAAACGGCGCTTAATAAACATGCAAAATAATCAGAATGTTTGTATGTCCCTTCAACTAAATATGAAATGATCGCAAGTTTGTGTGGTTAAATTTTCCTCTTTTTGCAATGGTGTGTGCATACTCTACATCACTGCAAGTTAAAACGATAACCATGCTCCCAGACTCCCAAAATTCACCGCTAGCTAGGCAAGGCCAGCAATGGTGTACACACGCATCTACTCTATCGCAAGTTTAAGCGATAGCCTCGCACTCCTACTTCTCCATTAGATTGGTGAGGGCAAAGGAAGCTTAAATGCCAGCCGTTAGCTGTCGAACTGCACCACTAAATTTTGTGATTGGCAATCGTTTTTAGTCTGTATTAATATTGTTTTGCTTATAAGTGTCACTGAAGCTAATGGTTCTTGTAAATGTGCAGTAAAACATGTGTTAAAGGCTGGATTTCAGAATTTTTAAATTTCTGAAAAGCTTAAAATAGAAAACAATGGCAGGCCCATTCCCAAACTACCAGGTCTGATTGTAAAATGTCAAGACAGAAAACAAGAGCAAAACAGACATTTATGCATTAGCAATTATTCTAGGTACAAATGGTTAACTTGTTGCCCCAAATTAAACAAGCTCTATTGTTGGCCATGTCTTCTTTTTAGTAATGAAAAAAACAGTACCACATGGTCTCAAGAAGGATTCAATAATATAGTTTCTCTAACTGGTTCATTAAGTAAGATTGAAAAATCAAAAACCCTCAGATTTTGTATATTCACTCTTTGTAATGTTGACAATACGCGAGTAGACCTGCAGCTAAATGCTCTGAAATCAATACAAATTCCAAAGCATAATGAAATGGTAAAAAAAGAACAGAAAAATGTTGAATAGACTCATTGATGTTGTTTGTCACTTAGGAAAGCAGAAATTAGCTTTTAGAAGACACGACGAGTTAGAAAGAGGTAATTACATACAAACACTGGAATTACTCAGTATGTATGATCAACTTTTAGATGATCATTTAAAATATGCTACAGTTTTCCGGGGCACTTTTTCATCCTTTCAGAATGATTTAATCAAAGCTGTTAGGAGTGTTTTGGTTAACTGTATAACAAAAGAACTTGCATCCGCTAGTTTTTTGGCTATTCTTCTAGACGTGTGCTCAAACATAGTGAACAAATACCAACTCTACCTACGCTATGTGGACAAATCAGGGGAAGTCGTAGGGCTGCAGATCTGCTGACCCACTTTACAACACTTACAACAGCTAAATAATTTAATATCTGTAAGAAACTTTTCGCTCAGACATATGATGATGCGGCTGTAATGTCTGGCCAATTTGGTGGTCTGCAGTCTAGTGTAAAAGCAGCATTTCCACAGGGGCATTAATTGTTTACTGTTATATCCTGAGTTTGGTTCTGCAACAGGCAGCTATGTGTGTTCATAAGTGCAGAATTTTTTTTCAAACTCTATCAGGACTCTCTAATTTCTTTTCTCATTCCACTAAAAGAATGGAAACGTTGCATGCTTTTATGAATAAAAAGATGTCAAAAGTAGCTCCAACGTGCTAGAACTTCAATTCACGCCTTGTGAACACTGTACAAGAGCAATGAGATAACCTGATTTTATTCCTTGAATTCATGGCAGAACCAGAAAACAATGTTGATTGGGGACCTGATACATTGGTTAAAGAACAAGGTTTTCTTTATTTTTTTGATGGTTAGATACTCTCTTCCTCCTCAAAATGTTTTTTACAAATTTGCTCATACAAACATTCTCTTCAACATATTACAAGATAGCCCACCTGGGTAGTGTGGTGGTAGCGTGTCTGCTCCACATTCAAAAGGTTGTGAGTTCGAATCTCACTTAGGGTGAGTTGCCCAGATAAGATTTTTTCGGGGGTTTCCTTATCCTGAGAAGACGAATGTCAAGTAAGTTTAAGCTCCATGGACCCATTCCACAATTTCATTCATCGTCAGAAATGACCAACCAAGTTACAGGATGTTGAGCTACAACAAAAAAAGAATGGGATATTGCATATTGCCATTCAAAGGTAATCCGAGCTAAAAATACTTTAGAAGAGCTAAGAGGAGGGTTCCAAAATATTTGGTGAAGCATTTCTACTGAAAAGATAAATGAACAAGCATAGAAGAAAAGGAAGAACAATGAACCAAGTGAAATTACTGAAGTAATGTTCAGTAGGATATTCTATGAAATTTTAGGTGATGTGCTCTATCAAATACAAAATAGGATTTCTGACTACGAAAGTTTTCATTTCTTTGCTCCCCTTGTTTCCTCAAAGTTCAAGAATTACAGAACGTCTTCCCGATCGCTGTTGCTCAAAATTGTTCAACGCCTATAGCTCAAATTTTGATTCAGGACATTGAAAAAATGAACTTAGTGGTGTGTACCCTTCTGAAGATAAAGATTTTGAAGAAAAGTCAGTTGGTGAAATAGTAAAAATTATGAACGAAAGAGATCTGGCTGAGCTATGCCTGAAGTTTACAAATTAGATTGTCTTAATTCTAACTGTACCAGCAACTACAGCTTCTGGTGAACAGCCATTTTCCACTTTGAATCGAGTAAAATCTCACTGTAGATCTACAATGGGCCAAGAAAGATAATCCTCTCTTCAAAAATGTCCATACTTTGTATGATTCGAGAGGATATTCATGAAAATTTCACTTAAGCTGTTATGAACTATTTTGGAAAAAATCGTTTGGAGCGAACATTCCAGTAACTGGTTAGTACTATGACTAAAATTAACAATAATTTACGTATACAGATGTCCCTCGTATTATGCAAGTAATTGGTTCTCATGAAATATCGCGTAACACAAAAAACGCTTAAAGAGAATGTGATAGTGATTATGGGCTATTTCAAGGTAAACATAAAAAAATGAGTTTCAAACAGATGCATCTATTTATGTCATTTATACAGTATTAAAATCAGATATATTTTTTTAAATTGCTTTAAGTGAAAATGCATAAAGTGAGATCGCATATAACGAGGGATGACTATATTTTATAGACTAAAAAAAACTATGACAACTGACCACGAATTGCCACTGCTATGAACACTAAACACTTAACTAAGCATATCTTAAACCTTATCTCTACACCACAGGGCACACCTCTAATGACTTTCACAAGTTTCTGAAAAGGGTTTGCTATATGATTTTTGGTGTCAGTATGCCACATATACGCACATACTTGAGCATCTATAATACGCATTGAATCCTGCCCCTGGACGGGCGATGCAGTAGTGCTCACCTGCGAGGTTCAATATTATTCATGTACACATTTATCTCTGGATCTACAAAATGCACAGAATGGTTTTACTGCCAGGTGGGCAGCAAATCCTCCAACCATCAACTCATAGTAGCCCCTCCAGGTATGCGTATGTATTGTGCTGTTGAGCTCTATGTGCTCTGTAATCAAATTCTAGAGCATCTTTGCAACCCTACTATTTGGACCTATCAGCATCCACACCTCATTTGCTTGCACATCCCAAGGATCCATTTGTCTTCTACAATGTTTCCCCAATAGAATTTCTGTAGCCCTATTTTACATTGGTCGATTTGAAGGACCTACAATTTTCCCCTCTCAAAGTAAATATAGTATCATTAGAGATCATGCACACTTCATGGGAGTAACTGAACCAAGCAGATACTGTCTGTGAACTTGCACATTGGTCTCCAATTGTACACTCCAATAATGTCATGTTGTGCTGCTTGTATTCAAAGCAGTGTATAAGGAAAAGATTTTGCCTGCCTGCTCAAACCACATTCCTACAAATTACGGAATGTGTACAGACCCATCACTTAATTGGGTGTAAGACTGTTGCGCTCAGAACACAACATTCTATTTCCCAACAGGCTCTCGTCAAATAATAATTGAAGACAGGCCACCGAATTGTTGTAAACTGACAGATCTGCCTTATAAATTGGATAAGCCATTTCTAAAATGTTTAAGATCTTTAAGAATGTCAGCTGTAGTATACAACCTTTCCTTCTCACAATATAATAAATTCTGCTCGATTACATCCCAGTGTTTTTAAAGCAATACAACTCTAGAGAAAGTATGGTCAGGACTTTTCAAAAAATGTCCAGTTGTTATCTCTTTCAGATGGTGCTACACAGTTTATTGAGCAGATGTCTGAGGCTTCTTTGCAGAGATGGGTTATGATTGTAACATATGATCTGGAGGTTGTCTGCTGTGTGTGCAATAAGGCTCGCAGTCTTCGGTTAATTCTGTCTGCTTGAGCATTCGCATTGGTAAATCCTCGGACTTAAAAAAATTTCTCGCCACCTTGCATCATAGTTTGTAAATAATCTCCCATTGTCCATTAATGGGCGTACAGACTATTCCTCTGAGAACATATTTCTCTGTCTACTTCATTTTCATTGAGATATCCTTTGCAGAAATATCTATTTTATGTTTTGTCATACATACCAAAATAGCAGACGTCAAGTGCATAGAGCTATACATATGTGGGCCTTTCATGATATGAAAAACAGCAGCGTAATGAACTCCTTAATCTATCGTCACAGCTAACCGTGGTCATGTAGATGCCCAGCATTCTAATTTCTAATGCAAATTTGTGTAGGTCTCTAATATAATCAATCATTTTTAGTGTAATTGTGGTAATACAGGACACCAGATTCAATTTGTATTGAGCCACAATGTTTAAAATATTTGAAGTGGCATCAAGGGTGCTTTTTCTCATGATTGCGTGTTTCGTCCCTGAAAGCTGGCACATGACATTCGCTCCTGTAAAGGGTACTGAACTCTGATTTGCATTAATAGGACCAGGTACTATTCCCAATTACGCAATTCCAGAATTTCATGCTTAAAAATATTGTGCAGCTCAACTACTTTCAAATTGGAAAAGGAAACCTAACCTAACTTTATGGCAAACATTTGCTATTTGCCCATGTGATTGCTAGAGTTCTCCAAGCTTAAATACAGCATAAGGTATAATTATCATACATTTTTTATTTATAGTTACATATTGCAGCGATTAGACTCAATTACAAAGTCATCCCTAATTTTTAATATACTTCAGCATTGCTTGATTTGATGCTATCTGCTTTTTTCTTTTCCCTTAAGGTTAGTTTAATGAGTTGACAGTAACTAAAGTGTTACCTCACTCGGAACATTTTAAAATATGTGTCATTGGTCCTGTTTCTCCCAACATATTTACAGATCTCTACAATACCAGAAAAACATGAAGCTACACGGTGCAGTGCTAACTTGTTGTTAAATAATAATAATAATAGTAATAAAAAAAATAAAATGATTATATTAAGTATTATTATTATTATTATTATTATTATTATTATTATTATTATTATTATTATTATTATTATTATTATCATTACAATTATCATCGTCGTCATTATCATGATCTCAATCCTCATCATTATCTGGTACATCTTCTGCTTGTTCTTCTTTGTCATTGATGATGATCATCATCATCATAATCATACTCACAAATGTTTTGCTCTTATAAAATTTCCTATGACGCTATTTTATTCTGAATATAAGTTTTGGTGATGTATTCCCGATCATTGCATGATATGTTTCAAATTAAGTTGTGCATTTAGTGTTGGATTTTAATGGTGATATGATTGCCATGTTCCTTGATTGTGGAATGATATAAATGGTGGTGGGCGAAGAAAATGCATTACCAGTCCAAAAAGTAGTTTCACTGCATAGGCATTTAGGAAATGCTGCTTCAGAAGTTATCCCAAATGTGTGCAAATGTGAAGTTAGTTTGCTATGAGCTCCATGTTATGCTGTAAAGTAAAACATTTACATAACATTACTCATTTCATTTGTAGGATAAAGCATAAAGCTAGTGTCCAATTACTCTTAACTCAGCCTTTGTAAATCACCATTATTTATTGCAATGCAATGAGCTCTATGCTATTTTGTAAAGTAAAATATTTACATAACATTTCTTGTTTCATTTGTAAGATAAAACATAAAGGTAGTGTCTAATTACTCTTAACTCAGTCTTTGTAAGTCACCATGATATATTGAAATGCAATGCCCATTTAGATCAGCTATATTTATCATAATTCCTAATAACTATGAACATTTAACAATAACTGCTATAAAGCATAAGCATAACTAGATTCTTAACCATTTGATTTATCCGAGAGTGATGAATAATTAATCTAAACTTTTCAAAATAACCTTCTTGCAAAGCAATACCAGAATGTACAGAAGAATTTTCATTGCTACCAGTTGTTTAGAAAACCTAGCAATGGCTGACATCATCACTTAAGGAGTCCATACCTTCTGAAAGGGTATTCAAATATACAAATATTAATAACAGGTACCCTGGGTTTGGCTTAGGGTGCTATAAAGGTTGTTTTAAGTAAATTGTGTCTTGATAATAAGATCTACATTTCTTCTGCTTCAATCACTTAATATTTAGCAGATACACAAGATTATGAGAAGAGAGCACAAGCAAACGCAGTCAGCAATGGTAGTTGGACCCGTGAAGTTGAAAATGAAAGCATAGGCTTTCGAAACTAGTCCCTCATAATAACAATGTAAGTGACATAGTGGATTTCAAATCACTTTATACTAGGATTTCATGATGGAAAGAACTTTATCATAACTTAAGGTTTATAATTCTCTATTTCTTTACCTACAGCATGTTTAGCCATTCTGAAGAATACTGTATAGCCAAATTATCCATTTTGAATCACCTAATGCAAGAAAGCGAAGTCTTTTATTGTCAGCGATTTACACTAGTTGTGCAGTTTGTCACTAAGTTATGATGACTCGCTATTGCACTATCTATATCATCACTTGTACAGTTTGTCCCTAAATTACTAGCTATGTACACTAAACACTTAACTCATTTGTTACTTAAGCCTAGCGTACACCTAATGTGTACCCTTAGTCCCTAAATTTCTAGCTATGTACACTATACATTTAACTCACACATTAACTAAGCCTAGCCTAAACCTAATTCTACACTACAGGGCACAGCTTTATGTCTTCCACAAGTTCCTGAAAAGGGTCTGCTAAATGATTTTAGATGTCTGTATGCCACAAATACTCACATATGTGAGCATCCAAATGTTTGCGTCAAATGCTGCCCTAAGATAGGCGATGCAGTAGAGCTCGCCAGCAAGATTCACTGTTATTCATGTGCACATTTCACACTGGATCTACAAAATGCAAAGGATAATTTACTACCAGGTGGGCAGAAAGTCCTCCAGCCATCCACCCATTGTAGCCCCAGGCATTTGTGTGAATTGTGCTGGTGAACTCTCTTTACATGCCCTGCAATTAAACTGTAGAGCATGTTTGTATTGCTATTATTTGGACATATCAGCATCCACACCTCATTTGTGTACACGTATCATTCCAATGATCCAGTTGTCCTCTACAATTCACCCCTGAAGGAATTTCCATCCCCCTATTTTACATTCAGCAATTGCAATGATGTGACCAGGACCATTAAATTTCTCCTCTTGAAGTGTATTTGGTATCACTAGAGACCATGCCCACTTTGTGGCAAACTGAACCATTTAGATGCTGTCTACAAGCTCACAAATTGGTTTCCAGCCATACACTCCATTGTTGGCACCGTGTATGATTGCTTGTAAGAAAATGAGTGTATGAGAAAAAGAATTAGCTTTCTGCTCGAACCATGTACCTGCAAAACTTGGAACATGTTTGGTCCTGTATCTTAATGGGTGCAAGTCGCCCTCCATGGTGTAATGGTTACCATGCTAGCTTCATATACCCAAGGTCACGGGATCAAACCCGGCAGAGGATGATGGATTTTTTCGGGTGTAAAAATCCTTAGCATGGCTTCCTTCGGAAGGGAAACAAAGCCGTTGGTCCCGTGTCATAGATTTTCGGCATGTAAAAGAACCTCAAGCCTGATATATAGGCCTCCGAGCAAAATTAAGCGGTCTTTCATGCCCAATATAGAATAGGATGCTGAGAACCACAGTAGTTAAAGAGCATCCATAAATAACACTCCATTTATTTTATTATAATGGGTTCAAGAAGCATTGATTCAGAACACAATATTCTTTCTTGTTTTCAGCAGATTGAATACAAGCCTCCTAATCATTGTAGGTAAAACCTACAGATCTACCTTCATCAGACCAACCAGTTAGAATCTGTGAGAATGTAATAATAGTTTTCCCTTCTCACAGTACAATAAATTCTGCTCGATCGCATCCCCATGTTTGTAAAGGAACAAAACCCAAGAGAAAAAATATTTTCAGGACTTTTCAAAAATGACTAGTTATTAATTACTTCCAGATGGTGCTTGAGGCAGACCCCTGTGAAGCCGTGATGTTTGGCTTCAGCTAGGTGTTTTATCTGCACACTGCCCCTCGTGGCTGTTGACTTCTCAGGAGGTGTGGGCTGGATTGCCCACATGGTCACTTTCCGGCTGGTGGCATCTCCTGCTGGTGCAAGCAGCGTACCCTAGCACTGCTGATGGGTCTGATACCCATAACCCAGACTAACTTTAAGTACCATGAAGTATTAGGCGCAATGTATATAATCTTTGATCTCAGGGTTTGGAGAAGGAATAGCAATTTGGCTACCAGGATGTCTGTTGGGTGTTAGGGAAATAAATAAGGGTTTACATACTGTTAATAAATCTATAATCCTGTAATGTTAGTCTTAAACTGCTATATACAAAAACCTTTTGTGTGTCCATGTCCAAAAATATTCAGGTTTATAAGTAGAAAAAAAAAATACTATTCCCTAACCCCAATATCTGTTTATAATTATAAACATGGCTTTGGCACTTTACTCTCTAAAATACTTCAAAATCCTATCTTGTGTTTAGTTTGGGATATTCACTGTACACAAACTTAATGAACCATGGTGCTGTCTCTGGCTTCTCAAAGTCTCTAGAATCTTCCCTGTTGGTTTCTCCACAAAGAGAGAATTTTCATAATTCAGAATGTATAGACGCAGATCTGGAACTATCCGATAACCCTCTCTATACTTATCTCTATGCTGATGTATTATCTTCCCATTGGTTGCCTACCGCATCTCCCAAGATTTTATTCCTGGTAGTGTGTTTCAAATTTGCCTGGCGCAAACTTCAAGCTACCCTTTTCATAACCTCACGGACGTAAACGAATGCCTGACCTTTGAAACGAAACTGTAAACTAATGATCATTCTTGAATGGTTTTCTACAGGCAGAAAAGATTACCTAGTTCTTGGTACAAACCTCCAAACAATATACAAGACATAAAGCCATTTTGCACACTACCAAAATAAATCAATATTACCATAATCTTAGGAACAACAAACTCATTAGTTAAAAAAATATGGATATGAAGTAATTAAAACATTTATATAAATTATGGAAATGCAATGCAGAGCATTGAGTTTGTGCTTCAAATGCCCTCATTGGCATTTTGAAAATTTATAAGAAACATTTTTCAAAATGGCAATAAACCGCCCTAAAAGAAAATCATATAAATATATATACATACCATTTATACTTCTAAGATTCTCAGAGAAAGCTGGGCCTGTTTTCTTCATAGTAAATGGTTTTCTGGCTGTTTTAACTTTGAGTTATATTTATGCACTTTTGTAGGTGCATTTTCTGCTTAATTTCAGTGTGTTCACTGCACTTCACATGCAATACACATCTTAAGCATAGTTATAATGAAATGCTAAGGCCCGGTTGCATAAAAATCGCTAACTGTAGATCATTAATAACCGAAGATCAGAAATGAACTTAGTTTGCTTCTCCGCGTGGGTTGTATAATACTGATCTTAATTTAATGAACTCAGTTCACTGCTGATCCGAGAACACAAAATCAAATATGGCAACATGACCAACATATGGCAATTTTCGTATTGCATCGAAAGGACTCGAGAATCTTCGGGACCATTCGGATTTATTGGATTCAAATGCACAGGATAACCAATATAGACATAAAAAAGACTTAAATGGAAATTTCTGTTTATGGCTTTTATTTCTGAAAATAGTTTGATTTTATATAGACAGTATAATAATTGACTCTATATTTAAATCATATTTATCAAAAACAGTTAGTTAGTTGACGTTATCTTCATTAAATGCCTAATCCCCCTTTCTCTTCTTCTTCTTTTTTTTTGTTTTCTCCGTTTACAACACTGCGGCTTGAAAGCATAACCTTAAAATGGATACTCAAGAAAAGAAAAAGGTGCTTTCTGCTAATTTTAAAAGCGAAGAGAAAGTTATGTTAATAGATATTGTTCTAAAACACAAAGATATAATAGAAAACAAGAAAACAGACAGCAACACCACAAAGAGAAAGGAGGAAACATGGAAGGAAATAACTTCGGAATTTAATTCCAGAAATGTTATTGCACGCGATTGCAAAAGTTTAAGATTGTGATGTGAAAACATAAAAAGGCGCACAAAGAAAATAAATGCTGAAGATAAAGTCAAACTTTACAAAACCGGAGGGGGTATGTTTGTGCCTTCTTCCTTGGACGAAAGTGGCCACAAACTGATTGCAGCACTCAGGCCGCAGATTTTGCCAGCTCATTGTGACTTTGACGATGATGTGGATTTCCATCCCGAAGTTATTACAAACTTAAATATGGAGGTCATCTCTAGTTCACCACAGGATGAGGGCTTAGTGGAGGTCTGCAATTTTCAGGAGGAAGAAATACAGCCTGCTGAACCAGAGCCTTCAGCATCTACAAGTGCCAGTTCAACCAGACCATCATGCCCTGAAAAGCAAAGGAAGGAAGAAGACATTAGGATAAAATTCTACAAGAGGAGGTTGGAGTGTTTAGAGGAGGAACATGAACTGAAAATGAAAATTTTAAAGCTGGAGTTTGAACTTAAAAAATCACAGCAAATGTAAATGTTATGAAATAATAAATTAACGTTAATACCTGAAGGTGTTGTTAATAAGTGCAGTTCTCAGTGCAGTGTTTTCCCTTCTATTTCTCTGATTTAAATCAGGTATAGGCAGTTCCTGGTAGATTCTCCTTCCTCTGTAAACAGCACCGTCTATGTCAGGAGTGTCGTCGTCTGCATTAATGGCCAAGGTATGTAATACAAACGTTGCTACTATTATAGGAGGAACTCGAAGTAATTTGATGGCTAATTTCATTCTTAAGCATGGAAATCGTCTTCTGACAAAGCCAAAAGACGATTTCCATGATCTGTATATTCATCATTATTCCCACCAGGTGATATAATTGGGATATGTGTGCAGTCTATTGCACCTAAAACTCCTGGAAAATTGCATATGTTATGGAAATCCTGCATAACCCTTCTTACTTCACCCTCTTCCCTAGGCATATTGATGAAATGAGGTCTTAAGGCTGCAATCGCTCTTGTAACTTTGTGTATAGTTCTGCTTGCAGTCCCTTTATTTACATTAAAGATATCCCCAATCACCATTTGGAAGCTCCCAGTTGCATAGAACCAACCGTAATGTAAGAAGGATCATAAACATTGGATAGAGTGCATAATTCCTCCGAGTTTGTGCCCTTAATTGTGCATGTAGCCTATGCTCCAGTTCTTCAACTACATGCTTTGATAGTCGTAATCTCATTTTGAATTCTCTGTCATTAAGCTCTAAGATGGGATTCCTTCTAAGTTGAAAAAGACGAGGAGCCCTTACAAATTCAAAATCCTCACCATCGGAGATATCTGAGTAATCTGACATCTGAAAATATTAGCATAGGTTATAATCAATGAATGCATAGGTTATAAGCAATGCATTCTGCAAGGGAATTGTGAAATATATAGGCTAATTATCTAAATAACTACAAACAAGTGTTACTTACCATTTTATTTAAGTTGTATTAAAACTTGTACTATTTATTTCTTCCTTGTTTAAAGAAAGGACAACTATTATGTATCTTCAGCAGTTCTACTAATCCAAGTTCAGTTAAGTTAACTGGAGAAAATTCAGCAGTCAGATTTGATCTTAGTTCAAGATGCCTTGAACTAAGATCATTGTTTATACAACCAAAATACTAAGTTCAGCTTGAACTTGAGATCAATTTCAGGTCTTTGAACTCAGATTAACTTTTATGCAACCGGGCCTAAGTGAATTATGGTTTTCCTTGCTGGATTCGAGTACAATCCAACCATGCCTCAAATTTTCACTATTTCCAAGCTTTTCCTGATAAAAATGGTTCTAATGGCATTCATATCTTGTCAATTTACTAGTGAACAGTAGTTCATCTTTATTTAAAAATTAGGCAGACTTGCAAAAACAATAAATTTTACAAATGCAACTATTACCCTAAACTTTCTTTTTTTTTAATTACTATTAAATCCAAATTCAGTTATCAACATACCCTTTATTAGGAATTATCTTAATTGTACATATATGACCCTTATGCTTTGTAAAATGGCAATTAAAATTTGTAATACCCTTAAGAAAAATGTTAATTATTTAACAAAATAATTATATGCACTTATATACACATTTATATGGCTCTACAACTTCCTGACAACTACTTAAAACATCTGGAATGAATTTTCGGTTCTATAATGTCTCAACATTTTCTTATGGTATCTCCCCATTACTCTCCCATCTTTAACAGATCTGACCTGAAATGTGTCCTCCCCAAATCTGGGTTCAATTACAGCAGGTCCTTTATATAATGGGTCATTCTGTGATACCTCTTGTTGAGTGCGCTGGATTTGGGAAAGTCTCACCAAAACCAGGTCACCATTTCTGGATTCCATTTTCAGTTTCCTCTCTTTGTCTTTTTCTTTCTTCTGCCTTCTTATTCTTTCCAGGGCCTTTTCACATTTTTGTATAAACTCTGATTCAATGCCTTCCACAATTGGCGGCGATAAGTTCTCGATGATGGGGCTTGCATCCTTTCCAAGCATCATATGTAAGGGCAATGATCCACCCATGCTTTATGCTTTTGGTGACATATCAGCCTGAGGTACGATATAATGTCGCGGTTAGATATCTCACAGAAATTTTCTGATGCATAATATGCAGATGAATGATACAGTTATACACCTAGGTCTTTTAAAGTTTCTACAAATATCTTAATAGTATGTGCATTTACATTGTCAGCAAAAATTGCTGTCATTTTTCCCTATTTTGGAATATAATCTCCCACAATTTTCTGTAGGCAGAACTTTGATGTGATGCTCCTCATGGGATACAGCTTCTCAAAAAGGCTGCTATACATCCACCATGACGAATAGATATGTATAACCAAACTTTCCGGTGGGCATCTCCCCATGAGCATCAATGCATACCAGTGCATTGGGCACATTTCTTATGACAGCTTGTGGTTCGGTGTCATACCTAACATTTAATGGCTTTGCATGCAAACAGGTGTCACAACATGACATAACTTGGCACACTTTCCTTTGTGAATGTTTTACATAGAAGTACTCAGAAGTATTTAATGCTGTTCTCTCACTTCCAGCGTGGATTAGTGCAATATGGAATTCTTTAATTAACTGGAGTTCTAGTCCTTTGATACGTGCAGCTTCCAAACTTTGTGTTTTCTACCTTATAGTTTGTACAGAACATCATTTCGAATACCAACTTTACTTTGTATGCCCTCTTTAATCTCTGGCTCTATACTCACTAATTGTTTTACCTCATCGTCCTCTTGCTGCCATTCAACAATGTCCTTTAAGATTTGTACTAACTGACGGTTCCCAGATAAGTCTAACTTCATCAGAGATGTTTCTGAATAGTCGGCAATTGCTCTCTGGTACAGATCCTTTCAATCTGGACAATAGGTCTGCCAAAACGATGACATGAGTTCAGTGTTTGAAAGAGATTTTTCCTCATCTACTCGAAAGAGTAATTGTCCAATACCTTTGGGTCTAAAATTATCGTTAGCAGTTTTGGAATTCAGGGCCCTGGAATCTAACATCATCCCCAGTTGGTTATCCTTTTTCAGCCAGCAGAGAGGGTTTGCGAACAGAGAGGTTGATACTTCTAAGATATCCTGCTCCATCATGCTTTCTTTTACTTCATCAGCTGCCTTCCCTAATGATAATGGTAAACTCTTGGACTTGTGGCTGAAAGGTTTTAAGTCATAGACTTTAAATCTTTGTAAATACACATTGTATTTTGCTGGTTTTTCCAAAAATACACCTCGGTCCTTGCTCAATACCTGATACAATTTATCTTTTTGGCTTGAGTTAAGCTCATGGTCTTGATAAACTTTTTCCCATAACATTCTTTCCTGACCCTCTATTTCCTTTGCAATTTTACATGCATTCAAACCACCCACTATCTTATTGCTCCCATCATAGTCATCGCTCTCACTTATTCTGTAATACAAATTGCTAATGCTAAAATATTCTTCTCCATCAGCTCCATCCGGTATAATCTCCTCACCATTAACTTGCATAATCCTACTGTTTTCATCATCATTAACAGCTTGGATGAAAAAATATTTTTCCTCTGGATCATTTTCCTGACTAGACCTACTTGATCCTGCAGTGTTAACTCTGTTCGCAAATGGTAGAGTGAGTTGACCATTTCCAATAGCAACTTTTAAGCATTTTTCTATAAAGTTAAAAATCAGCTCCAACACATATAAACTATCAGTGCAAATTATTATCTCAGCATTTAGCTTGGGCATTACCATAAAAGTTAGCTCAATATGCCTGTCTCCTAACTCTAATTTCAACATGACTTGAAACTTGATCCGTTCCCTTGACTTTACTATCGCAAGTGTGCAGCAGGCATTACTTACAGGCAATGACAGTAATTTGTGGTTGCTCCCCACTAAAGTTCTATAAAAATGCTCACCTCAAGCTGAAATATTTACCCCACTGTCAAGTTAGTGCTTCTATCTGTTTTCCCAATCACAGTAACCTTAACTTTTGGCGATTCTATGCTTTTGGTCTGATTTGCTTTACTTATGGCTTCAACTTGTTGAGAATTGTGCAAGCTTTCAGCAATTAATGTTGGCCTAAGTTTATGCCTCTTCATCGTTAAGAGTTGCCTCGTCGGCCTCGGATAATTTGGTATTTAGTTTTCCCTGATTATTTGTTGGAGTATAAGTGACACTTTGTATAGGTGCACTTTCCATTCTTTGGGGTTCTTCTACTGGCAGCCTCTCATTTATAGGTGCTGTGGGTGGAGGACTCTCATTTTCAGAATTCCTATACTCATTTCTAACAAATTTGGGTCCCCTATTCCAGTCGTATCTGCCCCCTATAGATGTTCCTTGGTCTACAATTTTGGTATCTGCTGTTATGTCCCCTTTGAAAGTTCATAAAATTCAAGTGATGAGAACCCTGTTCTGATTGATTGCAGTTCCTACTGTTCTGAAAGTTTCTGTGCTGGTTCACCTGATTTGGTTATGTTCAAACCTGGGCATCTGATTCTGACATCATTATTTATCCTGGGGTTTGCACAATGGCTTGCCCCTTGCCCTAAAAATTCTCTGCCCCATGGGCTTCTGTTTGTCCCATTCCCACGTTGAAGAGCCAGGGTATTACTACTATGTTCCTGACAATAGTCTGTGTTAACAGTTCCATGAACTGCATGTAATTCTCTGGGTGTGCTACTATTAAACTAGCCTGTATCAATTCAAAATGTTTAGTAGCCATCCTAATTAACTCCAACTAAGGCATTAGCGGATCTAACATTTTCGCTTTCTGAACCAACTGAAGAAAACAATCAGCCCTTGAAATACCTAGCTTTGGATTGTACTTTCCCTTAGTTACTTCACCCCAGATTTTGTTTTGTTGTGTCATACCAAAATACCTTGTTAAAAATGCTGATTTAAAAACTTTGTAGTCTATCTGGTCCCCAAGTATGACTTGAAGCCAGTTCAACACCCTACCTTTTAGTGATTTCCTCACTACAATCAATAGTACAAAATTTGGGATGGCTTTAAGTGATAAATATTGATCGAGATCTCTTATGTAATTTCTAGGACATTCTTAAGGTGGCACTAGTTCATTGATCAGTTGAAAAGGAGTGGAATTTGAGCCAGGATGGTTTGTATTCTGCATAGAAGAATCACCATGTACATGCGAGGAATGATTACTACATCCTGATAGTGTTGGCATTGCATCAGCATGGAGCGAAGACTTGCTCAGTGTATCGCACTGTCCATCGCTGGTGGCGCTAGAGCTAGGCAAACTGGGTGTTGTGCCTACATTTCTACTATTTACCATCTCTTTCAAATTTTGAACATCTGATTCTAAAGTACTTGTTTTCTCTGCCAATCTGCTCAACTTAGCGTCCCCATGAAATTGGGTAGCATTGGGAGAAAGACTATTGTTTTAACAGTCTCAATTTCTGTATTTTATATCCTATTATTTTCATTAATATGCTCTCTTAGCTTTGCAAATTCTGCTTGTGTGATACTTTCAAGCTCCTTTTGCTGCCTCCTATTGAGTTCTGTCTCTCATGCATCTCTCTACTTAACCTCTCCTGTTCAATTCTTATATTTACAATATCTGACCTAACCTCATCACGTATGTGAGTGATGCTACTACTGTTTTCTTTGCACATTGACCTTAACTGTTCTGTTTCACAGCGCATCGACTCCATGCTCGTCTTAGGTCTTTAGTAGCATGTTTTACCAATGAATGCAGTTCTTTCTTTGCTACAGAAATATTCACATGGTTCACTGGTGATTCTAGTTGCCCTGTGTATACAGTTTGTTTCAGTTCCACATCTACACCGATATCCACATTACTTTCACTGTCTACTCCTGCATTGTTATTTACAACTGCCTTCTGCTCGGGGATTCTCCATCTTGTTGGAAACTAAACACTCTGTTACACAACAACATATGAAATAAACATGGAAAACCCTTACTTTAAGTTCCTGTCTTTGGAGGTGTCCTTCTGGTGTAGCCATAGAAATTCCTCCTCCATCGTGCTGGCACTGTTTAGCCTCCACGTATGGGTGCCAATTTATGAGGCAGACCTCTGTGAAGCTGTGATGTTTGGCTTCAGGCTAGGCATTGCCCGCTTCTCACTGCCCCTTGTGGCTGTTGACTCCTCAGGAGATGTGGGCTGTATCACACACGTGGTCACTCTCTGGCTGGCAACATTTCTTTCTGGTGCAAGCAGCGTACCCTAGCACGTACCCTAGCACTGCTGATGGGTCTGATACCCATAACCCAGACTAACTTTAAGTACCATGAAGTATTAGGCGCATTGTATATAATCGTTGATCTCAGGGTTTGGAGAAGAAATAGCGATTCGGCTACCAGGATGTCTGCTGGGTGTTAGGGAGATAAATAAGAGTTTAATAAATCTCTAATCCCATAATGTTAGTCTTAAACTGCTTTATGCATGAGTCTTTTGGATGACCATGTGCGAAAAGTATTCTAGGTTTACAAGTATAAAAAGACAAACTATTCCCTAACCCCAATATCTGTTTATAATTATAACATGGCTTTGCCAATTTACTCTCTAAAATACTTTGAAATCCTATCTTCTATTTAGTTTGGGATATTCACTGTACAAAAAAAAATAGAACCATGGTGTTGTCTCTGGCTTCTCAAAGTCTCTTGAACCTTCCCTGTTGGTTCCTCACAAAGAGAGAATTTGCATAATTCAGAATGTGTAGACATGGCTCTGCAACACTCCGATTACCCCCTCTATACTTATTTCTATGCTGATGTATTAGCTTCCCATTGGTTGTTTCCCACGTCTCCCAAGATTTTATTCCTGGTAGCTTGTTTCTAATTTGCTCAGTGTGAAATACAAGCTGCCCTTGTAGGTGTAAACAAACTCCTGACCTTTGAAACAAAACGGTAAGTTAATGATCCCTCTTGAATAGTTTTCTGCAAGCACAAATGTTCCCTAGTTCTTAGTACAAACTTCCAAACAATATATAAGATATAAATCCATTTGGCACACTACCAAAATAAATCAATATTACATACAACAAACTCATTAATTAAAAAAAGTATGCATATGAAGTAATTAAAAACGTTTATACGAATTATGGAAATTCAATGCAGAGCATTGAGTTTCTGCCTCATGTTACAAAGTATATAGCACAGATGTCTGGAGATTAGTTTCAGAGGTTGGCAATGATTGTTACAAATGATCTAGAAGTTGGCATCTATGCAAGCTGCAATAAGGCTTGCAGTCTTCGATTGGTTGTGTCTTTGCACATGCACAGTGGCAGACCTTTGGACTTAGAAAAAGTTCTCGCATCACATGTTATAAGAAATCCTGCTTTGTTTGTTAATGGGTATACAAACTATTCCTATAAGGACTTATTTTTATCTATTTCATTTTCATTGTGATAAACCTTTGCAGAAATAACTATATTCACATTTTTTTTGTAGTTAGTAAAGTGACACTCAAATGCTGAGAGCTATACATATGTGGGACTTCCATAATGCTACGACAAGCAGTGTAATGAACTCCTTAAATCTGATGTCACAGCTAGCCATTGCTATGGAGATGCCCAACCCTCTCGCTATGCAACTCTGATTCCTAATTCAAGTTTGTGTAGGCCTCTAATATAATTTTTAGTGCAACTGTGCTGTAATACACCAGATTCACTTACTTTCGGTCGAGCCACCATGTGTAGTATAGTTGAACTGCGATTAAGGGTGTTTTCTCTCCTGAAGGTTGTGTATTTCTTCCCTGAAAGTTAGCACATGACACTTGCCCATTCCGTAATAGGTACAATACTCAGATTTGCACTAGTAAATCCAGGTATTATTCCTGAATTAAGAAATTCCAAATTTTCAGGTTTAAAGTATAGTATATCACAGCTAGTGTCAAACTGGAAATATAACTAACCATACAGCAAATGTATGTTATTTAGACACCGTGACATTATCTAGACTTTGCAATTGCTTGGGTTATCCAAGCTTAGATACAGCGGGAGGTATAATTATTATAAATTTTGTATTTATAATTAACTATTGCAGGGATTGCACACAATTACAAAATCATCCCAAACATTTCATTTACTTCAGCAGTGTTTGATTTGATTCTGTCTCTTTCTGCTCTTCTTTTTTGTAAGATTAGCTTAATGAGTTGAGAGTATCTAAAGTGTTAGCAAATTTTAAACTATATAAAACTTTGATAACTTTACAAACATATGGTTTCTCAGTGCAAAGATTACGAAAATGCATGTACAACAAATTTTGCATTAATGTGCAGTCACATTTGAAGCTGGATTTAACCCATGATTAACTGCTGTAATTGAAATCTTAAACTTGAACAAATTAAAAAATAGTTCTTTTCCAATGACTAAGGTTTAACTCACTGAAAGAAAATGAGGTTTTGTGCTAAACAATGTGTATTTTGTGTATATTTTAAGACATGGTATTACAAATGGTTTATGTGCAGTTTATCCTTAAATGCCACTATTATATTACAGAAGGTGCAAAGTGAGAGGGGAGAAGCAAGATGAAAACTATGAAGATTCTTCAATTCGTTTCTCAGTATGAAATAACTCTGTGCAAATGAATATATGCAGGTGATAAAACTGTAGAGAGTATATGGTTCAAGGAAATCCACATTTCATTAAGGTAAGAAATTGAATACACATTTCATTAATGAAGTCATCTCACACCTTGTACTGCTGTGTCACAATACACAATGAAATGCAAATTAAATTACTCTGTGTGCCTCTCATAAGTTGTTTCTTTCATCCTCTCTTTTTAGCAGTTATATGAGAAACAAAATGATTAAACATGTGTTATAGTAGCATCTAACCTACTCCGTTAACTTAGTAATACTCGCAGCATGTGATATTTAATAATAGCTTACTTCATATTTTTGTACCTCTCCTCCCGGTTTAATAAGTTTCTTACAAAGGTGCAGTATTTTAATATAAAAAATCTTAAATTCTCTCTTCCTTCTCTACCCTACATTGTTCATTAATGGGTATACAAACTATTCTTTGAGAACTTACATTTCTGTCTACTTCATTTTCATTGTGATAAACCTTTGCAGAAATATCTATATTCACATTTTGGTATAGATACTGATGTAACAGACAGTCACATGCTGAGAGCTATACATATGCAGGCCTCAATACTCCATTCTCTTTCCATAATATCACAACAAGCTGCATAATGGACTCCTTAAAGCCGAGGTACCCCGGTCAAATATTTTAGTCCAATACTCTTCAAACTACAAATTGGATTATGGGACATCAGATAATTTAATTGTATTTAATTTTCGTCCAATTCCAGTTTGCTACAACAGGTTACAGCAGTTTCTAATTTTTGGTCCATACATATGAAGTCAACCAATGAGTGACCTGGTGGGAATGACGTTATAAGATAGCAGCTAGCGCTGGGTTTTCCTTTCCGCCAACGTGATTGTTTGTGTGAAACTTTGCTGTATTTTGCAGACATTTTCCTAAGTAATAGGGTTATAGTAGCTGAGCTATGGTTGAAATACACATTTTTTGTGCGGCAGAGATTTATGTGATAATTACTTGGGTACTTAAAACCCATGCAAATGCATTTTATCGGACCCATTTGTACCTAACCTCTTTTGTCAACAAAAATATAAAAATGTGATTGTTGGTTCATCTGATGGTATGGACTGCCTCATATTTGTGTCTTGGCGAATGATTTTTGCTTCAACTAAGGGCAGCAATTTTCCAAACAATTTTCGTCCATTCTAAGGAATTAAAAATAATTTAGAAACGAGTTCATTTTGCAGCATATGTAGTACACCAACTTCCTTGCCCTGCATTCCTACGTTCCAGCCATAGTATAGTCCACCAACACCTCTTTATTAATTTTTTCTTTCTATAATAATATGCTCTTGCAATGGATTCATTTACTAAGCTTGCGACAGCGAACGTAAATAATTGTGGATCAGCAACCTCCACCATTTTCTATCAGCTGTTTGTGTTCATGCGAGAAATATTTGGACCAATACACACTCTCGTGGGAATGAAATGGAGAAATTGTACACAACGTTCATGCTGTATAAAAAAGTTTTGGACCAAATTTTGACTGTGGTACATCGGCTTAAGTTTGACTTCACAGCTAGCCATTGCCATGAAAATGCCCAGCCTTCTCTCTATACAACTCTGATTCCTAATGCTAGTTTGTGTAGGCTTCTAATGTAATTAATCATTTTTAGTGCAGCTGTGCTATAATACACCAGATTCAATCGATTTGGGTTGAGCCACCATGATTAGAATTGTTGAAGTGGGACTAAGGGCATTTTTCCCACGATGATTGTGTGCCTTGTCCCTGAAAGCTAACACATGACACTTCGCTACTCTCCCATTCCATAATAGGTACTGTACTTGGATTTGTATTAGTAACACAAAGTATTATTCCTGAATAATGAAATTCCAGAATTTCAGTTTTAAAAATATTGTATATCTCAGCTACTCTCAAATTGGAAAAACTAACCTAACCTAACTAACCGTATGGCTAACATATACTATTTGGACCTCATGACATTACCTAGCCAATGCAATTGCTGGGATTACCCAAGCATATCATAAATGTTCTATTTATAATTTGATATTGCTGTGTTTACAAAGTCACCCCAAACTTTTAATTTACTTCTGTATTTGATTTGATTCTCTCTCTTTCTGCTTTTATATATATGTTTCTCCCAAACATATTTACATATCTTTGTTATACCAGACAAAATGGCTTCCAAAGTAAGCGCTCACACACATGCTGCGATTACAGCCACTGAGCTGATCACAATAGAAAAATAGTTTACCATTCCTGACATTGTCATTTGGCTTGCCTTTTAAACTGAAGTAGACAGCAATTCAGGAACACCATATATGGTTTTACATGTGGATGAGGTTTTGTGTTAGTAATCATCTGATGACTTTATTGCTGGGTTATCCATGGCTCTAGCAGATCCACTGTGAAACATCTATCTAGTGATTCAAATATCATAAAATACACCCAATGCAGAGGGAAAGTTGGGCTCTTCTTTTGAATATGTGACACACGATTTTTTCCAAGTTCGACCAACAAGAGTAGAATATTTTTATGAAGTACAGCTTTAGATTATTTTTTAATCTGATGTGTATTTTAATGACTTAACTATGATTTCATGCTGGGAAACGTTTTTTAAACATATGATTTACAGTCCTTTATTTATTTACTTTCTGCTCATGTAGCCATACTGAAGAATGCAATGCAGCCAAGTTATCCATCTTATATCACTTAACACAATGTTGCCAACAGTCTTTTTTCATAAATTACACTAACAGTATAACCATGTACACTGTCTCTAAATTACAATGACTAGCTATGTACACTATGTTAAGTAAGCTTAGTCTAAACCTAATTGCTGTCTTCCACAAGTTCCTGGAAAGGATCTGCTGAACGGTTTTTGGTGTAAATAAACTCATGGTGCATGGTACTTAAAGTAACATGACATTCATCATCTCACGATAATGGAACCCCCCCCCCCCCGAAAAAAAAAAGGAACTTATCTGGATAACTCACCTTAAGCAAGATTGAACTTGGGACCTCTTGAATGTAAGGCAGACACACTACCCCCACACTATGCAAGCGGGCTATTATTATGAATCAATAATCGTTATTACTATTATTATTATTATTACCAACTTTACGGTGATAACTGAACAGTCAAATACTATCTCAAACATTGGCCTCCAACAGAGCACTCCATTACCTCATGTGAATGCTTGTAAACAAAGCAGTGGATGAGGAAAGGAAAATTTTGTGGCAATAGCCTTGCCCACTCAAACCTTTGCCCACAGACTCTGTGACTTTTTCATGTCCAGTTCTAAAAAGAAAAATATAGTTAATTACTAGAACATTATTCATGCCAAAAGTCATAAAAATAGGTGTCTATTTTAACATATGCTATCTGTAGCAAAACTCAGGAAATTTGCAGTCCTGTCTCTTAATGGGATGCAGGGTGGCATTACATTCAGAAATTAACATTCTTGTTCTTTGCAGACGCTCTCAAATAATAGTTGCAGACATGCCTCTGTTTCATTGAGGTAAACCAACAGATTTGTCTTATTAATCAGACGAGCCATTTCTAAAACTGTGTTTTAATCTGTAAGAATAGGTATCACCAAGAACAAAAAGCCTTTGCTTCTCACGCTATAATAAATTCTGCCTGATGGCTTCTTTGTGTTTGTAAAGCAATAAAACCCAAGAGAAAGTTTGGTCAGGACTTTTAAAAATGATTGGATGTTAATATTCCCCATATTATTTGCTATGTTGATGTCTGGGAATTATTTACAGAAGTTGGCTTTGATTGTGAGAAATGAAGAGCATGTTGGTTGCTATGCAAGAAACAATAGGGCTCATAGTCATCTGTCATTTCTGTCTACTTGCACATGCTTATTGGCGAACCTTTGGATTTAGAAAATTTGCTCGCCTCCTTGCATCACATGTTATAAAGTATCCTAAATTATCCTTTACCTTGGCTTCTTTGTTGCGTGTTTAGCTCAGAGAGAGTATGAGGGTCATTTTTAAGTAAGAATTGATTGTGCTTAGTGTTCGCTCAAGGTATTAGGTAATGTTGATTCAAGACTAGCCACTCTCAGCCAGTTCCCCACTACTCTGCCAGTAAGTTTTAATGTTCTATCTGTGTTGGTTGTTTAGTTGTGCTGCATTATTTGTTGCCATGTAAATTAATAGTCCTGCTGATGGTGAAATGTGTTTTGTCATTTGGTTTATAAACATAGAAAAGGTCTATTCCATTGAAATTTTATCTTCAAATTATTTTTCCTAGACGCAGTGTTATGTTTTCCCAAAAGCAGTATTATATTTAATGCAATTTTACTAATTGTTGAGTTAAAACAAGTTAAAAAAAACTAACAATTATTTAGCTATTTCAGTATGTATTCTTATTAATTGCATAGAAGGTCAATTAACACATAATTTAAAAGTTGACACATGTCAGTGTTAAAATACAATATAATGTTCCAAACAAAGAAAAATACTACATATCTGGGCACAATATTGATACAAACAATTTATACATACACTAGCAAAAATACAAACAAGCAAATTAAATACAGTATTTAAATGCCATAGACGCAATATAAGGCAACAAAGAACACTACAAACCTGGCCATAATATTGTTACACAATTTATACACACATACAAACATCAAAAGTAAAATACTAGAAAATGGTACTGTGAACCAACAAAGCAGGTACACGACATCTTAGATTATATTTTAATTTTCAAATGAAAAAAATAGCCATTGTAACCAAATGTCCCGCTTTTAAGTTTATTCTCCTTTCAGTGAGAACATTGTTGTAGGAGAAAATTAACTTTTCAGACTCTACATTGTAACTTGGTATTCATATTGCTTTTAGATACTTTTCTGCAAACCTAGGATATGAAAGATTCACATGTAGGGCTTCCACTATATCAGTGTTGCTCTGCAACATCTGCTTGAAGATTTCAACTCTCCAAAACCTAAAACCATATCCTGAGTATTCACACCCTGCAGATCAGGAATATTCTGAAGTTTTTTAAGTACCACAGGGTTCATGTCTGTAACAGCGACTACCCTGGGATCCAAAATGTCAAGCCCCTCAAATATAGATCTGTTTAGATCAACTGATAATAAAGAGTTAAGTTCAATGAAGCTTGAGATACCATTTTTTATAATAACTGCTTTAAGGACTAGTTTCCTTCATTATCAACCAGACATTGACTAATTCCTTGTGGTGAAGCTGGCGTTGTTGTGAGTGCTATCTCCTCTGGTGGTGGTTCAATGAACTTGCTAAACACATCCTTCTGTGGCACGTCGAAATTGAAAACCCTATTTCTATTTTTCACAATGAAGATGTGTTCCCAAGTGGCCAGCTCTTGTTTTCCTGCCATGTATTTTAGATGTTTAGGTTCTGAATTTATATCATGGTGTTTTGTCCAAAAGTGAGTGGCAACTGCTGATTTTTCCAAATTGTTTTTTATTTAGATTTCTGAAGTGTTCCTTGGATGTTGTTTCTAGATTTCTTTTTGTTTTCCCAATATAAATATGATACAATCCTTGCATTCCATTTTGTAAATGCCTGATTTTTTTCTTTGCTGGAATGACATCCTTGAGATTTGAGCCTAAATCACTTTTTATGCTGTGAAGTTTTACTGGTACTAGCTGAATGCTGTATTTTTTGAAAATTCTTTGAAACTTGTCAAATGCCCGTAGGTGGTATGTGAATTTCTTGTAGCTCATTTTTGTTTTATTGCTGAGATAGTGGTTGTTTCTTTTAGGAATTTCTTCTTTTTAGATAGTTTTATTTTTTTATCTAGGAGAGATCTTGTGAAACCATTTTTGTTTGCAATTTCGACTACTTTGTAATATTCTGCCTTGAATGCATTTACTAGAAGTTGTATATTCAATAGCTGCATATTGAATTTTGAAATTATTACTTAGCTTTGTCCATCTTGGCATAACTCATAACTAAGGAAGAAAGATACTGAATCCAGAGTTGGATGCTTACAGTGTGGGTGACACTAGAACCTTGTGACTTTGGAAAACAGGTGTGTTTGCATCTAAATTTTTGAACCCCAACAAACATCACGTTATATTTTTTGTAACCGGATCATCCTAAGCACATCCAGTACTATTTACAATCAAAGAATACCACTTTTTCTTTGTTTGCAGTAATTACTTATACCATATTTTAAACATTTCTCTGCTAAAATAAACAGAAACAGTTTTTTGCTGACAAAATTACAAAATCATTTTAAATTATACTAAAAAATGCTTATAATGCAATTTAATTAAAATAGGTTAAAATTTGTATTCTAAAGCTTTTTAATAAAATCATGCTATCACGAATGTCCCTTATATTTTAATCCTTACTGTACTTAGTGTAAGCACTTGAAGTTGAAATGCAAATCAAACTTAATTTAGTGCCATGGGAATACAAACATTGCTATGATTGTATTATTTGTTTGACTTAAGTCCACAGGCATTATATATCTGTTTCTCTTTTCTTTCAGATACTTTTGGAATCGCCAGAGGTACAAATTCTGCAGCAGCATTTTCTACATAAAAAATATGATGTGTTTCAAAATATATACTCCAAACCCTGATTAATACCAGGCAGATATTTCAGGATGTACTGAGCTAATGCTACCAGAGTGAGACAATATCTCAGTGGAATAATTCCATGAAATTAATACTTAAAACATATATGGGTAGCAGAGATAGTTAAGGTACAGACTCAAAATAGATGATCTGCTGTTCAAATACTCCCAGGACCATTTTCCCTGCCTGGGGTTTTTCCCAGTCCTCATAACTGGCAGATGTCAGGAAGGTATCCTAAAGTTATGTTTTGAATGTTTCTTTCCTAAATTTCCTTTCCCCAATTATCAACTCATTTTGTGCCTGTATGAAGTAAATGGCCGTTAAATAGTGTACTCTACTCAACAATTAAGGAAACTGGGAAATGATTTTCATAAATATATTATTGCAATTATGTAGTGTTTTATTTTAGTTGAAGCTATACTTGTCAGTTATAACAGTAATTTTTTAATGCATCCCTCAGCAAACATTGTCATCAGTAGAGTTTTGAGGCGACGCGATATCAACAAGAGGAAGGTAATGCAGGTAAACGGCGAGTTTTCGTGTGTGGCTGAACGACTGGATGTGCAGTTTGTGGACTCAAATTCATGGATTGACGACTGGGACTATGGATGGGATGGTGTTCACCTAAACAGAAGAGGAACTCAAAGTTGGCAGCATTGTTTGCAAGGGTATCTGAGTGGAGCGGTGGCACCATGTAGCACTGACAACGGCTTCAGGGAAGCAACGATTCTCAGGTAGGGGCACATTCCTTAAGGCTGTTATAGGTAAATTGCCATAGCATCATAATCAAAACATTAGAATTTTGGAATTTAATGGAAATAAGTAACCCAAGTGTGATTATAGGTACGGAGTCATGGCTCAGTGTTGATATTAATGATGCAGAGATATTTAGATCAGATTACAGAGTGTTTAGGAGGGACATGGAAGGAAGAGGAGGGGGAATTTTTATTTGTACCAAGTTAGAGTTAAACAGTTAAGATATTGTGGGTGGAAGAAAACGTAGAAGTGATGGCCATTGAAATTATCGATCACGAAAACGAAGCAAATAACATTACATTAATAGCATGTTACAGACCACCTGGCAAAACTAACTTTAAAACTCTTCATAAACTAGTGGAAAAAATTTCTTCGGAAACAGGGATAAAAATGTTATTTTAGCAGGAGATCTAAATTTGCCAAATGTAAACTGGAATGGGCAGTTATTGGGAGGTGAAGCTCAATATGTTGTAAACCTTCTGGTTTGGGATCATTGGTTATCGCAGGTAGTCAAAACAGATACCCGGAAATCGGCTGTACTGGACGTGTTTCTATGCAGACCTGAGTCATTGTTTAGCGCATGTGAGGTTTTGCCAGGTATAAGTGACCACAGCTGCATACAATTAGACATAAACTGGAAGGTGCGAAACCGGTTTGAAGGAGAGGAAATTATTAGTTTTAACTTCTGCAGAGCAGATGTAGATGGAATTCAGACTTTTCTCAAAAAGCAATTTTGCCTGTTTGTAAAATCTGCAACAAATGTAGATGCAGCATGGGATGGTTTCAAAATACTTATTTCGGAATCAATAAAGAAATATGTTCCATACAAAGTTATCAAACAAAACAATGATCCAGAATATTGTACAAGATCCATCAGAATACTTAAACGAAAGTCTAGGCGCGCATTTCATAAACGGAAGAAGTCAGATTGGCATTTTAACAGATATAAAGAATTAGCTAAACAATTGAAAGACGAAACGTTGCAAGCCCAGGAGCGGTTCTTAGAACAAATTCTTAGCGGGACCAATAATAGTTGGAAATCTTTTTACAATTATGTAAGTAGACGCAGGGGAAATAAACTTGGCATACCAGAACTCGAGGAAAATGGAATTGCCATATTGAACGATAAGGAAAAAGCGAACGCATTAAATTCACATTTTGTGTCTCTTTTTAACAAAGTGGATTATAATTATAAACTGGAAATTGAGGATAGTGGAAAATCCGTTTTTCAAAAAAGGGCATCCAAGTAGCGCAGAAGGATCAGAATGTTGCAAAATCGAAAGTCGAGGGGGCCTGATAATATACCTACCGAAATACTAAAAATTGGAGGGGAATCCATGATTCCATCCCTAATGCTTTTATTTAATATGTCAATAAATAACTTTGCCTTACTGGAAGACTGGAAAACCGCGATTGTAGTTCCAATTCATAAAGGGGAAAATAAAACAGAATTAAATAATTATCGACCAGTCAGCCTAACTTCAGTAGTGTGCAAATTGATGGAACATTTAATTGTGGAATATATACGGGAGAAATTAGAAAACAAAAAGTGGTTCAATAAAGCGCAACATGGGTTTAGACCTGGATACTCATGTGAAAGCCAGATAACGTCATTATTTGAAGATTTAACAGAGGAGGTGGATGCAGGGGGAAGAACGGATGCAGTGGTGATAGATTTTTCCAAAGCTTTTGATGTATCATATAATTTACTTATCCAGAAGCTAACTGCTACAGGAATTGATAAACGCATAGTTCTATGGGTTAAAAAATTCTTGGAAGGAAGATTGCAAACGGTAAAAGTAGGCAAAGAGCTATCTGAGAGGGGTATGGTAAGCTCGGGCGCACCTCAAGGCTCAGTACTGGAGCCGTTACTTTTTGTAAATGACATAACTGTTAATATAAAATGCCAGATAAGGTTGTTTGCAGACGATTGTATTATTTACAAGAAAATTAGAAATGTTGAAGATGAGACTGCTCTTCAGGGTGATTTAAATGATATAAGCGATTGGGCTGCTGCAAATAAAATGAAAATTAACGCTAGCAAAAGTAAGTCAATTGCATTTAATAGATCTAGGGAAAAAATTCTGCAAAGCTATCACATGGGTGGGGAAAAAATTCCACAGGTGGACAGCTGCAAATTCTTGGGAGTGTACTTGGGAGTAATGCTGGATGGGACCAGCAGGTAAATTCTGTATCTAAGAAAGCGTGGAAAACACTGCACTTTCTAATGAGGATTTTAAAAAAGGGGAGTGCAAAGTCCAGGGAAATCGTGTAGAGGTCCTTAGTGCGGCCGGTCATGGAATTTGGAATAACTTGTTGGGACCCGTATAGAGTAAATCAAATTGATTCGTTAGAAAAGATCCAGAGAAGGGCTATAAAATTCATAAAAAGGGGTAAATATTTTGGGCCTATAAGCGCTGAGGAGATAAAATGGGAGCCGTTGAAAGTTAGGCGTGAGAAACAGAGGTTGTGAGCTTTATTTAAAGCTTACGCTGGCTTAAATGCATGGGAGGACGTTACAGACAAACTGGAAAACCTAACTTACTATGCACAATACGATCATCCGTTCAAAATTAAGGGTAGAAGATACTGAACTGACGTGGGAAAGTTCTCCTTTGTTAATAGAGCCATAAAAGACTGGAATGAATTGCCTGGAGCAGCCTTTCGGGGTTGTCTTCTGTCTGTGAAGAAATTTAGGAAAAATCTTGCTATTGTTGGATAATTTTTGTAAATATTCCTTAAATGAAATGCTTGTGATTTTTATATTGTTGTAAATACAAATGTTAAATTGGTTGGTGATTATAATTATGAAATTAATTAATCTGAATTAAGAGAAAAATTAATGTTTTCATATTTGTTGTAAATAACTATTATATCTAGCTTACAAAGCCATAAACTGGCAGCTGTGATTTATTGTTTATATATCTTGTATACATATATAACTCTGCCACCAGGTGATACCCACTTGCAGAGAAATACACACACACACACACACACACACACACACACACACACACACACACACACACATACCATGTATAGAAAAGTTGAAGTGGGATCAAGAGTGTTTTTTCTTGCGGTGGTTGTGTGTTTCATCCCTGAAAGGTAGCACATGACACTTGCCCCTTACATAATAGATACTCTACTCAGATTTGTATTAGTAGGACTAGGTTATGAAATTCCAGAATTTCAGGTTTAAAAATATTGTGTATCTCGGCTACTCTCAAATTCGAAAAGCAAACCTAACATACCATAACTAACCCTACGACAAATGTATGCTATTTGGACCTCTTGACATTGCACATTGCGATTGCTGGGATTACCCAAGCATAAATACAGCACGAGGTATAATTATCTAAAATTTTGTATCTATAACTACATATTGCAGTGATTACACATAGTTACAAAATCATCCCAAAACTTTAATTTATTTCAGCATTGTGTTTGATATGATGTCGCTCTTTCTGCCTTTTTTTAATTTTAAGGTTAGTTGAATGAGTTAAAAGTAACTACTGAGTTACCGCACTTGGAAAATTTTAAACTATGTGTCATGTGGTCTGTTCCCCCCAACATTTTAGATATCTCTATAATAAGAGGATCATGCCGAAAGTTTTTAGCTGTTCCCAAAAAGCACAACTAAATTTCAAAACTCGTTCACACAAACCACTTTGCAAACATTTTTTGCCACACTTCTTCTTTGACACTGTTCACATCCTCCAAATATGCACTAACGGCCTCACCATCTGACTTAAATCAGTGCCCTCACATACGTTCCTTTATTTTGGAGAACACAGACATGTCACAGGGGGCCAAGTCTGGTGAGTAAGGTGGATGGGGTAGCACCCTGACGCCCTCTTCATTCAGGAAATCCATCGTTCCCAACACTTCGGCTCCTCTTGACTTTTGTTGGAGGTAGTTCATCTTCAAAGCACCAGACATGTGACTGCAGTTTAGTTTCTGGATCAAAAAGGTATATCAGTGTTTCATCGCCTGTAACAATGTTATATACATCTCGACTTTCACCAGAATTATATTTTTTAGCATAAATGCGCACCAATCCACCCGGACTGCTTTTTGATGATTGATGATGGAATGTGGGACCTAACGCGCACATCCCTTGGTGAGACCAAGATGTTGATGCACAATTGTTTGTGCTGCTGTTGAACCAATGTTTACTGTCTTTATCTCAAGAAATGAGATATGCAGATTATCTTTCACCATATTCCTCACAGCTTTGATGTTTTCAGGCATAACTGTAGTTTGTGGCCTACCTCCACAAGGCTCATCTTCTAAGGATTCTTTTCCCCTTTGAAATTCAAGAAACCAGTTTCTAACTGTGGTCAGTGAAGAAGCAGGGTCCCCAAAAGTTTCTGACAAAATTTGGTGGCTCTGCTTGAGGTCCAACACCTTTTTAAAATCATAATAGGTCATCGCTCAAAAGTCATCACATCTGGACAGCTCCATCTTTCATAATGCACTGGTCAGCAGATGACATAGTACTCTCCCCCCTTGTGACTCGATGTTTACAGATGTTGCAATTGTTTTTCTGGGCCATCCTAAATAAACATCAGGTTATCAGATGCTCATAGTGGCAACTTCCTCCTGTGGCGTATTGCAAAAGAGCTAAAAACTTTTGGCATGCCCTCGTACCAGTGAAACAGAAGCTAAAAGATCCAGTGATAACTTGCTATAAAATAATCATGATGATAATAATAGTAATACTAGTAGTAGTAATAATAATATCATTATTATAACTATTATCATTACATTCCCATTAGTGTTATCATCATCATCTTTATCTTATCATCAGCATCATCAGAATACTATTCTCAAATGGTTAGCTCTTATTTAATATACAACAATGTATTTTTATTTTGCATATAAGTTTTCTATGAAGTTGCTCCCAATCATTGCATGGTGTGTTTCAAATTAAGCTTTGCATTTACTGTTTGACTTTTATGGTGTGTATGATTGCCATGCTCCTTGATTGTGGAGTGATATAAATGGTGATAGGTGAAAGTAGTATACCTTCTGACTTTATTAATTGATCTTATACTTTGCTTTAAAATCAACTCATTGCAATAATATTGTGGCAGATAGCATTTCTGAAAATGACCCCAGATGGAAAAATAGCATTACTATTTTAATTTATTTGGTCAAAATTAGACCTTTGATCTACAAAAGGCTGTTCAAGTTTATAACATTACATTTAATAAATTTAATCACGTTCAAAAGAAAATCCATTACTGGTCCCAAAAGTAAAGCTTTTCTGCATAGGCATTTAGGTAATGCTGCTTCAGAGGTTATCCCAAAAGTATGCAAATGTAAGGTTAGTTTGCTATGAGCTCTATGCTATTTTGTAAGTTATATATATATTCTTTTGTAAGAATTTGCCTTATCTATTAACGGTTTATCAGTTATGCAAAATTCATTCAGAAGGAATGAGTGGAGAGACTATTCACAGAAAATTTATGATATGCATTACATTTGTGATGAAAATATCCTAAGCAAGTGGTACTTTAATCAAACTCATTGCAGTCATTTTTCAGAAAATCAAAATTTTCATAATACTTTTAGTGCAATGTGGAATTCTGTTTAAAGTCATGTCCCATCTTTGAATAATGCTACACTTAATACCAAGTGCAGTTTGATTAATATGCTTAACTTTTACATTCACTTCACTTATTTTTATTGAGTAAGACAGTTTTTTTGCATGCACTTGCTTGCATAGTCCACTGTTGAACCACTATTGTTTGTACCAGGTTTTGTTGCCGTTAATGGGTTCAACATGGAGGCATCTGGTGGACAGGTGATGGGTTGGATAAACAAGCCATCTAGGATAGTTCCGATTTTTGGACTGTATGACCATGTTTGGTATGCAACCAACTTTTACATGCACACCTCCTCCCACCGCCCAACATGCACACTCATACACATCTTTTACTAAAAAACATATTTTTTTTATTCATATAGACTCAAAATGTGGATTTTGAATGACATCTGTTTGTCTAATTTTTGTGTGGTATGTAATATCTGCATTCTGGCAGAAATCACTAACTTCAAATTCTGTGTTTTGAGATACAGCAATTACAAGGTTTACCTAAGTTCTAAACATACATTATGATATTCTGCTAAAGTTCAAACACATTTTAGATGCATGTACACTTTTTCATCATTACAAACATTACATTAATCTCTTTTGCTGTAAATGTAAAATTCCTTAAAATCTACAACATATTGAACTAAGTGACTTCTGCCTGAAGAGTAAAACATGGTTTGAAGGAGAAAGGTTGACCACTGGATTTTAAAATAAAGAGTTCAGTATAATATTATGCATGTATTAGCTGCTGACTACCTTCTTGACACTTTAGTAATTTTACAAACTTATTTTTTTATTCTATGCATGGATACAAAAAATGCATTATGATAAATTTAGTATTAGTATGCACATTTGAACCTGGAATTAGCCAATGATTAGCTGCTGTAATTGAAATCTTTGTTATGAAACATTTGATAACTTGGAGGTACAAAAAGGTACAAAAAAAAAAAAAAAAAAAAAAAAAAAAAACATTTTGTCCAAGGATTAAAGTTTAAATCTGTGAAAGAAAATGAGTAGTTTTTGTCCATTTTAAGACATGGTATTAAAAGTGGCTTATGCACTGTTTAATCTTAAGTACCACTATTATTTTACAGGACGTGCAGAGTGAGAGGAGAGAGGCAAAATCAAACTTATGGAGATTTTTAAATTCGTTATACAGTATGAAGTAACTCTGTGCAAATGTGTAGATGCAGGAAGATAGAACTGCAAAGAGTGTATGATTAAAGAGAACTAAGAAAAGCATTTAGGTAAGAAATTGAATACACATTCTGTTAAGTGGTCTCATAGCTATTATCACTGTGTCTCGATGAAGTGCAAAATAAACTACTCTGTGTGCTTCTCATGAGCTGTTCCTTTCAACTTCTGGTTTTAGAATTTATATAAAAAGCAAAATTATTTAACATGTATTATGATAGCATCTAGCCTACTCTGCTAACAATAACACTTGCAGTATGTGGCATATAATAATAGCTTATTTCATATTTTTGTACCCCTCTTCCTGGTTTAATAAATTTGTTATAATAACTATAGAATTTTAATATGAAAGCATGTTAAATTCACTGGTCCTTCTCTACCCTCCATTGTTAGGCTTTTCTTTCCAATATGTGATGCAGGATTTTTTCTAAGTCCAACATGAGCAAAATATTTTTTCGAATAACAGCTTTACATTTTTTTTTTTTTTTATCTAATATGCATTTCAGATAATTTTCAACTATCTTTTCATGTCAAGAAATGTCTTCTTAACACAACTAAAGGTTTATAATTCTCTGTTTATTTACTTACAGCGCATGTAGCCATTCTAAAGAATACAGTGCAGACAAATTATTCATTTTGAATTACACTGGTTAAGTAGTTTTTCACTAAATTGTAACACGCTATTGCACTAACTATATAACCATGTACACTGTCCCTAAATTACTAGCTGTGTAGACTAAACACTAAGCTCACTCGTTAACTAAGCCTAGCCTAAACCTAATCTATGCACCATTGCTTCACACCTGCCTAATGATTACCACAAGTTCTTGAAAACGGTCTGCTATGTGATTTTTGGTGTCAATATGCCACAAATACTCACATATGTAGGCATTTAAATGTTTGTGTTGAATGCCACTTTCTGATATGCGATGCAGTAGAGCTCGCCAGCCTGATTCAGTATTATATGTCTGCACATTTGTCCCTGGAGCTACAAAATGCACAGGATTATTTACTGCCTGGAGGATTAGTCCTCTAGCCATTAACCCATAGTAGCCCCTCCAGGCCTGCATATGTACTGTGCTGGGGAACTCTATGTGCTCTGCAATTAAATTGTAGAGCATGTTTGCATCCCTGTTATTTGGACATATTGGCATCAACTTCATTTGTTTGCACTCCTATTATCTCAAGGATCCAGTTGTCTTCTACAATGCACCTCCTATGGAATTTCCTATTTTACATTTGTCAATTTTAACAATGTGACCAGTACCCCCAATTTTCTCTGCTAGAAGTGTATTTAGTATCATTAGAGACCATGTGCACTTTGCGGCAGTAACCGAAACAATCAGATACTGTCCACAAACTCACCAGTTAGTCTCCAACTGAACACTCCATTATTGTCACCTCGTATGACTTCTTGTATGCAAAGCAATGTATGAGGAAAATTTGGAGTGCAAGGCAGCATTGCATACAGAACACAACATTCTTGCTCTCAACATACCCTCATAAAATAATACTTGATGACAAGCCTTCGAATCTTTGAGGTAAAACGATGGATCTGCCTTATTAATGAGACAAAACATTTCTAAAACTATTAGAATCTGTAAGAATGTCGCTAGATATATACAACATTTCCATCTCACACTACAATAAATTCTGCTCGATTGCTTCCCCATGGATGTAAAGAAATAAAATATGAGAGAAAGTATGGTCAGGAATTTTCAGGGATGACAGGTTTTTAATCGCTTCCAGGTGGTCTACAAAGTTTATTGTACAGATGTCTATGGATTATTTACATACGTTAGTTACAATTGTTACAAATGATCTGGAGGTTGGCTGCTATGCAAGGCACAATATGACTCACAGTCCCCCGAGGGTTCTTGCTGCTTGCATATGCGCTTTGGCAAAATGTTGGACTTAGAAAAATTTATCTCCACCTCCCATCACATGTTGTAAAGAATTCCAAACATGCTCTTCTTTCCAATATATGACACAGGAGTTTTTCCAAGTCCAACATGAGCAGAATATTTTTTTGAGGTATGGCTTTAAATTTTATTATCTAATGTGGATTTCAAATCACTTTTTACTATGATTTCACAACAGAAAATGTTTTCTTAACATAACTTAAGGTGTATAATTCTTTACTTATTTACTTACAACACATGTAGTCATTCTAAAGAATGCAGTGAAGCCATTATCCACTTTGAATCACATAATGCTTGGCAGGCAATAGTCTTTTATCATCTGTGAATTACACTAGCTATACTGTTTGTCACTAAATTACTAGCTATGTACACTAACCATAAACTCGCTCACTAACTGCTTCTAACCTACACCAAATGTGTATTGTTTGTCCCTAAATTACTAGCTATGTACCAGTGGCAAATTCTCCTATATACCGCATACACTGCCGGTGTACTAAAGTTGAAAGGGTTGAAAATGGCGCTTAATAAACATGCAAAATAATCAGAATGTTTGTATGTCCCTTCAACTAAATATGAAATGATCGCAAGTTTGTGTGGTTAAATTTTCCTCATTTTTTGCAATGGTGTGTGCATACTCTACATCACTGCAAGTTAAAACTATAACCATGCTCCCAGACTCCCAACATTCACTGCTAGCTAGGCAAGGCCAGCAATGGAGTGCACGCGCATCTACTCTATCGCAAGTTTAAGCGATAGCCACGCACTCCTACTTCTCCGTTAGATTGGTGATGGGAAAGGAAGCTTAGATGCCAGCCGTTAGCTGTCGAACTGCACCGCTAAATTTTGCGATTGACAACCATTTTTAGTCTGTATTAATGTTGTTTTGCTTATAAGTAATTGTGAAACTGATCAATGTAAGTGTCACTGAAGCTAGTGGTTCCTGTAAATGTGCAGTAAAACATGTGTTAAAGACTGGATTTCGGAGTTTTTAAATTTTTGAAAAGCTTAAAATAAAAAACAATGGCAGGCCCACTCCCAAACTACCAGGTCTGATTGTAAAATGTCAAGACAGAAAACGAGAGCATAACAGACATTTATGCATTAGCAATTATTCTAGGTATAAATGGTTAACTTGTTGCCCCAAATTAAACAAGCTCTATTGTTGGCCATGTCTTCTTTTTATTAATGACAAAAACAGTACCACATGGTCTCAAGAAGGATTCAATACTATAGTTTCTCTAACTGGTTCATTAAATAAGATTGAAAAATTAAAAACCCACATATTTTGTATATTCACTCTTTGTAATGTTGGCAATACGCGAGGAGACCTGCAGCTAAATGCTCAGAAATCAATACAAATTTCAAAGCATAATGAAATGGTAAAAAAGAACAGAGAAATGTTGAATAGACTCATTGATGATGTTTGTCACTTAGGAAAGCAGAAATTAGCTTTTAGAAGACACGAGTTAGAAAGTTCCTTTAATAGAGGTAATTACATACAAACATTGGATTTACTCAGTATGTATGATCAACTTTTAGATGAATCTTTAAAAAATGCTACAGTTTTCCGGGGCACTTTGTCATCGATTCAGAATGATTTAATCGAAGCTGTTAGGAGTGTTTTAGTTAACTGTGTAACAAAAGAACTTGCATCCGCTAGTTTTTTGGCTATTCTTCTAGACGTGTGTTCAGACATGGTGAACAAATCCTAACTCTACCATTTTACGCTATGTGGATAAATCAGGGGAAGTCGTTGGGCTGCAGATCTGCTGACCCACTTTACAACACTTACAACAGCTAAATAATTTAATATCTGTAAGAAACTTGTTGCTCAGACATATGATGATGTGGCCGTAATGTCTGGCCAATTTGGTGGTCTGCAGTCTAAAGTAAAAGCGGCATTTCCACAGGGGTATTATTTGTTTACTGTTATATCCTGAATTTGGTTCTGCAACAGGCAGCTATGTGTGTTCATAAGTGCAGAATTTTTTTTCAAACTCTATCAGGACTCTGTAATTTCTTTTCTCATTTCACTAAAGGAATGGAAACATTGCATGCTTTTATGAATAAAAAGATATCAAAAGTAGCTCCAACATGCTAGAACTTCAATTCACGCGTTGTGAACACTGTACAAGAGCAATGAGATAACCTGATTTTATTCCTTGAATTCATGGCAGAACCAGAAAACAATGTTGATTGGGGACTTGAAACATTGGTTAAAGGACAAGGTTTTCTTTATTTTTTTGATGGTTAGATACTCTCTTCCTCCTCAAAACGTTTTTTGCAAATTTACTCACACAAACATTCTCTTCAACATATTACAAGATAGCCCACCTGGGTAGGGTGGTGGTAGCATGTCTGCTTCACATTCAAAGGGTTGTGAGTTTGAATCTCACTTAGTGTGAGTTGCCTGGATAAGGTTTTTTTCGGGGGTTTCCCTTATCCTGAGAAGACGAATGTCGAGTAACTTTAAGCTCCATGGACCCATTTCACCAATTTCATTCATCGTCAGATATGACCAACTAAGTTACAGGATGTTGAGCTACAACAAAAAAGAAGAAAATGGGATATTGCATATCACCATTCAAAGGTAATCCAGGCTAAAAATGCTTTAGAAGAGCTAAGAGAAGGGTTCCAAAATATTTGGCAAAGCATTTCTACTGAAACGATAAATGAACAAGCATAGAAGAAAAGGAAGAACAATGAACCAAGTGAAATTACTGAAGTTATGTTCAGAAGGATATTCTATGAAATTTTAGATGATGTGCTCTATCAAATACAAAATAGGTTTTCTGACTACGAAAGTTTTTATTTCTTTGCTCCCCTTGATTCCTCAAAATTCAAGAATTACAGAACGTCTTCCTGATCATTGTTGCTCAAAATTGTTCAACACCTATATCTCAAATTTTGATTTGGTACCTCGAAAAAATGAATTTAGTGGTGTGTTCTCTTCTGAAGATAAAGATTTTGAAGAAAAGTCAGTTGGTGAAATAGTGAAAATTATGAACGAAAGAGATCTGGTGTGGGCTATGCCTGAAGTTTACAAATTAGCTTGTCTAATTCTAACTGTACCAGCAACTACAGCTTCTGTTGAACAGCCTTTTTCCACTTTAAATCGAGTAAAATCTCACTGTAGATCTACAATGGGCCAAGAAAGATTATCCTCTCTTCAAAAATGTTCATAGTTTGTATGCTTCGAGAGGATATTCATGAAAATTTCACGTAAGCTGTTATGAACTATTTTCGAAGAAATCTCGTCGATTGGTGCTAACATTCCAGTAACTGGTTAGTACTACTACTAAAATGAACAATAATTACGTATACAGATGTTCCTCATTTTATGCAAGTAATTGGTTCTCATGAAATATCATGTAACACAAAAACTGCTTAAAGAGAATGTGATAGTGATATGGGCTATTTCAAGGTAAACATAAAAAAATGAGTTTCAAACAGATGCATCTATTTATGTCATTTATATAGTATTAAAATCAGATATATTTTTTTAAAGCGCTTTAAGCGAAAATTTGTAAAGTGAGATCGTGTATAACAAGGGATGACTTAAATTTTATAGACAAAAAAAACGATGACAAAGGCAGCGGTATACCTAAATTATTGACCAAGAATCAGCACTGCTATGTACACTAAACACTTAACTAAGCATATCTTAAACCTAATCTCTACACCACAGGGTACACCTCTAATGTCTTTCACAAGTTTCTGAAAACGGTTTGCTAAATGATTTTTGGAGTCATTATGCCACATATACGCACATACGTGAGCATCTGAAATATGCATCGAATCCTGCCCCTGGATAGGCGATGCAGTAGAGCTCACCTGCGAGGTTCAATATTATTCATGTACACATTTGTCACTAGATCTACAAAATGCACAGAATGATTTTACTGCCAGATGGGCAGCAAAGCCTCCAGCGTTCAACTCATAGTATTGCCTCCAGATATCCGTATGTAGTGTGCTGTTGAGCTCAATGTGCTCCGTAATTAAATTGTAGAGCATCTTTGCAACCCTACTATTTGGACCTATCAGCATCCACACCTCATTTGCTTGCACATCCCAAGGATCCATTTGTCCTCTACAATGCTTCCCCGATAGGATTTCTGTAGCCCTATTTTACATTGGTCAATTTGAAGGACATGGCCGGGACCTACAATTTTCCCCTCTTGAAGTGACTATAGTATCATTAACGAACATGCACACTTCATGGCAGTAACTGAACCAAGCAGATACTGTCTGTAGACTTGCACATTGGTCTCCAATCGAACACTCCATTAATGTCATCTTGTGTTGCTTGTATTCAAAGCAGTGTATGAGGAAAGATTTTGCCTGTCTGCTCAAACCACGTTCCTACAAATTTTGGAATATGTACAGTCCCATCACTTAATTGGGTGAATTGGATGCAAGACTGTTGCATTCAGAACACAACATTCTATTTCCCAGCAGGCTCTCGTCAAATAATAATTGAAGACAGGCCACCGAATTGTTGCAAACTGACAGATCTGCCTTATTAATTGGATAAGCTATTTCTAAAATGTTTAAGATCTTTAAGAATGTTAGCTGTAGCATATAACCTTTATTCTCACAATATAATAAATTCTGCTCGAATACAACCCATTGATTTTAAAGCAATAAAACTCTAGAGAAAGTATGGTCCAGACTTTTCAAAACATGGCCAGTTGTTATCGCTTCCAGATGGTGCTACACAATTTGTTGAGCAGATGTCTGAGGATTCTTTGCAGAGATGGGTTATGATTGTAACATATGATCTGGAGGTTGTCTGCTATGTGTGCAATATGGCTGACAGTCTTCAGATAATTTTGTCTGCTTGAGCATGCGCATTGGCAAATCTTCGGACTTAAAAATATTTCTTGCCATCTCACATCACAGTTTGTAAATAATCGCCCATTGTCCATTAATGGGCATACAGACTATTCTTCTGAGAACATATTTTTCTGTCTAATTCATTTTCATTGAGATATCCTTTGCAGAAATATCTATTTTATGTTTTGTTATACATACCAAAATAGCAGACGTCGAGTGCATAGAGCTATAAATATGTGGGCCTTTCATGATATGAAAAGCAACTGCGTAATGGACTCCTTAAATCTATCGTCACAGCCAACTGTGGTCTTGTAGATGCCCAGCATTCTAATTTCTAATGCAAATTTGTGTAGGGCTCTAATATAATTAATAATTTTTAGTGTAATTGTGCTAATACAGGACACCAGATTCAATTTGTATTGAGCCACAATGTTTAAAATATTTGAAGTGGCTGCTTTTTCTCATGATTGCATGTTTCGTCCCTGAAAGCTGGCACATGACACTCGCTCCTGTAAAAGGTACTGAACTCTGATTTGCATTAATAGGACTAGGTACTATTCCCAATTATGCAATTCCGGAATTTCATGCTTAAAAATATTGTGCACCTCAACTACTTTCAAATTGGAAAAGGAAACCTAACCTAAATTTATGGCAAACATTCGCTATTTGCCCATGTGACTGTTGGAGTTACCCAAACATAAATACAGCATAAGATATAATTATCATTAATTTTTTATTTATGATTACATATTGCAGGGATTAGACTCAATTACAAAGTCATCCCTAATTTTTAATTTACTTCAGCATTGCTTGATTTGATGCTCTCTATCTGCGTTTTTCTTTTCCCCCTTTTTTTCCCATCCCTTAAGGTTAGTTTCATGAGTTGACAGTAACTAACGTGTTACCTCATTCAGAACATTTTAAGATATGTGTCATGGGGACTGTTTCTCCTAACATATTTACAGATCTCTGTAATACCAGAAAAACATGAAGCTACACGGTCCAGTGCTAACTTGCTGTTAAATAATAATAATAATAATAATAAAAATATATTATTATTTTAAGTATTATTATTATCATCATCATTACAACTACTGTTATCATCGTCATCATTATCATGATCACCATCCTCATCATTATCTGGTACATCTTCTGCTTGTTCATCATCATCATCATAATCAAACTCACAAATGTTTTGCTCTTATAAAATTTCCAATGACGCTATTTTATTCTGAATATAAGTTTTTGGTGATGTATTCCCGATCATTGCATGATATGTTGCAAATTAAGTTGTGCATTTAGTGTTGGATTTTAATGGTGCATTTGATTGTGGAATGATATAAATGGTGTTGGGCGAAGAAAATGCATTACCGGTCCAAAAAGTAGTTTCACTGCATAAGCATTTAGGAAATGCTGCTTCAAAGGTTATCCCAAATGTGTGCAAATGTGAGGTTAGTTTGCTATGAGCTCCATGTTATGTTGTAAAGTAAAGCATTTACATAAAGTAAAACATTACTCGTTTCATTTGAAAGATAAAACATAAAAGTAGTGTCCAATTACTCTTAACTCAGTCTTTGTAAGTCGCCATGATATATTGAAATGCAATGCCCATTTAGAGCAGCTATATTTATCATAATTCCTAATAACTATGAACACTTAACAATAACTGCTATAAAGCATAAGCATAACTAGATTCCTAACCATTTGATTTATCTGAGAATGATGAATAATTAATCTAAACGTTTCAAAATAACCTTCTCGCAAAGCAATACCAGAATATACAGAAGAAACTTCTTTGCTACCAGTTGTTTAGAAAACCTAGCAATGACTGACATCATCAGTTAAGGAGTCCATACCTTCTGAAAGGCCTAGAAAGAATGAATGGGTATTAAAATTTACAAATATTAATAACAGGTACCCTGGGTTTGGGTTAGGGTGCCATAAAGGTTGTTTTAAGTAAATTGTGTCTTGTTAATAAGATCTACATTTCTTCTGCTTCAATCACTTAACATTTAGCAGATACACAAGACTATGAGAAGAGAGCACAAGCAATCCAGCCGGCAACGGCAGTTGGACCCGTGAGGTTGAAAATGAAAGCATAGGCTTTCGAAACTAGTCCCTCATAATAACAATGCAAGTGACGTAGTGTTAAAAAACCAACTCAACAAATTAATACACATATATAAAATACTTTTGAATGATAATAACTTAATGCATCATTTCCAGAAAATTCAATATATATATATATATATATATATATATATATATATATATATATATATATATATATATATATATATATCTCATAAAAATATATATATATCTCATAAAAATATCTTTAACAAGGGATATTTTAATCAAAATTGCAGCCATTTATTAGAAAATCAAAATGTTCAAAATATTTTCATATTAAAGAGTTAAAAATTTTGTTTACAATCTTTGGAAAATGCTGAACTGAAATGCCAAATTTTTTGTTTAACCCGCTTTTGAGTATTTTACATATAATTTATTTTATTTTTTATTTATTTATAAATCTACAAATGTTAGTTTTGGTTAAAATTACAGTATCAATGTTTTTGCTGGAATGCAATGCCTCTTCTACTTTACTTTAGAAATCATTACAATCACATAACTGTCCACACATTTTTCAGAAAACTATTCTTACAAAGGTTGTTCTTTTATCACGTTCATGCTTTTTGAGGTAAGCATTTGCAAAAATAATTTCTTGTATATTTCTGGTAGGTGAAGTGGAATATTAGACTTAGGCAGAGTCGAATCTTTTGATAGCAGTCACTATGTTGGCACACTTAAAGGTGTAGTGGTTACCATCCTAGCCTCTTGTACCCAAGGACATGTATTCAATCCTGGCAGAGGGCATTGGATTTTTTTTTTCAGGCATAAAATCCTAAGCATGGCTTCCTTCATCAGAAAAATAAAGCTTTTGGTCCCGTGTTGTAGATTTATAACATGTAAAAGAACCTCACCGTGATAAAGAGGCCTCTGAGGAAAATTAAGTGGTGTTTCACACCCAACATAGAATGGGACACAGTAAACCACCGTAGTTAAAGTGTGACCTTGAATAAACCTTTATTTCCTTTTAGTGGCTTTGTAATAGATTTTAATTGCACTTTGTTCATATGAAAACCATTGGCGATCTTGTAGTTAAAAGAGTATAAGTATTTGAAAATTCATACCAATATCAAGGAATATCTCAGAAATGGTAACTCTACAAAAAATATTTGACATAAATTGACTGTTTTAATGATATTTTCATTTATTTATTTATTTTTTTTTATTCTGTTGTAAGAATTTGTCTCTATATTAAGTTTATCGGTTATGCAAAATTCATTCAGATTGAATGAGTAAGAGGCTCTAACCAGAAAACTTAAGATACACATTACATTTGCAATGGAAATATCTTAAGTAAATGGTATTTTAATTAAGCTCGTTGCAGTCTTTTTTCAGAAAATCAAAATATTTGAAACCTGTTTCAGAGCAATGTTTTCTTTAAATTCTTCATGTCCCATTTTTGAATAAAACGCAATTACTACCAAGTTTGCTTGATTAATATGCTTAAGTTTTACACCCACTTCACTTACTTTTATTGAGTAGGACAGTTGCTCACTTACACCTACTCACATCGTCCACTGTTGAACCCTCATTGCTTCTACCATGTGTTTTGCCATTGATGGGTTAGACATGGTACCAACTGGTAGATGATTGGATAAATGAGCCATCAGATATCGTTCAAGTTTTACGGCCTTGTGACTATTTTGGGATTTAATGAACTTTTACGTGCACACATCCACACAGACTTCCAACCAGTTGCCCACACCCCACACCCCATTCACCCACACACCAACACACATACACACTTTTTTTCTAAAAGTACATTTTTTGGGTCCATATAGACTTGAAATGTGGATTTTCAATGACTTCTGTTCTTTTAATATCTGCGTGGAATATAGTATCGTTTGCATTCCGGCAGAGACACTAAATGAAAAGATATGCTTTTTTTAACAATTATAATTTTTACCTTAATTATAAATATCCGTTATGATATTCTGCTAAACTTCAAACACATTTCAGATACATGTACACCTTTTTGTCATTATTTCAAATATAATTTTAATCTGCTTTTCTGTAAATGACTGCAAAATTCCCTAAAATATACAAAAAATGTAACAAAGTGACTTCTGCCTGAAGAGCAAATTACAGTTTAAAGGAGATAGGTGGACCACTGGATTATAAAATAGAGAGTTCAGGATAATATGATAAATGAATTAGCTGTTGTCTACCACATGTTTTACAGTCATTAATTTTCTTGACACATTCTTACCTTTACAAACATAATGTTTCTCAATGCATGGATAAAGAAATTGCATGTTTCAAAATGTTGCATTAGTGTGCAATCACATTTGAAGCTGGACATAACCCAAGATTAACTGCTGCAATATAAATCTTTAATATGAAACATTTGATAACTTTAAGGAACACTATAAAAAAAAAAAAGTTGTGTCCAATGATTAAGGTTTAACTCACTGAAAGAAAGTGAAGTTTTATGAACAATGTGTACTTTGTGTCCATTTTGAGATATGGTATTAAAAGTGCTTTATGTGTTCTTTAACCATAATGCCACTATTTCTTTACAGGAACTGCAGAATGAGAGGAAAAATGCAAGATTAAACGTATGAAGGAACTCAGGGCCAATGGGTAGTTGCAGGAAGACAGAACTACAAGGAGTCTATGTTGAAAAAAGCATTTAGGTAAGAAATTGAATACATATTCCATTAACATATTCTAGTACTACTAGGTCACAATGAAACACAAATTAAACTACTCTATGTGCCTCTCATAAGCTATTTCTTTCATTCTCTCTTTTTAGCAGTTATACGACAAACAACGTGATTTAGCATGAGTTATAATAGCATCTAACCTACTCCGCTAACATAAGTAATACTCACTATTTGTGACATTTACTAATACATTCACTTCATATTTTCCCACCCCTCCTCCCAGTTTAATAAGTTTCTTATGATAGATACAGAATTTCAATATGAAAAAAAATCTTAAACTCACTCTCTTTACCCTCCATTCAGTTCTTTCCAGTATGTAATGCAGAATATTTTTTCTAACTACGGCTTTACATTTTACTATTTAATGTGGATTTCAAATCACTTTTTACTATGATTTCATGATGGAAAACACTTTATCATAACTTAAGGTTTATAATTCTCTATTTGTTTACTTACAGCGTGTGTAGCCATTCTGAAGAATACAGTATAGCCAAATTATCCATTTTGAATCACCTAATGCAAGACAGCGAAGTCTTTTATCGTCAGCAATTTACACTAGTTATGCAGTTTATCACTAAGTTATGATGACTCGCTATTGTACTATATATTTCATGGAGTTGCAGTCCGAGTGTGAAAGAGGACGGTCGTGTTCTGTGTCTTGCTCGTAGCTACCTGGAAGAATCCTGATATATGGTGGACTTTGAGACAGTGATGTGTTTTAACAATTAAAATTTAGTTGAGTCGATTTTGTAACACTACATCACTTACTTTTTTATTTCGGAAAACATGTTTCAGAAGCCATGTGCTTCCATTGTCAATTCCTTTGGTCGACTACCGGCATTGCTTGCTGTGGTGGTTGTCTCTGTCCCTGGTGGTGGTTTGATGAACTTCTGGATGAGTAGATCGCCTGGCGGGATTTCAAAATTGAAAACCCGGTTCTTGTTTTTCCAAATATATATGTTTTCCCAAACTTTTAATTCTGTCTTCCTTGTGATGTTTTTGAGGATTTTTGGGCTTCTACTTATAGTGTGTTTCTCTTTCCAAAAATGCCAAGCTACTGCAGATTTTTCTTCTTGTTTGAGTTTAATATTTCTGTGGTGTTCTTTTGCCCTGGTTTGTATATTTCTTTTTGTTTGGCCGATGTAGATTTTTTCACAGTCATTACAGCTGAACTGATATATTCCTGGTTTGTTTTCTTGTGGGATATCATCTTTTAATTTGGAATTTAAAATGTTTTTTATAGAGTAATTGTTTTTAGGGGCTAGAATGATGTTATGTCTTTTGAAGATCCTCTGGAATTTGTAGAAAGTTGTAGGGTGGTATGTAAACTTCTTGTAGATCTTGTTTTCTTTCTGGTTTTGAGTGAGTGTGCTGACTTCTTTAATTCTCTTTCTATTTTTGGCTTTATTAACTTTTTTGTATACCAGTTCTGCCCGAATGGAGAATGGATTTCGGGCAGAACTGGTATACAAAAAAGTTAATAAAGCCAAAAATAGAAAGAGAATTAAAGAAGTCAGCACACTCACTCAAAACCAGAAAGAAAACAAGATCTACAAGAAGTTTACATACCACCCTACAACTTTCTACAAATTCCAGAGGATCTTCAAAAGACATAACATCATTCTAGCCCCTAAAAACAATTACTCTATAAAAAACATTTTAAATTCCAAATTAAAAGATGATATCCCACAAGAAAACAAACCAGGAATATATCAGTTCAGCTGTAATGACTGTGAAAAAATCTACATCGGCCAAACAAAAAGAAATATACAAACCAGGGCAAAAGAACACCACAGAAATATTAAACTCAAACAAGAAGAAAAATCTGCAGTAGCTTGGCATTTTTGGAAAGAGAAACACACTATAAGTAGAAGCCCAAAAATCCTCAAAAACATCACAAGGAAGACAGAATTAAAAGTTTGGGAAAACATATATATTTGGAAAAACAAGAACCGGGTTTTCAATTTTGAAATCCCGCCAGGCGATCTACTCATCCAGAAGTTCATCAAACCACCACCAGGGACAGAGACAACCACCACAGCAAGCAATGCCGGTAGTCGACCAAAGGAATTGACAATGGAAGCACATGGCTTCTGAAACATGTTTTCCGAAATAAAAAAGTAAGTGATGTAGTGTTACAAAATCGACTCAACTAAATTTTAATTACCTGGAAGAAGTTCGACAATGGAAAGCGTACGAGTTCTCATTGAACAGTTGAGGCAAGAAATGCGTGTAGGATTTGAAAAGTGCAGCCTAAAATCGCTGGAAAGTGCCGTGGAGAATGTGACAGTTTGAATGCGTGCTCTGGAAGAGAAAATGGATTATTTAGAGAACCACTCTCGTAGAAATAATATTGTGGTATATGGTGTGACGGAAGAAGCGGGAGAGAGTTGGGAAATGACGGAGGAAATAGTGAAAAGGGTCATCTCACAAATAGGAATCGAACTCCGCGAGTTTGATGTGGAGAGAGCCCATTGTGTAGGTCGACGTGGCAATGTAAGGCGACCTATTGTGTGTAAACTGGCCCATTATAAACTCAAGGTGGCCATCCTTCGAGATGCTCATTATTTACGGGGAACGGGAATAAGCATTAGCGAGGACTTTAGCCAGCGTGTAAGAGAAGAGAGAGAATTCTTAAAGGGACACATGTTCGAGGCCAGGAGGCAGGGCTGTCATGCTGTATTGCGCTATAACAAGTTCTTTATTAGCGGACGAGTCTGGAACCGACAGGAGCTGGAGCGCATGGAACAGCCTAGAAGTAGTGCGGAAACCGAACCCAGGAAAGGGCAGCTAGAGCAGGTAGCCAGTGCATCAGCCCAGCAGGTAGCAGGTCCCTCAGCAGAACATCAGGTGCCTCAAGTTATGTCGACAGGGAGGGGCAAAGAGGTGAGGAGGGTGAGACAGTCTTCGCCGGAAAAGCCAACAACAACGCCCCTCCGTGCCCTTAGGCTGACAACAGCTCGACAAAGGGTCAGCCAAGTTGTAGGAAGACCATCAGCAAGGAAGCAATAGGACCCAACCCCTTCTCTGAGGATTGTCACATGGAACATCGAAGGCTTCAAAAAAAGGTTGGGTTACGAGAATTTCTTGTATTTCCTTAATGATTTTGACGTTGTATGTTTAACAGAAACTTGGTTGAAAAACGGAGATAATGTAACACTTGCTAATTTCCATAGTTTTAGTAGGGGAAGGGAGACACGGGGAAGGAGGGGAAGGTGGCCAGGAGGGGTATCAGCTTCATTCAGGTCTGAGCTGGAGGCTGAGATAACTAAATTAGAAATCAGTTTGGAAGGGGTGATTGCTGTATCTTTGGCACAGGGGGGAGTACAAATAATAGTTATAGGATTATACAACCAGCCAGCAACGTCCAAGTATGCAAACAGGAATTTCTTCAGTGACTTAACCGAAACGTTAGTGCAGTTACAGGAAAAGTTTCCAGGAACTGAATTAATTCTCTTAGGAGATTTTAATGCGAGGTTAGGAGGGGAGAATATTTCTCTAACGGGGAGTCATCAATGGGGGAGGAATTCCGCGAAGGTCAACGAAAGAGCAAGGATAGTTTTATTAATGGGGAGGACAGACAATTACTTGCTTTCTGCGATGCCTTCTCTTTAGAAATAATGAATGGCAAGTACGGTGAGGATCGAGAGGGAGAACTCACTTTCATAAATGAAAATGGGGGTAGTGTAATAGATTTTATTTTAATAAGTCAGGGTTTAATTGGCAGAATTAGACATTTTTGGGTGGGGGATCGTATCGAGTCACATCACTGTCCGGTTGTCCTGGAACTGAATATAGAGACGGCCATAGTGGCGCATGCACCTGAAGAGGGGCAGGGGGACGAAGGGAGATTCATTAGTAAATTTATATGGAAACCGATAGAAAAAGAAGTATTTGTTGATAAATTAGAAAGAAGATTAGGGGAAAGGAACGCAGGCACAGCGGAGGAACTAACGCATATAATAGCAACGGCTGCGGGGACAATGAAAGTCCAAATGCATGGTAAGGTAAAACGATTCAATGGTTGGTATGACCAGCAATGCAGAGCTGTAAAGAAACAAGCAGAGGAGGCTCTGTCAAAATTCAGAAGGGAGGGTGGAGATGACATTAGGAAACTGTTTACAAAAAAGCGAAGGGAGTATAAACAGCTCTTACGGGAAAAGAGAACTATGTGGCAAGACAAAATTACTCAGAAAATTAGTAATATGTTAACATGGGGGGATAACGCTGAGATGTGGCAAGTAGTAAAACATTTAAGAGGCAACTGTCAGGCACCCAACGAAATTTCTCCCAGAAAATGGGCAATGCATTTTATGGGAATATTCAGGAAAGGTGAAAGGGAAGGAATTTTTATAAAGGAAGTGCAAATTTTGGGAAATCTTGAGATCCCAATACTGGACGAAGAAATATCAGTACGAGAAATAGCACAGGCGCTGAGGAGCCTGAAGGAAGGCAAAGCTCCAGGGTTGGATGGGCTGCCCCTCGGAAGTTTTTAAAGCCGCAGCCAATGTTAATGAGTTTGGTAGGAGTATGCTCCAGATATGTAACAGATTGTTTATTGAGGGGAATTACCGTACTTGTTGGGGAAAGGGCATGATTCATCCCATTTATAAAGGGAAGGGAACTATTGGAAATCCGGATAACTATAGGGGGGTTACTCTTTTGCTAATTATGGAGAAAATTTATTGTAGAGTGTTATATAACCGAATAAAGGACTGGGAATCTAAATTTGGCAAACTTTCAAAATTTCAAATGGGTTTCAGAGAAGGACACAGTACCATAGATGCCGCTTTTATATTAGACACTTTAAGGACGAAGCAACTGTTAGTTAAGCGGGGAAAGCTTCATTGTGCTTTTGTGGACTTTAAGAAGGCATTTGACTCTATCAATCGAAATGCATTATGGTACAAACTAGGCAGAAAGGGGTTATCAAGTAAAATGGTTAGAGCATTGCAGGCAATGTATCAAAATGTCGAATTCTATGTGAAGTACGACAGAAACAGAGTGTCCGAGGGCTGCCGAAGCTATAGGGGAGTGAGGCAGGGTTGTATTTTATCTCCCTTGCTATTTAATCTCTTTGTGGATGATATTACTGATACAATGATAGCAGAGAATATTCAAGCGCCAGTAGTAGCGGATTTGCAGATCCCAACACTTTTATACGCAGACGATTTAGTATTGTGCTCTACGACAGTAAACGGATTGCAACGAGGACTGGACAAACTTAAGAACTATTGCGATGAATGGCTACTTACAGTTAATGTGAATACGACTAAGGCAATTACTTTCAAAAAGGGTTGTGTTTATAGCAGGGAGGAGACTTGGACATATACAGGACAGATACTGGACAATGTTAAATCTTTTGTGTACTTAGGACTCACATTTACAATGAACTGAAAATGGACAAAACACATTGACATTGCAAAACACAAGGCAAGGGTGAAAGCGGCGGAAGCTCTCCGGATACGCTGCAGAATTCCGAATATCTCCATAACCTTAATGGAAACTGTATATGGAGCAACAGTTAGATCCACAATGACATACGGAGGAGAAATATGGGGGTGGGAACAAACAGGAAATCTGGATCAAGTGAGGACCCAATTTTTGAAAGGAATTCTGGGTGTAGGGAGGGGTACGGCAGACTGCGGAATAATGAGGGAATTCGGGGCACATAGTGAAACGATAGAGTGCAAAATCAGAGCAGTTAAATATTGGATGAGAATCGTTCACGGAAACCAATCTCTAATTAGGGCAGTCTGCTACCGTGAACAGTTGCGAATGGAAGGTAATTTGACGTGGGCATCAAAATTAAAGAAAGGGTTGGAAACCATTGGGATGGGAGACATTTGCATGGCGGGGCAGGAAAACAGGCAAAGTATTTGGAGAAAAATTAAGAAACATCTCTGTGATATTGACAGACAGCAAATGATTGCGCAATGCACAGAGAAGGTGTCATTAGAAGTACAGTCTGGGCTGAAATCGGAGTGGGGTATGGAGCAATACATCAAAACAGGTACCAAACTCATTAGAGAGGGGCTCGCATGGATTAGAATAGGAGCATGGAGGAGCACGAAAATTTCTGACGAGAATGGTACGAGAATCTGTCCCATTTGCGAGGAGGAAGAGTCGTGGACTCACATCTTGGCAAGATGTAGGGGTACGGAGGAATGACAGGAAAAATATTTGCCGCGATTCTTTACCACTGCGAATGTAGGGATAGAAGCATGTTGGACGCTACTGGTAGGCACGGAAAACATGGACGGGCTAGGTAAATTTATACTTAAGGCAAGACAGCTGAGATCTGAGGAGGCTGCCAATAGGGAAGGGGGGGGGGATAAGATCAACTAAACAAAAGTGACTACAATGTTCTACATACATATATATTATGTCATACTTAGGTCACTGTTGTGCTAGGGTTGTATATATTATGTGTATATATGTCTTATAAGTGTAATTATCTATTATAAGAGGGTGCATTTATGAAGGTGTACTCTGTGCTGTAAATTTAAATTGCTATATTTTAATATCTTTGTATCTTTATTTTCGGATTCACTCTTAATTTTATTGTTGTTTAATATTGCTTTTGACTGTGTATTTCCTTTGTCTTTTTATTTTCGTGTTTACTCTTTTAATTCTTTGTTGTGGTTGTTGTTTTGATATTGCTTGTAATGTGTATTACAAAAGCACGTACGGTCTGTGGACCCGTGCGACTGTTGAAATTCTATGTATGATATTGCTATGTTAATAAATACACTTATTCATTCATATAATATATATATCATCATGTGTACAGTTAGTCCCTAAATTTCTAGCTATGTACACTATACATTTCACTCACACATTAACTAAGCCTAGCCTAAACCTAATTCTACACCACAGGGTACAGCTTTATAATGTCTTCCACAAGTTCCTGAAAAGGGTCTGCTAAATGATTTTAGGTGTCTGTATGCCACAAATACTCTCATATGTGAGCATCCAAATGTTTGCGTCAAATGCTGCCCTAAGATAGGCGATGCAGTAGAGCTCGCCAGCAAGATTCACTGTTATTCATATGCACATTTCACACTGGATCTACAAAATGCACAGGATGATTTACTACCAGGTGGGCAGAAAGTCCTCCAGCCATCCACCCATTGTAGCCCCAGGCATTCTTGTACATTGTACTGTTGAACTCTCTTTACATACCCTGCAATTAAATTGTAGAGCATGTTTGTATTGCTATTATTTGGACATATCAGCATCCACACCTCATTTGTGTACATGTATCATTCCAAGGATCCAGTTGTCCTCTACAATTCACCCCTGAAGGAATTTCCATCCTCCTATTTTACATTCGGCAATTGCAATGATGTGACCAGGACCATTAAATTTCCCCTCTTGATGTGCATATGGTATCACTAGAGACCATGCATACTTTGCGGCAAACTGAACCATTTAGATGCTGTCTACAAGCTCACAAATTGGTCTCCAGGCATACACTCCATTGTTGGCACCATGTATGATTTTTGTAAGAAAATGAGTGTATGAGGAAAATAATTTGCCTTCTGCTCGAACCATGTATCTGCAAAACTTGGAACATTTTTGGTCCCATATCTTAATGGGTGCAAGCCGCCCTCCGTGGTGTAATGGTTACCATGCTAGCTTCATATACCCAAGGTCGCGGGTTCAAACCCGGCGGAGGATGATGGATTTTTTCGGGTGTAAAAATCCTTAGCATGGCTTCCTTTGGAAGGGAAGTAAAGCCGTTGGTCCCGCGTCATAGATTTATGGCATGTAAAAGAACCTCAAGCCTGATAAAGAGGCCTCTGAGCAAAATTAAGTGGTCTTTCACACCCAATATAGAAAAGGATGCTGATAACCACAGTAGTTAAAGAGCGTCCATAAATAACACTCCATTTATTTTATTTTAATGGGTTCAAGAAACAGTGATTCAAAACACAATATTCTCTCTTGTTTTCAGCAGACCTTTGTCAAATAATGATTGAATACAAGCCTCCTAATCATTGTAGGTAAACCTACAGATCTACCTTCAATTAGAATATCTGAGAATGTAATAACAATCGTCCCTTCTCATAGTACAATAAATTCCGCTCGATCGCATCCCCGTGTTTGTAAAGGAACAAAACCCAAGAGAAAATATTTTCAGGAGTTTTCAAAAATGACTAGTTATTAATTACTTCCAGATGGTGCTTAAGGCAGACCCCTGTGAAGCTGTGATGTTTGGCTTCAGCTAGGTGTTGTCTGCTGCACACTGGCCCTCGTGGCTGTTGACTTCTCGGGATATGTGGGCTGGTGGCATCTCCTGCTGGTGCAAGCAGCATACCCTAGGACTGCTGATGGGTCTGATACCCAGAACCCAGACTTACTTTAAGTACCATGAAGTATTAGGTGCAATGTATATAATCTTTGACCTCAGGGTTTGGAGAAGGAATAGCAATTTGGCTACCAGGATGTCTGTTGGGTGTTAGGGAAATAAATAAGAGTTTACGTACTGTTAATAAATCTATAATCCCATAATGTTAGTCTTAAACTGCTATATACAAAAATCTTTTGTGTGCCCTTGTCCAAAAAGTATTCAGGTTTATAAGTACAAAAAAAACAAACTATTCCCTAACCCCAATATCTGTTTATAATTATAAACATGGCTTTGCCACTTTACTCTCTAAACTACTTCAAAATTCTATCTTGTCTTAAGTTTGGGATATTCACTGTACACAAACTTAACGAACCATGGTGTCGTCTCTGGCTTCTCAAAGTCTCTAGAATCTTCCCTGTTGGTTTCTGCACAAAGAGAGAATTTTCATAATTCAGAATGTGTAGACGCGGCTCTGCAACGCTCCGATTACCCTCTCTATACTTTTCTCTATGCTGATGTATTATCTTCCCATTGGTTGCCTACCGCATCTCCCAAGATTTTATTCCTGGTAGTGTGTTTCAAATTTCCCTGGCACAAATTTCAAGCTACCCTTATCATAGCCTCACGGAACGTAAACGAATGCCTGAGCTTTGAAACGAAACCATAAACTAACACCCATGCCCAAGGCGGTACTCGAACCCACTATCCCCTGCCCACGAAGCACCAAAGCGAGACGCTTAAGCGTGCGTGGCCATGGGGACCGGCCCCTTGACTTTACTATCGCAAGTGTGCAGCAGGCATTACTTACAGGCAATGACAGTAATTTGTGGTTGCTCCCTACTAAAGTTCTATAAAAATGCTCACCTCAAGCTGAAATATTTACCCCACTGTCAAGTTAGTGCTTCTATCTGTTTTCCCAATCACAGTAACCTTAACTTTTGGCGATTCTATGCTTTTGGTCTGATTTGCTTTACTTATGGCTTCTACTTGTTGAGAATTGTGCAAGCTTTCAGCAATTAATGTTGGCCTAAGTTTATGCCTCTTCATCGTTAAGAGTTGTCTCGTCGGCCTCCAATAATTTGGCATTTAGTTTTCCCTGATTATTTGTTGGAGTATAAGTGACACTTTGTATAGGTGCACTTTCCATTCTTTGGGGTTCTTCTACTGGCAGCCTATCATTTATAGGTGCTGTGGGTGGAGGACTCTCATTTTCAGATTCCCTATACTCATTTCTAAGAAATCTGTGTCCCCTATTTCAGTTGTATCTGTCCCTATAGATGTTCCTTGGTCTGCGATTTTGGTATCTGCTGTGTTTTCCCCTTTGAAAGTTCATAAAATTCAAGTGGTGAGTACCCTGTTCTGATTGGTTGCAGTTCCTACTGTTCTGAAAGTTTCTGTGCTGGTTCCCCTGATTTTGGTTATGTTCAAACCTGGGCATCTGATTCTGATAGCAAACTCTGACATCATTATTTGTCCTGGGTTTGCACCATGGCTTGCCCCTTGCCCTAAAAATTCTCTGCCCCATGGGCTTCTGTTTGTCCCATTCCTACATTGAGGAGCCTGGGTTTTACTACTATGTAGTAGTATGTGTTAACAGTTCCATGAACTGCATGTAATTCTCTGGGTGTGCTACTATTAAACTAGCCTCTATCGATTCAAAATGTTAGTAGCCATCCTAATTAATTCCAACTAAGGCATTAGCGGATCTAACATTTTCGCTTTCTGAACCAACTGAAGAAAATAATCAGCCCTTGAAATACTTAGCTTTGGATTGTACTTTCCCTTAGTTACTTCACCCCAGAGTTTCTTTTGTTGTCTCATACCAAAATACCTTGTTAAAAATGCTGATTTAAAAACTTTGTAGTCTATCTGGTCCCCAAGTATGACTTGAAGCCAGTTCAACCCTACCTTTTAGTGATTTCCTCACTACAATCAATTGTACAGAATTTGGGATGGCTTTAAATGATAAATATTCATCCAGATTTCATATGTAATTTCCTGGACATTCTGAAGGTGGCACTAGTTCACTGATCAGTTGAAAGGAGTGGATATTGAGCCATGATGGTTTGTATCCTGCATAGAAAAATCACCATGTACATGTGAGGAATGATTACTACATCCTGATAGTGTTGGCGTTGCATCAGCATGGAGCGAAGACTTGATCAGTGTATCGCACTGCCCATCGCTGGTGGTGCTAGAGCTAGGCAAAATGGGTGTTGTGCCTACATTTCTACTATTTACGATCTCTTTCAAATTTTGAACATCTGATTCTAAGGAACCTGTTTTCTCTGCCAGTCTGCTCAACTTAGCGTCCCCATCAACTTGAATAGCATTGGGAGAAAGGACCATTGTTTTAACAGTCTCAATTTCTGTATTTGGAATCCTATTATTTTCATTAATATGCTCTCTTAGTTTTGCAAATTCTGCTTGTGTGATACTTTCAAGCTCCTTTTGCTGCCTCCTACTAGCTGAGTTCTGTCTCTCATGCATCTCTCTACTTAACCTCTCCTGTTCAATTCTTATATTTACAATATCTGACCTAACCTCATCACATATGTGAATGATGCTACTACTATTTTCTCTACACATTGACCTTAACTGTTCTATTTCACAGCACATCGAGTACATGCTCAACTTAAGATCTTTAGTAGCATGTTTTACCAATGAATTCAGTTCTTGTTTTGAGGTATCTAACCTAGCATTTGTCTCCTGATTGCAGGTATCAATTTTATTACTAAGCTGTTGGGTGAGGTTTGCTAACATAGCTTGTAGCTGATCTACAGAAATATTCACATGGTTCAGTGGTGATTCTAGTTGCCCTGTATATGCAATTTGTTTCAGTTCCACATCTACACTGATATCCACATTATTTTCACTGTCTACTCCTGCATCATTATCTACAACTGCCTGTTGCTCGGGATTCTCCATCTTGTTGGAAATTAAACACTCCGTTACGCAACAACATATAAAGTAAACATGGAAAACTGTTATATGTTTTATTAATTTGTTGAGTTGGTTTTTTAACACTACGTCACCAACATTGTTATTATCAGGGACTAGTTTCGAAAGTCTATGCTTTCATTTTCAACCTCAACCAACTCAACAAATTAATAAAACATTAAATTTGACCGTCACTGTTACTAAATTCCTAAAAACATCAATGGAAAACCGTTACTTTAAATTTCTGTCTTTGGCGGCGTCCTTCTGGCTTGCCGTAGAAATTTCTCCTCCATCATCCTCATTTAGCCTCCACGTACGGGTGGCAATTTATGAGGCAGACTCCCGTGAAGCCCTGATGTTTGGCTTCAGGCTAGGCATTGTCCGCTTCTCAGTGCCCCTTGTGGATGTTGACTTCTCAGGAGATGTGGGCTGTATCACACACATGGTCACTCTCTGACTGGAGGCATTTCTTTCTGGTGCAAGCAGCGTACCCTAGCACTGCTGATGGGTCTGATACCCATAACCCAGACTAACTTTAAGTACCATGAAGTATTAGCCGCATGGTATATAATCGTTGATCTCAGGGTTTGGAGAAGAAATAGCGATTCGGCTACCAGGATGTCTGCTGGGTGTTAGGGAAATAAATAAGAGTTTACGCACTGCTAATAAATCTCTAATCCCATAATGTTAGTCTTAAACTACTTTATGCACAAATCTTTTGGGTGACCATGTGCGAAAAGTATTCTAGGTTTACAAGTATAAAAAGACAAACTATTCCCTAACCCCAATATCTGTTTATAATTATAACATGACTTTGCCACTTTATTCTCTAAAATACTTTGAAATCCTATCTTCTATTTAGTTTGGGATATTCACTGTACACAAACAAATTGAACCATGGTGTCGTCTCTGGCTTCTCGAAGTCTCTTGAACCTTCCCTGTTGGTTCCTCACGAAGAGAGAATTTGCATAATTCAGAATCTTTAGACATGGCTCTGCAAACTTCCGTTGGTTGTCTACGACGTCTCCCAAGATTTTATTCCTGGGAGCTTGTTTCTAATTTGCTCAGTGTTAACTACAAGCTACCCTTGTAGGTGTAAACAAACTTCTCACCTTTGAAACAAAACGGTAAATTAATGATCCCTCTTGAATAGTTTTCTGCAAGCACAAAATATTCCCTAGTTCTAAGTACAAACTTCCAAACAATATATAAGATATAAATCCATTTGGCACACTACCAAAATAAATCAATATTACCATACAACAAACTCGTTAATTAAAAAAAGTATGCATATGAAGTAATTAAAAACATTTATACAAATTATGGAAATTCAATGCAGAGCATTGAGTTTCTGCTTCATGCTACAAAGTATATAGCGCAGATGTCTGGAGATTAGTTTCGGAGGTTGGCAATGATTGTTACAAATGATCTAGAAGTTGCCATCTATGCAAGCTGCAATAAGGCTTGCAGTCTTCGATTGGTTGTGTCTTTGCACATGTACAATGGCAGACCTTTGGACTCGCATCACATGTTATAAGAAATCCTGCTTTGTTCGTTAATGGGTATACAAACTATTCCTATAAGGACTTATTTTTATCTATTTCATTTTCATTGTGATAAACCTTTGCAGAAATAACTATATTCACATTTTTTTTTTGTAGTTACTAAAGTGACACTCAAATGCTGAGAGCTATACATATGTGGGACTTCCATAATGCTACGACAAGCAGTCTAATGAACTCCTTAAATATGGTGTCACAGCTAGCCATTCCTATGGAGATAACCCTCTCGCTATGCAACTCTGATTCCTAATTCAAGTTTGTGTAGGCCTCTAATATAATTTTTAGTGCAACTGTGCTGTAATACACCAGATTCACTTACTTTCGGTCGAGCCACCATGTGTAGTATAGTTGAACTGCGATCAAGGGTGTTTTCTCTCCTGAAGGTTGTGTATTTCTTCCCTGAAAGTTAGCACATGACACTTGCCCATTGCGTAATAGGTACAGTACTCAGATTTGCATTAGTAAGACCAGGTATTATTCCTGAATTAAGAAATTCCAAATTTTCAGGTTTAAAGTATAGTATATCACAGCTAGTCTCAAATTGGAAATATAACTAACCATACAGCAAATGTATGTTATTTAGACACCGTGACATTATCTAGACTTTGCAATTGCTTGGGTTATCCAAGCATAGATACAGCAGGAGGTATAATTATTATAAATTTTGTATTTATAATTAACTATTGCAGGGATTGCACACAATTACAAAATCATCCCAAACATTTTATTTACTTCAGCAGTGTTTGATTTGATTCTGTCTCTTTCTGCTCTTCTTTTTTGTAAGATTAGCTTAATGAGTTGAGAGTATCTAAAGTGTTAGAAAATTTTAAACTGTATTAAACTTTAATAACTCTACAGACATATGGTTTCTCAGTGCACAGATTACGAAAATGCATGTACAACAAATTTTGCATCAATGTGCAGTCACATTTGAAGCTAGATTTAACCCATGATTAACTGCTGTAATTGAAATCTTAAACTTGAACAAATTAAAAAATAGTTTTTTTCCAATGATTAAGGTTTAACTCACTGAAAGAAAATGAGGTTTTGTGTTAAACAATGTATATTTTGTGTATGTTTTAAGACATGGTATTACAAATGGTTTATGTGCAGTTTATCCTTAAATGCCACTATTATATTACAGAAGGTGCAAAGTGAGAGGGGAGAAGCAAGATGAAAATCATGAAGATTCTTCAATTCGTTGCACAGTATGAAATAACTTGGCGCAAATGAATATATACATGGAGATAAAACTGTAGAGAGTATATGGTTCAAGGAAATCCACATTTCATTAAGGTAAGAAATCGAATACACATTCCATTAATGAAGTGATCTCACAACTTGTACTGCTGTGTCACAATACACAATGAAACACAAATTAAATTACTCTTTGTGCCTCTCATAAGTTGTTTCGTTCATCCTTCCCTTTTTAGCAGTTATATGAGAAGCAAAATGATTAAACATGTGTTATAGTAGCATCTAACCTACGCCGTTAACTGAGTAATACTCGCAGCATGTGACATTTAATAATTGCTTACTTCATATTTTTGTACCTCTCCTCCCGGTTTAATAAATTTCTTACAAAAGGTGCAGAATTTTAATATGAAAAAAATCTTAAATTCTCTCTTCCTTCTCTACCCTACATTGTTCATTAATGAGTATACAAACTATTCTTATGAGAACTTATATTTCTGTCTACTTCATTTTCATTGTGATAAACCTTTGCAGAAATATCTATATTCATATTTTGGTATAGATACTAATATAACAGACAGTCACATGCTTAGAGCTATATATATGCAGGCCTCAATACTCCATTCTCTTTCCATGATATCACAAGCAGCATAATGGACTTCTTAAAGCCGAGGTCACACAGTCAAATATTTTAGTCCAATACTCTTCAACCTACAAACTTGATTGTGGGACATCACATAATTTCATTGTATTTAATTTCCATCCTATTTTTTGGTCCAATTCCAGTTTGCTACAACAGGATACAGCGGTTTCTAATTTTTGGTCCATACATATGAAATGAACCAATGAGTGACCTGGTGGGAATGACCTAATAAGATAGCGGTTAGCGCTGGGTTTTCCTTCCTGCCAACATGATTGTGTGAAACTTTGCTCTATCTTGTAGACTTTTTCCTAAGTAATAGGGTTATAGCAGCTGAGCTATGGTTGAAATACACATCTTTTGTGCGGCAGAGATTTATGAGATAATGACTTGTGTATTTATAACCCATGCAAATGCATTTTCTTGGACCCATTTGTACCTAACCTCTTTTCTCAACAAAATTATAAAAGTGTGATTGCTGGTTCATCTGCTGGTATGGACTGCCTCATATTTGTGTCTTGGCGAATGATTTTTGCCTCAACTTAGGACTGTAACTTTCCTAACAAATGTTCGTCCACTCTAAGGAATTAAAAATAATTTAGAAACGAGTTCATTTTGCAGCATTTGTAGTAGACCAACTCCCTTGCCCTGCATTCCTAAGTTCCAGCTATAGTATAGTCCACCAGCATCCCTTTATTAATTTTTTCTTTCTATTATAATATGCTCTTGCAATGGATTCATTAACTAACCTTGCGACAGCAAACGTCAATAATTGTGGATCAGCAACCTCCACCATTTTCTATCAGCTGTTCGTGTTCATGCGGGAAATATTTGGACCAATACATACTCTCGTGGGAATGGAATGGAGAAATTGTACACAATGTTCACGCTGTATAAAAAAGTTTTTGACCAAATTTTTATTGTGGTACATCGGCTTAAGTTTGACTTCACAGCTAGCCATTGCCATGAAAATGCCCAGCCTTCTTTCTATGCAACTCTGATTCCTAATGCAAGTTGTGTAGGTTTCTGATGCAATTAATCAGTTTTAGTGCAGCTGTGCTATAATACACCAGATTCAATCGCTTTGGGTTGAGCCACCATGTTTAGAATTGTTGAAGTGGGACTAAGGGCATTTTTTCCCACGATGATTGTGTGCTTTGTCCCTGAAAGCTAACACATGACACTTCGCTACTCTCCCCTTCTATAATAGGTACTGTACTTAGATTTGTATTAGTAACACCAAGTATTATTCCTGAATAATGAAATTCCAGAATTTCAGTTTTAAAAATATTGTATATCTCAGCTACTCTCAAATTGGAAAAGCTAACCTAACCTAACTAACCGTATGGCTAACATATACTATTTGGACCTCATGACATTACCTAGCCTATGCAATTGCTGGGATTACCCAAGCATATCATAAATGTTCTGTTTATAATTTGATATTGCTGTGGTTACAGGGTCACCCCAAACTTTGAATTTACTTCTGTATTTGATTTGATTCTCTCTCTTTCTGCTTTTATATATATGTTTCTCCCAAACATATTTACATATCTTTGTTATACCAGACAAAATGACTTCCAAAGTAAGCGCTCACACACATGCTGCGATTACAGCCACTGAGCTGATCACAATAGAAAAATAGTTTACCATTCATGACATCATTTGGCTTGCCTTTTAAACTGAAGTAGACGGCAATTCAGGAACACTATGTATGGTTTCACATGTGGATGAGGTTTTGTGTTAGTAATCATCTGATGACTTTATTGCTGGGTTATCCATGGCTCTAGCAGATGCCCTATGAAACATCTATCTAGTGATTCAAATATCATAAAATACACCCAATGCAGAGGGAAAGTTGGGCTCTTCTTTTGAATATGTGACACAAGATTTTTTCCAAGTTCGACCAACAAGAGTAGAATATTTTTATGAAGTGCAGCTTTAGATTATTTTTTAATCTGATATGTATTTTAATGACTTTTAACTATGATTTCATGCTGGGAAACTTTTTTTAAACATAACTTATGATTTACAGTCCTTTATTTACTTTCTGCTCATGTAGCCATACTGAAGAATGGAATGCAGCCAAATTATCCATCTTATATCACTTAACACAATGTTGCCAACAGTCTTTTTTCATAAATTACACTAAAAGTATAACCATGTACACTGTCTCTAAATTACAATGACTAGCTATGTACACTATGTTAAGTAAGCTTAGTCTAAACCTAATCGCTGTCTTCCACAAGTTCCTGGAAAGGATCTGCTGAACGATTTTTGTGTAAAACTGTGCCAAAAATATTAAAAAATGCAAGTGACAAATATTCCCATTGAATACCACTCTTGCAAAGACATTATTATAGAATAATATTAATGATATATATGTATAGTAACAATAATGACCATAATAATAAAATAATAACAATCATAATCTTATATTGTGATTATTATGATGATTATTAAAGTTTAACACACTTTAACCTGGAAGGTATTATCAGACGATGAATGAAATAGGTGAAATGACTCTCAAATAAACTCATGGTGCATGGTGCTTAAAGTAACATGACATTCATCATCTCACGATAATGGAATTCCCCTCCCCCCCCCCCCCCAAAAAAAGAAACTTATCTGGATAACTCACCTTAAGCAAGATTGAACTTGGGACCTCTTGAATGTAAGGCAGACACACTACCCCCACACTATGCAAGCGGGCTATTATTATGAATCAATAATCATCGTTGTTGTTATTATTAATATTATTATTATTATTATTATTATTATTATTATTACTACCAACTTCACGGTGATAACTGAACAGTCAAATACTATCTCACACATTGGCCTCCAACAGAGCACTCCATTACCTCATGTGAATGCTTGTAAACAAAGCAGTGGATGAGGAAAGGAAAATTTTGTGGCAATAGCCTTGCCCACTCGAACCTTTGCCCACAGACTCTGTGACCTTTTCATGTCCAGTTCTAAAAAGAAAAATATAATTACCAGAACATTATTCATACCAAAAGTTATAAGAATAGGTGTCTATTTTAACATATGCTATCTGTAGCAAAACTCAGGAAATATGCAGTCCTGTCTCTTAATGGGATGCAGGGTGGCATTACATTCAGAAATTAACATTCTTGTTCTTTGCAGACGCTCTCAAATAATAGTTGCAGACATGCCTCTGTTTCATTGAGGTAAACCAACAGATTTGTCTTATTAATCAGACGAGCCATTTCTAAAACTGTGTTTTAATCTGTAAGAATAGGTATCGCCAAGAACAAAAAGCCTTTGCTTCTCACGCTATAATAAATTCTGCCTGATGGCTTCCTTGTGTTTGTAAAGCAATAAAACCCAAGAGAAAGTTTGGTCAGGACTTTTAAAAATGATTGGATGTTAATATTCCCCATATTATTTGCTATGTTGATGTCTGGGAATTATTTACAGAAGTTGGCTTTGATTGTGAGAAATGAAGAGCATGTTGGTTGCTATGCAAGAAACAATAGGGCTCATAGTCATCTGTCATTTCTGTGTACTTGCACATGCTTATTGGCGAACCTTTGGATTTAGAAAATTTGCTCGCCTCCTTGCATCACATGTTATAAAATATCCCCGAAGGTTGTTTTTTATCCTAAATTATCCTTTACCTTGGCTTCTTTGTTGCATGTTTAGCTCAGAGAGAGTATGAGGGTCATTTTTAAGTAAGAATTGATTGTGCATAAGTGTTCGCTCAAGGTATTAGGTAATGTTGATTCAAGACCAGCCACTCTCAGCCAGTTCCCCATACTCTGCCAGTAAGTTTTAATTTTCTATCTGTGTTGGTTGTTTAGTTGTGCTGCATTATTTGTTGCCATGTAAATTAATAGTCCTGCTGATGGTGAAGGGTGTTTTGTCATTTGGTTTATAAACATAGAAAATGTCTATTCCATTGAAATTTATCTTCAAATTATTTTTTCCCAGACTCAGAATTATGTTTTCCCAAAAGCAGTGTTATATTTAATGTAATTTTACTAATTGTAGAGTTAAAACAAGTTAAAAAAAACAAACAATTATTAGCTATTTCAGTATATATTCTTATTAATTGCATAGAAGGTCAATTAACACATCATTTAAATGTAGACACATGTCACTGTTAAAATACAATATAATGTTCCAAACAAAGAAAAATACTACATATCTGGGCACAATATTGATACAAACAATTTATACATACACTAGCAAAAATACAAACAAGCAAATTAAATACTGTATTTAAATGCCATAGGTACAATATAAGGCAACAAAGAACACTACAAACCTGGCCATAATATTGTTACACAATTTATACACACATACAAACATCAAAAGTAAAATACTAGAAAATGGTACTGTGAACCAACAAAGCAAGTATACGACATCTTAGATTATATCTTAATTTTCAAATGAAAAAATAGCCATTGTAACCAAATGTGGGTGACCACTGGCATTGCATACAAGGTACAGTCCTTCATCTTATTGTCTGCCAAAAACTGAGCAAATAAATACTTTGTTTTTCTGGTATGCAGGAACATACTCTTTGTTTTTGAAAGAACACTTTTTAGTTCTGTAAATGCTGAGCCCAAATATTGCCAATGATAGGTAGAGTCAGACTGAAAAATTCAATGCCATAGCCGGGATTTGAACCACGAATCTCCCGATCTCTAGCCGGTTGCTCTGCCACTGAGCTACCATGGCAACATGCTGGCTTAGCATTGAATCCTTCAACTGACTCACATGTTTACGGGTAAACCACTAGGTGTTCTCAAATATTTTGAGAGGACAACCTCAATGGCGACTTACAATGTTGTAAGTACTTAAGTCCCAGGATTCATAGTATAGCAAACTATTAGGGTTAATTAATTGTTGAAGGATTTAATGCCAAGCCAGCATGTTGCCATGGTAGCTCAGTGGCAGAGCAACCAGCTAGAGATCGGGAGATCCATGGTTCAAATCCCGGCCATGACATTGAATTTTTCAGTCTGACTCTACCAATCCAACTCCTGTCCTACACACAGCATGTGTAAAAAACAATTAATCCAATTGCCAATGATGTTCAGCTTGTGAGTCAAACACTGAATATGCTTCAAGTTTTTGCCACACACAAGTTTTAATCCATTAGTATATTTGGTCATGTACCTCGCCGAATCTCTAAGACATTAGCAAAATTTACTTTATGTATTTTAAACAACTCAAAAATGGCCTGAGTACAGTGGGTGGCATTCATATTATCCCAAAAGTGAAGGCCAGCAATGAAAAGTTCAGGTTTGATTAATAATCAAAATCCTGAACAATATAACGAACGCGCATCTCCCTTTTATTTGGAAAGGAGTCGATTAATTACACTAAACAACACTTACTTGGGATTTTTGCCAGAACATGCTTCAAAGGACTAGTTTCCTTCATTTTCAACCAGACATTGACTAATTCCTTGTGGTGAAGCTGGCGTTGTTGTGAGTGCTGTCTCCTCTGGTGGTGGTTCAATGATCTTGCTAAACACATCCTTCTGTAGCACATTGAAATTGAAAACCCTATTTCTATTTTTCACAATGAAGATGTGTTCCCAAGTGGCCAGCTCTTGTTTTCCTGCCATGTGTTTTAGAAGTTTTGTCCAAAAGTGGGTGGCAACTGCTGATTTTTCCAAATTGTTTTTTATTTACATTTCTGAAGTGTTCCTTGGAACTTGTTTCTAGATCTCTTTTTTTTTTCCCCACTATAAATAGGATACAGTCCTTGCATTCCATTTTGTAAATGCCTGATTTTTTCTTTGCTGGAATGACATCCTTGAGATTTGAGCCTAAATCATTTTTTATGCTGTGAAGTTTTACTGTGCTAGCTGAATGTTGTATTTTTTGAAAATTCTTTGAAACTTGTCAAATGCCCATAGGTGGTATGTGAATTTCTTGTAGCTCATCTTTTGTTTTATTACTGAGAGAGTGGTTATTTCTTTTAGGAATTTCTTCTTTTTAGATAGTTTTATTTTTTTATCTACGAGGGATCTTGTGAAACCATTTTTGTTTGCAATTTCGACTATTTTGTAATATTCTGCCTTGAATTCATTTACTAGAAGTTGTATATTCACCAGTCTATGTGTTAAGCTATGAAACTTCTAAAACAGTGCAATATTGACAGAGCATAGCTTTTTCATCACTTGCATAATGTCCATCAGCCCTAAATTCATTTTCGCGAAGTTTCGCATATACAGCTTTGGGCATCATCACAGATACTTAGCAGATCATTTTTAGGTTATGTAGCATAGTACCATAACACAACGTTTATGATATCACACCATATTTCTGTTTTCCAAATATAATAAATGTACCTAAACCAATAGACAAGCAATACTGCTCATTTCACGATAGTTAATATAATAGCTGCATATTGAATTTTGAAAGTATTACTTGGCATAACTCATAACTAAGGAAGATGTAGTAGTAGTTGAAATGTTTCAAAAAGATAGTAAGAAGATTGGACAATTCTTATGCAAAGTGAAAAATAAATGGATATGGACAGTAAATAGACAAAATGGTGTAATAAACTAGAATTAATAAACTATTGTAAAATATGAGTTTGACCGGTAAAGAGCCAGGGCTGAACACCGGTCATATTCACCTGTATAAAGCTTAGCATAAAAAAAAAAAAAAAAAAAAAAAAAAAAAAAACTAAAGAACATAAATATTGAATCCAGAGTTGGATGCTTACAGTGTGGGTGACACTAGAACCTTGTGACTATGGAAAATAGGTGTGTTTGCATCTAAATTTTTGAACCCCAACAAACATCACGTTATATTTTTTGTGACCGGATCATCTTAAGCACATCTGTACTATTTACAATCAAAGAATACCACTTTTTCTTTGTTTGCAGTAATTATACCATATTTTAAACATTTCTCTGCTAAAATAAACAGAAACAGTTTTTTGCTGACAAATTTACAAAATCATTTTCAATTATACTAAAAAATGCTTAAAATGCAATTTAATTAAAATAGGTTAAAATTTGTATTCTAAAAGGAAAAACATTACATTTTTTTAATAAAATCATGCTATCATGATTGCAAATTAAGCATGTCCCTTATATTTTATTCCTTACTGTACCTAGTGTAAGCACTTGAAGTTGAAATGCAAATCAAACTTAATTTAGTGCCATGGGAATAAAAACATTTGTATGAACGTATTTTTTGTTTGACTTAAGTCCACAGGCATTATATATCTGTTTCTCTTTTCTTTCAGATACTTTTGAAATCGCCAGAGGTAGAAATTCTGCAGCAGCAGTTTCTACATGAAAAATATGATGTGTTTCAAAATATATACTCCAAACCCTGATTAATACCAGGCAGATATATCAGGATGTACTGAGCTAATGCTACCAGAGTGAGGTAATATCTCAGTGGAATAATTCCATGAAATTGATATTTAAAACATATATGGGTAGCAGAGATTGTTAAGGTACAGACTCAAAAATAGATGATTTGCTGTTCAAATACTCTCAGGACCATTTTCCCAGTCCTCATAACTGGCAGATGTCAGGAAGGTATCCTAAAGTTATGTTTTGAATGTTTCTTTCCTAAATTTCCTTTCCCCAATTATCAACTCATTTTGTGCCTTTATGAAGTAAATGGCCTTTAAATAGTGTACTCTACTCAACAATTAAGGAAACTGGGAAATGATTTTCATAAATATACTATTGTAATTATGTAGTGTTTTTTCAAAATCTTCTCGGGCTTCTAGCCAGGTAATAACTTGGCTTGACACCAACGTTTCGAAGAAGTGCATCTTCCTCGTCTTCAGGGTGAACTGAAGACGAGGAAGATGCACTTCTTCGAAACGTTGGTGTCAAGCCAAGTTATTACCTGGCTAGAAGCCCGAGAAGATTTTGAATTAACACGTCGCCAGGAAAGCTATAGTTCTTATGTAGTGTTTTATTTTAGTTGAAGCTATATTTGTCAATTATAACAGTATTTTTTCAATGCATAATATACTGAGATAACCAACCTTTATTTCATAGTGTTGCACACTAGCAACAAAGATAGTCTATGCTTAGAATATTTCAATTGTGTGTTTTTTTTTTTTTTATCATAATATGTTAACATTTAACAATAAAATACAAATATTTAAATATCATAAAAATATCAAGAATAAAAATAAAAATCCTGCGGTCAAGTGTAAAATGTGATCCCATCATCACCAGTCATTAAAGTGAGTCCCCCAATCCTTAACTACAGGGACATTTTACTACAGTCACTGGGATTCCAAATCAAAATATTTGTCTTTTCAATGATGGCCAGTCCACTTTGTTTTGCCATAATGATTATGGCTATTCAAATTGCTTCCATCCAAGTTCCTGTGGCAGGGCTATAAAAACTGGTTTAGGACTTTCAATGTACTGTGACATATATAGCAAAATAATTCATTAAATTAAGTATTAATGTTGTCAAGCCATCATAGAATTTCATGGACTGCTAACTGGTAGCCAATGACTTGATACTGTTCATCTGCAGAACAAAATGTCATGGACAATTTTTTTTTTTTTTTTTTTTTTCTTTTTCTTTTGGATTCTTCTTCGTTTTATGGTTTCATCTCTTATCTTTTACCTTTTGCCATAGCAAAAGTTCAGAAGGGGATGAGGCTAGGTGAGTGGGCTGGCATGTTAATAAAAAAATGGAAATATATACATACTTTGACATATAATAAGATTGATAAACTTGTGTTGCTGTCCTTTATTTCTAAGAGGAGCTTTGGTGTAGTGATTTGCTTTTATAAGGTGCAGGAATTCTAGTTGATGTTGCCATATTTGGAAGGAAACTATGATGATTGTTGTTTAAGGTTGGTACAATGTGTACCAATGGATTGATCAACTGATTTAAGAGTCATTACAATAAATTCATTGAAATGGAAACTGTAAATCAGTGAGAAAAAACTGCAGACTACTTCAGTTTATGAACTGAATAGTATGGTGTGGTTTATGCAGTAAGTGTGCTACAAAACTTGGCCATCAGGTGCATGGCCCATCATCCAGTCAGTCACATATGCGTGGATGTCAAATAAAATCTCAAATCACATTAACAATTATCAAAATAAACACAAAATATACCTTATCACAGGAGATGTTGGAAATGCCATCCATCTGCATGAATACATTTATGGCATCTTCTGAGGAAATTTTCATTCATGCGCATTAGCTCAGCTTCCGAAATAGCATAAATCTCTGTCCTGATATTTTGTTTAATTCTTCTAATGTGTGGGGATTAATTTTGTATACTTTATTTTTGAAGTTGCCCATAGATAAAAATTGCTAGCCGCATGATCAGGGGACCAAGTGGACCATAAACCCTTACTAATGATTTTAATCTCAAAAATTTCCTGAATAAAATGTAATGCTTCATTAGGTGTATGTGTGGTGGCAGAATTCTGCTAGACATATCCAGACTGATATTCAATGTCCGTCAGATGTTCGAAACATGGTGCCAGTATATTGTTTCTGCATTTATGGTACACTCATAAAAAATAGGCCCTATTATTCTGTATCCATTTATTGCGCACCATACTTCAATTTTTAAACAGGCAAGGGAGTTTCATAAACGAAATTGGGTTTGTCTATAGAATAATAGTGATTGTGTTGTAATGATACATGATGTCCTTCGGACATCTGTTCCATATCAAACTATGTAAACTCTCATTTGCATTTTGAGTTTTTCCTTTTGTGCACCTCTCTAATAAATTAGTGCTGGCTAATCTCTGATATACTGACACAATTGCACTCACTACATAGGATGAAAGAAATGTTCTCCCGTTCCCTTCATGAACATGAATGTTTGGTATATTTACTAGACACCCTTTGGCACAAATGCTTGCAAAATTTTAAATCTCTGTGACAAAAACTATGGATTTTAGCAATTGTAAATAGTGGAACTCATACATCCCATGCCCATGGTCATACAAAATTTCTGCATGCCAGCATGTCCCTACCCAATGCTCAAAAATGCATCATCTACTTTGCTATTCACACCAAAAGGGGGTCTGGAAGAACCACTGGTAACTCTAAGACTAGTGTATACATCTACATAATTTTTACTGCCAGAAGTGCATTGTACAGTTACTTTAATAGCAATTCCAAACCCTGAAATCCACAATCTGTACATGTTAAACTATTAAATATTTTACTCCAAACCTCACTGTACACAAGTACATAATCGGGATTTGATAGTTCCACATCCATTTCATCCTAAATAAACATTAGGTTATCAGATGCTCATAGTGGCAACTTCCTCCTGTGGCGTATTGCAACAGAGCTAAAAACTTTTGGCATGCCCTCGTACCAGACAAACAGAAGCTAAAAGATCCAGTGATAACTGGCTATAAAATAATCATGGTGATGATAATAGTAGCAGTAGTAATAATAATAATATTAATAATAACAACAATAATAAAATCATCATTATAACTATTATCATTACATTCCCATTAGAATTATCATCATCATACTATTCTCAAATGGTTAGCTCTTATTTAATATGCAACAATGTATTTTTATTTTGTATATAAGTCTTCTATGAAGTTGTACTCCCGATCATTGTATGGTGTGTTTCAAATTAAGCTTTGCATTTACTGTTTGACTTTTATGGTGTGTATGATTGCCATGCTCCTTGATTGTGGAGTGATATAAATGGTGATAGGTGAAAGTAGTATACCTTCTGACTTTATTAATTGATCTTATACTTTGCTTTAAAATCAACTCATTGCAATAATATTGTGGCAGATAGCATTTCTGAAAATGACCCCAGATGGAAAAATAGCGTTACTATTTTAATTTATTTGGTCAAAATTAGACCTTTGATCTACAAAAGGCTGTTCAACTTTATAACATTACATTTAATAAGTTTAATCACGTTCAGAAGAAAATCCATTACTGGTCCAAAAAGTAAAGTTTTTCTGCATAGGCATTTAGGTAATGCTGCTTCAGAGGTTATCCCAAAAGTATGCAAATATGAGGTTAGTTTGCTATGAGCTCTATGCTATTTTGTAAGTTTTTATGTAGGAAAATATTTACATAACATTTTTTATTTCCTTTTTAGGATAAAACATAAAAGTAGTGACCATTATTCTTCACTCTTTTCTTTGTAAATCACCATGATATATCACAATGCAATGCCCAATAACAGCAGCTATATTTATCACAATAATTCCTAATAACAAGGAACACTTAGCAACAATAACTGCTAGAGAGGATATGTATAACTATATTCCTAACAGTTTTATTTATCTGAGAGTGATGAATATTTAATCTAGACTTTTCAAAATAACCTTCTCACAAAGCAATACATGAATATACAGAAGAAACTCCTTTACTACCAGTTGTTTAGAAACCCTAGCAATGGCTGACATTGTCACTTAAGGACCTTCTGAAATACCTAGAAAGAATGAAAGTGTATTAAAATTTACAAATATTAATAACGAATATCTTCAGTTTGCCTTAGGGCGCCAAAAAGATTGTTTGAAGTAAATTGTGTGTTGATGATAGAAAATTATAGCTTTTTATTTCCCCCAATATCAAAATTTTCAAAACCTTTTCATCCTATCGAGTAGTTGTGGTGAGGTATCATCTTGAAAATCTTTATTTTCCTTCTTTGGAAGATACTGAAATGAATGCCAATTTGGTATTTAACCTTCTTTGAGTTTCTTACTTTTAATTTACATAGAAAAGTAGTACAGAAATCTTTACATTCACATGACTTTGTCTCCACATTCTTCAACAAAGGCTTATACTTTTTTCACTATTATGCTGATTGACAAAAGTATTTGCAAAAATACTTTTATTACATAGTTCTTGTAGGTACAGGTGGAATAGTAGACTTAAGGCAGATTCAAATTTTTGGAAAAAGGTCACTATGTGGTTGCCCTCCATGGTGCAGTGGTTGTAATGTTAGGCTCTTGTACCCAAGGATATGTATTGAATCTCGGTTGGGGATATGGATATTTTCAGGCATAAAAATCTTTAGCATGGCTTCCTTCATCAGGGAAGTAAAGCTTTTGGTCCCGTGTTGTAGATTTATAGCATATAAATGAACTTCAAACCTGATAAAGAGGCCTCTGAGTAAAATTAAGCGCTGCTTAATGCCTAACATGTACATGTACACTTTTTAATCATTACAAATATAACTTTAATCTCTTTTGCTGTAAGTGTAAACTTCCTTAAAATCTACAAAATATTGAACTAAGTGACTTCTGCCTGAAGAGTAAAACATGGTTTGAAGGAGAAAGGTTGACCACTGGATTTTAAAATAAAGAGTTCAGTATAGTATTATGCATGTATGTTGACTACTACATGTTCTTTTTCTTGATACTTTAGTAATTTTACAAACTTATTTTTTTATTCTATGCATGGATACAAAAAATGCATGTATGATAAATTTAGCATTAGTATGCACATTTGAAACTGGACTTAACCCATGATTAGCTGCTGTAATTGAAATCTTTATTATGAAACATTTGATAACTTGGAGGTTCAAAAAGAACAGAAAAAAAAAAAAAAAAAATTGTCCAAGGTTTAAGGTTTAAATCTGTGAAAGAAAATGAGTAGTTTGTGTCCATTTTAAGACATGGTATTAAAAGTGGCTTATGCACTGTTTATTCTTAAATACCACCATTATTTTACAGGAAGTGCAGAGTGAGAGGAAAGAGGCCGGATCAAATTTATGGAGATTCATCAATTCAATGTACAGTATGAAGTAACTCTGTGCAAATGTGTAGATGCAGGAAGATAGAACTGCAAAGAGCGTATGATTAAAGAGAACTAAGAAAAGCATTTAGGTAAGAAGTTGAATACACATTCTGTTAAGTGGTCTCACAGCTATTATCACTGTGTGTCAATGAAACACAAAATAAACTACTCTATGTGCTTCTCATGAGCTGTTTCTTTCAACCTCTTGTTTTAGAAGTTATATAAGAAGCAAAATTATTTAACATGGATTATGATAGCATCTAGCCTACTCTGCTAACAATAACACTTGCAGTATGTGGCTTACTTCATATTTTTGTACCCCTCTTCCTGGTTTAATAAATTTGTTATAATAGCTATAGAATTTTAATATGAAAACATATTAAATTCACTGGTCCTTCTCTACCCTCCATTGTTAGGCTTTTCTTTCCAATATGTGATGCAGGATTTTTTCTAAGTCCAATATGAGCAAAATTTTTTTTGAATCACAGCTTTACATTTTTTTTTTTTTTTGTGTAATATGCGTTTCAAATAATTTTCAACTATGTTTTCATGTCAACAAATGTCTTCTTAACACAACTAAAGGTTTATAATGCTCTGTTTATTTACTTACAGCACATGTAGCCATTCTAAACAATACAGTGCAGACAAATTATTCATTTTGAATTACACTAGTAAAGTAGTTCTTCACTAAATTATAACGTGCTATTGCACTAACTATATAACCATGTACACTGTCCCTAAATTACTAGCTATGTAGACTAAACACTAAGCTCACTTGTTAACTAAGCCTAGCCTAAATCTAATCTATGCACCATTGCTTCACACCTGCCTAATGTCTACCACAAGTTCTTGAAAAGGGTCTGCTATGTGATTTTTGGTGTCAATATGCCATAAATACTCACATATGTAGGCATTTAAATGTTTGTGTTGAATGCCACTTTTTGATATGCGATGCAGTAGAGCTCGCCAGCCTGATTCAGTATTATATGTCTGCACATTTGTCCCTGGAGCTACAAAATGCACAGGATTATTTACTGCCTGCAGGATTAGTCCTCTAGCCATTAACCCATAGTAGCCCCTCCAGTCCTGCATATATACTGTGCTGGTGAACTCTATGTGCTCTGCAATTAAATTGTAGAGCATGTTTGCATCCCTGTTATTTGGACATATTGGCATCAACTTCATTTGTTTGCACTCCTATTATCTCAAGGATCCAGTTGTCTTCTACAATGCACCTCCTATGGAATTTCCTATTTTACATTTGTCAATTTTAACAATGTGACCAGTACCCCCAATTTTCTCTGCTGGAAGTGTATTAAGTGTAAAAAAACATTTCGAGCTCTCAGTCACTGAGATAACAAAAACTCAAACAGTAATAGCATGCATTTACAGGACACCTGATAGTGACTTCAATACATTCATAAAAAAATTAGATGAGCTACTGCAGAAGTTAACAAAAAAGTATAAAAATATTGTCGTGTGTGGGGATTGGAACATTAACTTACTGCAGCAAAGCCAAAAAAGCATGGAAATAGAAAATTTATTCAGGGTTTTCAACATAATTAATACAGTACAGGTTCCCACTAGAATATCAAAAAACTCGGTGTCACTTATTGATGTGTTAGCTACAAATATGAACTATGATCAGCCGGCGCAGGTAATGGAAACGGGTATCTCGGATCACAAAGCGCAAATCCTAAAAGTATCAATTCAGTCATTAAACAAAAGTAGAATAGCAAGCAGTAAAAGGCATTTTAATGAAGAAAATCAAAAGCAATTTAAATACCTATTAAGCAAAGAAAGTTGGCATGACATTTATGAAGAAAAGGATGTACATGCAAAATTTGATAAGCTAATAGAAACAGTTCCTCACAATTTTAATATAGCATTTCCACTGAAACAGGTTAGTATAAAGAACAAAAACCAAAAAGGGTGGGTGACCAAAGGTATAAAAGTATCCTCACAGAGAGTCAAATTCCTATCAATGCTGGAAAAAAGGGGAAAGGTGTCAAGGGAAAACGTAAGTTATATAAATAAATATAAAAAAGTATACAGGAAAGTTATTAGGGATGCAAAAAAACTGGAAAATGATAAATATATTCAAAGAGCAACAAACCAAAGTAAGGCAATCTGGGAAGTAATCAATAAGGAAACTGGGAAAAGAAATTTTTGCATAAACCAATTTGAATTGATGCATGAAGGGCAAAAAATCAAAGATCCAGTTAAAATAGCTGAATTGTTTAATACATATTTTGTTGAGGGTCCAAATAAACTAGTAAGAGATAAATATGACACAGGGGTTAAAAAAGCAAGAGAAAACAGTAAGGTTAAAAGATGCATGAATTCAGTATTTATTAAACCTATAAATGAGCAGGAACTGATAAGGGCAGCAAAAGGGCTGAAAAGCAAGCTCTCAGCAGGTCTAGACGAGATTCCTGATCTAGTAATAAAGGTTTGTGTAGAGGAAATAGCAAAACCATTACTGAATATCTATAATACCTCCTTTGAGACAGGAGTTTTCCCAGATAAATTAAAAACAGCTAAAGTTAGGCCCCTCCATAAAAAGGGACCCCAAGATGTGTTACAAAATTACAGACCAATTTCTATGCTATCACCATTCTCCTAGATTTTGGAGAAGCTAATGTTCAATAGAATTAGTAATTTTTTAGAGAAAAATAAAATTCTCACAGATACACAACATGGTTTTAGGCGAGAAAAATCTACTGAATCGGCAGTTTGCGCCCTAGTTGAAAAAATTATTGCTGCTATTGAAAAGAAAGGGAAATCAATAGGTTTGTTCCTTGATCTAACGAAGGCATATGATGTGATTGATCATGATATACTACTGAGAAAGTTAGGGGTGTATGGTATTAGAGGAATAGCAAATGCATGGTTTAAATCTTACCTATCGAATCGATCTCAAGTAGTAGAAATTAGCAACCTGAATAAAGAACATCTCAGTATAGAAAGATGTCAATCTACGCAGAGGAAGGTAGGACAGGGGGTACCACAGAGATCTATATTGGGGCCTCTTCTTTTCTTGATTTATGTAAATGATCTCCCATTATGTGTCCAGGAGTCTGAAGTGGTGTTATTTGCTGATGATACAAACCTGCTGCTAAAAGCAAACAATGACAGAGATCTTCAGAAAAAAGTAAATGGGGATATAAGGAAATTGATATACTGGTTTGAGGTAAATAGACTGCTATTAAACACACAAAAAACTGTTGCTATGAGTTTTCATTCGAGTCATCATAGAAATGTGGCAAAACCGCAAATAAAAATAGACAATGAAATCATAAAATATGAAGATCAAACTAAATTTCTGGGGATAATTATTACAGACGATCTTAAATGGGGGACACATATAAATATGCTAACCAAGAAACTAAGTGTGGGATGTTATATATTGAGTACATTGAAAAGAGTGACGAGTGTGCAAGTTTTTAGAAGTGCTTATTTTGCATACATCCATAGTCATATAAGGTATGGAATAATGTTCTGGGGGGCATCAACAGAATCTGAAAAAGTTTTTCGGTTGCAAAAGCGGGCTATAAGAATAATGACTGGCGAATCAAGTAGATCTCCGTGCAGGGAACTGTTCAAAAGGTTAAGGATTATGACTGCACCAAGTATGTATATATTAGGAGTTATCCATCATATCAGACGAATAAGGCATCAGTTACCAGATAACCAAGAGATTCATTATCATAGTACAAGGCAGAAAGGAAATCTACATGTGCAATATTGCAGAACGAATCTAGCCAAAAATAGTGTAAATCATAATGGAATAAAGCTGTATAATAGGCTATCCCTTAATATAAAAAATATTGAAAATGTAAATCTGTTTAAGAAAAAACTCAAATTGTACCTATTAGAGAATGCATTTTATTCAGTTGTGGAATATGTAAATAAGTCTTACTAATTAAGGCAGTATGGATATGTGTGGTGACCCTAAATGCTGTATGCATATGTGTATGTGGGTGTGTGTGTGTGTGTGTGTGTGTCCATCCTTTTAACTTATTGTTATATTCCTATGTAACTTATTGACGAGTCCATATCATGTATACATGATCTGAAGGTTGAAATAAATGAATATGAATATTTAGTATCATTAGAGACCATGTACACTTTGCGGCAGTAACCGAAACAATCAGATACTGTCCACAAACTCACCAGTTAGTCTCCAACTGAACACTCCATTATTGTCACCTCGTATGACTTCTTGAATGCAAAGCAATGTATGAGGAAAACTTGGCGTGCAAGGCCGCATTGCATACAGAACACAACATTCTTGCTCTCAACATACCCTCATAAAATAATACTTGATGACAAGCCTTCGAATCTTTGAGGTAAAACGATGGATCTGCCTTATTAATGAGACAAAACATTTCTAAAACTATTTGAATCTTTAAGAATGTCGCCAGATATATACAACATTCCCATCTCACACTGCAATAAATTCTGCTCGATTGCTTCCCCGTGGTTGTAAAGAAATAAAATATGAGAGAAAGTATGGTCAGGAATTTTCAGGAATGACAGGTTTTCAATCGCTTCCAGGTGGTCTACAAAGTTTATTGTACAGATGTCTATGGATTATTTACAGGTGTTAGTTACAATTGTTACAAATGATCTGGTTGGCTGCTATGCCAGGCACAATATGACTCGCAGTCTCCTGATGGTTCTTGTTGCTTGCATATGCGCTTTGGCAAAATGTTGGACTTAGAAAAATTTATCTCCACCTCCCATCACATGTTGTAAAGAATTCCAAACATGCTCTCCTTTCCAATATGTGACACAGGATTTTTTCCAAGTCCAACATGAGCAGAATATTTTTTTGAGGTATGGCTTTACATTTTATCATCTAATGTGGATTTCAAATCACTTTTTACTATGATTTCACAACAGAAAATGTTTTCTTAACATAACTTAAGGTTTATAATTCTTTACTTATTTACTTACAACACATGTAGCCATTCTAAAGAATGCAGTGAAGCCATTATCCACTTTGAATCACATAATGCTTGGCAACCACTTTTATCATCTGTGAATTACACCAGCTATACTGTTTGACACTAAATTACTAGCTATGTACACTAATCCTAAACTTGCTCACTAACTGCTCCTAACCTACACCAAGTGTATACTGTTTGTCCCTAAATTACTAGCTATGTACCAGTGGCAAATTATCCTATATACCGCATACACTGCCGGTGTACTAAACTTGAAAGGGTTGAAAGCGGCGCTTAATAAACATGCAAAATAATCAGAATGTTTGTATGTCCCTTCAACTAAATATGAAATGATCGCAAGTTTGTGTGGTTAAATTTTCCTCTTTTTGCAATGGTGTGTGCATACTCTACATCACTGCAAGTTAAAACGATAACCATGCTCCCAGACTCCCAACATTCACCGCTAGCTAGGTAAGGCCAGCAATGGTGTGCACACGCATCTACTCTATCGCAAGTTTAAGCGATAGCCACGCACTCCTACTTCTCCATTAGATTGGTGAGGGGAAAGGAAGCTTAAATGCCAGCCGTTAGCTGTCGAACTGCACTGCTAAATTTTGTGATTGGCAATCGTTTTTAGTCTGTATCAATATTGTTTTGCTTATAAGTGTCACTGAAGCTAATGGTTCTTGTGAATGTGCAGTAAAACATGTGTTAAAGGCTGGATTTCAGAATTTTTAAATTTCTGAAAAGCTTAAAATAAAAAACAATGGCAGGCCCACTCCCAAACTACCAGGTCTGATTGTAAAATGTCAAGACAGAAAACAAGAGCAAAACAGACATTTATGCATTAGCAATTATTCTAGGTACAAATGGTTAACTTATTGCCCCAAATTAAAAAAACTCTATTGTTGGCCATGTCTTCTTTTTAGTAATGACAAAAACAGTACCACATGGTCTCAAGAAGGATTCAATAGTATAGTTTCTCTAACTGGTTCATTAAGTAAGATTGAAAAATCAAAAACCCACATATTTTGTATATTCACTCTTTGTAATGTTGACAATACGCGAGTAGACCTGCAGCTAAATGCTCTGAAATCAATACAAATTTCAAAGCATAATGAAATGGTAAAAAAAGGACAGAAAAATGTTGAATAGACTCATTGATGATGTTTGTCACTTAGGAAAGCAGAAATTAGCTTTTAGAAGACACGACGAGTTAGAAAGAGGTAATTACATACAAACATTGGATTTACTCAGTATGTATGATCAACTTTTAGATGATCATTTAAAAAATGCTACAGTTTTCCGGGGCACTTTGTCATCCTTTCAGAATGATTTAATCAAAGCTGTTAGGAGTGTTTTGGTTAACTGTATAACAAAAGAACTTACATCCACTAGTTTTTTGGCTATTCTTCTAGACGTGTGCTCAGACATAATGAACAAATCCCAACTCTACCATTTTTCGTTATGTGGACAAATCAGGGGAAGTCGTTGGGCTGCAGATCTGCTGACCCACTTTACAACACTTACAACAGCTAAATAATTTAATATCTGTAAGAAACTTTTCGCTCAAACATATGATGATGCAGCCTTAATGTCTGGCCAATCTGGTGGTCTGCTAAAGTAAAAACGGCATTTCCACAGGGGCATTATTTGTTTACTGTTATATCCTAAATTTGGTTCTGCAACAGGCAGCTATGTGTGTTCATAACTGCAGAATTTTTTTTTCAAACTCTGCCAGGACTCTCTAATTTCTTTTCTCATTCCACTAAAAGAATGGAAACGTTGCATGCTTTTATGAATAAAAAGATGTCAAAAGTAGTTCCAACATGCTAGAACTTCAATTCACACCTTGTGAACACTGTACAAGAGCAATGAGATAACCTGATTTTATTTCTTGAATTCATGGCAGAACCAGAAAACAATGTGTATTGGGGACCTGATACATTGGTTAAAAGACAAGGTTTTCTTTATTTTTTTGATGGTTAAATACTCTCTTCCTCCTCAAAACGTTTTTTGCAAATTTGCTCATACAAACATTCTCTTCAACATAGTACAAGATAGCCCACCTTTTTTTTTTTTTTTTTTTTGTTTTTTTTTTCTTCTTTTTTAAGGAGGGGAAAATCCTCATGGATGCCAGGGAAGGTGGGCTTCCTTCATCAGGGAAGTAAAGCTTTTGGTCCCGTGTTGTAGATTTATAGCATGTAAATGAATTTCAAACCTGATAAAGAGGCCTCTGAGTAAAATTAAGCGCTGCTTAATGCCTAACATTTAATAGGGTGTAGAAAACCACAGTAGTAAAGGTGCATCCATGAATAAACCCTGCATTTCCTTTTAGTCACTGTGTAATAGCTCTGAATTGCATTCTCTTCACACGAAGGCCGCACCGTGGAAGGATGGTTATACCATTCGCCTCTCACCTACACGGCCCGGGTTCGATCCCAATCGACCGCATGTGAGATTTGTGGTGAACAAAGTGGCGCTGGGGCGGGTTTTCTCCGGGTTCTCTGGTTTCCCCCGCCATCGCATTCCACCGGTGCTCCATCTTAATTCATGTATCTTCAGTGTCACTGCCTCTGGTGCCATAAGTAGTTAAAGCGGCCGTTAAACACTACAAAAAAATCTTCACACGAAAACGAGATAAAGAAGCAATATCTATGTTGTAGTTAAAAAAAGGTAGAAGCACTTGAAAATTTATACCAATATCAAGGAATATCTGTGTAATAGTTGACTGTACAAAAAATATTTGATATAAATTGACTATTTTAATGATATATTTGTAAGAATTTGCCTTATCTATTAACCGTTTATCAGTTATGCAAAATTCATTCAGAAGGAATGAGTGGAGAGACTGTTCACAGAAAATTTATAATATGCATTACATTTGTGATGAAAATATTTTAAGCAAGTGGTACTTTAATCAAACTCATTGCAGTCATTTTTCAGAAAATCAAAATTTTCAAAACACTTTTAGGGCAATGGGGAATTCTCTTTAAATTCATGTCCCATCTTTGAATAATGCTACACTTAATGCCAAGTGCTCTTTAAATTCATCTCCCATCTTTGAATAATGCTACACTTAATACAAAATGCAGTTTGATTAATATGCTTAACTTTTACATTCACTTCACTTTTATTGAGTAGGACAGTTTTTTTCGCATACACTTGCTTGCATTTTCCACTGTTGAACCACTATTGTTTGTACCAGGTTTGTTGCCGTTAATGGGTTCAACATGGAGGCTTCTGGTGGACAGGTGATAGGTTAGATAAACAAGCCATCTAGGATAGTTAAGATTTTTGGACTGTATAACCATGTTAGGTATGCAACCAACTTTTATATGTACACCTCCTCCCACTCCCCAACATGAACACTCACACACACCTTTTACTAAAAAACATATTTTTTTGGATTCATATAGACTCAAAATGTGGATTTTGAATGACATCTGTTTGTCTAATTTTTGTGTGGTATGTACGAGGGGCATACTGAAAGTCACGAGCAACCCATTGTAAAAATTTAAATTTCAACAATGTAACGAAACGAATTGCAGGATCGTAATCTACAGACTTTAAGCCACATGTTGGCATATTGTGTCGTCATTAGCTTCTATCACGTGACCACAGACAGTGTTTGAAAAATGGCTGACATTGATGTTTCGTTTCGACAGCGTGCTGTCATTGAATTCCTCGTGAAAGAAGGAAAATCTGCTCCTGAAATTCATCTCAGACTTCAACGTGCATATGAAGGTGTCTGCATGGGTGCCAGCAGTGTTAGAAGATGGGTGAAACATTTCAAAGACGGAAACATGAGTCTGCAAAATGCGCCTCGTAGCGGGCGTCCTCGAACTGCCTCTACAGAACGCAACAAGGAAAGAGTTGATGAGCTCATTACAGGAGATAGGTGTTTCACTGTGAATGAAATTGCTGCACAACTTGGAATAGGACATAGTGCAGTGCAAGAAATGATCCACAGCTTGGGTTATCGAAAGGTCTGTGCCCGTTGGGTCCCCCGTTTATTGACTGAAGACCACAAACTTCAGAGAAGAACCATTGCACAAAACCTTCTTCAGAGATTTCATAATGAAGGTGATGAATTTTTGACGTGTATTGTGACTGGAGATGAAAGCTGGTTCCATTACTATGAGCCAGAAACAAAACGTCAGAGTATGGAATGGCACCACTTGAACTCGCCATCGAAGAAGAAAGCGAAGACAGTGCAGTCTGTAGGAAAAGTTATGGGAAGTGTCTTTTGGGATGCACAAGGTTGCATTCTGGTTGACTTTCTTGAACCTGGACAAACCATAAATTCTGCCCACTACATCAAGACACTTCTGAAGCTCCGTCGGGCTTTGCGTGATAAACGCCCTGGAAAGAGGATCATCCTTCAACAGGATAATGCGCGTCTGCATACTGCCCGTGCCACTATGGAGAAGATCAGGGATTAGGGTGGGAAACTCTTCCACATCCTCCCTACAGTCCCGACTGGGCACCCTCCGACTACCATCTTTTCGGTTCTGTGAAGGAGCAGATGCGTGGCTAACGCTACGAGACGCCGGAGGATATTCGGAAAGCAGTGCGTCAGGGTCTGCGGGCAGCTGGACCGGAGTTCTATCACAAGGGCATTTTCAAACTTGTAGAATGATGGGAAAAATGTGTGCAAAACAATGGAGAGTATGTCGAAAAGTGAAAGAAAGTCTGTAGATTATGGTGATGTATTTGATTTGGCCTAAAAATAAATATTAAGATTGTAAAACAGTGTTGCTCATGACTTTCAGTATGCCCCTCGTAATATTCTGCATTCTGGCAGAAATCACTAACTTCAAATTCTGTGTTTTGAGATACAGCAATTACAAGGTTTACTTTAGTTCTAAACATACATTATGATATTCTGCTAAAGTTCAAACACATTTTAGATACATGTACGCTTTTTAATCATTACAAATATAACTTTAATCTCTTTTGCTGTAAATGTAAAATTCGTTAAAATCTACAAAATATTGAACTAAGTGACTTCTGCCTGAAGAGTAAAACATCGTTTGAAAGAGAAAGGTTGACCACTGGAATTTAAAATAAAGAGGTCAGTATAATATTATGCATGCATTAGCTGTTGACTACTACATGTTCTTTTTCTTGACACTTTAGTAATTTTACTTTTGCTTTTATTCTATGCATGCATACAAAAAATGCATGTATGATAATTTTAGCATTAGTATGCACATTTGAACCTGGACTTAACCTATGATTAGCTGCTGTAATTGAAATCTTTATTATGAAACATTTGATATCTTGGAGGTACAAAAAGGTACAGAAAAAGAAACATTTTGTCTAAGGATTAAGGTTTAAATCTGTGAAAGAAAATGAGTAGTTTGTGTCCATTTTAAGACATGGTCTTAAAAGTGGCTTATGTACTGTTTATTCTTAAATACCACTATTATTTTACAGGAAGTGCAGAGTGGGAGGAGATAGGCAAGATCAAACTTATGGATATTCTTCAATTCGTTGTACAGTATGAAGTAACTCTGTGCAAATGTGTAGATGCAGGAAGATAGAATGCAAAGAGTGTATGATTAAAGACAACTAAAAAAAGCATTTAGGTAAGAAATTGAATACACATTCTGTTCAGTGGTCTCACAGCTATTATCACTGTCTCAATGAAACACAAAATAAAATACTCTGTGTGCTTCTCATGAGCTGTTTCTTTTGACCGCTTGTTTTAGAAGTTATATAAGAGGCAAAATTATTTAACATGTATTATGATAGCATCTAGCCTACTCTGCTAACAATAACACTTGCAGTATGTGGCATATAATAATAGCTTACTTCATATTTTTGTATCCCTCTTCCTGGTTTAATAAATCTGTTATAATAGCTATAGAATTTTAATATGAAAAAATATTAAATTTACTGGTCCTTCTCTAACATGAGCAAAATATATTTTCGAATCACAGCTTGATATTTGTTTTTATCTAATATGCATTTCAAATAATTTTTAATTATGTTTTCATGTCAAGAAATTCTTCTTAACACAACTAAAGGTTTATAATTCTCTGTTTATTTACTTACAGCACATGCAGCTATTCTAAAGAATACAGTGCAGACAAATTATTCATTTTGAATTACACTGGTTAAGTAGTTTTTCACTAAATTATAATGCGCTATTGCACTAACTATATAACCATGTACACTGTCCCTAAATTACTAGCTATGTAGACTAAACACTAAGCTCACTCGTTAACTAAGCCTTGCCTAAATCTAATCTATGCACCATTGCTTCACACCTGCCTAATGTCTACCACAAGTTCTTGAAAAGGTCTGCTAAGTGATTTTTGGTGTCAATATGCCACAAATACTCACATATGTAGGCATTTAAATGTTTGTGTTGAATGCCACTTTGTGATATGCAATGCAGTAGAGCTCGCCAGCCTGATTCAGTATTATTTGTCTATACATTTGTCGCTGGATCTACAAAATGCACAGGATGATTTACTGCCTGGAGGGCTAGTCCTCTAGCCATTAACCCATAGTAGCCCCTCCAGGCCTGCATATGTACTGTGCTGGTGAACTCTATGCGCTCTGCAATTAAATTGTAGAGCATGTTTGCATCCCTGTTATTTGGACATATCGGCATCAACTTCATTTGTTTGCACCCCCAATATCTGAAGGATCCAGTTGTCTTCTACAATGCACCTCTTGTGGAATTTCCTATTTTACATTTGTCAATTTTAACCATGTGACCAGGACCCCCAATTTTCCCTGCTGGAAGTATGTTTAGTATCATTAGAGACCATGTACACTTTGCGGCAGTAACCGAAACAATCAGATACTGTCCACAAACTCACCAGTTTGTCTCCAACTGAACACTCCATTATTGTCACCTCGTATGACTTCTTGTATGCAAAGCAATGTATGAGGAAAACTTGGACTGCAAGGCCGCATTGCATACAGAACACAACATTCTTGCTCTCAACATACCCTCATCAAATAATAGTTGATGACAAGCCTTCGAATCTTTGAGGTAATACGATGGATCTGCCTTATTAATGAGACAAAACATTTCTAAAACTATTAGAATCTGTAAGAATGTTGTCAGATATATACAACATTCCCATCTCACACTACAATAAATTCTGCTCAATTGCTTCCCCATGGTTGTAAAGAAATAAAATATGAGAGAAAGTATGGTCAGAAGTTTTCAGGAATGACAGGATTTTAATCGCTTCCAGGTGGTGCTGCAAAGTTTATTGTACAGATGTCTATGGATTGTTTACAGACGTTAGTTACAATTGTTACAAATAATCTGGAGGTCGGCTGCTATGCAAGGCACAATATGACTCACAGTCTCCCGATGGTTCTTGCTGCTTGCATATGCGCTTTGGCGAAATGTTGGACTTAGAAAAATTTATCTGCACCTCCCATCACATGTAAAGAATTCCAAACACGCTCTTGTTTCCAATATGTGACACAGGATATTTTCCAAGTCCAACATGAGCAGAATATTTTTTTGAGGTATGGCTTTACATTTTATTCTCTAATGTGGATTTCAAATCACTTTTTACTATGATTTCACAACAGAAAATGTGTTCTTAACATAACTTAATGTTTATAATTCTTTACTTATTTACTTACAACACATGTAGCCATTCTAAAGAATGCAGTGAAACCATTATCTCACATAATGCTTGGCAGCCAACAGTCTTTTATCATCTGTGAATTACACTAGCTATACTGTTTGTCACTAAATTACTAGCTATGTACACTAATCCTAAACTCGCTCACTAACTGCTCCTAACCTACACCAAATGTGTATTGTTTGTCCCTAAATTACTAGCTATGTACCAATGGCAAATTCTCCTATGTACCGCATAAACTGCCGGTGTACTAAACTTGAAAGGGTTGAAAACTGCGCTTAATAAACATGCAAAATAATCAGAATGTTCCCTTCAACTAAATATGAAATGATCGCAAGTTTGTGTGGTTAAATTTTCCCATTTTTTGCAATGGTGTGTGCATACTCTACATCACTGCAAGTTAAAACTATAATCATGATCCCAGACTCCCAACATTCACCACTAGCAAGGCAAGGCCAGCAATGGTGTGCGCGCGCATCTACTCTATCACAAGTTCAAGCGATAGCCACGCACTCCTACTTCTCCGTTAGATTGGTGAGGGGAAAAGAAGCTTAGATGCCAGCCGTTAGCTGTCGAACTGCACTGCTAAATTTTGCGATTGACAATTGTCTTTAGTGTGTATTAATGTTGTTTTGCTTATAAGTATTTGTGAAACTGATCAATGTAAATGTCACTGAAGCTAGTGGTTCATGTAAATGTGCAGTAAAACATGTGTTAAAAGATTGGATTTTGGAATTTTTAAATTTCTGAAAAGCTTAAAATAAAAATCAATGGCAGGCCCACTCCCAAACTACCAGGTCTGATTGTAAAATGTAAAGACAGAAAACGAGAGCATAACAGACATTTATGCATTAGCAATTATTCTAGGTACAAATGGTTAACTTGTTGCCCCAAATTAAACAAACTCTATTGTTGCCATGTCTTATTTTTAGTAATGACAAAAACAGTACCACATGGTCTCAAGAAGGATTCAATAATATAGTTTCTCTAACTGGTTCATTAAGTAAGATTGAAAAATCAAAAACCCACATATTTTGTATATTCACTCTTTGTAATGTTGGCAATATGCGAGGAGACCTGCAGCTAAATGCTCAGAAATCAATACAAATTTCAAAGCATAATGAAATGGTAAAAAAGAACAGAGAAATGTTGAATAGACTCATTGATGTTGTTTGTCACTTAGGAAAGCAGAAATTAGCTTTAAGAAGACACGAGTTAGAAAGTTCCTTTAATAGAGGTAATTACATACAAACATTGGATTTACTCAGTATGTATGATCAACTTTTAGATGAACCTTTAAAAAATGCTACAGTTTTCCGGGGCACATTGTCATCGATTCAGAATGATTTAATCGAAGCTGTTAGGAGTGTTTTAGTTAACTGTGTAACAAAAGAACTTGCATCCGCTAGTTTTTTGGCTATTCTTCTAGACGTGTGCTCAGACATAATGAACAAATCCCAACTCTACCATTTTACGCTATGTGGACAAATCAGGGGAAGTCGTTGGATTGCAGATCTGCTGACCCACTTTACAACACTTACAACAGCTAAATAATTTAATATCTGTAAGAAACTTCTCGCTCAGACATATGATGATGCGGCCTTAATGTCTGGCCAATTTGGTGGTCTGCAGTCTAGTGTAAAAGCGGCATTTCCACAGGGGTATTATTTGTTTACTGTTATATCCTGAATTTGGTTCTGCAACAGGCAGCTATGCGTCTTCATAAGTGCAGAATTTTTTTTTTCAAACTCTATCAGGACTCTCTAATTTCTTTTCTCATTCCACTAAAAGAATGGAAACATTGCATGCTTCTATGAATAAAAAGATATCAAAAGTAGCTCCAACATGCTAGAACTTCAATTCATGCCTTGTGAACACTGTACAAGAGCAATGAGATAACCTGATTTTATTCCTTGAATTCATGGCAGAGCCAGAAAACAAAGTTGATTGGGGACCTGATACATTGGTTAAAGGACAAAGTTTTCTTTATTTTTTTGATGGTTAGATACTCTCTTCCTCCTCAAAACGTTTTTTGCAAATTTGCTCATACAAACATTCTCTTCAACATGTTACAAGATAGCCCACCTGGGTAGTGTGGTGGTAGCATGTCTGCTTCACATTCAAAAGGTTATGACTTCAAATCTCACTTAGGGTGAGTTGCCCGGGGGTTTCCTTATCCTGAGAAGACGAATGTCAAGTAACTTTAAGCTCCATGGACCCATTTCACCAATTTCATTCATCGTCATATATGACCAACCAAGTTACAGAATGTTGAGCTACAAAAAAAAAAAGTAGGATATTGCATATTGCCATTCAAAGGTAATCCGGGCTAAAAATACTTTAGAACAGCTAAGAGAAGGGTTCCAAAATATTTGGCGAAGCATTGCTACTGAAATGATAAATGAGCAAGCATAGAAGAAAAGGAAGAACAATGAACCAAGTGAAATTACTGAAGTAATGTTCAGAAGGATATCCTATGAAATTTTAGATGATGTGCTCTATCAAATACGAAATAGGTTTTCTGACTACGAAAGTTTTCATTTCTTTGCTCCCCTTTATTCCTCAAAATTCAAGAATTACAGAACGTCTTCCTGATCACTGTTGCTCAAAATTGTTCAACTCCTATAGCTCAAATTTTGATTCGGTACCTCGAAAAAATGAACTTAGTGGTGTGTACTCTTCTGAAGATAAAGATTTTGAAAAAAAGTCAGTTGGTGAAATAGTGAAAATTATGAACGAAAGAGATCTGGTGTGGGCTATGCCTGAAGTTTACAAATTAGCTTGTCTAATTCTAACTGTACCAGTAACTACAGCTTCTGTTGAACAGCCATTTTCCACTTTAAATCGAGTAAAATCTCATTGTAGATCTACAATGGGCCAAGAAAGATTATCCTCTCTTCAAAAATGTCCATACTTTGTATGCTTCGAGAGGATATTCATGAAAATTTCATCTAAGCTGTTATGAACTATTTCCGAAGAAATTTCGTCGATTGGAGCTAACATTCCAGTAACTGGTTGGTACTGCTACTAAAATGAACAATAATTTATATATACAGATGTCCCTCATATTATGCAAGTAATTTGTTCTCATGAAATATCATGTAACACAAAAAACGCTTAAAGAGAATGTGATAGTGATATGGGCTATTTGAAGGTAAACATAAAAAAATGAGTTTCAAACAGATGCATCTATTTATGTCATTTATATAGTATTAAATCAGATATATTTTTTTAAATCGCTTTAAGTGAAAATGAGTAAAGTGAGATCACATATAACGAGGGATGACTAAATTTTATAGACTAAAAAAAACGATGACCAAGGGAGCGGTGTACCTAAATTACTGACTATGAATCACCACTGCTATGTACACTAAACACTTAACTAAGCATATCTTAAACCTAATTTCTACACCACAGGGTACACCTCTAATGTCTTTCACAAGTTTCTGAAAAGGGTTTGCTAAATGATTTTTGGTGTCAGTATGCCATATATATGCACATACGTGAGCTTCTAAAATATGCATCGAATCCTGCCCCTGGATAGGTGATGCAGTAGAGCTCACCTGCGAGGTTCAATATTATTCATGTACATATTTGTCACTAGATCTACAAAATGCACAGAATGATTTTACTGCCAGGTGGGCAGCAAATCCTCCAGCCTTCAACTCATAGTAGTGCCTCCAGGTATCCGTATGTATTGTGCCGTTGAGCTCTAAGTGCTCTGTAACTGTAGAGCATCTTTGCAACCCTACTATTTGGACCTGTCAGCATCCACACCTCATGTGCTTGCACATCTCAAGGATCCATTTGTCCTCTACAATGCTTCCCTGATAGAATTTCTGTAGCCCTATTTTACATTGGTCGATTTGAAGGACATCTACGTGACCTACAATTTTCCCCTCTCGAAGTGAATATAGAATCATTAGAGATCATGCACACTTCATGGCAGTACCTGAACCAAGCAGATACTGTCTGTGAACTTGCACATTGGTCTCCAATCGAACACTCCATTAATGTCATCTTGTGTTGCTTGTATTCAAAGCAGTGTATAAGGAAAAGATTTTGCCTGTCTGCTCAAACCATGTTCCTACAAATTTTGGAATATGCACAGTCCCATCACTTAATTGGGTGCAAGACTGTTGCATTCAGAACACAACATTCCATTTCCCAGCAGGCTCTCGTCAAATAATAATTGAAGACAGGCCACCGAATTGTTGTAAACTGACAGATCTGCCTTATTAATTGGATAATCCATTTCTAAAATGTCGAAGATCTTTAAGGATGTCAGCTGTAGCATATAACCTTTCCTTCTCACAATATAATAAATTCTGCTCGATTACATCCCAGTGTTTTTAAAGCAATAAAACTCTAGAGAAAGTATGGTCAGAACTTTTCAAAAAATGGCCAGTTGTTATCGTTTCCAGATGGTGCTACACATTTTATTGAGCAGGTGTCTGAGGATTCTTTGCAGAGATTGGCTATGATTGTAAAAATGATCTGGAGGTTGTCTGCTATGTGTGCAATATGGCTCGCAGTCTTCAGATAATTCTGTCTGCTTGAGCATGCGCATTGGCAAATCTTCGGACTTAAAAAAATTTCTCGCCATCTCGCATCACAGTTTGTAAATAATTGCCCATTGTCCATTAATGGGCATACAGACTATTCTTCTGAGAATATATTTTTCAGTCTACTTCATTTTCATTGAGATATCCTTTGCAGAAATATCTATTTTATGTTTTGTTGTACATACCAAAATAGCAGACGTCAAGTGCATAGAGCTATACATATGTGGGCCTTTCATGATAGGAAAAACAGCAGCGTAATGGGCTCCTTAAATCTATCGTCACAGCTAATTTTGGTCATGTAGATGCCCAGCATTCTAATTTCTAATGCAAATTTGTGTAGGACTCTAATATAATTAATAATTTTTAATGTAATTGTGCTAATACAGGACACCAGATTCAATTTGTATTGAGCCACAATGTTTAAAATATTTGAAGTGGCATCAAGGGTGCTTTTTCTCATGATTGTGTGTTTCGTTCCTGAAAGCTAGTACATGACGCTTGCTCCTGTAAAAGGTACTGAACTCTGATTTGCATTAATAGGACCAGGTACTATTCCCAATTATGCAGTTCCAGAATTTCATGCTTAAAAATATTGTGCACCTCAACTACTTTCAGATTGGAAAAGGAAACCTAACCTAACTTTATGGCAAACATTTGCTATTTGCCCATGTGATTGCTGGAGATATCCAAGCATAAATACAGCATAAGGAATAATTATCATAATTTTTTATTTAAAATTACATATTGCAGTAATTAGGCTCAATTATAAAGTCATCCCTAATTTTTAATTTACTTCAGCATTGCTTGATTTGATGCTCTCTATCTGCTTTTTTCTTTTCCCCCTTTTTTTCCTACCCCTTAAGGTTAGTTTCATGAGTTGACAGTAACTAAAGTGTTACCTCACTCGGAACACTTTAAAATATGTGTCATGGGGCCTGTTTCTCCCAACATATTTACAGACCTCTATAATATCAGAAAAACATGAAGCTACACGGTGCAGTGCTTACTTGCTGTTAAATAATAATAATAAAAATTAAAATAAAGATAATATATTATTATTTTAAGTATTATTAGTATCATCATCATCATTACAATTACTGTTATCATCATCATTATCATGATCACCATCCTCATTATTATCTGGTACATCTTCTGCTTGTTCTTCTTTGTCATTGTTAATCATCATCATCATCATCATCATCATCATCATACTCACAAATGTTTTGCTCTTATAAAATTTCCAATGACGCTATTTTATTCTGAATATAAGTTTTTGGTGATGTATTCCCGATCATTGCATATGTTTCAAATCAAGTTGTGCATTTAGTGATGGATTTTAATGGTGCATATGATTGCCATGTTCCTTGATTGTGGAATGATATAAATGGTGGTGGGCGAAGAAAATGCATTACCAGTCCAAATCACTTCATAGGCATTTAGGAAATGCTGCTTCCGAGGTTATCCCAAATGTGTGCAAATGTGAGGTTAGTTTGCTATGAGCTCTATGTTATGTTGTAAAGTAAAACATTTACATAACATTACTCATTTCATTTGTAGGATAAAGCATAAAGGTAGTGTCCAATTACAAGCATATCTAGATTCCTAACCATTTGATTTATCCAAGAGTGATGAATAATTAATCTAAACTTTACAAAATAACCTTTTCGCAAAGAAATACCAGAATATACAGAAGAAACTTCTTTGCTATCAGTGGTTTAGAAAACCTAGCAATGGCTGACATCATTTAAGGAGTCCATACCTTCTGAAAGGCCTAGAAAGAATGAAAGGGTATTAAAATTTACAAAAATTAATAACAGGTACCCTGGGTTTGGCTTAGGGTGCCATTAAGGTTGTTTTAAGTAAATTGTGTCTTGATAATAAGATCTACATTTCTTCTGCTTCAATCACTTAACATTTAGCAGATACACAAGATTATAAGAAGAGAGCACAAGCAATCACAGCCAGCAACGGCAGTTGGTTCCGTGAGGTTGAAAATGAAAGCATAGGCTTTCAAAACTAGTCCCTGATAATAATAATAATGTAAGTGACGTAATGTTAAAAAACCAACAAATTAATACACATGTATAAAATTACTTCTGAATGATAATAACTTCAGCATCATGCCCAGAAAATACAAAATGTATATATCTGTCATTAAAATAACTTTAACAAGGGATATTTTAATCAAAATTGCAGCCATTTATTAGAAAATCAAAATGTTCAAAATTTTTCATATTAAAGAGTTGTTGAAAATCTTTGTTTACAATCTTTGGAAGATACTGAACTGAAATGCCAAATTTTTTGTTTAACTGCTTTTGACTATTTTACATATAATTTATTTTATTTATTTATAATCTGCAAATGTGAGTTTTGGTTAAAATTTCAGTATCAATGTGTTTTTGGAATGCAATACCTCTTCTACTTTACTTTAGAAATCATTACATTCACATAACTGTCCACACATTTTTCAGAAAACTATTCTTACAAAGGTTGTTCTTTTATCACATTCATGCTGATTGAGATAAGCATTTGCAAAAATAATTTCATTGTATATTTCTGGTAGGTGAAGTGGAATATTAGACTTAGGCAGAGTCAAATCTTTTGATAGCAGTCTTTATGTTGGCACACTTCATGAGTAGTGGTTACCATCCTAGCCTCTTGTACCCAAGGACAAGTATTCAATCCTGGCAGAGGGCATTGGATTTTTTTTTTTTTTTTTTTTTTTTTTTTTTTTTTTTTTTTTCCAGGCATAAAATCCTAAACATTGCTTCCTTCATCAGAGAAATTAAGCTTTTGGTCACGTGTTGTAGATTTATAGCATGTAAAGGAACCTCAAACATGATAAAGAGGCCTCTGAGGAAAATTAAGTGGTGTTTCACACCCAACATAGAATGGGACACAGTAAACCACCGTAGTTAAAGTGTGACCATGAATAAACCTCTGTTTCCTTTTAGTGGCTTTGTAATAGATTTTAGTTGCACTTTGTTCATATGAAAACCATTGGCGATCTTGTAGTTAAAAGAGTATAAGTATTTGAAAATTCATACCAATATCAAGGAATATCTCAGAAATGGTAACTCTACAAAAAATATTTGAAATAAATTGACTGTTTTAATAATATTTTATTTTATTTTAAATTTTTTTTTCTGTCGTAAGAATTTGTCTATCTGTTAAGTTTATCAGCTAAGCAAAATTCATTCAGATTGAATGAGTAAGAGGCTCTAACCAGAAAACTTAAGATACACATTACATTTGCAATGGAAATATCTTAAGTAAAGGTATTTTAATTAAGCTCGTTGCAGTGTTTTTTCAGAAAATCAAAATATTTGAAACTGTTTCAGTGCAATGTTTTTTTTTAAATTCTTCATGTCCCATTTTTTAGTAAAACCCACTTGTTACCAAGTTTCGCTTGATTAATATGCTTAAGTTTTACACCCACTGCACTTACTTTTATTGAGTAGGACAGTTGCTTGCTTACACCTACTCACATCATCCACTGTTGAACCCTCATTGCTTCTACCATGTGTTTTGCCATTGATGGTTAGACATAGTACCAACTGGTAGATGGGCAATAGGTTGGATAAATGAACCATCTGAGATAGTTCAAGTTTTACGGCCTTGTGACTATTTTTGGAATTTAACAAACTTTTATGCACACACATCGACACAGACTTCCAACCAATTGCCCACACCCCACACCCCATTCACCTACACCCTCTCCCACACTCCAACACACACACTCATACATACACACTTTTTTTCTAAAAATACATTCTTTGGATTCATATAGACTTAAAATGTGGATTGTCAATGACTTCTGTTCTTTTAATCTTTGCGTGGAATATAGTATCGTTTGCATTCCGGCAGAGACACTAACTGAAAAATGTTTTTTTTCACAATTATAAGGTTTACCTTAGTTATAAATATCCGTTATGATATTCTGCTAAACTTCAAACACATTTCAGATACATGTATACATTTTTGTCATTATTTCAAATATAATTTTAATCTGCTTTTCTGCAAAAGCAAAATTCCCTAAAATACACAAAAAATTTAACAAAGTGACTTCTGCCTGAAGAGCAAACTACAGTTTAAAGGAGATAGGTAGACCACTGGATTATAAAATAGAGAGTTCAAGATAATATGATAAATGAATTAGCTGTTGTCTACCACATGTTTTACAGTCATTAATTTTCTTGACACATCCTTACCTTTACAACCATAATGTTTCTCAATGCATGGATAAAGAAATTGCATGTATTGCATTAGTGTGCAATCACATTTGAAGCTGGACATAACCCAAGATTAACTGCTGCAATTTAAATCTTTAATATGAAACATTTGATAACTTTAAGGAACAATATAAAAAAAAAGTTTTGTCCAATGATTAAGGTTTAACTCACTGAAAGAAAGTGAAGTCTTATGAACAATGTGTACTTTGTGTCCATTTTGAGATATGGTATTAAAAGTGCTTTATGTGTTCTTTATCCTTAATGCCACTATTTCTTTACAGGAACTGCAGAATGAGAGGTAAAAAGCAAGATCAAACGTATGAAGGAACTCAGGGCCAGTTGCAGGGAAGATAGAACTACAAGGAGTGTATGATTAAAGAGCATTGAAAAAAGCATTTAGGTAAGAAATTGAATACATATTCCATTAACATATTCTAGTACCGCTAGGTCACAATGAAACACAAATTAAACCACTCTATGTGCCTCTCATAAGCTATTTCTTTCATTCTGTCTTTTTAGCAGTTATACGACGAACAACATGATTTAGCATGTGTTATAATAGCATCTAACCTACTCCGCTAACATAAGCAATACTCGCAATTTGTGACATTTACTAATACATAACACTTCATATTTTCACACCCCTCCTCCCAGTTTAATAAGTTTCTTATGATCGATACAGAATTTTAATATGAAAAAAATCTTAAACTCACTCTCTTTACCCACCATTCAGTTCTTTCCAGTATGTGATGCAGAATATTTTTTCTAATTACGACTTTACATTTTACTGTCTAATGTGGATTTCAAATCACTTTTTACTATGATTTCATGATGGAAAACACTTTATCATAACTTAAGGTTTATAATTCTCTATTTGTTTACTTACAGCGTGTGTAGCCATTCTGAAGAATACAGTATAGCCAAATTATCCATTTTGAATCACCTAATGAAAGACAGCGAAGTCGTTTATCGTTAGCGATTTACACTAGTTATGCAGTTTGCACTAAGTTATGATGTCTCGCTATTGCACTATCTATATCATCACGTGTACAGTTTGTCCCTAAATTACTAGCTATGTACACTAAACACTTAACTCACTTGTTAATTAAGCCTAGCATATACCTAATGTGTACCCTTAGTCCCTAAATTTCTAGCTATATACACTATACATTTAACTCACACATTAACTAAGCCTAGCCTAAACCTAATTCTACACCACAGGGTACTGCTTTATAATGTCTCCCACAAGTTCCTGAAAAGGGTCTGCTAAATGATTTTAGGTGTCTGTATGCCACAAATACTCACATATGTGAGCATCCAAATGTTTGCGCCAAATGCTGTCCTAAGATAGGCGATGCAGTAGAGCTCGCCAGCAAGATTCACTGTTATTCATGTGCACATTTCCCACTGGATCTACAAAATGCACAGGATGATTTACTACTAGGTGGGCAGAAAGTCCTCCAGCCATTCACCCATTGTAGCCCCAGGCATTCGTGTGCATTGTGCTGGTGAACTCTCTTTACATGCCCTGCAATTAAATTGTAGAGCATGTTTGTATTGCTGTTATTTGGACATATCAGCATCCACACCTCATTTGTGTACATGTATCATTCCAAGGATCCAGTTGTCCTCTACAATTCACCCCTGAAGGAATTTCCATCCTCCTATTTTACATTCACAATTGCAATGATGTGACCAGGACCATTAAATTTCCCCTCTTGAAGTGTATTTAGTATCACTAGAGACCATGCACACTTTGCAGCAAAGTGAACCATTTAGATGCTGTCTACAAGCTCACAAATTGGTCTCCAGCCATACACTCCATTGTTGGCACCATGTATGATTGCTTGTAAGAAAATGAGTGTATGAGGAAAAGAGTTTGCCTTCTGCTCGAACCATGTATCTGCAATACTTGGAACATGTTTGATCCCGTCTCTTAATGGGTGCAAGTTGCCCTCCGTGGTGTAATGGTTACCATATACCCAAGGTCACGGGTTCAAACCTGGCAGAGGATGATGGATTTTTTCGGGTGTAAAAATCCTTAGCATGGCCTCCTTCGGAAAGGAAGTAAAGCTGTTGGTCCCATGTCATAGATTTACGGCATGTAAAAGAACCTCAAGCCTGATAGAGAGGCCTCTGAGCAAAATTAAGCGGTCTTTCACGCCCAATATAGAAAAGGATGCCGAGAACCACAGTAGTTAAAGAGCATCCACAAATAACACTCCATTTATTTTATTTTAATGGGTTCAAGAAGCATTGATTCAGAACAAAATATTCTTTCTTGTTTTCAGCAGACCCTCGTCAAATAATGATTGAATACAAGCCTCCTAATCATTGTAGGTAAACCTACAGATCTACTTTCATCCAACCAACCAATTAGAATCTCTGAGAATATAATAACAATCTTCCCTTCTCACAGTACAATAAATTCTGCTCGATCACATCCCCGTGTCTGTAAAGGAACAAAACCCAAGAGAAAATATTTTCAGGAGTTTTCAAAAATGACTAGTTATTAATTACTTCCAGATGGTGCTTGAGGCAGACCCCTGTGAAGCCGTGATGTTTGGCTTCAGCTAGGTGTTGTCTGCTGCACACTGCCCCTCGTGGCTGTTGACTTCTCAGGAGATGTAGGCTGGATTGCCCACCTGGTCACTTTCCGGCTGGTGACATCTCCTGCTGGTGCAAGCAGCGTACCCTAGCACTGCTGATGGATCGGTTACCCATAACCCAGACTAACTTTAAGTACCATGAAGTATTAGGCTCAATGTATATAGTCTTTGATCTCAGGGTTTGGAGAAGGAATAGCAATTTGGCTACCAGGATGTCTGTTGGGTGTTAGGGAAATAAATAAGGGTTTACATACTGTTAATAAATCTATAATCCCATAATGTTAGTCTTAAACTGCTATATACAAAAATCTTTTGTGTGCCCATGTCCAAAAAGTATTCAGGTTTATAAGTACAAAAAAAAAAAAAAAACTATTCCCTAACCCCAATATCTGTTTATAATTATAAACCTGGCTTTGCCACTTTACTCTCTAAAATACTTCAAAATCCTATCTTGTATCTTGTGTTTAGTTTGGGATATTCACTGTACACAAACTTAACGAACCATGGTGCTGTCTCTGGCTTCTCAAAGTCTCTAGAATCTTCCCTGTTGGTTTCTCCACCAAGAGAGAATTTTCATAATTCAGATTGTGTAGACGCGGCTCTGCAATACTCCGATTACCCTCTCTATACTTATCTCTATGCTGATGTATTATCTTCGCATTGGTTGCCTACCGCATCTCCCAAGATTTTATTCCTGGTAGCGTGTTTCAAATTTGCCTGGCACAAACTTCAAGCTACCCTTTTCATAGCCTCACGGATGTAAACGAATGCCTGACCTTTGAAACGAAACCGTAAACTAATGATCATTCTTGAATGGTTTTCTGCAGGCAGAAAAGATTACCTGGTTCATGGTACAAACTTTCAAACAATACACAAGACAAAGCCATTTCGCACACTACCAAAAAAATCAATATTACCATAATATTAGGAACAACAAACTCATTAATTAAAAAAATATGTATATGAAGTAATTAAAAACATTTACATAAATTATGGAAATTCAATACAGAGCATTGAGTTTGTGCTTCAAATGCCCACGTTGGCGTTTGAAAATTTATAAGAAACATTTTTCAAAATGGCAATGAACCACCCTAAAAGAAAATCATATAAATGTATACATAAAATTTATACTTCTAAGATTCTCAGAAAATGCTGGGCCTGTTTTCTTCATAGTAAATAGTTTTCTGACTGTTTTAATTTTGAGTTATCTTTATGCACTTTTGTAGGTGCATTTTCTGCTTAATTTCAGTTTATTCACTGCACTTCACATGCAATATACATCTAAAGAATAGTTATAATGAAACACTAAGTGTATTATGGTTTTCCTTGCTGGATTCGAGTACAATCCCACCATGCCTCAAATTTTCACTTTTTCCAAAATTTTCCTGATAAAAATAGTTCTAAAGACACTCATAACTTGTCAAATTACTAGTGAACACTAGTTCATATTTATTTAAAAATTAGGCAGACTTGCAAATACAATAAATTTTACAAATGCAACTATAACCCTAAACTTTCTTTTTTTTTTTTAATTACTATTAAATCCAAATTCAAGTATCAACATACCCTTTATTAGGAATTGTCTTAATTGTACATATATGACCCTTATGCTTAGTAAAATGGCAATTAAAATTTGTTATACTCTTAAGAAAAATGTTAATTATTTAACAAAATAATTATATGCACTTATATACACATTTATATGACTACAACTTCCTGACAACTACTTAAAACAACTGGAATGAATTTTTGGTTCTATTATATCTCAACATTTTCTTATGGTATCTCCCTATTACTCTCCCATCTTTAACAGATCTGACCTGAAATGTGTGCTCCCCAAATCTGGCTTCAATTACAGCAGGTCCTTTATATAATGGGTCATTCTGTGATACCTCTTGTTGGGTGCACTGGATTTGGCAAAGTCTCACCAAAACTGGATTCCGTTTTTGGTTTCCTCTCTTTGTCTTTTTCTTTCTTTGTTTTGCCTTCTTTCTTATTCTCTCCAGGGCCTTTTCACATTTTTGTATAAAGTCTGATTTAATGCCTTCCACAATTGGCAGCGATAAGTTCTCAATGTTGGGGCTTGCATCCTTTCCAGTCATCATATGTAAGGGCAATGATCCACCCATGCATTATGCTTTTGGTGACATATCAGCCTGAGGTACGATGTAATGTTGCGGTTAGATATCTCACAGAAATTCCCTGATGCATAATATGCAGAAGAATGATACAGTTATACACCTAGTTCTTTTAAAATTTCTACAAATATCATACTAGTATGTGCAGTTACATCGTCAGCAAAAATTGCTTATCATTTTTCCTTATTTTGGAATATAATCTCCCACAATTTTCTGTAGGCAGAACTTTGATGTGATGCTCCTCATGGGATACAGCTTCTCAAAATGGCTGTATACATCCACCATGATGAATAGATACTTATAACCAAACTTTCCGGTGGGCATCTCCCCATGAGCATCAATACATACCAGTGCATTTGGCACATTTCTTATGACAGCTTATGGTTCGGTGTCATACCTAACATTTAATGGCTTTGCATGCAAACAGATGTCACAACATGACATAACTTGGCACACTTTCCTTTGTGAATGTTTTACATAGAAGTACTCAGAAGTATTTAATGCTGTTCTCTCACTTCCGGCGTGGATTAGTGTAATATGGAATTCTTTTATTAACTGGAGTTCTAGTCCTTTGATATGTGCAGCTTCCAAACTTTATGTTCTCTACCTTGTAGCTTGTACAGAACATAATTTCGAATATCAACTTTACTTTGTATGCCCTCTTTAATCTCTGGCCCTGTACTCATTAATTGTTTTACCTCATCGTCCTCTTGCTGCCATTCAACAATGTCCTTTAAGATTTGTACTAACTGGCAGTTCCCAGATAAGTCTAACTTTATCAGAGATGTTTCTGAATGGTTGGCCATGCTCTCTGGTACACATCCTTTCAATATGGTCAATAGGTCTGCCAAAACGATGAGTTCAATGTTTGAAAAATATTTTCCCTCATCTACTCGAAAGAGTAATTGTCCAATTCCTTTGGGTCTAAAATTATCGTTAGCAGTTTTGGAATTCAGGGCCCTGGAATCTAACATCATCCCCATTGGTTATCCTTTTTCAGCCAGCAGAGAGGGTTTGCGAACAGAGAGGTTGATACTTCTAAGATATCCTGCTCCATCATGCTTTCTTTTACTTCATCAGCTGCCTTCCCTAATGATAATGGTAAACTCTTGGACTTGTGGCTGAAAGGTTTTAAGTCATAGACTTTAAATCTTTGTAAATACACATTGTATTTTGCTGGTTTTTCCAAAAATACACCTCGGTCCTTGCTCAATACCTGATACAATTTATCTTTTTGGCTTGAGTTAAGCTCATGGTCTTGATAAACTTTTTCCCATAACATTCTTTCCTGACCCTCCATTTCCTTTGCAATTTTACACGCATTCAAACCACGCACTATATTATTGCTCCCATCATAGTCATTGCTCTCACTTATTCGTTAATACAAATTGCTAATGCCAAAATATTCTTCTCTGTCAGCACCATCCGGTATAATATCCTCACCATTAACTTACATAATCCTACTCTTTTCATCATCATTAACATCCTGGATGAAAAAATATTTTTCCTCTAGATCATTTTCCTGACTAGACCTACTTGATTCTACATTGTTAACTCCGCTCGCAAATGGTAGAGTGAGTTGACCATTTCCAATAGCAAGTTTTAAGCATTTTTCTTTAAAGTTAAAAATCACCTCTAACACATATAAACTATTGGTGCAAATTATTAACTCAGCGTTTAGCTTGGGCATTACCATAAAAGTTAGCTCAATATGCCGGTCTCCTAACTCTAATTTCAACATGACTTGAAACTTGATCCATTCCCTTGACTTTCCTATCGCAAGTGTACAGTAGGCATTACTTACAGGCATGACAGTAATTTGTGGGTGCTCTTCACTAAACTTCTATAAAAATGCTCACCACAAGCCAAAATATTTGCCCCACTGTCAATTAGTGCTTCTATCTGTTTTCTCAATCACAGTAACCTTAACTTTTGGCGATTCTATGCTTTTGGTCTCATTTGCTTTTCTTATGACTTCTACTTGTTGAGAATTGTGCAAGATTTCAGCAATTAATATTGGCCTTGGATAATTTGGCATTTAGTTTTCCCTGATTATTTGTTGGAGTATAAGTGACACTTTGTATAGGTGCACTTTCCATTCTTTGGGGTTCTTCTACTGGCAGCCTATCATTTATAGGTGCTGGTGGGTGGAGGACTCTCATTTTCAGATTTCCTATACTCATTTCTAAGAAATCTGGGTCCCCTATTCCAGTTGTATCTGTCCGTATAGATGTTCCTTGGTCTACGATTTTGGTATCTGCTGTTATGTCCCCTTTGAAAGTTCATAAAATTCAAGTGATGAGTACCCTATTCTGATTGGTTGCAGGTCCTATCGTTCTGAAAGTTTCTGTGCTGGTTCCCCTGATTTTGGTTAGGTTCAAACCTGGGCATCTGATTCTGATAGCAATCTCTGACATCATTATTTATCCTGGGGTTTGCACTATGGCTTGCCCCTTGCCCTAAAAGTTCTCTGCCCCATGGGCTTCTGTTTGTCCCATTCCCACATTGAGGAGCCAGGGTATTACTACTATGTCCCTGACAATAGTCTGTGTTTACAGTTCCATGAACTGCATGTAATTCTCTGGGTGTGCTACTATTAAACTAGCCTGTATCAATTCAAAATGTTTAGTAGCCATCCTAATTAACTCCTACTAAGGCATTGGCGGATCTAACATTTTCGCTTTCTGAACCAACTGAAGAAAATAATCAGCCCCTGAAATACCTAGCTTTGGATTGTACTTTCCATTAGTTACTTCACGCCAGATTTTGTTTTGTTGTGTCATACCAAAATACCTTATTAAAAATGCTGATTTAAAAACTTTGTAATCTATCTGGTCCCCAAGTATGACTTGAAGCCAGTTCAACACCCTACCTTTTAGTGATTTCCTCACTACAATCAATTCTACAGAATTTGGGATGTCTTTAAGTGATAAATATTCTTCCAGATCTCTTATGTAATTTCTGGGACATTCTGAAGGTGGCACTAGTTCGTTGATCAGTTGAAAAGGAGTGGAATTTGAGCCATGATTGTTTGTATTCTGCATAGAAGAATCACCATGTACATGCGAGGAATGATTACTACATTCTGATAGTGATGGCGTTGCATCAGCATGGAGCGAAGACTTGCTCAGTGTATCGCACTGCCTATCGCTGGTGGCACTAGAGCTAAGCAAACTGGGTGTTGTACCTACATTTCTACTATTTACGATCTGTTTCAAATTTTGAACATCTGATTCTAAAGAACTTGTGTTTTCTCTGCCAGTCTACTCAACTTAGTGTCCCCATGAACTTGAGTAGCATTGGGAGAAAGGACCATTGTTTTAACAGTCTCAATTTCTGTATTTTGAATCCTATTATTTTCATTAATATGCTCTCTTAGCTTTTCAAATTCTGCTTGTGTGATACTTTCAAGCTCCTTTTGCTGCCTCCTACTAACTGAGTTCTGTCTCTCATGCATCTCTCTACTTAACCTCTCCTGTTCAATTCTTATATTTACAATATCTGACCTAACCTCATAACGTATGTGAGTGATGCTACTACTATTTTCTCTGCACCTTAACTATTCTATTTCACAGCGCATCGACTCCATGCTCAACTTAGGTCTTTAGTAGCATGTTTTACCAATGAATGCATTTCTTGCTTTGAGGTACCTAACCTAGCATTTGTCTCCTGATTGCAGGTATCAATTTTGTTGCTAAGCTGTTGGGTGAGGTTTGCTAACATAGCTTGTAGGTGATCTACATAAATATTCACATGGTTCACTGGTGATTCTAGTTGCCCTGTGTATACAGTTTGTTTCAGTTCCACATCTACACCGATATCCACATTACTTTCACTGTCTACTCCTGCATCGCTATTTACAACTGCCTTCTACTCGGGGATTCTCCATCTTTTTGGAAACTAAACACTCTGTTACACAGCAACATATAAAATAAACATGGAAAACCCTTCCTTTAAATTCCTGTCTTTGGCGTTGTCCTTCTGGTGTAGCCATAGAAATTCCTCCTCCATCGTGCTGGCACTGTTTAGCCTCCACATATGGGTGCCAATTTATGAGGCAGACCCCCGTGAAGCTGTGATGTTTGGCTTCAGGCTAGGCATTGTCCGCTTCTCACTGCCCCTTGTGGCTGTTGACTCCTCAGGAGATGTGGGCTGTATCACACACGTGGTCACTCTCTGGCTGGCAACATTTCTTTCTGGTGCAAGCAGCGTACCCTAGCACTGCTGATGGGCCTGATACCCATAACCTAGACTAACTTTAAGTACCATGAAGTATTAGGCGCATTGTATATAATTGTTGATCTCAGGGTTTGGAGAAGAAATAGCGATTCGGCTACCAGGATGTCTGCTGGGTGTTAGGGAAATAAATAGAGTTTAATAAATCTCTAATCCCATAATGTTAGTCTTAAACTACTTTATGCACGAATCTTTTGGGTGACCATGTGCGAAAAGTATTCTAGGTTTACAAGTATAAAAAGACAAACTATTCCCTAACCCCAATATCTGTTTATAATTATAACATGGCTTTGCCACTTTTCTCTCTAAAATACTTTGAAATCCTATCTTCTATTTAGTTTGGGATATTCACTGTACACAAACAAATTGAACCATGGTGTCGTCTCTGGCTTCTCAAAGTCTCTTGAACCTTCCCTGTTGGTTCCTCATAAAGAGAGAATTTTCATAATTCAGAATGTGTAGACACGGCTCTGCAACACTACAATTACCCCCTCTTTACTTATTTCTATGCTGATGTATTAGGTTCCCGTTGGTTGTCTACTACGTCTCCCAAGATTTTATTCTTGGTAGCTTGTTTCTAATTTGCTCAGTGTGAACTACAAGCTACCCTTGTAGGTGTAAACAAACTCCTGACCTTTGAAACAAAACGGTAAGTTAATGATCCCTCTTGAATAGTTTTCTGCAAGCACAAAATATTCCCTAGTTCTTAGTACAAATTTCCAAACAATATATAAGATATAAATCCATTTGGCACACTACCAAAATAAATCAATATTACATACAACAAACTCATTAATTAAAAAAAGTATGCATATGAAGTAATTAAAAACATTTATACAAATTATGGAAATTCAATGCAGAGCATTGAGTTTCTGCTTCATGCTACAAAGTATATATCGCAGATGTCTGGAGATTAGTTTCGGAGGTTGGCAATGATTGTTACAAATGATCTGGAAGTTGGCATCTATGCAAGCTGCAATAAGGCTTGCAGTCTTCGATTGGTTGTGTCTTTGCACATGCACAATGGCAGACCTTTGGACTTAGAAAAAGTTCTCGCATCACATGTTATAAGAAATCCTGCTTTGTTCGTTAATGGGTATACAAACTATTCCTATAAGGACTTATTTTTATCTATTTCATTTTCATTGTGATAAACCTTTGCAGAAATGACTATATTCACTTTTTTTTTGTAGTTACTAAAGTGACACTCAAATGCTGAGAGCTATACATATGTGGGACTTCCATAATGCTACAACAAGCAGTGTAATGAACTCCTTAAATCTGATGTCACAGCTAGCCATTGCTATGGAGATGGCCAACCCTCTCGCTATGCAACTCTGATTCCTAATTCAAGTTTGTGTAGGCCTCTAATATAATTTTTAGTGCAACTGTGCTGTAATACACCAGATTCACTTACTTTCGGTAGAGCCACCATGTGTAGTATAGTTGAACTGAGATCAAGGGTATTTTCTCTCCTGAAGGTTGTGTATTTCTTCCCTGAAAGTTAGCACAACACTTGCCCATTCCGTAATAGGTACAGTACTCAGATTTGCATTAGTAAGACCAGGTATTATTCCTGAATTAAGAAATTCCAAATTTTCAGGTTTAAAGTATAGTATATCACAGCTAGTCTCAAATTGGAAATATAACTAACCATACAGCAAATGTATGTTATTTAGACACCGTGACATTATCTAGACTTTGCAATTGCTTGGGTTATCCAAGCATAGATACAGCGGGAGGTATAATTATTATAAATTTTGTATTTATAATTAACTATTGCAGGGATTGCACACAATTACAAAATCATCCCAAACATTTCATTTACTTCAGCAGTGTTTGATTTGATTCTGTCTCTTTCTGCTCTTCTTTTTTGTAAGATTAGCTTAATGAGTTGAGAGTATCTAAAGTGTTAGCAAATTTTAAACTATATAAAACTTTGATAACTTTACAAACATATGGTTTCTCAGTGCAAAGATTACGAAAATGCATGTACAACAAATTTTGCATTAATGTGCAGTCACATTTGAAGCTGGATTTGACCCATGATTAACTGCTGTAATTGAAATCTTAAACTTGAACAAATTAAAAAATAGTTCTTTTCCAATGACTAAGGTTTAACTCACTGAAAGAAAATGAGGTTTTGTGCTAAACAATGTGTATTTTGTGTATATTTTAAGACATGGTATTACAAATGGTTTATGTGCAGTTTATCCTTAAATGCCACTATTATATTACAGAAGGTGCAAAGTGAGAGGGGAGAAGCAAGATGAAAATTATGAAGATTCTTCAATTCGTTGCTCAGTATGAAATAACTGTGTGCAAATGAATATATGCAGGGAGATAAAACTGTAGAGAGTATATGGTTCAAGGAAATCCACATTTCATTAAGGTAAGAAATTGAATACACATTTCATTAATGAAGTCATCTCACACCTTGTACTGCTGTGTCACAATACACAATGAAATGCAAATTAAATTACTCTGTGTGCCTCGTATAAGTTGTTTCTTTCATCCTCTCTTTTTAGCACTTATATGAGAAACAAAATGATTAACTATGTGTTATAGTATCATCTAACCTACTCCGTTAACTTAGTAATACTCGCAGCATGTGATATTTAATAATAGCTTACTTCATATTTTTTTAGCTCTCCTCCCGGTTTAATAAGTTTCTTACAAAAGGTGCAGAATTTTAATATGAAAAAATCTTAAATTCTCTCTTCCTTCTCTATCCTACATTGTTCATTAATGGGTATACAAACTATTCTTATGAGAACTTATAATTCTGTCTACTTCATTTTCATTGTGATAAACCTTTGCAGAAATATCTATATTCACACTTTGGTATAGATACTAATGTAACAGACAGTCACATGCTTAGAGCTATACATATGCAGGCCTCAATACTCCATTCTCCTTCCATGATATCACAACAAGCAGCATAATGGACTCCTTAAAGCTGAGGTCCCACAGTCAAATATTTTAGTCCAATACTCTTCAAACTACAAATTGGATTGTGGGGCATCAGATAATTTCATTGTATTTAATTTCCGTCCTATTTTTTGGTCCAATTCCAGTTTGCTAAAACAGGATAGAGTGGTTTCTAATTTTTGGTCCATACATATGAAATCAACCAATGAGTGACCTGGTGGTAATGACGTAATTAGATAGCAGCTAGCGCTGGGTTTTTCTTCCCACCAACGTGATTGTTTGTGTGAAACTTTGCTGTATCTTGTAGACTTTTTCCTAAGTAATAGGGTTATAGTAGCTGAGCTATGGTTGAAATACACATTTTTTTTGCGGCAGAGATTTATGAGAAAATGACTTGGGTATTTATAACCTATGCAAATGCATTTTATCGGACCCATTTGTACCTAACCTCTTTTCTCAACAAAAATATAAAAATGTGATTGCTGGTTCATCTGCTGGTATGGACCGCCTCATATTTGTGTTTTGGCGAATGATTTTTGCCTCAACTTTCCAAACAAATTTTCTTCCATTCTAAGGAATTAAAAATAATTTAGAAACGAGTTCATTTTGCAGCATATATAGTACACCAACTTTCTTGTCCTGCATTCTTACGTTCGAGCCATAATATAGTCCACCAACACCACTTTATTGATTTTTCCTTTCTATCATAATATGCTCTTGCAATGGATTCATTTACTAAGCTTGCGACAGCAAACGTAAATAATTGTGGATCAGCAACCTCCACCATTTTCTATCAGCTGTTCGTGTTCATGCGGGAAATATTTGGACCAATACACACTCTCGTGGGAATGGAATGGAGAAATTGTACACAACGTTCATGCTGTATAAAAAAGTTTTGGACCAAATTTTGACTGTGGTACATCGGCTTAAGTTTGACTTCACAGCTAGCCATTGCCATGAAAATGCCCAGGATTCTCTCTATACAACTCTGATTCCTGATGCAAGTTTGTGTAGACTTCTAATGTAAGTAATCATTTTTAGAGCATCTGTGCTATAATACACCAGATTCAATCGCTTTGGGTTGAGCCACCATGTTTAGAATTGTTGAAGTGGGACTAAGGGCATTTTTCCCACTATGATTGTGTGCTTTGTCCCTGAAAGCTAACACATGACACTTCGCTACTCTCCCCTTCTATAATAGGTACTGTACTTGGATTTGTATTAGTATCACGAAGTATTATTCCTGAATAATGAAATTCCAGAATTTCAGTTTTAAAAATATTGTACATCTCAGCTACTCTCAAATTGGAAAAGCTTACCTAGCCTATGCAATTGTTGGGATTACCCAAGAATATCATAAATGTTCTATTTATAATTTGATATTGCAGTGGTTACACACAATTAATTACCTAATCACTCCAAACTTTTAATTTACTTCTGTATTTGATTTGATTCTCTCTCTTTCTGCTTTTATATATATGTTTCTCCCAAACATATTTACATATCTTTGTTATACCAGACATAATGACTTCCAAAGTAAGCGCTCACACACATGCTGCGATTACAGCCACTGAGCTGATTACAATAGAAAAATAGTTTACCATTCCTGACATTGTTATTTGCTTGCCTTTTAAACTGAAGTAGACAGCAATTCAGGAACACTATGTATGGTTTCACATGTGCATGAGGTTTTGTGTTAGTAATCATCTGATGACTTTATTGCTGGTTATCCATGGCTCTAGCAGATCCCCTGTGGAAAAGCTATCTAGTGATTATTCAAGTATCATAAAATACACCCAATGCAGAGGGAAAGTTGGGCTCTTCTTTTGAATATGTGACACAAGATTTTTTCCAAGTTTGACCAACAAGAGTAGAATATTTTTATAAAGTTCAGCTTTAGATTATTTTTTAATCTGATATGTATTTTAATGACTTTTAACTATGATCTCATGCTGGGAAACGTTTTTAAACATAACTTATGATTTACAGTCCTTTATTTATTTACTTTTGCTCATGTAGCCATACTGAAGAATGCAATGCAGCCAAATTATCCATCTTATATCACTTAACACAATGCTGCCAACAGTCTTTTTTCATAAATTACACTAACAGTATAATCATGTACACTGTCTAAATTACAATGACTAGCTATGTACATTATGTTAAGTAGGCTTAGTCTAAACCTAATTGCTGTCTTCCACAAGTTCCTGGAAAGGATCTGCTGAATGATTTTTGGTGTAAAACTGTGCCAAAAATATTCAAAGATGCAAGTGACAAATATTCCCATTGAATACCGCCCGTGCAAGGACCTTACCATAGAATAATATTAATGATATATATAGTAATAATAATGACCATAATAATAAAATAATAATAATAATCATAATAATAATAAAATAATAATAATAATCATAATATTATATTATGATTATTAAAGTTTAACACACTTTAATATGGAGGGTATTATCAGACGATGAATGAAATAGGTGAAATGACTCTCAAATAAACTCATGGTGCATGGAGCTTAAAGTAACATGACATTCATCATCTCAGTATAATGGAACCCCCCCTCCCCAGAAAAAGATAACTTATCCGGATAACTCACCTTAAGCGAGATTGAACTTGGGACCTCTTGAATGTAAGGCAGACACACTACCCCCCACTATGCAAGCGGGCTATTATTATGAATCAATAATCATCGTTATTATTGTTGTTGTTATTATTATTATTATTACCAACTTTGCGGTGATAACTGAACCAGTCAAATACTATCTCACACATTGGCCTCCAACAGAACACTCCATTACCTCATGTGAATGCTTGTAAACAAAGCAGTGGATGAGGAAAGGAAAATTTTGTGGCAATAGGCTTGCCCACTCGAACCTTTGCCCATAGACTCTGTGACTTTTTCATGTCCAGTTCTGAAAAGAAAAATATAGTTAATTACCAGATGATTATTCGTACCAAAAGTCATAAAAATAGGTGTCTATTTTAACATATGCTATCTGTAGCAAAACTCAGGAAATATGCAGTCCTGTCTCTTAATGGGATGAAGGGTGGCATTACATTCAGAAATTAACATTTTTGTTCTTTGCAGACGCTCTCAAATAATAGTTGCAGACATGCCTCTGTTTCATTGAAGTAAATCAACAGATTTGTCTTATTAATCCGACGAGCCATTTCTAAAACTGTGTTTTAATCTGTAAGAATAGGTATCACCAAGAACAAAAAGCCTTTGCTTCTCACGCTACAATAAATTCTGCCTGATGTCTTCCATGTGTTTGTAAAGCAATAAAACCCAAGAGAAAGTTTGGTCAGGACTTTTAAAAATGATTGGATGTTAATATCCCCCATATTATTTGCTATGTTGATGTCTGGGAATTATTTGCATAAGTTGGCTATGATTGTGAGAAATGAAGAGCATGTTGGTTGCTTTGCAAGAAGCAATAAGGCACATAGTCATCTGTCATTTCTGTCTACTTGCACATGCTTATTGGCGAACCTTTGGATTTAGAAAATTTGCTTGCCTCCTTGCGTCACGTGTTATAAAGTATCCCTGAAAGTTGTTTTTTATCATGAATTATCCTTTACCTTGGCTTCTTTGTTGCATGTTTAGCTCAGAGAGAGTATGAGGGTCATTTTTAAGTAAGAATTGATTGTGTATATCGTTCGCTCAAGGTATTAGGTAAGGTTAATTCAAGACCAGCCACTCTCATCCAGTTCCCCACTACTCTGCCGGTAAGTTTTAATTTTCTATCTGTGTTGTTTTAGTTGTGCTGCATTATTTTTTGCCATGTAAATTAATAGTCCTGCTGATGGTGAAGGGTGTTTTGTCATTTGGTTTATAAACATAGAAAAGGTCTATTCCATTGAAGTTTATCATCAAATTATTTTTTCCCAGACGCAGTGTTATGTTTTCCCAAAAGCAGTGTTATATTTAATGCAATTTTACTAATTGTAGAGCTAAAACAAGTTAAAAAAAACAAACCATTATTTAGCTATTTCAGCATATATTCTTATTAATTGCATAGAAGGTCAATTAACACATCATTTAAATGTTGACACATGTCAGTGTTAAAATACAATATAATGTTCCAAACAAAGAAAAATACTACATATCTGGGCACAATATTGATATAAACAATTTATACATACACTAGCAGAAATACAAAGAAGCAAATTAAATACAGTATTTAAATGCCATAGACACAATATAAGGCAACAAAATACTACAAACCTGGCCTTAATATTGGTACACAATTTATACACACATACAAACATCAAAAGTAAAATACTAGAAAAGGGTACTGTGAACCAACAAAGGAAGTACACGACATTTTAGACTATATTTTAATTTTCAAATGAAAAAATAGCCATTGTAACCAAATGTCCCACTTTTAAGTTTATTCTCCTGTCAGTGAGAACATTGTTGTAGGAGAAAATTAACCTTTCAGAGTCTACATTGGAACATGATATCCATATTGCTTTTGGACACTTTTCTGCAAACCTAGGATATTAAAGATTCACCACATGAATGGCTTCCACTATATCAGTGTTGATCTGCGACATCTACTTGAAGAGGGTTTGTGTCAACTCTCCAAAACCTAAAACCATATCCTGAGTATCCACACCCTGCAGATCAGGAATATTCTGAAGTTTTTTAAGTACCCCAGGGTTCATGTCTGTAACAGCAATTACCCTAAGATCCAAAATGTCAAGCCCCTCAAATATAGATCAGTTTAGATCAACTGATAATAAAGAGTTAAGTTTCAATGAAGCTTGAGATACCATTTTTATAATAATTGCTTTAACACTAGTTGACCAAGTAGCACTTACTTAATACTGTGTTGTACCATAAAAAAAAATTCCCTGTATTACAATTTCAAAACTTTATCTCAATCTTTGAAGCTCTCCATACAAAATGTGAGCTAGAGTTTAGCTTGAACCTTCTAGTTTTGTAAGAAGGTTAACAATGCACTTTCCATCTTCTTTTATGATCACAGCCTGTCATTGTACCGTACTTATATCATTTTCACTTCGGGAACAAATGTATGCAACACCAACCTTTTGAGGTGCCTTCATTTCATCCACATTAGCAAAGGCAACAACAAAGGGAAAGAATCCTCCAAACCTCCTTCAAACCACAAATTCCAACAGGTGACCACTGGCATTGCATACAAGTTACAATCCTTCATCTTATTGTCTGCCAAAAACTGAGCAAATAAATACTTTGTTTTTCTGGTGTGCAGGAACATACTCTTTGTTTTTGAAACAACAGTTTTTAGTTCCTGTAAATGCTGAGCCCAAATATTGCCAATGATAGGTAGAGTCAGACTGAAAAATTCAATGCCATAGCCGGGATTTGAACCACGGATCTCCTGATCTCTAGCCGGTTGCTCTGCCACTGAGCTACCATGGCAACATGCTGGCATAGCATTGAATCCTTCAACTGACTCACATGTTTACGGATAAACCACAAGGTGTTCTCAAATTATTTTGAGATGACAACCTCACTGGCAACTTGCAATATTATAAGTACTTAAGTCCCAGGATTCATAGTATAGCAAACTATTAGGGTCAATTAATTGATGAAGGATTCAATGCTATGCCGGCATGTTGCCATGGTAGCTCAGTGGCAGAGTAACCAGCTAGAGATCTGGGAGATCCATGGTTCAAATCCCGGCCATGACATTGAATTTTTCAGTCTGACTCTACCTATCCAACTCCTGTCCTACACATGGTATATGTAAAAAACAATTAATCCAATTGCCAATGATGTTCAGCTTATGAGCCAAACACTTAATGTGCTTCGAGTTTTCGCCATACACAAGTTTTAATCCGTCAACACATTTGGTCATGTACCTTGCCGAATCTCTAAGATTATCACAATTTACTTTATGAATTTTAAACAACTCAAAAATTACCTTAGTTCAGTGGGTGGCATTCATATTATCCTAAAAGTGAAGCCCAGCAATGAAAAGTTTGGTTTGATAAATAATCAAAATACTGAACAATATAACGAACACGCATCTCCCTTTTATTTGGCAAGGAGTCGATTAATTACACTAAACAACACTTACTTGGGATTTTTGCCAGAACATGCTTCAAAGGACTAGTTTCCTTCATTTTCAACCGGACATTGACTAATTCCTTGTGGTGAAGCTGGCGTTGTGAGTGCTGTCTCCTCTGGTGGTGGTTCAATGAACTTGCTAAACACATTCTTCTGTGGCACGTCGATATTGAAAACCCTTTTCTATTTTTCACAATGAAGATGTGTTCCCAAGTGGCCAGCTCTTGTTTTCCTGCCATGTGTTTTAGAAGTTTTGGCTCTGAATTTATATCATGGTCTTTTGTCGTGGGTGGCAACTGCTGATTTTTCCAAATTGTTTTTTATTTATATTTCTGAAGTGTTCTTTGGATCTTGTTTCTAGATTTCTTTTTGTTTTCCCAATATAAATATGATACAATCCTTGCATTCCATTTTGTATATGCCGGAGTTTTTCTTTGCTGGGATGACATCCTTGAGAGTTGAGCCTAAATCACTTTTTATGCTGTGAAGTTTTACTGGTGCTAGCTGAATGTTGTATTTTTTGAAAATTCTTTGAAAGTTGTCAAATGCCCATAGGTGGTATGGGAATTTCTTGTAGCTCATCTTTTGTTTTTGTTGCTGAGAGAGTGGTTGTTTCTTTTAGGAATTTCTTCTTTCTAGATAGTTTTATTTTTTTATCTACGAAGGATCTTGTGAAACCATTTTTGTTTGCAATTTTGACTATTTTGTAATATTCTGCCTTGCATTCATTTACTCTATTTATTACATGTGGGACCTTGCAGAAAAAGGCCATTTAGTTCTATTCATTTGGGGTTAGAGCATTTCCAGATGAATAATACAGCACCATATTTACATCCCTAACCATAGTGTTTAGGCAAAGGAAATCTGGTACTATTAGGAGCATTTGTGAATATAATATTGTTGATTCTTAAATAACCATAATTCAGTGGACTTAAGTATACATACTTGAAGTTCCAGGCAAATTGGAAGCTTTGAAGTCCAAGATGAATGTTGTAATAGTGGTAGTGGTCATGGTAGTAGTCGTTGTCGTGGTGGTGGTATTTTCAAGCATGAAAAATGTTATAAAGTGGAAAAGGGAACTTATGATTTTTTGGGGGGTTAGCTTAATGTCCTTTAAGCTGGTTGGTCATATCGGACAAATGAAATTGATGAAATGAAGTTCAAATGATCTCGGGATCCATGGGGCTTAAAGTTACTCAACATTCAACTACTCAGGATAGGGGAAAAATGCAGGAAAAAAAAAAACCTTATCCAAGTAACTCATCCTAAGCAAAATTCAAACTTGCAACCTGTTGAATGTGAAGCATACATGCTACCCCCACACTACCCAGATGGGCAGAACTTTTAAGCTTTGTTGCAAATTGGAATATAACAACAATATCCCCATACACATAACTATATCTAAGTTTAATAGTACTCTACAGTTAACGAGGTACTTTTTCCTTACAAATGTGCTACCAACAGCATACTTACTCTTAACTAAAGAAATGTTCTAGTTGTTTGTTATAAATTGAAATAAATGAAATCTGTAAGAAGTTTGGAGGGTGGGGGGGTTTGAACTCTAAAGCTCCTCCCTTTAATTACAGCCCTGAACAAAATGCTTAACATGTATAGATAATAGTGAGGTCTAGTTTCGGAACTTTTCTATCATTTTTTCAGTTTATAAGGTAGTAATCTGAAATTTACATGATCAATTAATGAATTTTAACACTTTTAAATGAACTGCAGGATAACAATCAGTGATAATACAACCCTGGAAATATTATCATTTTAAATATTTTTGAGGGGTTTTCTGTTCTGGAATTAAAGAAAAAAAATTAAAGTTGAAATATTTCAATTTTCTTAAACCAAGTAATTTATGTGTTTTTATTAGAGCCGGTCAATAGGAAAGTTTTTATTCATTGGAATAAATTGAAATTTTTATACGTGATATTTTGGTTAGGTAGGTTTAGATAATGCACTCCGGCTTTCAATCTCGCTCGTTTCTCTCTGCCTCTAACCATGCCTCTCGCAGCCAATAGAGGTGCTGAATGTATGGCTGGCTGGAAGAGAGTTGACTATTGAGCTTATGAGATTCTTGTTTACTATCAACACTCACACGTCTCATTAATAGCAAGACTACAGTGTAATGTGCGGAAACTCGCAGAGTCAGAATGCAAACAATCTATAGTTTTGTTATAAATTGTATATAAACATTATTTGAAGCAGTAATTCTGTTACCCGCTCTAATCTAAGCACATTATTTTAGTGTATAGAACTAAATCAGTTTCCCTGGAAGGTGTGTATACGCTTCTGCTCTGTGCTACTTGGTTCTCAAAGTAGAGAGATGCCCATTGTATTTATATATTACATCTCCCCTTGACCTTGTGACTTACATTTGCCTTTCAGCAATGAAATGCAGCTGAATAACTGAAAGCAGTGCATATGTTTATTTTGACCTGCATTTTATTACAATAAGTATGTTTCACTAGATCAGGTTGAGTATGTTGCTCACCAGAGTTGCCAACACATGATTATTTTTTCCATCAGACCATCTCATAAAAATCCGTCAAAATCCATAAAAATAAGTAATTTCCACATTTCCTTTCAAAAATAAAAATTGAAACTCAAGGTCAGCTCTTTGGAACAATTTCTCGTTCCAGTCTGAGAGATGATCAAGGAAGTGATTAACTACAAATAATGTGAGAACAGCTTAGCTTCTACAGCTGTACGTTCATACATGTCTTTAGTAGGCTGAAATGGTATTTTTGACTGTGAAGTTAAAAAGGGTTCAACTGCTTTTAGATGTTTCTTATTTTTACCATGAAAAAGTAAATCTGACAAGTGCACATTTACTTTGTATTGGCAATATTGGCACCTCTAATAACCATTCCTTTAATTGTTCATTATTTCACCATTCTTTTCTAAAATGTACATACCGCAAAGTCTTCTGTTCAATTAGGCAATTAAAAAACAGAATGAATTAGCACTGCATTCGCTATGCTAAATTCAGAATCCACTCTGATAAACACATGTAGCCATCCATATACCACAGTTGCAGAGTTGTTCAGTCACCCGAGAAGTTTGTTGCTGTAACTCTAAATAAAAGACAGCTATTATATTGCTTAACAGACACTGTCTTGTAGATAAACAAGATTTACATCTGTGATAGTTTTTCTAAAGAAAATCAATATAATATTACTTAATAATTGCTAATAATATCCGTCATCCGTGAAAACTAAATTTTGCCCGTCATATGATTTGGCAACTCTGTTGCTCACTAAACTTTTGTTTAGAATGGAGAAGTGCTATTCCATTTATAAATCGCAACGCTAGACAGTTTCATTTTATTCAAGATCACACAGCAGCTGCAGAAATGTGCGAAACTGATACGTTACAAACTGTGTTCACAGGTGCAAGCCAACGCAGCATCGAGACATAACATACTAGAAGTTATGACAAATCTATAGCATTCCTTCAGGGGATTAGGAAATCGTTTATAAAATTGTTAAAATGGGCTAAAAGTTGATAAAATCATGCATGTTTATCTAAACGAGAAGAACATATACTAAAGCAATATTTGTCTGAGATCTGTTATTTCATTTGTTTAAATGATTTGAGATTTAAATAGCCTACCAAGACAGGGATGACATTTAAATAACTCATGCTAGAGAACAGGTTAAAACCGAAAAGTGGTATCACAGAATATGCAAATATAAATGTATGTGGTGTGCACTTTTATTCAAATAAGTTATGTAAATATTTTATTACTCCTAAGAAGTTTATGTTGCATTAAGTAATTCTATTTTTGGTTTTATCTTAAGTTTGAGTAGAAGTTACATACATAGCAATATAAATGATAGGTAAGTCATTAACATTAATATCACTGATTCAAACTGTAAACTCTTTTGGATATGCATATATGCTGTTAAACGATGAGTCATCTTGTGTTATTTATAGGGCCCGAATTTATAAATGCAGTTTTAGCCTTTTGCTACCCTCTTTAGTCTTATAAACAATTTCCTTAGCTTTTCTAGGCTTTTATACAATGCTCCTGCCTTTTTCCTAGCTATTTAGGCAAGTTGATGACAAAAGCGTTTTAAACATAATATAGATAAAAATATGAAAAATATTTTGCTTCACGGAAGCATGCTATTAACATGTACAGTAATTTAAACCAATGTATTACACAGTAAAAGCATGCTAGAACATTGTAATTAACATATGAAGCACATATTTTTAATATATAGCACTCATATAAAATAAAGTTCACTTAGCAGCACTGTTACTATACACAACCAGCCACATTTGTAAATTTTCTGTTGTTTTTTAATATATTCCTATAGGCAGAAAAAGATCTTTCAACATCGCAAGATGTCATTGGCGCAGACTTCATTTGTACAATTTCTATATCAAGAGCATTCTTTCCCTGGATAATTCCACATGTGCACTCATAAACGAATTGCTAACAAAAATTGTTAATTCAAATGAACTGAAGAAAAAATGATAAATTTTCTACTGAGATTAAAAAAAAAAAAACAAAAAAACTTAAGTTTAGCGAGTTTTAGGTCTTAATCTCCCAATTAGCTTTTTTAGGCTGAATAAGATTAGCACCCAAACCCCTTGAAACATAAAATTACTTTCAAGCTTTCTAATTTACAAGGGGAAAATAGATTAAAACCTAAAAATCCCTAGTTATTATGTAACCAATTTATTCCACGGATTCTACATCAACTACTCTGCCTGTAGTTATGAGAATTCTCGAGTTGCCTCACTCCTGAACACTAGTTCTCGATACATGAGACTCTCAGTGCCACACTCTTGAGAGAGGTGTGGCTTTCGAGTAACGAGCGAGAGCTTTGATCAGCTCTATTTTTTATATCACCCACAGTTTCATACTGGGATGTTTGTGGGGTCAGGAGATACATAGCAAAGCACAAACACACAAGTAGCAAAGTAATGTATATTAACCAGCATGTAGAATTAAATGGGTTATTTATTGCATTACAGTTTAATACACAGCCACTTGTTATTGGGTACAAGCAGAAAACAGTAACATTCATATGACTTTTGCTACTGACTCTTCATAAAAATATTTGTATAAACACATACTCTTCTGTCTAGTTCGTATTAAAACAGATAAATTTGTAGAAATAGCTTTATTACATATTTTTTTGTATGTATGATGGGAATAGGGGAATAAAGTAGGCTTAAATAAGTCAAATCTTTAATAGCTGGTTGCTTATGATGGCTATGTAATGGGTTTTTTTTGTACCAGAAGATAAAAAATGAATAATGACTTCCCATTTAGAAAAATATTGTATTTGAAAATTCAAACCAAACAAGGTAATGATTAACTCTGCCATAAAAGAAACAAAGAAGAAAAAAAACGTATTGAAATGAATAGTCTGCTTTAATAAGATCTAGGTTACCTCTATAGTAAGTTTTTGTTTATTTCTTAAGCTTTACCAACTTACAGAATGAAGAGGAGTTCAGAGGCTATTCAACAAATACATTTCATTTAACACAAAAACTTCTGAAACATGGTATTTCCATTAAAATCTTTAGGGGCATCCATTGTTGTAATAAAATGCTGCGTATGATGCATTTTTAAAATGGCATAAAAATCCATGTTTTTCAGTAAACTAGCTCGCAAATGGATCTATCATATAATGTTTTTGTTATGTTAACCTCTAATTACTTTGGTAAACATATTACATTTAAACTCTCAATTTTTTCCCATATTTAAGAATAAATTTGTAAAAATATCAGCATTATTTTGAGAAAAATATATGGTCGTTCTTAATGTAGTTTTGAGAGGCAGTGCAAATGTTTTAAAACAAAAAAATGCAAGTTGCTTTGTTTGGAGCATTAGAGAGTTTGGAAAAAATTTGAAAGGAGGTTTGCAAGAAAACAATGTTTAAAGTTGAGCATGTATGCTAAGGAGCAAGTGCGTGCTTGTTTATAGTTTCAGTTATTTGTTAATTCAAATATGTCAAGGGGAACAAAGATAATTTTTAAATATAATAGTTAAAAATAAACTGGAATGGTGACACTCACATCACTTAAAATGAAATTTTCAAGACATATATTTCAAGGGCATTTGCCTTCTTCTTCAGTTGAGACTTCTTCAGTTTTAACTATTATACTTGAACTACTTCACTTGTCTCAATCTTGAGTTATTTAAGAATTTTTAAAGTTTAAAAGTCACATTATTCTATTTGTTATGTGTTTTTATGCTCTATTATTACCTTTTGATCCCAAAATGAAACTTTGGGTGATGTAAGAGGAGAACATTAAATTGGTTTGAAACATTATGAAAAAAAATATTTAAATTGGCAATTTGTGAAAGAAACATAAATGTTGAAATTACTAAAAAGGTTTTTTTAATTTTTTTCTTTCAAATTAAGCTCTTTATATTATATGAAATGCCTTGAAAAAACAAACTTTAAAATAGTACCACTCTTAGGTGTTTGTTCTATTTTACCTTCCTGCAGTTACTTAAAATATCAAAATGCATTAATTTATCATGAAGTGGAGTTGTAAGATTTAATATGTTTAACATGTTTAAAGAAAGCAGCACCACTTTTAATACTGCTTTTAATTTCTCAAATTATTTAGAAAATTTCAGATTTTAAGTACAATAACTAAGGAACCAATGGAATTGCAGAGCTGAAATGAGATATTTACACTTATGCCTATAAACACTGTAACCATACTAAAATAATGAACATCTGAAGATGTCAGTCAGGGTGACTGTATTAAATTGATTTGCTCTTTGGTCCCTTCTATTCCAGTATTACGTAGAGTATAGTGTGGGAGCACATCAGAATATAGATAGATAAGACACACATGTATTTTAAATTTTACATGGAAAGTGCTAACCTAATGCCACATTTTGCAATTATAAGAATATGCAATTCAGTTTACTTCAATTTTATTCATCCATAAAAATAACATTTTCATGTTGTTGGATAAGACGTTAGGTTTAAGAATAAAAATGACTATATGCAAATTATTAATAATTTTATGAATGCATGTAGTAGAAGAAGAGCACTGGCGTAGATGATGTAAATTCAACCATTGCTCTTTATTCTGTTCCAGTAAGTCTCTGCCAAACACGAATCAGAACAGATATTCCAGGGAGAAAAAATTTATGATGGAAAGCACACACAGTGGAGCCATGGCCATTGATGGCCCAAATGGAATTTTTGGATCAACACATTAAAACAAGAAAAACCTATACTAACCTCTGCTCCAAGAACCAGCCATTATGTGTCCCCAGAGCATGCATTGAGCCAGTTCTCTGATTTGGATAATATATTTGAAAGAGAACTGGCTCTGCATAACACTATGGACCATAATGCAGAGGATCTGGACCCGATTTGTGAGGCCACTGCCATTCCAGTATCTTCTAGACCTGCAAGGGAGGTGATTCTGATGTAGAAAATAGCCTGTGAATGGTTGCAGAAACTTCAAATAGGCTTTCTCAATCTTTTGTGGTGCAACTTCTGAAGATATTGCGTTTGGAACATTTGTTGCATCTCAGCTTGCAAAACTGCAGGAAGATATTAAAGAAGTGATGATACAGATCACATATCTTTTAATGGTAGCAAATAAAAGATCTAGAATGCAAATATAGATTTATAGTGTAGTTCAAGATCATTTTTTTTTTTCAGTTAATATATTTTGGATCTTTTGTTTATTTTTATATGAATTTCATCTATGTTCCTTGGTTGAAGTATTTAAATAAAATTCCAAAAGCCATTATTATGATTTCCTGCAATTTTTTAAGCAGAGCAACAACATAGAGACATGAAGCATGTAATGTGTGTGTGGGGGTGGGTAGGTGGATGGGTGCGTGCGTGCGCGTGCGTGCCAGCCAGGTGGCCCAATTGCCCCATATTTGATATATACATGTATGTATGCCTTCCTTCACCATGTATTTAAGTCTTGGAGATAGTTTCATTCATACATGAAAATAAAAGTATTTTTAAGCCTAACAATAGCCAAACATATAATTAAAGAACATCAACAGCATCTCAATTAATACAGATTAACCAAACTGTTGAATTCAGTTTCCATGAAGGTGTTAATTTGTATAATAAACTCCCCGAGTCTATCAAAATCTTGCAGAGCAAAGCATTTAAGAAGAAGGCTAAAAATATACTCTTTAAATGCAATGTTTTATTCCATTGACAAAATGATGAATACATATTTTTTATTATCCTATGTACTAAAAACACTAAACTATACCATTTGATTATTTTGAATTTTAGTAAGTAAGCCATCCATCTGCTTATCTATTAATTAACACATGCACTATCATCTGCACTTGATTTATAGCATTGAATCATAGTTACTTTTCTGAAGATATTGCCCTTGTGAACTTGTTTCGTGGAACTTGTTTATCTGAGGCATGCACTTTGGCTCAAGAGAAAGCTTAACTACTTGCCTTCAAGATCAAGATTGTACTTACAACTAGCTTAATTGTGTATAATATTTTTATCACTGTTATAAAATATAATCTTGATAGAAGTGTAATCAGTCTGTTAAGTATGTAGATGAAGCCATAAATTAATTTATTTCTTAAGGTGAATAAATTCTATTCTATTCTTAACGATTCTCTTACTTCTCCCTTTAGTTTGTTCCTGAGCCTGAGACTCACCAGTATTCATAGGTTACTGTTTAAATGCCAGACTTTTGAATCAAACCAGCATGAGGCAGAACCATCCAGTGCACATTATGGACCATCATAGTAAAGCATGCCTTTCAGCTTCATAGCTGAAATGTTTCCTCATCCACCACTCGCCTAGGTCTGACTTTTGTAGTACATATGCTAATGCGAGTATATTGGATTTGAATTCAAATCAATAAGGAGTGGCTCACAAAGGTCCAATAAAGAAAAACCCTAAATGAAACCAGAAGCATCAGACAGTTCTCTGTACTCAACTGTACTTCTTGTGATGAAGGCAACATTTGAATCTGGCTAGAAAACCTGTAAAAGCTTATTTTTGCCAATTTTTTTGGTGTAAGATTCAAACATAATTGCAAAATCTTAGGAAATAATAGTTATTACAGGTCATATATAAGGTATACTAACAAAGATAAATCACTACTATGGAGCTGAACACAAAGTACTATGATGCATGCACAGATGACATCCATTGCTTATTGCTTATCTATGGCGTTTACTATTATGAAATAGATATTTGAATGATTTTAGTATACCAAAACAATATTCATCCATTAAACATCCAGGATCCAGACTAGTGTCCTGCCTCCACCTTATGGATGGCACTGGTGACATTACCCCAGGTCTCCTCTGCAAAGTTATGTTATTTTTCATTGTTATTTTATTGTGTAGACATAATTCTTCCTGTGTGTTACCTATTATCACTCCTAAAGCTTTCCCTTGCTATGAATTCCACCGTAGGCTATTCAGAGTTATTACTTGACATTCCATATGTAATTTTAGTAGACTTACTTGAACAAAAGTAGTGTTTTGATATTTACTCTTCAAGAAATATCAACTATAGTTACAGTATGAACCAATAAGATATTTTTTATACACAAAGCTCCAACAAAACTGTTACATAGAACTGGTATCGTACAAGGGTGATTCAAATACAAACAGTAATTAAGCCAGAGTATTTCACAGGTAGATCTGAGGAGAATGGTGGAGTAGGGGTAGGAGGTCTGAATTCCGCCGTAGGCTATTCAGAGTTATTACTTGACATTCCATATGTAATTTTAGTAGACTTACTTGAACAAAAGTAGTGTTTTGATATTTACTCTTCAAGAAATATCAACTATAGTTACAGTATGAACCAATAAGATATTTTTTATACACAAAGCTCCAACAAAACTGTTACATAGAACTGGTATCGTACAAGGGTGATTCAAATACAAACAGTAATTAAGCCAGAGTATTTCACAGGTAGATGTGAGGAGAATGGTGGAGTAGGGGTAGGAGGTCTGAATTCCGCCGTAGGCTATTCAGAGTTATTACTTGACATTCCATATGTAATTTTAGTAGACTTACTTGAACAACAGTAGTGTTTTGATATTTACTCTTCAAGAAATATCAACTATAGTTACAGTATGAACCAATAAGATATTTTTTTATACACAAAGCTCCAACAAAACTGTTACATAGAACTGGTATCGTACAAGGGTGATTCAAATACAAACAGTAATTAAGCCAGAGTATTTCACAGGTAGATCTGAGGAGAATGGTGGAGTAGGGGTAGGAGGTCAGTATTAGGAAGGGGAAACTTGCTTGGTGGGCTGCTTTGATAGGTTTTGGCATCAGTAGGCTCAATAAACAGCCACTCCCAGTAATTTACTAATGACTTTAGACTGCAATAACATCCCATATGGTCAGGAAAGGTTACCTTTTTAAAGTTGTCTTTATTTTGTTGTTCTATCACTATCATAAATAATGTTATTTGAGATAATAACAGTACGAGTTTAAGCTAATCAAAATGTAAGACATCACTCACTTTTAATTATTATGGATTTTGAGAGCATTAATTGTTCATTTAAAATATATATATTTTGCAGAATTTGTTTCCATGACATGGCTAACGAGATAGTCGTCTACAGCACAAATCAGTGTTACATAGCAATGGTAGTCTTCCACCTGGCTAACATTGAATTGTTCCATGGCTTAAGTATATCTTTTCTATAAATTTAACAAGCAATTTATTTCTCTTTGCAGAATAAAGATCTATTAGGTGACTGATTTTACTTTATCAGACCATGGCTAGACTAGGAGACTGTGAAACACAGTCAGCTACTAAGTTGTTTATCTTGAAAACCAAAAATTCTTTTACCTCTTGTCAATGCCATTACTATAGGGCTTACAGTCTTGCTTTGTCACAGCGTAAACAATCACACCAGTACACGCACACATGCACACACATGGATTGGTATGCGAGGGGTATGTTAAGTAAAAAATAACAAACATATATATGCAGTGGGAGTGGATAATTTTATCTTATTAGAATGTAAATTATTAGGTCTTAATAATTTAGGACCATAAAGTAAAGGTCCTAATAAAGAACACACACACATACCCACACAAGCATGCCTGCACACACGGCCCCCCCACATGCTCACGCTCAGGCACACATGCACACAGAAAAATTATTATTAATGCATACTTAAAAATGTAAATTATTTAAACTATATAGGCTTATATGTAGTATCAAGATTATTTAAGGGATGCAGGTAAAATGGAGGAGCTCCAGTTTTTGTGTCAATTTAATTGACATTTTATTAGACAATTTTTCTAAATATTATAATTAAGGGTGTTATATTCACACAAGTTTTTTTGACCATATGTCATTTATTTTTACATATTTACTATATATCATTCTTACAAAAAGATATTTCAGCACATTATTCAGATTAACATTTGCAGAAATAGTTTAATAGACATTATGTCGCAGGTGCCATAGGAATACATGAGACCAAATCTATTGTCAATATTTTAAAAAACCAGTATTAACATGTCAGCCTTGGAATTCCAACTTTTTTCATGTAATTATGAGAAACCTGAATGATAGGAGCACCTCAAAAAATCTGATGTGTTCCATTCACATGACTTTCTCTACATCGCTGTTACAAATTATTGTTAAGCATATTTCTCTATTTACTTTATGATAACCAACATAAAGATTAGCAGAAATAGTCTTATTACGTGCTTCCTTGTAAGTAGAAGGAAAATAAGGGAATACAGTAGGCTAGAGTGATAGTCAAATCTTTTAAAAGCCAATTGCCATGTGGATCAAACCAGTCAAATCTTTTAAAAGCCAATTGCCATGTGGATCAAACCTGTTTCTATGCAGGGCCATGAGCTCACGAATTTCTGTGTGAAAAATGTTAAAGTGTTTTAAATCTGAAACAAATAACAAGGGGTATCTCAGAAATGATCAATTCAATTAAAAATAAAAAATATATGACATAAATTGTGTTTGTTGATATCTTCAGTTTTTGTGAAACAAGGTTTTGTCTATCTCTTTACAGTTTACCAGTTGCACAAAATTCATTCAGAATAAAGAGGTAGAGGCTATTTCCAGAAAATTCAAGATATACATTTTATTTGCCATATAGATATCTTTAATTACATAGGATTTTAATCAAAATCGTAAGCGCCATTTTTGAGAAAATAATTTTTTCCATGTAAAATACACTTTGTAAATAGTATGCGTAGAGAAAGTCAAAATGGAAAAGCTTGATATTAGCTTTATTTTTATGGTAAATATTGACAGTATTATGTTAAAGTTAGCTGCCTCTTATATATCAGCCTTGGAGTCCTTGGTAATGAATTGGTAGATGCCTTAGCAAAAAAGGATAGGTACAATGATACACCAAATTAAAAACTCATCATTATTGTTTCACTCTTATAACTAATAATACAAACATCCATTAAAAAAAAAAAAAAAAAAAAAAAAACAAGAGTATAAATAAACAATGGAAAACCATTTTGAACAATGCAACAATAGTTTCAGAATGTCCACAATCAAAAGATGTTGCTCTATTTTGATTACATACAGGACATGATTGCTTGGCTGTCCATCTACATAAACCAAACATCTTCCAACTCCAAATTGTGTATTTTGTGGAAAAGAGAATTCTACAATGAACATGACTCATCTTATGAAATGTCAAAATTTAACAGCCACAGATCTCTCATGGCGCTACGGGGAAGCAAGAAGGCAAACAGAACAACTCCAATATGCTCAGATTTAGCAGCCAACCAACCAACCAACCTTTTACATGGTTAAAATACTGTTTTTGCAAAATATTTTGTTTAGCTGCTGCTTATTTTTCTATATCAGTCTTTTATATGGCTAAAATACTGTTTTTGCTAAATGTTTCGTTTTCTTGACATATGTAACCTTTTTCAATTGACTTAGCAAACAATACAAAAATTGCAGACAAAAATTTTTAAAACGAGAAAGTTGTTACTGTCATTATTTTAAAAAGTAAAAGTAATTGTAACATGGTATATGATTTTGATGTCATAATGCTAGTTAACACACACACTGAGAGCAATCTTACTCTTTTTGACAGTGGTTATTCACTCATTGGTACTGTAGTATGTAATCCACGTAATACATGTTCTACTTGTTCACTCACAGCATCAGAAGCTGACATAAAATAATCTGAAATGCACCCGCTAATGTTCAGAGCATTTGTGGAGGCATTCCTACTACCAAGTCTTGGATGGCTTGGGCACAAATGCTGAAATGCGCCTGGTTCAGGTATATTCTGTCTCCATTCTCCTTCTAGGATTACTCCATTACTTTCTGTATCCACAAAAAATGTTGGACAATATGTTTTATTGGCATTATGCAATTCAGAAAGCCTTAGGTAATTATGGAGACATACTGTGGCTTTGATGATGTCCATATTCTCAGGCTTTGCATTGATACGAATAGGTACACAAGGCACAGAAAGAAAGCTACACTGTCTTGTTCGGTACACCGCACTCCTTACCGTTTGTAGGGTACTGTATTATGTCACATTTTTATTTTATTGGCTGATACAGTCACCTTGCAGGTCAGTGTTCTGCATCGAACCGATAGAGCATACCTATACTGAGTTTGCATTTCTTTAAGGAGTTTGTGGCATAATAAAAATTGCATTTTCTTCATCAGTACAACAGAGGGATTTTTCTTCCCAATCCATCTGAAATGCGCGTTTACGACTGTTCACTGGTGTTGACATGTTGAGAAAGGCCAGTAGTAATCGAACCATGGGTTGCTGGTAGAAGTGGTGGAGATAAATGGAAGTGATGTGAGTTCAGACACCTGAATTAATCATAACCACGTCTGCATATAGGGCAAATTATACCAAAGTCAGTATTTAAGTAAGCATAGGTATTTCAAGGGCACGAGACAAAGATTTTCAGAAAATTACCATATCCCAAGCTACCATTTACACGAAAACTCTTTACGAATATTTTGATTTTCCTAAAACCAGCTCTAGCGATTTTAATTAAAATACCGCCATGTTTAAGGTCTTCATAATAAAAAATGAAATACATACCTTGACTTTTCTGGGAGTCGAGCTAACCAGATGCAACCACGCCATGGTCAAGTGATTAGACCACTCGCTTCTGACCTAGGCGGCCCAGGTTCGGTCCCAAGCGTCCACATGTGGGATTTCTGGTGGACAAAGCGGCGCAGGGGCGGGTTTTTTCCGGTTTCCCACGGTGGCCAAGAGCAAGAGAAATGAATAACCAACCACATTCATTTCAGCAAAGTATTAAAATTGAAATCAATAAAAAGATAAATCACAGGAATTTGAACTCCACATATTTGCCATAAATTGTGTATTTTAACAAGATCTGTATTTTTTGTTGAGTAAGCGATTATCTGTCTTACTGTTCACCGGTTGTGCAAAAGTCAACCAGAAAGAGGACGACTTCACAGGCTATTCTCAAAAACATTCAAGTACCTATACACGTTTTGTCATTATAATGCCTTCTTAAACCTATGGTGTTTTAATCAAATCGCTAAAGCCATTTTTGAAAAAATCAAAATTTTGGAAATGTTAACAGGTAAAGGGTAGTTTGGGGTGGGGAAAGTTTCTCTAAAATCGTGTTGCATCCTTGAACCTAAATATTAAGTTTGCTATTTAACCATGTTTTCGTTTTTGAGTTATGCTGTTTACAGACACATACACACATACATATACAGGGTGTTTCAAAAATACGGAGCATAATTTTAGGTATGTATTTCCCACATGTAGACAATCAAATTAGTTAATAATAACATGTGTCCGGAAATGCTTCATTTCCGAGTTACGGCCTTCACAACATTAAAATTCACTGGAACGTTTTTCTTTCCGCAGGTTGTTGTCATTACAGAAGATGTTCAAAATGTCCACCTCCTGCTTGAATACAGACCTCACAGCGATGTCTCATTGACCTGCGAACACGATCCCAAACTCCAGGAGTATTGTGTATGTCCTCACAACTTGCCACAATTTGATTCCGAAGGGATTCCAAATCCGGCACCGGAGACGAATAAACCAATGATTTTAAATGGCCCCACAAGTAGTAATCGAGAGGGTTCAGATCAGGTGAGCGTGGAGGCCAAGCAATTGTGCCACCTCTACCTATCCATCAATCAGGAAACCTTCGATCCAAGTACCAGCGAGCCGTAAGACTGAAGTGTGCAGGAGCGCCATCATGCAAGAAGTGAATGTGTTGATGATTGATCAGTGGAGTGTCTTCGAAAACGTCAGGTATGGTGTTTTCCAGGAAGTTTGTGTATGCCTACCCCGTAAGTCTGTTTACAAGTACATGGGGTCCAACTAATTGATCACCAATGATACCGGTCCACATGTTGAGGGAGAACCGCACCTGGTGATGAGATACAATAGTTGCACGTGGGTTTTCATGCAACCATACATGCTGATTGTGGAAATGTGTTATGCCATCTCTTGTGAACTGTGCTTCATCTGTAAATAATACGACGGCAGAAAAGTTCGGATTTACACCACACTGCTGCAAGAACTACTGACAGAACCTAACTCGTGCAGGGTAATCTGCTGGTGACAGGGCCTGTACACGTTGCAAATGATAAGGATACAATTGATACTCGTTCAACAGTCTCCACACAAGTCATATGAGGAACATTGACTTGCAATGCTAACCGTCATGTGCTGATAGAAGAAGTCCTGTCCACAGCCTCCAGAATCTCCTCCTGCAGTTCTGGAGTTGTAGATCTTGGTCGTCCCCTTCCCAAACCAGGAGAGGTGAATGTTCCATCCTCGCACAGACGGGAATGGAGACGTACAAATGTCTTGCGATCTGGACATTGTCGCTGTGGGTACCTCTCCTGGTACAAACGACGAGCCAGCGCAGCATTGCCGTCTGCCTTACCGTACATGAAGTGTATCTCTGCCAGCTCTTGATTTGAATACATGTCGCACAATCTTAACGCCTAAAGAACACTGAATGTAACCTTCCTCAGAATGAACTATCAGAGCGCCCTCCTAATGTCTCCTTTGATGGCAAAGACCTGCGGAAAGAAAAACGTTCCAGTGAATTCCAATGTTGTGAAGGCCATAACTCGGAAATGAAGCATTTCCGGACATGAGCTATTTTGATTGTCTACAGGGGGACTTTCAATGTTGTAAAGGCCATAACCCGGAAATGAAGCATTTCCAGACACATGTTATAATGAACTATTTTGATTGTCTTCATGTGGGAAATACATATCTGAAATTATGTCCCGTATTTTTGAAACATCCTGTATACACACGACCTTTACCTAAAAAGTATTATATTTTTATTTATGCATTCAGGAACTCCAAAACATGTATTTCAAGTGAAATCTCAGTATATCGAATATCTGGGTGAAATGCAGTATCTTCTCAACCTACCATGAACGTGGTAGAATATGTAAAAACGAAATGACGGTTAAATACCAAACTTGGTACCTAAGTTCGGCATCTTCTAGAAGTGCGAGATACAGATGGTCCCTGCCTAAACTATCTATGACATGGGAGTCTTTCAACATTTTTTACTGTATAAAAATGATTGTGATGATTTTAATTAAAACATATGTTTCAGACAATTGCAAGAAATTAAAATGCATTGATATTTTGAATTTCCTTGGAATAGCATAGATAATGTCCCTCTCTAAACTACCTATGACATGGAAGCCTTTCAATATTTTTTACTTAATAAAAATGACTATTTTAAATGAAGATTTGGATTAAAACAGCATATGTTTCAGACAATTGCAAGGAAATAAAATGCATATCTTAAAGTTCCTTGGAACAACTTATAAAGCAATCTTCATTCAGAAAGAATAAGTATATCTAGTATAATTTTAGGTATATAGATAACTGGTAAGATATAGAAAATAGAGAAAACCGCGCCACACAAAAATACAAATCTCTTTAAATACACCAGGTATTTAAAATAACGTTCTTATGCAATCGGTAATTTCCGAGATATCCGTTGTTAGTGATTAGAACATTTAAACACCTACTACTAACCTTCAGTTGCCTCTCGTGATGCCATGGAAAGCCAGTGGGTAGGTAGGTAGTATATAAGTTTATGCAAATAGATTGTATACGGTACATATAAATAAACTGCAGTAGTTGGAGAAAGTCATGTGGATGTAACAGAATTGTTATAGCTTCTGATATAATCCTGTGTTATTTCAAGCCAGGAATGTTTGTAGCAAAACGAAAGAATAGCCATCTAGTAACCTTTCCAGATGTGCAGTACTGGTCCTTGCCAGGAGGTAGATTATAGGTTGGGAACACCAGAGGTGGGAAGTTGATTCCAAGGTCTACTAGGAGTTACCTTTACACCTACTCACCTGTTCGTTTAGCCCAATAACTAACATATTTGTTTATAACCAGCAACGCTATTGGTTGAGCATGCATTTTAGGAGTGCTGCAACGTCTAACGTATGGACTACTTATCCAATAACTTATTTGTAGTGTAGAAGTAATCCAACCTTGTGTTTCTTAAGGGGACTGGGTACAGGTCGCGCACCAGTTCTTGGCAAATGACATTTTAAATAAGAGATTTGATGCGAGTCACTTACCTTTACTGTGTATTCTTAAAATGTAATCATAAGGAAGCAGAACAGGTTGTTATTGTAACATAAACTATTTGCTGTCCTGTTTATCAAGGGTAGGCTAGCTTACTGTCACTGCCAAAAGTCATTCGTCTAGAAGGAATGAGCAGCCTGTACTGATTCTTACACGATTTCAGTATTTCAATACATAAATTTAGTTGAATATTGCTAGAGTTCTACTGTCCAGAATAAAATGAAATTTGGCATGAATATCCATTAATTCATTGATATTTTAGTAATATAAGCAAAAACTAATTATTATTTAAAATGACCACAAAATGGTCATAATGGATAGCACTTTTTTTTCTCTTTACAAATGTAGTGTATCTAATACTTGCTGTGCAGTTTACTTCAACAATATTCAAGCATATTCCTTGAATATTTTACCGCAATACTTATGTTTATTTTGTAACCCAAATTTACTTAAAATACTTCTCATTATTTTCAACAGAAAGAACTGTGAAGTTTGCTAAACTTCTTCAAATATTTTTACACAAACATATTTTTAAAATGTTATATTTTGGTTTGTTGGCAACTTACTCTTGTAGAATACAGCTTCAGCAACTACAGTAAACGTTTTATTAAAATACGTTCAGCAATTTTGAAGAAAAGTGAGCACGAGTTTGAAAAATTCAAGATGCCGAAAACTATGTTTAAATTAAATTAAATTGAGTTTCATTTATGGACGCTCTTGCTGTGGTTTTCAACGCTTACTGTATACTGGTCGTGTAAGACCGCTTTTGCTCAAAGGTCTCTTTATCAGGCTTGACATTTCTGTATGTACCGTAAATTTACGACATGGGACCAATGGCTTTATTTCTCTTCCAAAGGAAGCCATGCTAAGTATTTTTACGCCTGAATAGTGCCATCGCCCTCCGCCGAGTTTGAACCGTGATCTTTCACGCCAGTATCTATAGAATGGGACGCTGAGAACCACTGCAGTTAAAGACCGTCCATAAATAAAACTTCATTTAGAAAAATACATGAAACAGTTTTTGAGAATACAAATTTTATTAGTTTTTTAAATTGCGCTTTGTGCTGTAGTTTTGAAAATGTAACTAACCATCAAATTTATATCTCAGGAATACCACCTTATAAAGTTATCGAATAATTTCTGAATGGAACAGCTATCGTTGTGGAAAAATTTTGTTGCGTTACATTCTCACGGTTTTCTGTACCTATATCTACCTACTGAAACAAACTATTCTTGCAAAACCTTATTCTTCTATTTACACATACACATTAGAAGAAATGGTCTTTTTACCTACTTGTTTCTTTGTAGGTGCGAATGTAATAAGGGACCACACAAGCCTAAAGCAGCAGTCGAACCTTTAAGAGCGAGTCGCAATACGGTGACTGAAACTCCATTAACTTTGCATGACCAATAACAACCGAATAACAACTTCCAATTTCATAAAAGTATAAGTGATCAAAAATTAAACCGATAACAAGGAAATACCTATCTCGAAAATGGTTGCTTAAATCCCCAAAAATGTGTTTTATGTAAACTCTGGTCTTAATGACATTTACATTTTTCTGCAGAGAGATTTTGTCTATTTATTTTGGTTTACAGCTATCCAAAGTCACCCAGAAAAAGACTACTTCCAAACTATACCCAGACAGTTCAAGGTATTTATTTCACTTTTTCATGAACATATCTAAACGTACGTTATGGAATTTGAATCGTTTATTTGTGTTTGGTGGTGTTATTGTGTTTATGCTTTTCTTCTTTCTGTAATTGGAAATTAAGTCCTGTTGAAAGGGATTAAATAGATATGTATTACCTAATACTTAAATAAAAGACTCATAATATAATATTCTGTAGACAAAGTAAATGAAACCATATTATACGACATAGATTCTTCAACTTTTGAGGTCAATGCAGTTATCCTTTAGTCTTCATTTGGCGCAGAGATGAATTGCTGATCATTCTCCTGGACAGTCACATTTGGACTGCATGGTTTTTCTAGTGCAGTACGTAATGTATGAATTCCATGGTGTATGTTGTTTAGAACATGTATTTTGACCTAAGAGATGATAGAAAAAGCAGTTCAGAAAGTTTGTAAGGTGGTTTTGCTTACACAAGAGAAGAAGCCTGCCTTATGTAACTTTGATGTATTTTTTGCATCTCTTTTAGCTAGGCAACTGGCCAGGCAATTTCAACAATGAAAGGTGCATATTTTAGGAAGATAGCTATTTTAGCTGTAGAATAATATGTGAGGCTATAAGGAATATGATCATAAAACTTTTATAAGTTTTATATTAAGTTGAGTGTAAATGGTGAAAATGACAATTTTTAATGTTTTATGCAGTCTTATCAATTAGAATTTTGTCATTACTTTAATATAGGTTATATCAATGTAGAAAAACTACTATTTTAAATAGGTAGCATAGCAAGAATGGGAGGTATTGTGTTCCATCCAAAAATTCTATGGGGATTTTACCGGAAATATTAGTTTTCATACCCTTAAAAAAACATTTTTACAAAAAAAATACATATACGTTTGTGTGCCTGTGTGTGGACAGCACAACTCTAAAAGGAAATTCGGTTAAAAACCAAACTATTTACGCTCAGTATCTTCCAGGAGGATTTTCAGGTATATCACTCATCACAAACTACCTTTTTATGTGGAAAAACTTTGAAAATGTTGATTTTCTCAAAAATACCTAAAACGATTTTGATTATGTTTTAAGTATTTTGCAATCGAAATCTATACCTATCTTGAATTTTATGTTACACTCTTTGAAATCCTCTTCATTCTGAATGACTTGCATAACTGATCAACCGTAAGAGATAAAATCTTACTATAAAAGTTATACGTATCGTTAAACCAATCAGTCTATGTCAATGAATTAATTTAAGTAAGTAGTTAATCATTTCTAAGATATTCATTGTTAATGGTGTGCAATTTAAAATACTAGGTAATATTTTTCACAAATGGGAAGTCCTTGTTCGTTATTATTTTTTTCCTTTTAGGCATGCAAAGAGGACGGAATTTCAAAACCATTACATAGGGATCTGCTCTTAAAGGAACTGACTATCGCTTAAAGCTTACTGTACTCGCCTAATATGGATGTACGAAATGAACGACAGGACAATTTCTGTAAATGTTAACTTTCACTAACCTGAAGTATATAGAAGAATGAGCATTTGTACAATCAAAGACATTAAAAAATGCCTAGAAATACTTATCTTAAGATGGGGTCTTATCGCTGACTCCGCCCATGTCTTTCACATGTTTGCTATGCTCTTAAAAACCACGCTACCAAAGGGAAGGGAATTGACATGGAACATGCCTTGCGAGAAATGAAGTTCTGAGTTCGAACTGGTCATCCCCAAATTGTCTGATTGGGCAAACACCTGACCCTACTCACCGGGTGATAAAAAATTCGATGTTTTCTCTGCGCTACTTATTGAAGCTCTAATGCCAAAGTAATATGCGCACATGGTCGACTAAATTAACACACTGTATGTACAAGTCTGCCTGACTGAGGGAGCGTTGAGAGGGGTGAGGGATGAAGAGGTGGATTGCCCAATCGGTTTTGCCTTTTCTTACTCGCATAGCATGTTGTACTGTCAAAGACATTAAAAATACGCCTGGTGCTGTGATTTTGCTGAAAATGTGAACGTTTGACGGGGACTCAGGTGTTTCCACGATTTTCATTGCTGCTATTATAGTGTTCATGAATTTATCATGTTAAAAAGTTAATTGCTAATCAATTCTGATACAAAAATGTGCAATCAAAAATATATATCTTACATATCATACAACATTACTGCATAAAAGTGGATAAGTGAACTTAGAACATATGTGTCTAAGTTATATAACAACTTCAGTCTAATATGTTAAATGGTTATTATAATAATAATAATAATATTAATAATAAAATATTAATAAAATAATAATACTATTATTATTAATAATAATAATAATAAAATCATCAATTTGGCAGATTTCAACATTGGCGGGATGGAGCTTTTAATTTCCCCTTAAGGATATGGTAAAGGTTAGACGCATCGAAGAATCTAAAGATCTTCAATGAAGAAGATTCTGTTTTAACAAAATATGTGAAAAGTGTTATTTTATTTCAGTTAACAAGTAGATTATGTAACAGAAGACAGGAATTACAAATGCATATCAGGACAGAAATTAGGAAGCCTTACTGAATATAAAAGTTAAATAAAACTGTGCTTTAAGAGCTCTAAATGTTCATAAAATACTGTTGATAAATCATTTGGAATGTTGGCTTTTTTATATTTTGAGGTTTATCTATATAAAGACATGTAAAATATAATGCTTTAGCATTCTTTATATGAACATACAAAATATAATAAATTAAAGCTCACAAGAACTATTGCTAGTAAACCAGTACATATTCAGAAATAATGGGATGTATTATCCCCTTAATTATCATAGCTTACTTCAATTATCATTGCACATTATATTGTCATTGCTGAATGGTAACCTTGGAATTTTGGCAGCTTTAAAATCCACAATTACAGCTTATACTTATATCCAAAAGACACATCTTTTTAATAAAAGCAGCAGTAAGTCTGAAAAAATATAGAACTTTATACATACATTATTTGAGATTTTTACATATCTACTTTATGGAAAAACCTGTGCTTGTATACATGCACTACTATGCTGCATGGAATACTACTGAAATGTAAATTTGAACTATGAAACTTTGTACCTTTTACCAAATTATTTGCAAAATACAGGTAACAGAAACAAATCTAGACTACTGGATTACTGCTTATTAAGCAGTATTTCATAATTGCACTCTATTTATTACCATACATTTCTATCAATGGTGTTTTGGCTAAGGATAGCAGCTAATAATTACAAGAGAATGCATTTTTAACAACTTAATACGAAATTATATGCACTTTTCTTTGAGTCACGTAACATGTTTAATGCAGACAGTGCAAATCTAACTTTTTGTGATAGACTACATAGGTACAGATTATCCTGCAAAACAGCCCTAATTATAAAAATCTCGGTTTTATCCTAATACCTCTTAATAAAAACAATTATTTTACAATTGCACATTATATGTTGGTGAATTTATGAGAAATTCTGAGATGTCATAGTTATACCATATGGAACAACCTCAGCGTTGTGAGAACACTCCTACTCAAAGTTGCACATCCCCTAAAGCAATTAGTATTCCTATGCTAGTTCTCCTTAGCGTAGGTTTGTAAACAGATTTGCTTTCAACGTTATGTAGCTTGCTTTCAGTCTTGCTTTCCTAGGAATTCTGAATACTGGATGTATAGATAGGGGAGGCCTGATATCTAGCCATCCCGTTCTTCAGACCTCACGCCAGTGTATTAGTTTTTTGAGGTTATGTACGCATTATGCTAGGTGAAACCTCTTCAGGCCTGCTGAGACATTCAATTACAGTTGCATTTGGGGATATATTGCTTATAATTTTCAACAGTCATTTTTGAGCTGATACTGTGAGTTGGACGAGAGCCTTTTTGCGTTTCTGCTTTAAACCTCGGGCATATGTTTGTCTAATGTTGTATTGAAATTAATCGTGTAGCATGTACATCTGTTATGTTAAGGCAGAGATTGAAATGGTAGTTGCTCTACGTATCCAATTCTGCAAACGAGAATAAAGTTTATACAAATACGGTCATTGATGATATGATTTAAAGGATTGTATTTACCATAAGCGTTTATAAACCAAATTTAATCTAGTACATCCGAATATCATATCTAATTATTTGTTGCCGATTCAATCATACATTCGACAATGTTCCTTATAACGTAACCTACAACATTCAACACCTGTAGTATTACACGTCTGGACTTAAAAGTGATACGATTCAAAAGGATGCACATTAGCAAAATATGACTTAATTTTGAAAGCTTATTCAAATCAGATAACTGGCACATTAAAGGGACAACGATGATATTTGGTTTTACTGTATTTTCAGTTGTGTTGATGTCTGTGTTATCAACAAACGCCCAGGACTGTTGCTCTATGAGGCAGCCTTCTGACTCGATGATATGAAATTCAGAATTTGTCAGAGTCACCCATATTATGTCCTCAGGTGAGGTATCAGGATATCCCGAAAGAACTGCCATCGTTTCGTCCTGACTGCTGGAGGCGACATTCTTCTCTGACACAACAATGTACAGGATTTTGGACTCCATGTGGTAGTACGTCGCCTGGAATATGCAAATGTTCAGCAAGGCGTAGAAGATGATGAAGCTTGTAAATCTTTCCATTTTAGTTTAGTAGTGCCTGAAAACAGATTTTTATATTTAGATGCAGCCATTAACAAAAGCATTACAACAGATATGCCATTATGTAAAGTAGTTTCAAATAGAAAACAAAATGGCGTTAGCATTCACAACAAAAGTACCTATTCAACAAAAAGGACTGTCTCCTAACCAACACTTTAATACTCTTTTAAAATATTTATACTTAAATATTAAAAGTTATCTGGAAAAATATTAAGCAAATACACTTAAGATTATACTAAGTTTTGCTTAATCTACATGCTTGAATATTAAGTTGATTAATGTTCCTAGTACAGTGATGGTAAAACAGTAAATTGTGATTTTTTATGGATGATCTTTAACTGCTGTGGTTCTCAGTGCTCCATTCTATATTAGGCGTGAAGAGACCAATTAATTTTGCTCAGAGGCCTCTTTGTCAGGTTTGAGGTTCCTTTATGCACTGTAAATCTACGACACGGGACCAACGGCTTTACTTTCCTTCTGAAGGAAGCCATGCTAAAGACTTTCACGCCCGAAAAATACATCGCCCTCCGTCGGGTATAATCCCACCACCTCTGAAACCAGAGGCTGGCATATTATCCCTAGATGACGAAGGACGACTTAGTGATGGTGAACCTCTTATGTTAAAGTAAATAGATTTACTTTCTTTTTATAGGTAACAACATTCAAATATGTAATATATGATAATGTGCCAAGTTATAAAAGGTTGAACTACAATTACAATGAGCAACACAATAGGCACAAACTAATACTATTAAAATGTTGTTTTGAATCTTCACACACATACATACACACACACACACACTCTCACTCTCTCTCACACACTCTCTCTCTCACACTCTCACTCTCTCACTCTCTCACATTGGAACAATTACCTCAAACATAATGCCATATCTAATGTAGGACACTATGGAAATATGCTAAATATGCAGGTTTTAAGAATATAAGAAAATGAACTGCTCTACTAAGAATATAGAAGTTGTTCTTATTCAAACTTAAGCAGCTCTCTCTTGGTAGATAGATGCATCAGTTTAATGGAGCCTGAATTGCCAAAAAGCGACGTATTCAACTGAATGCAGACTGTTACACAGTTGTCTGCACATACGTACGTACCTACGTGTCCTTCAAAATGGCTACATGTAGGAGGAATTACTTAGAAATAGATTCGGCCTTCCAAAACAAATGAGCAGTTATGAAAATGATATAGCACGGTTTATCTTTTATTTGAAACAAAAAATAAAAAATTTTACTTTCACGTGGAATAATAACACTATTTTATCTGAACCTGCTGTGAAAATTCTAAAATCTTTATTTACGGGTCTTAATTTTACCTGACCAACAATATATAGGTATTCTACATATCTACATAATTAAGCAACTCTGTACTTTTATTAACTTTATAGACAAAAATTTCGCAATAGATTAAAATGTATCTTGAGGTGAAAAATGTAGGTAGCATTGTTTACCCAGAATTTAAGTTTAAGCGTTTTAAAAGAATATTCGCAATAGAGAGGTGTCATGAAATTGAAAAATTCAGTGCCATAACTGGAATTTGAACCACGGATTCTCGGGTTTTCGTACCAAGTCTCTAACCATCTGAGCTACAATAGAAGTGGCCGCGTGTGGAATTTGTTGTGGACAAAGCGACGCAGGGGCGGGTTTCGCCGGGATCTCCGGTTTCCCAGCCATCGCATTTTACTGGTGCTCCATCTTCATTCCATGCAACACCAGTGTCTTCGCCTGCGTTGCCATTTGTGGTAAAAGCGGGCGTTAAACACTATCACACAAAAAAAAAAAAAAAAAACAATCGAAGTAATTTTCTTAGAGCAAAGGCATGGAAACCGAAGATCCATAGTTGAAATCTCGACTATGGCACTGAATTTCTCAGACTGATTCTACCTTAGCTACGTTAGCGTACGCAGGGCTTGTATGGAAGAACAGTTAGTTATCATTCACTGAAGTAACAGCTTTAAACGTAAAACCGGTATTTAAGGTGCCTACAGATTGTGCGTCGCCATTGGCATATATATCTCAAAATAAATGTTGATAACAGTTTGTAGTTAAAGATAAAATGTGAGTCAGTTGAAGAATTTAATGTGGGTAGTGTAATGGCTTTGCCATGGTAGCTCAGTTAAAACGAGCAGCGGCACGGAAACCTGATGATTCGTGGCACAGATCCCAGGTTTGCCATTGAATTTACCGTTCTGTTTCTAATTTACCAACCAAGTCTGGCACATGGTTTGTGTGAATGAACATCGTTATCAATACAATATCTCGAGATTTTGAAGAAATTAGCCTTTAGTTTCTCCATAAAGATATTCTAATAAATATCGGTTTATTTTCCTTGCTAGATGTTTAAAGGGGTTCGGAACGAGATAAATCTTGAAATTTTTAAAATTTACTTTTTTATTGATTCTTACTCTCTAGAATGTAACCTTTAATATCATATATAACATAATACATGTTAAACACTAGAAAATAGTTTATTTTCTATTTTTTATACTTTGTATGGCAGTTAAAATGTTGATAAAATTACATAAATTTGACAATTCTTTGAATGAGTGTAACTTTTCTCCTATTACAGATAATTCCAGGGAATATTCTATATCCGAAAGAGCTTTTTCCCTCTTTCCATTCTACTGCCTACCCTGAACCATAGTGATGCTCGTTTGTTTGTTTTGTATATGTTTAGTAAACAAGGTTATAGGCTAGAAAAATTAGTAAGCTATCTGAAGTTTCTAAGTAATTAATATATTTTATACAGCTGTGTAATGTTATAAATGTGCTGGATGTATTCTCTTTATAGTGAATTGTGGCATTAACAATGACAAAAAGAAAGAGCATCTTTAAAAAAAATTGGTAAACCTAAGGCAAATGTAGCCACATGTTCCCATGAAGAGAATGAGGTTAGGCCTAGTTCTTCGAAGAAGAAACTTTCATTATCTCAGCAAGTGTATGAACAATATGAAAAAGAAGAAAGTGAAGAATTTAAATATGAAATTGTAAATATAGCCTTATTGCAGACTGCTCTTTCTAAATTTGCTTTATTAAAGTTTCTCAATCTGACATTTCTGTTTCAATTAAAAAACATATAGGTCGTGCCAGCGAACTTACATTTTCTTGTAAGAACTGTGACAGTTATCATAATTTTTTGAGCTCTGAAACAATTGTATTCAGAAATAATGATGATGATAAGGAAACATCTTTGTATGATGTAAATTTGCACTTTGTGTATGGGTTGAGATCAATTGAGAAAGGACAGACAGGTGGTGACATTTTTTGTGGGATTCTGAAGCTGCCTAAGCCACCAACAACATTTTGTAAATATGTAAAGTGCAATCATTTTCATCTTCCACCAGCTTGCATGCAAGAAATGAAAAGTATATTTAGGGATCTGGCCAATACAGAACTTTAAAAGGAATGTATCCATGGGGGAAATCAGAATCCTAATGTGTCAGTTCACAATGTTATATGGTTTCGCCTATCTAAAACTATATTTGTAGGAATTCAAACGCTCCATTTTGGTATTTATGAGACATTTGCTAGCTTTAATGAAGGCAATATTGTGAAGTGCAAGGTACTAAAACAGCTAGGATTGAAGATTGGCCTGAACTGCATCACTGCCATGAAGAGGATGGATGCCATCAGAATTCACTGAGGTGAGCGAGCAATGGAAGAAATGGAGAAGCAGGCAAGGCAGATGAGAAGTAAGGCAAAGAGGAAGCTAGAGGACCTTTATGAGCTGCAAGAAGACCCAGATAACTCTTCTTATGGTGCAAGATTACATTAAGTTACAGCTAAAACAATATTTAAACTTCAAATGCAATTTTTGAAATTTTGCTTTTTTTTTCATACATATGCCCCTTTTTCTTAGAATCTATTAAACATAGAGCAGTAAAACTTATACTGCATGTTCCTCATTTATGGTTCCTGATTTTAACAGAGGGATTTCCTTACACACTTGATACAGAGAAAAGAATTATAATGTAATGATTTTGTTAATTTTTTGCATTGTTTCATTTAAAAAATTATAAATTTCATAATAATCATAACATTTAAAAAAGCTTGTGCTAAAATATTGATAATGACTGTCTCAATATATGATAAAAATTTCAGCTTTCTGCACCCAGTACTTGTTGAGAAAAAAGGTAATGAAGTTAGCCAAATTAACATTGTTTAGATAGGGCGTTCCAAACCCTCTTAAATCAAACAAAAGTACAATTTTTCAATTACTTGGGCACTTTTCACTTCATACGAAAAGGCTATAAGTAGTAACTTTAGTTCACCAATCATGTACAATACGCGAGCATTTGAGGAAACTGCTGAAACTTGTATCCAAGAAAATACTTTTTACTATTGAAAGTTACCAGTAGATAAAAAGGTGTTAAATATCTATTAACTAATAAAATAAAGTACTTAAGTCTTTGAAAATCCAAACTTTACTACAGTTTTCTTTTAAGTTCTTTGATTTTTTATAACATGCCGAGAAAATAGAAATACAGTACACAGAAGACTTCATTTAATGGACTATGCCAGACTGGTAAGATATTAACTTCTTCATTTTAGAATTAATCATTTTTTATAATAAGAAATGTTCTTTGGACCCTACGGTATATCGCAGGGCTCTCACTTTTTAATTTTAAATTACAGAAATTGTTCTGCATGCATTTTTTTGTAGTGTTTAACGCCCGCTTTTACTACTTGTGGCACCGCAGGCGATGACACTGGTAATACACGAAATGAAAATAGAGCACATGTGGAATGCGATGGGGGGAAACCGGTGAACCCTGAGAAAACCTGCCTCTGCGCGGCTTTGCATGCATTTCTGAATTTTTAGTTATTTTAAGAGCAAAAACGCTCTTTGTGCACATTTTATTGAATTTATCAAAACTTTACGTATCTGCTACGGGAAATAAATAAATACCTAAATGCAAACGGACTGTTCAATATTTTAAACTAGTGCACAACAGTTTTTTATTCGTAATTCCGGAAGCTAATCAAAAATACTTCAAGCTGATAAGATCTAAACCGTTGTCCATGGAACATTTTAAATTGCGAAAATGCCGCAAAAGAGATAGAATCGCGCCAGGCACTGTTCTCGAGAATGCTTCTGAAAGGGAATGAATCTTTGGCTTAATGAAAGTGCCGAAGTTTATTTTGAACTAAATTCCCGTACTACTCCATTGAGATTACCGTCGCTCAATACCTTGAGCTAAACAAATAGGTCTCAATTACTCGCCACCGAGGAGCGTCGAGAATCGTCTTCACCAGCTGCGACGCCGGAGAGATAAAGGGGGAAAGAGGACCAGTCGCCGCTCCGCAGCCCAGCATCACAGATACGTCCCAAGTTCCCGCGTCAATTTTTCACAAATTGCGCTTCATATTCAAACCCTTCACTTTGGTAACGTGGCCTGTCCAATACTGTTTTAAGAGCATAGCAAACAGGTGAAGGACTTGTCACCGAATACAATAAGTATTTCCAGGCTATTTTTAATGTCTTTGAGTGTACATTGTATTTAACACTATAGGTTTTAAAATACTATCTGAAGTTAAATATTGCTGTAAATGCACGATTTTGTAGCTATACTTTATAGCAACAAAATGAACAAAAAATGTGAAAAGCATTAAGAATAGCATAATCGCGGCAATATTACTGCATTTACAGCTCATTACATCACCCTTCCTCCACGTCTCCGCCAAAGGTATGCATGAAGAAATAAAATGAAAAAGATAGCTGAAGTTCTAAATATGTAGTATAAATATTATTTTACTGACAGAAAATAAATGTGAAAGAGATAGACATTACTCGTTTTAATGTTCAAAATGTTGAATTATAGAAAAATGTGTTTTGCAAAATTCCCCATCTACCTCAATTGTGGCATATACTACACAAAGACATGCACAATATGATAGTATCTATGTGAAACATGCATTAGAAAGTAAGAGAGTTTATAATCTCGCCGATGTCTGACGTGACGTTTCGGCTTGACGGTCCGAGTAGCAGTACAAACGTTTGCACTGACTAAATGACAATAACTATGGCGGAAAACAGCTCATTAATTTAGCTAATAAGGGATATCCGTGTCTTTAGCACTTCAATGTGGTGATTACAAAAATGACAACATAAGAGAGAACGTTTGGGCAGAAATGTCAGAAGTAGGTCATGATAAAATCAACCAAGGAATCCGACTTATTTAATAAAAATTCCAAGTTTTCGCTCGTGCAGCGCGCATAACGTTTTTAAAAAATGCATGGTATTTGTGGTTACACAAAATGAGTATGGCATTCACATAATTGCAATTCCTAAAATACATCTTAGTTGTTTTTTTTTTTTTTTTTTTTTTTTTTTTTTTTTTTTTTTTTTAATAGCCGAGGATGTAATATCATTATAGATGTTCATTACGTAAAATCTCGCTTTTGTCTGTTAAAACTAAATTTCGCTTACTTATCTGAAAAAACACAATTTACTTTAATATGTTTTACCTTTGAAATTCGGAATAAAGTGAGCATACTCTTTGAATATTCTGATATTTTCAGAGAAAAATTCGAAAAGCAAACTAGCTTTCTTAAACAAGATTTTTAATTGTCGTATCAGATTTTGTATAGTGTTTAACGTCCGCTTTTGCTACTATGGTAAGTATAACCGTGCTACTCAAAAAGTTAACATGGGCTTTAGCTTTGTTAATACAAACTTCTCAGATAACGCACTGATTATTGTGAGATGTCGCCGACGTTTTGCAGGGCACCAATGAGCGCGTCACTTCAGCCAGGAGAAACCACAAATAACGAAAGACGTGGAGTACGCGTGTTTTACGTCTTATCGCAGCCTTTGAAGCCGACATGTTAACCGTTTGAGAAGCACGGTAATACCGCAGGCGATGACACTGGTAACACATGGAATGAAGATGGAGCACCGGTGGAATGTGATGGCGGGGGTAACCCAGAGAAAATCCGCCCCTGCGACGTTTTGTCCACCACAAATCCCACATGCGGTCGCCTGGGGTCGAACCTTGTATTATTGAGAGGCGAGTGATCCAACCACTCGGTCACGGCGCGGCCCGACATAATAGATGTATATGCGAATTAGTGCAAACACATGGTGTTTGGCTTTGACAGTCCTAAGCCTACTTGATAAATCATGCAAAGGGTGCTTTAATGTTATTACTGTCTGTAGCCCCGTATTTACAATATACACAGAGCATAAATAGTATTAGACATAGAATTTCTGATTGTCTATAGGGGATTTATAGGGCCGCTCCGTCACTCTAATTGGGGAAAGAGAAGGTGTTGTACCTTACTGTTGTTGTACACGTTACCTAATCTCGCTTCCAGTTGAGTATTAGCAAATGAGTTGACAAAGCCGGCATAGGTATGCTCTATTGGTTCGATATAGAACACTCACCTTTATCAGCTACTAAAATAAAAACATGACGTAATAAAATACCCATAAGGTATTAAGGAATGCGGTGTACGGAACAAGACAGTGCCTGTTTCTTTCTGTGCCTTGTGTATAAAGGGATAGAAAAGTAGGTATTGTATTCCACCCAAAAACTCGATGTCGAGATTTCACCAGAAATAAATGTTTTAGGACCCCCTCAATCCAAAAAAAAAACATTTTCAGAAACAGGTCCGTGTGTGTGTGTGTGTGTGTGTGTGTGTGTATGTGTGTGTGTCTGTGAACTGCATAGTTCAAAAATGAAAAGACTTAAATACCAAACTTGGTATTTAAGTTTGGTATCTTCCAAGGATGCGACACGAAGATTTTCAAGAAAATCCCTTCACCCCTAACTACTCTTTATATGGAAAAAATTTCGAAAATTTTGTTTTTCTTAAAAATGGCCCTTACGATTTTGATTAAAATACCACGTATTAAAACCATTTCCATCACAAATTAAATGTATACCTTTAATTTTCTGGGAATAGCTTCTAAAGACCTGTTTACCCTGGATGAATTTTGCTTAATTTGTCATAACTAGTAAATCGTAAGAGATAGAATAAAAGCTTACAGTACAAAACATGTAGATCTTGTAAAAATACACAAATTGTCATATACATTTTTTTCGTGGACCTTACTATTTTCGAGGTATTCCTTGTTTTTAGTTTCAATTGTGAAGTACTTATACTTTTCTCAGACGGAAGTATCCGTTTTTCTTTTGTTCTACTCCTGGCCAAGCAAAGAAGTGCTTTGAAATGGCAATCGTATAACGAGAATTTTTTAAACATTTGACTCTCAGTTTATCCTAGTGCATTCCCTTAGTTCCATTCTATAAGGAACTAATTAATAAAATTCTGCGAATGTTTATCTCGATTAGCGTGGTGTTAGCCTTTATAAGAAGTTTGTAGGGTAACTAGAGAAAGTCATGTGAATGTAACATATCAGATTTTATTTTTAAAGCTTTTCACCATTAAAAACACTCTCTTTTAAGATTTTACTTCGTTTCTCTAGCCCCTCATATATGTAGGTATGTATAGGTATGTTTCAAAGTTGTCTTTAGCAAATGGAGAATTGAAATACACTGTAATCTCTTAATTATGAGGGGATTCAACGATTACCGTTACAATATTTACGTGACGAAACTTTTAACTGTTTTAATACGAGGAAGAATTATAAATTTCAAATCCGTGATTAGCCATGCAGAGCTTGTAAAATACAGTATTACAGTACGAAAGTATGCTTTTGTCTCGTTTCTCCCGCAACCCTGTCTGGGAAACAAGTAGATATCTAACATTAAAAGGTGAAGTGTAACGTAAGAAAATAAATAATAAAACTAAAGCGTGAGCAGTATCTGATGTATTTAATATGAATACGTTTGTAGAGGTTTAATGTGTTCTTGACCAAGATAATGATATCAGCAATGTCAGTATAGTTGTAACAGCTTCTCTTACAATACAGGAGTAGCTAGAAACAGAAACCTTTTGTAACTGCTCTCTCAGCAAGAAGTCTCATCTTTGTATAACAACTCCAACTGATAGAACTAAATTCAAATACAAGAAATTATGATCGTAAGCTTTCACGGCCGGTGTTACATTTCACGAGAAAATATCTTAAAGCTGTTATAGAAAAGGGCTACGTAGTGAGAGGTGCTAAAAACGCAGCGTATTCAAGAGGATATGTAAAAGTACCCTCCTCCCGATGAGTAAGTGTATTTTTACTTTCTCTAGCCCGCATGTACACTGTACATAGTGGATAGAGAAGGTATTGTATTCCACCCAAAAATTCGATGTCGAGATTTCACCGAAAATATACATTTTGGGGTCCCCTGAGACCGAAAAAAGCATTTTTCGAAAGAAAAAAAAAAAAAAAAAGTCCGCATATGTGTCTGTCTGTCTATGTGTGTGTGTGTGTGTGTGTCTATGGACAGCATAGCTCAAAAACGAAAAAACCGTTAAATACCAAACTTGGTAGGTATTTAGGTTTGGTATCTTCCAAGAATGCAACACGAAGATTTTCAAGAAAATATCACCATCATAAACTACCTTTTGCTTGGAAAAATTATCGAAAATTTTGATTTTCTAAAAAATGGCTCTAACGACTTTGATTAAAATCCCTATATTAAAGGTATTTACATCCCAAATAAAATTATATTTTGAACTTTTTGGGAACAGCCTCTGAAGAACTCTTTATTCTGGATGAATTTTGCCGAATTTGCTTAACTGCTAAACCGTAAGAGATAGAAAAAACTTACTGCACAAAAAATGTAGATCTTGTTAAAATACACAAGCTATGTCATTTACATGTTTTACCGTTTTCGAGGTACTCCTTGTTATTAGTTTCAATTGTGAAGTTCTTATACTTTTCTCAGATAGGAAGTGTCAATTTTTCTTTTATCCTACTCCTTGCCAAGCAAAGAAGCGATCTGCAATGACAATCGCATAACGACAGTTTTTAAAACATTTGACTGCCACTTTAGCATAGCGCATTCCTTTAGTTCACTTCTACTTATAAGGTACTAAGTAATAAGAACATTCTGCTAATGTTTATCTCGATTAGTATGGTGTAGAAAGAAGACATTTTTTAAGAAGTTTCTTTGTAGATCAGTTAGAGAAAGCCATGTGAATGTAACGCATCAGAATTTTTTTTCGTAACGTAATCCTATAGGCAAACAAAATGAACCTTCACTAATAGCTAGTCAAGCTGACAATGTGTAATATATTCGTAGTTTCCGAATCATAATGCAGTCATACAGTATAAATATCCTTCCTACCGAAAACCCTGCCACATGTCCATGTTCGACGTTCATTAGAAGGGGCTAACACAGAGAACAAGAATGTATGCAACTTAATTAGATTTTATATAATCCACTAACAATGGTAATTATCTTTCTATTAAGGATTGTTTTGGATTGTTTTATTCATCAGATTTGGTATTTTCTTTAGTTCCGTATGCGTGTTTAAAGCAGTATTCATAACACAGTGTTTAAGAATCCTCAATTAATGACTAATATCCACCTTATGAAAAAAATAGTAAAATATAAATATTAATTACTGTAAAAAAAAACCTCCAAATAATTATTTATGTCTGTGCAAATATGAAGAATTAATCACTCATAATTTAATCATTTACAATACTTCAAAAACCCACCTCAAAGCTACTTTAACATTCTCAGCACCCTTTATATTTTTTTAAACTTTTTTATGTCATTTCCTCTTTAGTTCTACTTCGTATGCTTGGGCCGTAATTGAACTGATTCACATTCAGTTGGAAAAATTCCCATATTCCCCTTCATCATTAGGTAATACAGGCTGAAACCTTCAAATGAACCGTCGCATGCAGTGGATTAATGCTCTTCTTTTTAATACTCTCGTCTCAAGACCACCCGTCTCTCACTCAGGTGGTCCGGGTTTGATCCCAGGCGATCGCATATAGGATTTGTGGTAGACTTAGCTACGCAGGGGCGGTTTTCTCCGGGTTCTCCTGTTTCCCCCGCCATCGCATTCCACTGGTGCTCTATCTTCATCCCATTTATCATCAATGCCATCGCCTGCGGTGGCAAATTAGTAAAAGCGGGCATTAAACACTATTAAAACAATACTTGCATATCTCAGCAACAACAGACAAGAGCGTCATGCCCGCCTGGGTAGTGTGGTGGTAGCATTCAACAGGTCGCGAGTTCGAATCTCGCTTAGGGTGAGTTACCCGGATAAGGTTTTTTCGGGGTTTGCCCTTATTCTGAGGAGACGAATGTCGAATACTTTAAGTTCCATGGACCCCGAGATCATTTGAGTAACATTTCAGCAATTTCATTCATCGTCCGATATGACGAACCAGGTTAAAGGCCGTTAAGGTACACAAAAAGAGCTTCATGTTCGTCCAAAAGAACTTCCATTGTTGAAATTTTGCAATCAATCAATTAATCAATCAATCAAGGTATTTAGGAATATATGATGCCAGGGCAGTTTAGGGAAAGTTTCCTCTTCAGCAGAGATTACATATATATCCTGTCCTGGTTTGTTTCATTCGACCGAGGTTTGCGAGAATCTCTAACTTCTGCGGGAGCATTGTCGCGCCGAGCTCCTTTCACCACGCCTAGGAAATCATGTAATGATTTGTTGCCTTCGCCGCACTCTTACGCCTCTTAGAAAGAACTCCGACCACTCGACTACAGCTTTAAGCCTTCCACACAAAGAGCATTTATATTCACATGCTGTGCTACTTTCGTGCATCCACTTTTAGTCATTACACTGAATGCTTTCTGACTTGGAAGTTGCCGCGTAGTAAGTTTGAAAATATTCATCACATTCGTCGTCTTGCATCGCCTGATACTATTTAGAATATTTGATCGCAATTAGTGTTTATAGTTATCATATGGATTGTCTAGAACTCTCTAAACATGTGTCTAATCCCCCACCTTAGTGCTGCTTTGTGTCTCGCAAAAGAAAGATGTGGTTGATAATAAGCAAGCAACATGGCTACGTAAGGCCTATATTACACTGTCAAATTTCTGTGTCACAGAGTGTGATAAAACCTCTGATCACATGTTATGAGCACATCTAAGCTGTTGAGTATATTGCACTACGACAAACCTTTAATCACAGTTTTAAAACTGATAACCTGAAGTTAATAGCATGGGCTGTAGCAGTGGTTCCTATTTTGCTGTGTTTAGGATATGAGTGTATCATTATAGTGAATATTTAAAAATAAATTTACTTTAACTTTCTATTGCATTCATCTGTAACATTTTCTATAGCCTAAACTAAACCTTAACCTCAATAAGAGCATTTCTTAAAGAACGTTTATAAACACTACATACATAGGTATTAATAACAAAGACAGCAGCAAAAATAATTAATAGTTGTCATACTAACTTTAATTTTGTTATTTTAAATATTGGCTTCTCCGACTAATTATTTCCTCACATAATTTGCTGCGTATGCTGCATGTGCTTCATTAATGGCTTCTGCTATGCTTGTATATATTTCCAGTGTTTGGTTTCTGTTTTATAATAATAATAATAATAATAATAATAATAATGGTTTGAATTGTACAGCATTTCATGTGAATCATAATAGGAAATGAGCAGTTTGGCTCTAATCATTGAACATGAGCATTGTCTGCCATTTTCTATTCTAATCACAGATGTGATCAAGGGTGTGATAGTGGGTATAACTTTTATCATAGAAGTACGTCACAGCTATATGTGATCAAAGATGCTATATTGCACTGTAAAATGTTTTATCGTATCTATTTGATCACATTTATGTGGCACAGAAATGTGATAGTGTAATATAGGGCTAAAAGAGAGGTCGTGAGACGAGCGATGGTTTAACCACACCTTATGATCTGCAGCGAAATTTATGTAACTACAACCTGTGTATGCCATAACATTTTAAACAGTAACACTGCCCTTACCTATATTTGTTATTTCCTCTCTCGGCGATGACCTAACCTCAACTGTTCCGAGACAGTCAGCGCCACCTGATGCAAATGCAGAGTGATTTTTCACGCTGCTTCACATAAAGCTTACTTCACGACACGAATAAAAACAAAACACGGATACTATACCCAGCTCCTTAGTTTCTCACACTCAAGATTTATAAATATAAAATACACCTCAGAAATATTTTTCTATCTAGACGTCTTATTCTTTTTCCGATCTGTAGTCGAATGTTGCTGGTGTAAGCCCGATAACATTCACCACAGATATGTCTGTCAGGGTAATGATGCGCTGTGCAGAGCGTTGCAGGTCGTTACTGCCGGTTAGTCATTGCACTTGCCTACGTGATACCAGACATGCACGTGCACCGCGAGGTGGGAGATACGTCATTGCAAGGGCAGCGAGTGATCTCGAAAAGCATTATCTTTTTATATTATGGCGGCGCCGTGGGTGATTATGCGATTACGAAACGAAACTGTTTATATTATAAGAGTATAGGTATAAACTGAGAACTGCCTGCCTCGATAGTGTGAGGGCAGCGAGTCTGCGTCACATTCAAGAAATCACGAGTTCGAATTTCGCTTAGGCTGAATTACACGAATAAGTTTTCTTTTTTGGGTTTTCCCTTATCCTGAGAAGACGAATGTCGAGTCACTTTAAACTCAATGGGCTCCAAGATCATCATTTCACCAATTTCATACAACATCCGATATGACCAACCATGTTAAAGGACGTTAAGCTACAATATAATAAATAAAATAAAAAATAACTATTAAAATTATGTCGGGACCTTCAGCAGCTAAATTTTCCTCTGCTAAGTCCCGTAGACGACAGCATAGGGAGATTGTTCACAATGTTGCCACTTACTTGCGAAAACAAAAATAATTTTACAAGTTAAAATACCTAATAACGTAATTGAATCTATAAGCCCTGCTACGGGTGTATCAAGTCGAAGGTTTTCAAGGTGTTAGAAGAAAATCTACTTTAAATTTAGAAAATTAAAATAAATGGCATTTTGGGTGGAATACAATACCTTCTCTATCTATTGTGCATACTGTACATACGTGGTGGAGAAAGTAAAATGAGTAAAATATATGTGGTATATGAATAAAACGAGACTTTACCAGAAAATTCATAGTATGCCCTATGGGAAAAAATATCAGATTGACAGCAAATTCAAAAGAGCTGGACGTGTAGTACGCGACCGCCTCGTTATCATGCAGAATTAAATCCAATAGAATAGGTGTGGGGTGATATTAAAGGTAAAGCTGCTGAAATAATTTCGGAATCATTACATAGAAAACAGAAAGAGTTCATCGAAATTTATTTACTGAATACACGGATCAAAAGTGGATCAATTGCTCTGAAAATGTGAAGCAAATTGAGAAGAAATAAATTGTAAGAGGTGCAGATCAGCTGATAATTCGTCTTGGGGAAAATTAAATTAAATGTTATTTATGGATAGTCTTTAACTACTACCTATGACTAAGCAAAATTTTCAAAACACAGTACCTATTTAAGATATCGTATTGAAATTTATGCCAATTATGATACCCAATAACAGTGATTTTTATGCCATCTGTCAACGTTCTAGTTTGCATGATTATTTAGATAAATATTGATTTTTATTTTATAAATTCATTCTTCTAATAAAATGGGTTACGTGACGCATTTTTAGTCTATTCATAAAACTTTTAATTTTACAATAAATGAGTTTGCAAATAGATCTGTCACGTCGAATTTTTTATATTAACTATAATATTGAGAAAAAATGTACTTTTCGTTCTCTCCAAAGCTCTTGATTTTGCGCATTTAATAATTTATTTCCCAAAATTGGAGAATTATTTCAAAACATTATATGTGACTGTTTTATTTAATGTACTTTTGAGGGTCAGTAATGTTTTTTGAATTAAATTAGTAAAACGCTTCATTTTGAATATGCAAACATGAAGTGTTTGGGTAAACGTTCGCAAGAACAGAAGGTTTAAAGTTGGGCAGCCCATTAATAAGGAGTTATAGTTTCAGTTAATTGGTAGTTAAAGTGTGGAAGTGAGAAAAACGAAAGGTATATTTTCTTAAATTTTAGAATTTATATAATTGTATCATGTAAAAAAAAAATTAATTTTTCACTATTTTTCATCAAATTTGACGCTATACCTTAAGAAGATATTAAATAGGCGACTTCCTTTGTACGTGTGTCTTCATTTGTAGTTCCTTAGAATTTAAGTTCAATACTTTCCAAAGATAAGCCATGAGCATTTTAAAAAGAAATTTAAAAAATCTTATGTGTGCATTAACATGATTTTCTCTACATCTCTGTTACAAATTATTGCTGCAAAGTTTTTATTCTATCTATTTCATGCTAATCGAGATAAACAGTATAAATGGTCTTATTTCTTGCTTCCTTGTAAGTAGAAGGGAAATAAGGGAGTACGCTAGCTAAAGCTATAGTGAAATCTTTTAAAATCCTGTTGCTATGTGATTGAAATCCATTTCTTTGCATGAGCAGGAGTTGACAAATTCCCGTATGACGAAAGTTTTAAGTATTTTAAAACTGAAACCTATAACAATACATATCTCGAAAATGGTCAGTTCTACGAAATAAAAATATATATGACATTAATTCTATGTTTTAATTAGATCTACATTTTGAGTACCTAATAAGACTTTGTCTATCTGGTACGATTTACCAATTTGGTAAAATTTAACAAATTTCTCCAGAACGAAGTGCTCTTCAGCGGCTATTCCCAAAAAATTCAAAATTTCCATACCTATTATTTGAAATGTAAATCTTTAATGAACGGTATTTTAATCAAAATCATTAAAGCCATTTTTGAGAAAATCAAAATTTTTGAAAATGCTTCCATGTAAGAGGTAGTTTGGGGTGGGGGTATTTTCTTCACATTTCTGGACGATACTTACTAAACTTAAATACCAGGTTTGGTATTTTACCGACTTTTCGTTTTTGAGTTGTCATGCACACAGACACAGCAGACCTTTTATTAAAAATTGTATTTTGGATACAGGGGACCCTAAAACGTGTGTTTCCTGTGAATTTCGGTATCGAATTGTTAGGTGGAGTGCCCTACCTTCTCTACCCATGTACCGTGTACTATGTAGAGAAAGTAATAAAAGAATAAGAAAACTCCAACCCAAGCTATCCCATACATGCAGACTTTTTGTTCATTTTGATTTTCTAACAATCAAAATATTCCAGTTTTTATTAAAATAGGATAAATTTAGAATATTTATATAAATTTCAATGGATTGCTTTTCTCTCTGGAGCACTTACAAGTCAATGTTTTGGGTCAGTGACATGTCAATGACTATATAACTCTGGATCATAGCACAACAGGATGGGCGATCACCTCAATGCCTGCTATGGCAGTGAAGAAGAAGCAAATCAAGTTTAGTGATGGAAGGGACGATAGAGACATTCGTAGATCAAATTCTCGAACCCAATATTCACCTAGCGAACAAGGAGAAGAAGAACTTTGATCAGGTTAGTCGTCTTCAGGTATTTAAACCCTGAACCTCTGGAATGCAAGCCACTCACTCTACCGCCACACCATCTACCACAGTAACATATTTATATAACATTTAACATATATATATATATATATATATATATATATATATATATCTTAAATTTTTGGCGGATAGCCTTTGAAGTCATCTTTATTCGGAGAGAATTCTACATACATAAGTTTATGTTACTGGTAAACCATAAGGGACAGAAAGAGCTTACTACACCAACAAATACTTTCATTTAAACATAATTTCAATAAAATGTTACTTTCTCTACACGTACTATGTACATGATATATAGAGAGGGTAGAGGAGAGAAGGCCAATGATGAACAGGTAGGCAAGGCCGAACACGCGTTTTTAAAATGTTCCATTAGAGTTACAGCTCTGTTAATTAGTGCTGTCATCTCGAAATTCTCTTGGAAACTCTTTGGAACAAGATCAGCCATTTTGAAGAGAGCATTCGATATGTTAAGCCATGTTTATCACTTTTAAAATGTTGTTATAACAGTGCTTACCAAAACAACTGAAGGTAAGTTTTAGTTACATAAATTTATTCGTTTTCTAGTGTATGTATTATTAAATAACATCCTTTTACAGCATGTATGTAAGAATATGCATATGATACGCTGTTTAATACGATATTTCAATGATATTGCTGTGGGGGCAATCGCGAACAGTGTTCGTAATTGCCCATCTAGTTTTGGCCATTGTCTTACTTCATGATAGATCGTTAATTTTTTATGAATTTGTAGATTCAATGGGGAGGAATCGTTAACGAAAACCCGATAAACCCAATTAGACTTGGATTAACTGCAAACTATGTAAAAAGGGAGATCAATCTGAGAAGTGTCTTGCACTTTCCATATTCCATTAACGGTTTACGTGTTTAAAATCTTGTAGGATCACTGACTATTTATTTCTGGAATAATTGAAGCATTTTGCAAAATTCACAGGGGTGTGTAAAGCAAAATATACCGATGATGTTTACGATGAATCTGATGTGCCAAATATTGTTACAAACATTTGCTCCTTGGGTGGAGAGTTTGGAAAGGATAGCGACTGTGGTATAAGTGTTCTAAATCTTCAAACTAGAGTCTTGCTGTTTGTACTAGTTGGAGAAGAAAACATCTGCATATGTTTGTAACGATTGTACCTAAGAAAATCATTCTGCTTATCTTAATTTGATAGGTAGTTTCCAATTTAATTCTAGAGATAACTAAAGTGTTCGTATATTTTTAGAAATAAGAGGCCTGATTGAGATTCTTAATGTTCTTTGTGTTAATTTTAAGCGTTTTTAAAATAACACACAAATAAGAAGTTTATACTTATATTTTTTCTATAAAACTAAGGGCTCCTTTTGTCATTTTTTGAAACTGGGAGAAGACATGAAAGAGGGTTCGCAATTGCCCCTCAAGGATGGACAGTGACGAACATTGCTTAGTTTTCAAAATGTAATAGTTTTACTTTTTTGTGATGTTTGTAACTAACTGTAATATAACCGATTGAAAAACAAACACATTTAATGTATTCTCAGTATATTGTGTCTTAAGTCAAAAGCCGTACATACGCAGCACAATGATCCAAAGCTTAAGTGTTCGCCCAGTCTTCCCTAAAAATTCGATACCGAGATTTCGCTGGAAATATATGTTTTGAGACCCCCTGAATCCAAAAAAATATTTTTAGAAAAAGATCCGGTGTGTGTGAATCTGTGGACAGCATAGCTCAAAAACTAAAATACCGTTAAATACCAAACTTGGCATTTAAGTTTATTAAGTATCTTCCAAGGATGCTACACGAAGATTTTCAAGAAAATCCCGCACCCCAAACTACCCTTTACATAGAAAAAGTTTTGAAAATGTTGTTTTTCTCAAGTAGTAGTAAGACTTTAGGGAGTCAACTACAAATGTTATTAGCGCCCATTTTTTCCCCCTCAAACGTGACTCTAACGAGTTTGATTAAAATACCGTATATTAAACTTTTTCACAACACAAATAAAATGTATATTTCGAATTTTCAGGGAATAGCCTCTGAAGAGAACTTTATTCTGGTTTATTTTTGCAGAATTTTGCTTAATGGTTAAACCGTAAAAGATAGACAAACCTTACTCCTCAAAAAAATATAGATCTCGTTAAAACACGCAATTTGTGTCATATGCATTTTTGTTGTAGAGTTGTCCTTTACCAAGATACCTATTCCTTGCTATTGGTTTCAGTTTTAAAATACCTATAGGTACTTTTCTTAGACAAGAAGCAAGTGTCCGATTTCCCTTAGTTCTACTCCTGGTCAAGCAAAGAAGCCAATTTCAATGACAATCGCATAACGATAGCTTTTAAAACATTGACTATCGTATTAGCGTGGCGCATACCAACATTTGGTTCCCTTCGACATATAAGGAACTAAGTTAAAGTACATTTTGCTAATGTTTATCTCGATTAGTATGCTGTTGACAGAGGAATAATTTTGTGTAAGAAGTCTGTTTTTATAACAGTTAGAGAAAGGAATGTGAGTGTCATACAACAGAATATTTTTTTTTTTTTTGCAGTATCAGCCATTTCAACGTACTGTTGTTTTTGGTATGAATGTGTCAATACTTTGCCATTTTTAAATGTCTAAAATCCACAACATCAGCTCAGTTTATTTTAAATGTTAATACATCAGGCAAGGTTTCATGTATAATAGGTATACCTACACAACATTTCATGTAAATGTGTAAATCAATTTCTGCTATTTTGGTTTTTCATTTCTTTAGTTGCTCTTATGAAAAATACCATACCATGTAGTTTTTTTGTTTTGTTTTTGTTTTTTTAATATGTTACAGTTAAACTCTGTAATAGTGTATCAATAAATTATGGAGAGGAATTCAGTAGATAATCCTTCTAGTTTGGGGGAAAATAAATTTGTACTTAAAAATATGACCATTTTGACAATTATTGTTCAATATGATCAAAGTGGCTAGGGCCACTCCTAATATACCTGGTATATATAAGTAATCCAGCACAAATAAATAAATATTTATAATAGCTATCATCACACGATCACAGCTATGTTAACTAAAATCTATGCCATCGTGTTTATTTATTTATTAGTCTGACTCATAAATGAGTTTGCCAAGTGACACAGAACAATATATATTTAGAGGTTGTTAACAAAAATGTTATAAGTGAGTATTATTTATAAGGAGGCAAGCATATAAATTAAGTTGTACTGAAAGCACACTGGCGTACATGGAAAATGGCACATTCCCCTAGATTGTAATAGTGCTTTTCTCTCCGTAAGATTTCCAAGGTAACCAAACGTTTGACCCCTGCCAATCGATATTAGTTCTGGTCTGAAAAACAAACAGGGACATAAGAGTTAACCAATAAACGGTGTTATAATCTTGGTGAAATGTAGGCGGAGTTGCACCCGATCCTATTAAAGAATTCGCTACAGTTGGTACTAACAGATATATTTTACTTATCTTTATAAAGCTATAAAAATAACGCGGTTGGTAGATTTTTTTAGCTTTAACCGTTTACGATATATTTTCTGTTAGTGATTTAAAATTATGAATATTTCAAACACCCAGTTTTAGTTGGTTTTAATTTTAACGTCCTTAACCTGGTAGGTCATGTCGGATGATGAATGAAATTGGTAAAATAGTGTTCAAATGAGCTGGGGGGTCCTTAGAGCTTAAAGTTACTCGACATTCGTCTTCTCAGAATCAGGGAATACCCCAGAAAAAGCCCTTATCCAGTTAACTGAACCTAACCGAAATTCGAATTCGGGACCACTTGAATGGAATTTTTAGAATTTTATATCAGTGATTTATTATTTCAACAGCTACTGCAAAAGCAATGCATTCTTGCAATGCAGGAACTTATGTAACACACATCTGTGTATACCCCTGGTAGGAAAGGAAGTTATTGAATTCCACTCAAATATTTAATAGCTATCGATATTTAACCAGAAATGCATGTTTTGATGTCCCCTTGTCAAAAAGGTTTCAGGCGCGTGTTGTAAATGGAAATGACGTGTTATTTATGGACGCTTTTTAACTATCTATTGTGATTCTCAGCGTCCTATTCTAAATTGGGCGTGAAAGTCCGCTTAATTTTGCTCAGAGGCCTCTCTATCAGACTTGAGGTTCTTTTCTTTTTGAAAATATACTTATTTCAAAATAATTTATTTAAAATGATCTAGATCTCGTCAAAATACAGAATTTATATCAGATACAGTTTTATATTCTGTTTTGGAGTTAATAATTTAATTTCCAATATATTCGTTTTACGTTTCGCAAATGAGAAGTCGTCATTCATTACTCCTTTATTTTACTCCTGGACATTCTAAACAACGAAATTTTATGTCGCATAGCGACCAGCGTTTAAACAATTGACTGTAGCTTTAGCAAATCAGAACGCAAATTAATTCAGTCATTTTTATCGATATATTGCGACAAAAATAACTAAGCTGAATCGAATGTTTAGTGATGACCGACAACAATGCGAGGAAACACGAATCTGAGACTTGCAATTATAGAGCCAAGGCTCAGCAGGAAAGGGAAGTTTATATTAATACAAAATCTATGTCTCACGACTCACTTTTGCTATAAGCCATGGCTCGCGAGTGATGGCTCGCTCTTATTAATATGACTCAATTACATCACTTTTCTATATTTTACTTAGGACGTGTTTCGGAAGTATTGTCGCTTCCATTATCAGCTTTGTTTCGACTGCCTATCGCCCTCCGTGGTGTAGTGGTTACCATGCTAGCCTCATTAACCCAAGATCGCGGGTTCAAGCCCGGCGGAAGACGATGTATTTTTTCGGGCGTAAAAATGCATGCCTTCCTTCGGAAGGGAAGTAATGCCCTTGGTGCCGTATCGTAGGTTTACGGCACGTAAAAGAACCTCATGAAGAGGTCTCTGAGCAAAATTAAGCGGTATTTCTCGCCCAATATAGAATCGAACGCTGAAAGCCATAGTAGTTAAAGAGCGTCCATAAATCAAGCTCTTTTTCATTTCACTGCCGGTGCCGTGGTTGTCATGTGTTATCATGTCTCCAGGCGGGATTTCGAAATTCATCAACCAGATTCTGTTCTTCCAGATGTGCATATTCTCCCAGGTTTCTGTTTCTCAACGGTTTCTTCTGCCTTTTAAATAACTTTGGAGTCTTCTCTATGTCTGACGTCCTCTCCAAAAACGTAATGCCATTGCTGATTTATTTTCCTGCTGAAAGGAAAAGATTGTCCTATTTCCTAGTTAGCTAATTGCTGTTTGTTTTCCCCTTGTTACATTTTTCACAGGCCAAGCATTTTATCCTGCATATTCCCGCTCTTTTTCCTTTTGGACTTTCATCTTTGACTTTTGAATTTAAGAGATTTTAATTGAAAAAAATCTTATGTATTCCATTCACATGACTTTCTCTACATCTCTGTAACAATTATTGTTAAAAAGATTATTCCTCTATCTACTTCGTGATAATCGAGATAAACATTACAGAAATTGTGCTTATTACTTGGTTCCTTGTAAGTAGAAGGGAAAAAAATCAAATGTGTTCCACTCACATAATTTCCTCCAGCTGTCGCTAAACAAACCTTTTATTCAAAACATTCATCTGTTATCTACATCATGCTAATCAAGAAAAACATAAGCAGAATCGGTCTTATTATTACCTTCCTTGTGAGTAGAAGGGAAATAAGAAAATGCACATGCTAAAGCGATAGTCTCGTGCTTTAAAAGCCGATCGCTATCGAAACAATTGAAATTCCAATTTCTTTGCTTGCCAGGAATAAACAAACGAGAAGAAAGATATCTTCCCGTTTCAGAGAAGTTTAAGTGACTAAAATTGAAACCAGTAATCCAGGATATCTCGAAAACGGTTAACTCTACAAAAAAACTGCATATGACATAAATTCTGTTTTTTAATGATATCTACATTTTTCGTGTAGTAAGTTTTTGCATATCTCTTACGGTTTGCCAGTTATACAAAAGCCATCCAGGATGAAGAGGTCTTCAGGGGCTATTCCCAGAAAATTCAAGATATATATTTCGTTTATCATAAAAATATCTTAAACATAAGGTATTTTAATCAAATTCGCTAGAGTCATTTTTGAGATAATAAAAACTTTCGAAAAATGTTCCATGTAAAGGGTAGTTTGAGGTGGCGGGATTTTCTTGAATGAATAGGACTTCAGGGTCTATTAAAAAGAAATTGAGCATATATTTTATTATCCATCTTTAATATTTTAACAAAGACATTTTTAGAAAAACGAAAATTTCGAAAAATGATTCATATAAAGGGTAGTTTGGGAAGGTGGAATTTTCCAGAAAATCTTTGTGTCGCATTCTGAACAAATACTCAGCTTAGATACCAAGTTAGGTATTTAACCCACAATTCGTTTTTAGTTATCTATTCTGTCCACATACACACACTTTCTCTGACACAAATTCACATTCAGAGACACGCACTATTTATCTAAAAGTTTTTTTTTATTCAGGGGCCCTCAAATCATGAATTTCTGGTGAAATATCTGTATAGAATTTTTGGGTGGAATACAACACATTCTCGAGCTCGTATGTACACAGAGCACAAATAGTAATAGACAACGAATTTCTGATTGCCTGTAGGGGCATTTACAGGGCATATATTCTGATATTCGTTGGAGGAGGGATTGTAGCTTACCTGCTGTAGTAACATGTAATTCTGCAACTGTAATGCTGACAGTCAGCAATGTCTTACACAAGCGAGATGACCCGCGGCAGTATTGTGGGCATGTGGGAGGCAAATGCCAGATACCAGATGCTGTGCAAATGATTAGATCTGTTGTGCAGCATTGGATTAACGTTTCCAGGAGCGCGGTGAAGATGGATTAAAGACGCGTCCAAAATCGAGAAAGCCAAGAAAAATAACGGAAGAAGCCAATGCTAAGTTCATAAATGCAAGCAGAGATGAACCATTTAAACCGTCCACAAGATTGCGCCGCAATCTGAAGCTATCTTGCTCCCTTACTACGGTGAGAAACCGCCTTCATTAAGCTGACATCTATCATCGAAAGGCATCAAAGAAAATAGACTTGACTGAACAGCAACACAACAGTGGAATGAGGTTTACACTTGAATACTTGGTCAAACCAGACCGACTTTGGCAGCTAGTGATTTTCTCAGATAAAAAGTTTTCTTGCTCTGATGAAGATGGGCGAATGTATTTGTGGCGACCAGGCAATACTTGCTATGTTCCAGAACACTTAGTTGCCAAGAAAATAAGTGACCGCGTAAGTGTGGGATTTTGGGCCTGGATGTCTTCTTCAGGACCAGGAGAATTGATCCAAGCATCAGCTCGAATGGATTCCAAAGAATACATAAGTATTCTGGGAAATTGTATGCTTCCAAGCGTACAAGTTATTTATCTAGCCAATGAGATGCCCACCATTACGTTCGTGCAAGATAACAACAGTGTCTATACATCTAAGGCAGCACTTGCATGGCTTAGCACACATCCAGAAATTTCAGTAAATAATTGGCCGGCCGAAAGCCCTGATTTGAACCCAGTTGAGCGTGTATGGGTTTTAATTACTCGCGATTGGGAACCTCTTCAGGAACGAACTGCGGATACCCCGATAAATCGTGCCTTTAAAAATTGGGAAAATATCAGACAAAGGCCCCATATATGCGAATCCCTTGTAAAGTCTATGACTAAAAGGCTTCGTGCAGTATTAGACAGCAAAGGATGGTGTATCTTCTACTAAAGTACTTTATAAATATGCATGAAGAATGCCATTTCCATAGTTATTTTGAACAAGAAGAAAAACTGCCGTTTTTATTTTCTCCTGTTATAAAGTATTTTATTTCTATAGAAAATAAGAAATTATTTAATCAGTAGTATGACGTCAGATATTTCCCACAAGGAAAGTTTCTCACAGTCGGAATATCATTATTTATCTGCATTGTAAAGGATTCCAGCAGCCAAGTTAAAGGACAATAATTCTCATTCTGAATATGCAGAAAGAAGAAACACCCCAGCTCACATGTTCTAGCGCTATTCCACTGTCTTTATCCTGTTAGGCCCATAATTCTTATACATTTCACGAAACGTTCAACGTGTTACTACGACACAAAACGTATTTGACACAAAACTATGCGGCATAACACGCCCGTCTGAAGAACAGCAAAAGTGCAATTTAATCTGCTGCATGAAAACTGATGAAGTCGTAAAAACTGAGGTGTTGATGAGGAGATTCACGAACAATACTGATTTATGCCTACTTTAACAGTTCTATTCTCCATCAGATAAACCCCATACACGTAACTTTAGGCATTATACCAAAAGAAAAATATTCTACTAGCCGCATATAAAAATCCTGCAAAAACCAAAAAAAATTCTCGAGAACCTGCTTATATTCATGTAAATTTCAACGACCAACAACAGAGAAGACCAAGTCCGGGCTCTGCATCAGTCTTTCCTATTTGCTCGGAAAGAAAAAGGGACAGGGTAGCAGCAGATTTTGAAGAATTAAAGGAGCAGAATGTGGAATATATAAAGGATGCTGAAAAAGTAGTGGTGCCTCTACAGTATATCAACGAGGGACCCACAGATGGTGGCAATGTTGTACATATATTAGCTGAATTGGGTTTTCAGACTCCTCAACGACCTGCAGATCTTCCAGTTGTGCGAAAAGAAAAGGAGATCATTGAGTATGCTGAGGTTATCCAAATAGCATCCCCAGAAGCCTAATTCCAGAAATAGTTATGCTATTTGAAATAAAATAGCAAAAGAAGATGAAGTGTTCTATGAATTGGATTTAAGGAAGTAAACAGTTTCATAAATTGCTATGTTCTTTTTGGTGTTATGTGTAACAAAAGACTAGAGATGCCAATATTTGTTTCAGAAAAGCAGTTTATAATTTAGAATTAAAACGTCGCAAGATTTCCATTTGCAATAAACAATACAAGAACTGACAGTATCCATCACTATTATGAAGCTTTTGACTTTTCTTGCATTAAAGTTATACTACACGTGCAGAATACGTTGTGTTTGTTGCAGTATTTCTAGGAAGCTGAAACATCTGGTAAGGGTTTTTTTTATTTCCTCTATACAAAGAGCTCAATACACTTTTTCAAGTCTGATGTTCCTTTTTTATTCCTTTAACTGTGCATTGAACAAGTATGTTTAAAATGTTTATTTTCATACACAAAAATCATATATCATTTGTTGAATGTAGAGGAAATATTGTTTTTGAAGGGTAGACTCTGTACGCATACAAGTGGAGCTTACAGTGATAAATTATTGACAGAAATGTAACCAAAATAGTTATGAAATAGGGAACTAACTACCATTTTATAAAATCTGTTTTTCTGTGTAAAAAGGGTTTTGGTGTGTGTATATATAGATAGGGTAGTCATATTTAAATATATGCCACTGAAAAAACACTTTTAATAATTAAAATATGGTGGTTACATTTGGTGAAAAACTTAGAGCTGGTTCCTCACTGTAAGTACATTTAAGTAGGTGTTGAACATAACAATTATAATTACTAAAATTTACTGTCACAATACGTTATTCCAAATTAAAAGAATATTTAATTTACATTATTTTCCACATTTTACTTATGACTAAGTTGAAAAAAAAAAGAAGTTTTTCTTCACTCATTCTAATCTATTAGTTTTGCCTTCCTCCTAACTGTTGGAAGTCAACAGAGAACAAATAAGTGGTAACCAGCTATGAAACCTTACGACAAACTAATAAAATCTACACCTAAAAATTGTATACAGTGTCCATCACTATATGTAGCGGTGTTATAATTACAACTGGCATATTTTTATTTATTCTTATGCTTCTTACAGTGTTTCATAAATTGATTATTCTTAATTTTATTTAGTTAATTCAGTTCTAAAATGTAATTATTAAAGTGGAATTGCTTTAATTTAATATTTATTTACTTTAAATTAAATCTATATAACTTGAAGATTATTCCCATTTTTTTTGTTCATTTTTGTTTTAATTAATCAAGTTTAATTTACTTTTTGGCCTCATCAATTTTGCTATGTTTATCTTGTTAAACCATTAGCCGTTTCTTCTATCTTCATTTTATTTCGCCATGCTATTATTTAACACATTTTTCTTCGAAATTATGTTTTTTTAAATTATTATTATTATTATTATTATTATTATTATTATTATTATTATTATTACCTTGATCAAATTATGTAAATTTGGTTTGTTTATAATTTTGATACCTCCAAAATATAATTCATCTTATTTATCTGCTTCATCTTTCCAGGATAGTGATCTTAAACGGCAGGAATATTTCTTGACTTATCAAAGGCGTTTGATACTGTGTCACATGATATACTACTAAGCAAATTAGAAAAATATGGTATCAGGGGTAAATGTAATGAAATTATACGATCCTTTCTAAAAAACAGGAAAAAATGCACTGAAATCTATCACCAACGGGATGTGAAATAAAGTCAATTAAATCAAATTATGAACTGACGAAAGTTGGAGTGCCACAAGGATCAGTACTTGGGCCCCTATTATTTATCCTGTATATTAACGACCTACCACAATCTGCAAATTACAATATAATTTCTTATGCCGATGATACCTCAGTCATATTCACTAATAAAGATAAAGCTAATTTAAATGATATAATAACTACTGAAATGCAAGATATATGTAATTATTTAAAACATAACAACCTGGTTGTAAATACGAAAAAGACTCATATACTCATGTTTCAACACCGAAATAGTAGGTCTATTAATGAACTCAATGTAATGATAAATAATGAAATTATTGAGAAATTGGAAAGTAACAAGTTTTTGGGAATACTTTTGGATGAAAATATGACATTTAAGTTGCATATTCACCATATTTGCAAGAAAATTAGCACCTATTTATATCTACTGAGAAATTTATCAAAATATCTCAATTCTGATTACTTGAAAATGGTGTATTATGGTCTAATTCATCCACATCTGCAATACGGAATAGAGGTCTGGGGTAACTCAAGCATCACAAATGTGAATAGAGTATTGGTATTGCAAAAGAGATGCATAAGATGTATATTTAATACTCAAACTAGAGAATCGTGTAGAGATAGTTTTGTAAAAGCTGAAATACTCACTGTTATATCATTGTATGTGTTTAAAGTCATCATGTTTGTAGTAAATAAAAATGCTGTACAAATAAAAGATAGTCACAAATATAATACTAGAAATCTAAATAATTATTATAGAAGTAATGTTAACAAAAAGGCCACAGAGAAGGACCCCCTCACAATGGGTAAAATTTTGTACAACAAGCTACCAAAAGAATTGAAAGGCAAAAGTGGAAATGCATTTCAAAAAGAGTTAAAAACATTTCTAATAAAAAAATGTCTGTATCGAATAGATGAAATGTAAATATGTAATTATAGGTTTATGTTTATATTTCTCTCTTGACGAGGTTTGAAACTTGTAAAAGTCTATGAGCTAATAAATATTATTATTATTATTATTATTATTATTATTATTATTATTATTATTATTATTATTATTATTATTACTATTAAATATCAGATTTGGAAGATATATAGACACACACAAGTGGATCTTTTTCTAAAACTATCTTTCTAGTTCAGTGGGTCTCAAAACATAAATTTATTGTGAGATCTTGATACCGAAGTTTTGGTTCTTTAGCTGTGAGTTCTTGTGTGCCAGAGAAAGTTAAAGATCCTAAATTTTGTACAAAATGTAGTATCGGGTACGCTTAAAACTATGGAGTAAGACGTTCTATTTCAGGAAAGAATAATTTTATATTGTACTACTGGACAAGGGCAAAAAAAAAAAAAAAAAAAAAAAAATGTTTAGTATGTTACACCTTAATATCTAATGGAGACACGTAATATTCCGTTGAGTCAGCACGGCTTATCTTACATATGAAGAAACCCCGTAAAACTTCGTCTCTTAAAGGCAGGCGTGAAATCGGTAACACGAGCTGCGTGCATTTCTGTTTATTTAAAGCACGTTTGATCTCGCAACGGAATAACCTAAAAACAGACACTACAACTACAGAAATTTCGTGGAAACGCACAAAAATTTCATTTTTCGTTCAACCCACATGCAAAACTTTAAATTTTTTGGTTTGCAACCTTCATTAAGCTATAACGAGCACCCCGTTGTCTGTGGCCCGAATTCAGGAGGTCGCGGGTTTGATCCTCGTGGCCAGCCTACCTGACCCATGGGTTTATTCGGCGTTTTCCTCAGGTTACCAAGCAAATGCTGGGATCCACCGATCATCCCCCGTTACCATATATAGATCTGTTAGTTTAAGGTAATTCATCTGTGAAATTAGGAAATCCACATATGTAAGATATATTGCTGAAATTCTATACCCGTTATTACAAACAATAATATTAATATTTGCGTCATATTTAAAAATTACAGCTTGTACGATATTTAAATAAAAATTCTGTATGAATTCATTGGTGTAATGAAAATGCTGCACACAATGCAATTAAAAAGTCTGATGTGTTTCATTCACATGGGCTTCTCTAACTGTTCTACAGACAAACAAACTATCCTTGCAAAAGATTATTTTATCTACGTCATGCTAATCAAGATAAACATTGTCAGAATTGATTTTTTACTTTCTTCTTTGTAAATAGAAGGAAAATAAGGGAATATATTAGGCTAAAGCGATAAACATATATTTTAAAGCCTGATCGCTAAATGAAACAGTCTAACAATTAAGAAACAATTTCTTTTGTTTGCTAGGATTAAATTGCCCGTCTTAATGAGATCTACATTTTTTTGTAGTAAGGTTTTGTCTATCTCTTACATTTACTAGTTATACAACAGTCTTAAAAAAGTCATCCAGAATGAAGAGTTCTTCAGAGGCTATTGCCAGAAGATTAAAGATATACATTTTATTTTTCATGAAAATATCTTACACATATGGTTTTTCAAAAAATCGTTGCAGCCATTCTTGAGAGAATCATTATCTTCAAAAAAATTCCATGTAAAAGGCAGTTGTGGATGAGGGGATTTTCTTGAAACTCTTTGTGTCGCATCGTTGGAAGATAGTGAATTTAAATACTAGGTTTGGTATTTAACCGACTTTTCGTTTTGAGTTATGCTGCCCACATTCACACATAAACATACAGACATACATAGGACATGTTTCTAATTTTTTTTATTCAGGGGTTTTTTAATATATATTTCCGGTGAAATCTCGATATCGAATTTTTAGGTGGAATACAATACTCTCTCTATCCCCATGTACATTGTACATACGGACTAGAGAAAGTATTAGTCACAACAAAAATTTAAGTTTTACAGTAAATAAGTCTGGAAAAACATTTGTCATATCATATAACCCCTAAAATTATTATATAAAATGACTCTCCAAAAATTATGCCTTTGAAACTTAATTTCTTAAGACACACGTATTATTTCGAAAACGTATATGTCTGTTTTCTTTTGTAATTGTGTGAGGCAGTAAAAAGGTTTGGAACAAATTGGTAAAGAATTTCATCGTAGGAACATTTTGAGCATGAAAAGATGTTGGGAAAAGTTTGCGAGAAAACAAGATTTAAAGTTGGGCGCGCCTATTAATGAGGATGTGTCTATCCATTGATAGTTTCAATTAATTCGTACTTCAAATGCACCAAGTAGAAAAAGCAATCTATTTTCTTAAAGTTGGACATTCATGTTATTTATTAAAAGAAACGCTTTTTTTTGTTTTTTGTTTTAATTTCACAATTTACGTCAGGTTTCACAGATGAATCACCTTAATAACACGAAATAAATTTTAACTAAAACTATATGTAGAAATTTCTTCCACTTGGTGTAAAATACGCAGTAGGTTGTATCTTTTCCTACCTAAGGCATTACATTTAAAGAGTATATTAGAAATAGCTTCATCTTCATTACACAACCCGCATTTTAGTTCTTGTTTTAAGATTCCCGTTGTATGCAGGTGTTCCCTTAATGTACAATATCCCATTAATAGCTCAATAGCCCAGTTACTCGGTTTATTTGGGAGCTATTGAGCTTTAGTTCATCTTCAGTAAGCAATGAGGATGTTCACTCATCATTCGCTTGTATTCTGTCTGAGGAAAGAGAATGGGATTTCAAGGCCACTGCGTATTAACCTGTGCTTAAAAAAATTGATTGTAGCTTAAGCCTACTGCATTCCCTTAATCCCATTGAACTTATAAGGTAATATTCAATACGACAATATCTGCAAATGTTTATCTCTATTAACATTGAGTAGATCCAATAATGCCTATAGCTTTATTAAAGAGTGAGTGGAGGAAGTTTTGCGAGTGCAATACATCAGTGGTTTTAATTTTTCTAATTTATGTTTTTCTGCACGTTGTAGTAATAACAAAATCTGATATGTTCATTTACATGACTTTCTATAGCTGTTCCGCAAACAAACATTTCTTGCAAAAGACTATTCTTTTATCTACATCATGCTAATCGAGACAAACATTAGTAGAAGTGGTCTTATTACTTGTCTCTTTGTAAGTAAAAGGAAAATAAGGGAGTGCACTAGGTTAAAGTGATAGTCAAATATATGAATAACTGTTGAAATTTGGTTCTCTTTACTTGCTAGGAGTAAACAAAAGACAGAAGAAAAGAAAAATGATTTGCCCTTTAAGAAAAGTAGGTAGCTTAAAACTGAAACCAATAACATGGAATATTTCGGACTGTGTTACTTCATAAATTGTGTTTTAACGAGCTCTTCATTTTTTGCACACCTAGTAGGTTTTATGTATCTCATTTGGTTTACCAGTTATACAAAAAATGTACAGTAGTCATTCAGAATGAAGAGGTATTCAGAGGCTGTTTCCAAAAAAAATTAAAAGTATACATATTGTTTGTCATAAGAGTGTATATATGGTACTTTAATCAAACTTGTTAGAGCCATTTTGAGAGAATCAAAACTTTAGATAAATGTTCTATGTAAAGGGTAGTTGGGGGTGTGGTATTTCCTGAAAATCTTCGTCTTGTATCCTTGGAAGGTACTGAACTTAAATCCCAAGTTTGGTATTTAACGGACATTTCGTATTTTGAGTTATGCTCTCCAGAGACACACACATGAACCCTCTTCTGTTTATTACTTTCTCTTACTTTCCGGCATGTACAATGCAAGTAGTGGATAAAGGACGTATAGTACTCCACTCAAAAACTCGATATCGAGATTTCACCGGAAATACATGTTTTAGGACCCCTGAATCAAAAAAAAAAAAATCACAAAAAGGTTTGTGTGTGTATTTAAGTTTGGTATCTTCCAAGGATCCGACACGAAGATTTATAAGAAAACCCCCCGACGCCAAAATACCCTTTACATGGAACCATTTTTGAACATATTATTTATCTTATAAATGGCTGGAAAGATTTTTGTTAAAATACCACACATAAAAGCCATTTTCATCACAAATAAAATGTATATATTGAATTTTCTGGGAACAGCTTCTAAAGGCCTGTTTATTCTGGATGAGTTTTGTCGAATTTTACATAACTGGTAAACCGTAAGAAATAGCCAAAAATTTACTGCACAAAATATTAGATCGTGTTAAAATACACAATTTATGTAATGTACACTTTTTTCGTGGAGTTTACCGTTTACGAGGTATTCCTTGTTATTAGTTTCAATTATAAAGTAATTAGATATACTTTTGTCAGACAGGAAGTGTCCGTTTTTATTTTGTTTTAATCCTGACCAAGCAAAGAAGCGATTTGCAATGACAATCGCATAACGATAGCTTTTAAAACATTTGACTATCACTTTGGCATTGCGCATTCCTCTGGTTTCCTACTACTTATAAAGAACTAAGCAATAAGAGCATTCTGCTAATAATTATCTCGTTTGTAAGAAGTTTGTTTAATATCAGCTGAGAAAGTCATGTGAGTGTAACAGATTTTTTTGCATCGTATTTCCGGTGAAATCTTGGTTTCGAATTTTTGGGTGATATACAATGCCTTCTTTATCCACTGTGTACATGTTATATAATACGCGCTAGGGAAAGTAAAAAATGGGTTAAACCTCTTCTTTTTTTTTTTTTCTATAAGCAGTTTACTTATATTTGCAGTTTTAAATAGTAGTTAGTGTTAGTAATGTATTTAATTGTTTTGAAATTTGTTTTTGTGATTTTTCCATGCGATTACTATTAGGTGTTCTTTACAACAGCGTTTTCCTACTTTGTACCCCTCGAGATGTATTGGACTCCTCCACATTCCAAACCTGTGACGTAATCGCGTTTATCTCTTACCAAATAAGGCAAGAAATGACATCCTGCTTCGCAATTGGTTGAATCGAGCTCGATGCTAGAATTTGAACCTACCAATGCTTTTTCCGTTTTCTTTCTGTAGTATGTTTTAAAAGTCACATAACTTGACCAAACAAAATATATAAAATTACATTTATGAATATGGAGTTTAAAATGATTTCTTTCGTAATAATTTGTATACTGTCCTTTTTACTACCTTTATTTATATTGAGGTGAAGAGAAAAAAAGTGATAAAGTGTATTAGAATAACTGTATGGTAATGGTGATCACTTTTAAATTTATGTAATAATGAATTTATAAAAATGAAATTTTGGAAACACAAGGTCCTATTTGAAAAAAAAATCACAATTTGGAAAAACAAGGTTCCACTTGAAAACAATATTGTTATTAATATATGATTCCGCAATATATTAATCATGAATATCGATGTTCAAGAACACTTTAGTTTGAGTCTGCTGAAAATTAGTTTGGCTACTTAATATCTAGAAAAGTTTTCAGGAACTGTATTTGTTTTTATTTTACTAATGATCAAACCTTTAAAACTTTCTCCTGTAAATTTTACTAAACAGTAGAACTTAAACCTTCTGTGTCCGCGATATACATATTTTTTTCAAAATGTAAGGTTTCTTTATGTACCTATATAATAATTTCTTTCAGATATTACTTGAATATGTTCAAACTTTTCATGTAATTATATTAAAATAATCCCTTTTGACTGCTTTTTTCCTGCGAATTTTGGTTTATTTCATATGATATTTTGAAAATACTATTCCACAATGATGAATACTTCCAACGCGTGCATTGCTACAATTTGTGAGTTATACTACCCACGAAAGTTTCCTTACATTGAATTGAAGTTTATGTAGGGTCATATGAATGTGTATGTGTAAAGTTTTATTAAAACGTATCAGACAGTTCTTGAAATAGGGGTCATATATTTTGAAAAGTATGATATTCCGATAACAAAAGCATAAACATTCGGATAAAATTAGGTTTTTCTGCCTGATAAAGCTCAAAGCTTCATAACGATTTAAAAACAGAAATACAACATAGTTCAAATAGATTATTTTTGCTAGATACATTTTTACTTTCTCTAGCCCACATATACAATGCACATAGAATATAGAGAAGGTATTGTATGCCAACCAAAAATTCTATATCGAGATTTTACCAGAAATACATGTTTTGAGACCCCGGATTAAAAAAAGACATTTTTAGAAACCTGTCCGAATGTGAGTGTTTGTGGGCAGCATAGCTCAAACACGAAAATTCCGTTTAAAACCAAACTTGGTATTCGAGTTCAGCATCTACCAAGGATATGCCATGAAAATTATCAATTACACTTTACATGGAACATTTTTCGAAAATTTATCCTCAAAAATGGCTGCAACGATTTTTATTAAATAATGGTTAACAATTTTCATGACAAAATAAATGTAAATTTTGAACTTTCAAGGAATAGCTTCTTAAGATCCCTTTTTCTGAATGACTTTTGTATAATTTTTGTATAACTGATAAGTCGCAAGAAATAGACAATAACTTGCAAAGTAGATCACATTAAAACACAATTTATGTCATATATATTTTTTTGATAGAGTTAACCGTTTGCGAGAAATTCCGAGTTATCGCTTTCAGTTTTAAGGTACTTGAACTTTTCTCAAAAGGAGAATTCTTTCTTTTTGTCTCTCTTTTGTGTGCTCCTAGCAAGCAAAGGGAAGCGAATTTCAATTGTTTCACTTAGCGATCGGCTTTTAAAAAATCTGGCTATTGCTTTAGCCTGGTGTATTCCCTTATTTCCCTTCTATTTAGAAAGAAGAAAGTAAGAAGACCAATTCTGGCAATTCTTATATTGATCACCATAACGTAGAAAAAAGAATAATCTATTTTAAGGAAAGTTTGTTTGTGGAACAGCTAAAAAAACTCATGTGAATGGAACACATTAGATTTTTTAGGTTGCGTTAGAAATGACGTTTTAAACTGTTTTACTTTTAAAGCTATTTTCTTGAAATTTTGTAAACTTAATAAGAGCAAAGAAAAGTGAGCGCAAAAATTGATAACTTAGCTAAGATAGTATCTCAGACAATACAATTAAATATTTTCATTACCGAAAGAAATGAAACTGTCAATAACTGCCTTGGGCATTCACATTGGTCAGAGAATTATAATAGCGATAGTTTCTGATAGTTTATTATAGTAAAAATAAACACAGGTATTTAAGTTGAAGTTGTTAGTTGTGAAGAAATATTTTTCTTCTTTTTATGAAGTTTTGGCATTAAAATTTTCCTTGTTTTTTTCAGTATACAGTGATTTTTTTAGCAAATGAATAATGCAATGATATAATCCATGCTAAACCTTTTAGATGGCACACCTTGGATTGTGTATGTAAATTTGCATCCAAGTCAGACTAAAACTGAAACTCAAGGATGAGTTTCATGCACAAGAATGTGAAACTGAGAAAACGCCACAAGCAGAAAGAAGAATGGGGCTACAAGGTAGTGCATGGGCAATTTAAACATGTTGCTGGGCTTTTAAAATGGCGGATTGTGAAAAATATTGGGCCAATATGATTCATAGGTGTGCATACAATATGTATTAGTATATAATCGACAATTATAATATTTTACACCCCCCCACCAAAATTCAATCTCAGTGTCTTAAAAATTACCATGTTTGTAACTATGTAGGATATAATTAATATAACCATTCTCAGTGAGAGTGAAAGCATTTAAAATCATAAAACTCTCATTCTCAAGGATGACAGTATACTAAAATAGTCTGTTTACAATATTGCAGGTCATAATGTTGCTGATTTGATGTCTCTGCAATGGATCAAGAAAATCTCTGCAAAATGATACTTATTGAATTTCAAAATTATGCTTTAAACTAAAAATGTAGACGTTTTATATAAGTTTTTTTGTTTAATAAAGATTTTGGTCTAAATATTTTGTTTATTGCTCTATTTATACCCTGGTATCCTGATTTGTTGAGCCTTTAGAAAGTTATAGAATCTTCTTTGAAGTAATGAATCTGTTTTTAGGCTCTGAAACCTCAGAGAGAATCATTAACATTATTAGTTATTTAAAATATTTTGTGTATCGCCATATCTGCTCAATGATTAGCAGAATACTTGGTTGTAACTTTAGATAATATTCTAGAAATGGCTTGAATAAAATAATGGATGTTTTTTTCTGGTGGTCAGGATTTTTTTTGAAAACATCATAAATTCAATTTATTCACTTTATGAACTACTTTTTATCATCTTTAAGCCTAATTCAAATAGCATTAATATTATATTTATTTATACCATATTTCATGTATTATTCCCTGTATTTAAACTCACAATAGCTGAGTAAAAATATTGTCATAAATAAAATACATTCATATAGAGTTTCATCCGTGGAAAAAATTAATGTTTTGGAATGGTAGAACCAGATTAAAAGCAATTCAGCACTATATCGGCAATTGAAGCAGACATCTTCGGCTTTTAGTGGCATTGACCTAAACTACTGTGGCAGCACACCGATTCAAAACTAAAATTCCCCAAAAAGACCCGTGCATTTCCCGGTAAACCTCAAAGCGGTTTCAAATACATTTTGAGATTAACATGTCGATTTGCTTGCAACTGCTTTAAATTAATACATGTGTGACTTTCGGAAAATCTCTAGTAGAAATATATCTTGTTGAAAATTTCAACATTTAATGTATATCAGTTGTTGAACATAATAACAACATGCTTCAAAATTCTAGCTTGCATGATTATAGCTACAATATTTTTATGGTCTAATGTTATCATTAAAATGTTCCACACGATGAGTTTTTAAAAATATTTATATGAAATTCAAGTTTTACATTAAATGAATTTGTAAATATGTCTATCATGTCAGCTTGTTTATTTTAGTCCCTAGTTATTGTAGAAAAATTATTCTTTAACTCTCCAAATCTTTTGATGTTGCAGAACTTAATAATTCATTTCTTGAAACTGGAACATTGTTTAAAAAATATGGTGCTTTCTTTAATGTATTTTTCAGAGAGACAGTACAAATATTTTAAAACAAATTGTTAAAAAATTACATCGTGTGAGGCGTTTTCAGTATGGAGTATTATAAATGGATGTATATATGCGTGCAAGTATGTACTCCTTCTGTAAGATAAATGTTTCTTACCAGAGCAGTCAAAATTATTAATATTAATCTCCGAATCTGCCAGCATTTATGAGCTAAGTAATATTTTAGCAGTTTAGAACAATCTTTTTCACAAATGTAGCGCTGAGATGGAGTGACCGAACCTGAGAAGCTAATTAGGAGTTAAACCATATGCTACCACAGTTTTATGCAATTAGTTGTTCAATCGCAAGAACTAATATTTAAGCTGTAAGAATCAGTAGCTGAGTTTTCCTGAGAATAGTCTTCAGCCAAACAAGAGCTAGGTAAGTCTGCTTGCTTTTCTTATTCTTTCTTTCTTTTAGCCACATTATAAGTGGTGTGCTGAGATGTCACATGTCACTGTTAATAAGATTGGTGGGCATACTTCTTTCACCCATCGCCATTTATACCACCGCAGAGTAAAGGAACATGGCAACCATATACACCATAAAATCCAATACTATGTAAAATTTCACTACAAACCCAGCGTGCAATGATCAGGAATACAAACTCACAGAAAACTTAACTGATTATTGTAAACACAGCACTGACATTTCATAAACTAATTTACAGAATGAAAATACCCTGTTGGATATACTGTATAAAACAAAATAATAAATTATAATTTTAATTAATAGTAATTATTAATAATAATTAATAATAATGATGATAATGATAATGATAATGTTAATTATAGTAATAATAATACAAAATTAATTAATAATTATAATAATAATTAATAATAGTATTTAATGATAATGGCAATAAAACAATAATAAATAATAATAAATAATAATTTACAATAACAATAATAATAGTAATAACAATACTGACAATAACAACAATAATAGCACCATTAATAGATATTCATAATGATAATAGTGATAATAATGATAGTAATAAAGCTAATGATGATGATGATGATGATAATAGTAATAATAATAATATAATAATAATAATAATAATAATAATAATAATAATAATAATAATAATAATAATAATAATAATAATAATAATAATAATAATAATAATAATAACAAGGATGGATGGATGGATGGATGGACGGACGGATGGACGGATGGGCGGATGGGCGGGTGGACGGACGGACGGATGGGCGGATGGACGGACGGACGGACGGATGGATGGATGCTTTTTTGAGCAAGAATGGGTGAACCAATTATCCTGAAAATTGCGGTATTTTAGGTTAGGTTTATGTGAATAATAGGCTATAATAGACAATAACTACTTTCCCGAATAGTAGGAAACTTCTTATGGTTACCAAAATGAGAATAATCTGATATATCTCGTTTGCTACTTCTATTAGATATATTATTATTATTATTATTATTATTATTATTATTATTAATTTATTATTATTATTATTATTATTATTATTATTATTATTATTATTATTATTATTATTATAAGAATTACTATCACTATTATGAAGGTATTTGAGAATACCTCATAAAATATTTCTAAACAGATAATTTTAACATGTTTTTCTATTTACAAAATGTCGATAGGTAGTTAGGTTGTGGGCTAAACAAGTTAACGGTTTTCTATGATATAATATTATTTGTGTAAGCTGTCATTCAAACTAAACTTTTATAGTGATTACCTGGTGGATTAAAGCACATGCAGTTACGGATCATTATTAATATTGATAGCACCAAAATAACATCTAAACTAGAGTTCCTACCTGAAAGGATCCCTCTTTAACAGTATATAGTTGGTTCACGTTATATCAATCAGCCTTAGGTTACGAACAGTTGTAGACGTTACATAATGTGATTTGGAAAGCTTGATTTAAAAAGAATAAGGGATGAGGTACATTAGCATTGCAAATACACCGAAGGAGAAAGAGGAATTAAGAGTAAAGCATAGTTTCGGAAACATAGGGAGAGGGAGATGGGCGGACGTTTAGGCTGCGTGAGAGTGGAGGATCTGAAAGAATTCCAGAAAGCGAAAGAGTTCAATATAGAATGACAGAAAGAAGGACGTTATACGTATTTAAAGCAATAACGTGAGCAGAGCTGCAGTTTCTGTTAACTACAGCTATAAAATGTTATCTTCAAACATTGAAAACTAATAACTCAGAATGTTGCATAGTTAAAATTGTGTTTAATATCTTGGTATTCTTAAGCGAGCATTAAGTTTTTGCATTTAATAAACGATGAATTCATCGTTGAAATCGATACAATTTAAACTGTATAGCCTCTTTCACAGGACTCCACTTATTCTACATGCAATACTTTCTTTTCTAACTAAAAAGCTTTCATTGGACACGTGGCCGTGTTACGGAGAATTGCTTGCCCTGCACTGTGCTGTTTACATTCGGCCCTGCTCCTGCTTCACTTTCTCTCCTCTCCGTGTGCCGACTAATGAAATAAAAAGTGTGTGCTGTGCACAGGCTGATAGGCTACGTGACCACCTGGTTACCGTGTTTTAGTGTGCTAGGCTGTTATATGGCCAAATTTTCCCTTTACTTTTGCACACAGAATGTGCTTGTCTGATTCGTACGTGGCTACAAACTCTTGTAGCAAAGACAAAGGATGACTTATTAACTTATTCCCCGCTTTGCGCGCTTCACAGAGACACTTTTCGTAATTTTGTGAATAAAATTAGTGAAAGCGTGTCTATTCCTGTTAATAAGCTGAAAGTAAACTGCCGTGTGCTTACAGAGGTATAACTCAATAACATTGGATAATATCCAAATCGTAGGCCAAAAACCATATCGGAGAAAAGATACACACGAATCCAGAACTTCAGAAACTTTGGCTTGGCATGTGTCTAAACTTCAACAATTAAAGTCCTGTCCTCTCGGATAGAATGAAATTGTGTGACGACTTGAGTTATTTTGAATGTTCCTCTCCCTACGCAAAGCTAGTATCGCTTTTTGGCCCAGTTCGCCGGTTCCCCCAATAGCTGATTCCTACCCGCTATGGATGATTGTAAATAGATGTTAAAATAATGTTTTGCAGCGTATTAATCATAAATTTTGCACTACTATCATAATTTTCCTGTGTATACTGTCTCTAATGATGCAGTTTGTGCTGATATATTGGTGTAAATAACTAAACTACAATAGAGGGATGTGCTTTTGAGAAAGCAGCAATTCATGGATTCGTTTTACATTTTACTGCATTAAATGTTATTTTACTTCGATTTAATGCTAATTTTTGCCTCTCAACATCATTTAATGAACAATAAAGATAAAAGTACATTACGGTGGTGTAATTTTCTTATGTATGTTGTCTCTAGGCATGCGGTTGGTGTTTATTTATTCGTGTAAATGACGAAAGTAGCATTTCATGGACTGAAGTTGTACATTTTGACAAGTATTCTTTTTTTGCTTTTCAGCATCATTTAATTGACAAACAAGATAAAAATGTAGGCTGATAAAGTGAAGCTATAATATGCATAGGTATTTATAACCATAACATACAAGTCTTCATTCTGACCTGGTAGTACCCAAAGCTGTTATAAAATTAGATGAGAAAATTTCAATTTGTGTGCAAACCACTGTAACTATATAGTAAGCAAAAAGATAATTAAAGTATGTCTTCTTTTGCAACAATACATTGATACTCACAGTCCATCTAATGCCATCTAATGCCAAACAAACATCTTCATACGAATGATGATTAAGTATTGACCTAGAAGCTACTCATCTATGCTTCTATTGTTATCAGTTAATAAAGTCTAAGAAAAATTGCCTCACAAAATGTCATTATGCAGGTAAAATGACCAATAAAATATTCTTCAAAGGTGTATTGCCATGTTAAATGCTAGCATTTTAAGTGTATATCACAAAGTAATCTGTGGCTTAAGGCAAGACTATAACACATAATTGCATGTTGGCCTCATTTAAAGGCACACAAAATGGTATTTAAAATACTCAAGAAACCCATAAGATTGTTTTGTTGGATTCTTCTATAATGCTATTTTGAAAGATTTGGAAATATATGTGATACTGTTTCAGTGCCCAGTACACAAGTGGGAGTTCAATATTTTCATTTCGAATGTAAAACTTGTCAGAGTTTTTTTATTAAACCAGCTGCAAAGTGTAAGTCGCAGATGCGGCTTTTGTTGGATAGCAACAAATCTTTTCGTGGAATAGCTATGGACCATTTATTTATGGAAAAACTGCTTGTCTTTTGGTGGCGAAAAGAAATGTCTTGTTTCAGTTTTGTCCTTATCGAAACCTGATTTGCATCCCGGAATGAAACAGTGTGCCGGCATTTTCGCGAAACATTCACTTTATTGTTTCGTGACACAAAATTAACTCGGTATTTCTAACTCCTATATACCTAACCAACTCGAGTTCAAAGTAAATAATAGTTTGCCATCTTTACAAAAGAAACAAACTCGAAAAATTAATGTCCACGTGCTGCTGTTTACATTCGAGACGTCTGAAACCACAGGCTACATTGGAACAGTGGCACTCGAAGCGGTCAAGAACATAGACGGCGTAATCATTAACATGTAACCGGGGAGGAAGTCGACGCGCTTTAAGTTCTATCCGCTATGGCCCTGTAATTCCTGAATCTGTCACGCGAGAATGTGAGTAAAGTTAGTTTCTGGAGTTGGTGAAGAATAACGCTAATGACCGATCTTTTGAGCCGCATTTATTTCTTTTACGGACAAAGCATGGTTCATTTACATGACCACGATGAATTAATGGCTACCAATGCAAATGTTCTTAAAAATGTTGAGAGATATCTGCCGGAAAAAAATATATAATTTCCAACATCTTCTGTGATGAATGTATGCAGTGGTTATTGTAGTTATAATTTTATAAGGACTCAAGCGCTTGAAATTAAAGGTCAATGTATTTCCGACTCCGCCAGCAAATAGCGTACTTCTCGGTGGCAAGAAAATTCCCGCTGTCAGCCACGCGTCCGAATAAATACTTTGCATCACTAAGCCAAACATCACGTGCATGCTTCAGTCTGTAGTCAGCTACTATAAACACAGCACAAGTATACAACACCCCAGACAATGCTGAACATACACTTACCATTTATTCGGCTTCTTGTGCGTCTGAAGTAAGTCTGCCTTCTGTGGCTTCCTCTGGGCCCTTATCATTTTCAGTCTTTTCTTCTTTTGTTGCTGAGGAGGAATCACCAGCATCTATGGCTTGCTGTGGATCCATAGTACGAGATTTCCTCGTATTTCCAGCTTCTTCTTCTTCTTTGTTACCAGGTTCCTCCTCACCTAATTTAAGCAAAAAAGGAAAGTCATAGCACAATATAAAATCAGCAAGAGTTATGAAAATAAAGTAATATTACGCTTCCTATAATTAACCCTGAAGTGGTCTTCTACAGTTTGTAAATATGTTTCTAAAATTCTGAAAGCACACTGCATTAATATAAAGTACTCTCTGTTCAATGTGGCGTTTAATGAGTGAATCTTTATTAGAAACGTGTGTATATACATGTAAAATTGTATAACATATCTACGCATAATTTCACAAATAGTAAACGAAATAGCTCTACTATATTTAGCTTTCGTTTTAAACATACTTATGTTTTATATTCACGTGTCTTTCTCTACGGACCCTTCTACAAACTATTCATCGAAAATAATCTTCTTTTACTTGCTTCTTGGTAATCCAGACATTCTTTCATTTCACATTTACACATTTCGTTTTTTAATTTTAAAAATCGTAATACATTTATGGTGTTTTTGGAATCCCGTGGCCACTCACATGGCCTTTTTTACTTTCCTATCCTCAAATAAATTACAAATACGCCTGAAAATACTTATCGTGAGACGGGTTATTTTTTCGCTGACTCCGCCCATGTCTTCCACCTGTTTGCGTATTTGACATGACACATTACCGAGGAGAAGCGGATAGACATGAAACATAACTTACGACAAATGAAGTTCTGAGTTGCGAACTGGCGATTCCCAAGCTCTCTGGTTGGACAATACTCGACCCCTCTCACCGGGTGGTACAAAATTAGGCTAGTCTTTTCTCTACAGTAGATACTGAAATTCTTATGCCAGAGTAAACCTTTCGGTGAACAAAATCTACTTATACAAATTAACCTGTTCTGAATGAGCGTTGAGCGAAGTTGAAGAATGAAGGGTAGGATTGCTCAATCGGTTTCCCCTTTGCTTACTCGCCCGGTAGGCACCAATGAAAATCGTCGTAAGACCGGAGTCCACGTCAAACACTCACATTTTCTGCAAAATCACAGCTTAAATCACAGCAAAATGCTTATCGTAAGATCGCATTTCATTATATGAATAAGCAGGATAATGCAGGCTAACGCGACAGTCAGTTTTTTAAATGGCGTGTCACTATATTATGTGTTTGAGATTCTATGCTCTTTGCGCGGTCGTGAGAGAAAACGAAGATTGACTTACCACTTGAAAAAAAGTGTGGGTGTTTGTAAATTGAGAACAATAACAAAGACTATATGTTAAATGGTCAAATCACAAATACCATTAATCTACATTATTATATGACTTTTGTTTATTTTTTTCTGTCTATGACTAGGGTTAAAAAGTTCATTCCGAATGAAGAGTACTTAACGGGGTTTATTCCAAAAAACTCAGGATATTCATTTAATTTGGCATGTAAATATCTTAAACAACTATACAGGGTTGCAGTAAAAGTGATTATAGTGATAGCATTCTTGAGGCAATCAAGTTCAACGAAAACATATGCTTGTAAAAAGTTTGAGGTGGGGGGAGGGTACTCTTGAAGCTCGAGTGTTGCTTCTTTGGAAGATACTCAGCCTAAACAGGACATTTAATAGGTATTTATTTATCTAAATGTTCGCTTATCAGCTGTGTTGTTCATAGAGATTTGCGCGCGCGCACACACACGCAAACACACACACACACGAATGGAGTTTCCTAAAGTATATTTTATTTTTGGATTCAGGAGCCTCAAACTGGTACAGGTATCTCGATAAGATACTGAGCACTATATTGGCTGACCTATCTTTGCAGGGGATTTATGCCCTCTAGGGTATGCTAATTAGTGAGCAAATGCAAGACTTATTGACTTTCACTGCGTTTTTGTGCTTAGTTCTTCACTGGTGTTAGCAAGTAGCAAGTCATGATACGGAAAACGAACTGATTGATATGGCATTAGAGTTTGGAGAAGGTCAGTATAATGGCAGCATGTTATAGATAGTGTTTTTCAGGAAGACGATATCCAACTAATAGTTACTTCCATCAGTTGAAATGACTCCCGAATCATAGTCGGCTACGAGTGTGAAATATGCTACCAAGCGTGCGACAAAGGGACTCAGGGATTCCGTGGTTTTAAGTGTAGCGCGACAGACCCTTTTAACTCATTTCGGCTGAGTCACAGTACTCAAGCGTACTCAACAACTTTCCTTGGCTGGCTGGAGGGGGAGAGAAGGTGTCACTGGGCGAAGTTCATAATAGGATCCGGCCATTTCATTCCAACACTTTATTAAGCCCAGTGACAGATTTTCTTCAATGATGAGCTGTATTATATTCTGTAGGCAAACTTAGAACGCCCGGGAGGGGCTCGAGGCGCTGACCACGTCTCACCCTCCAATACTGCACCCCATCCATGACGTCTGTAGTGGACCGAGATGGGGGACGCAGCGGCCGGGCGGTAGGCCAAGGTTCCTCGTGCCATGGAGTTATAGTTATAAACTTAGAACGCCCGGGTTTGATCTGAAGCGACAGTATGTGAGATTTTTGGTGGACAAAGCGGCGCAGATGCGGGTTTTCTACAGGTTCTCCGGTTTCCGCCGCAAGCGCATCCCTTCGATGCTCCATCTTCATTCCATATATCACGAGTGTCATCGCCTGCGGTGCCATATATAGTAAAAGCGGGCGTTAAACGTTATAAAAAATACTGAAGGCACACCGCTGTGAGACGGGATTACCTCTCTGCTCTTTGGTTCGCACCTAACTTGGAACAGCCTATCCTAAGAGAAACTGTTGACGCAAATTCTCATTGCAGGTGTTCAGCTGTTGGGCAGAATCTACAGTGTCATATTATGAAAATACAGTGAATAGGAAATCGAGCCCTTCACATTAGCAATAATTAAGTACATTATTTTTATACTTTCTGTTGATTACTTCAAATAAAACTTGCAACAGATACTCTATAGTAAGAGCTGTTTTAATGATACAATGCGAAGGGTGAGGGAATTTTTTGATAGTGTTTTAACGCCCGCTTTTACTACTTTGGCACCGCAGGCGATGACATTGATAGATGGAATAAAAATGGAGCACCGGTGGAATGTGATGGTGGGAGAAACCGGAAAACACGCCCCTGCGCCGCTTTGTCCACCAAAAAACTCACATGCCGGCACTTGGGATCGAAGCCAGGCCTATAGGGGAGAGGAGAGTACATAACAAAAAAAAAAAAAAACAGAAGAGAAGAGAAAGCTGGTCGAGTGACGCGAAATGGAACATTCGCGGAGATAAGATGTGACAGCTGAGTCCGCGGTGGAAAGGGCTACATTTGACTGCGACGGAAATAGTGTTAATTTAATACGGCAGAATACGGACGAAATCATAACCCTGGAAGATGCGCAGAAGGACGTGATAGCTGAGTCCGCAGTAACAATGAATGGGCTACATACGGGCGTGATAGAAACAGTGTATTTGATGCACCAGAAGACGGTCTACAGCAATAAGGAATGATAGGCGCGGTCGCGTATAGCGTAGTTGAAAAGGGGTTGAGAAGGTCGAAGTAAAAGAATAAATGAGTTCAATAATAATCTTGAGCTCGACGAAATTCACTTGTGCCTTACCACCCCTGAGAAAGATTCTATGGCAGCAAAATCCCGAGCTAGGGCACCCACATCTCCAAACTATTCCTAAATGTCCTAAACCTGCACGCGGGATGCGAACCCGGTACTCCTATAATAGGATACCGTCGCTGAAGGCAAAGAAGTAGGGCAGGGTAATTAATTTCTGAAGAATACTGTACCTTCTTTTGGCACTGTACTTACAGAAGGCCATTGCCATATTGATAACGAAGATTGAGCCGTTTCTTTTTTATTTAGTTTAGTGAAAGTAGATCGGAAATAGATCTACCGTTGTCTACGTGTTTTTTCCCTGGGATCTCTAATTTGGAGGAAATAATTTGTAAAGTTTTAAGTTAAAACGACAGATTTTACGTCTGTCTTCAGGCCTACTAACAACTGCTTGGTACTGTACCAGGCGTTGCTAATAAACATGAACTTTGTCTGTATCGGGGCTCGAAGTATCTGCGCCTAACACCGACTAAAGATAGCTTGCAATTGCGTTTCATTTTTCTCCCTAGTGACGGGTATCTCAGGGAAAGAAAGAATAAAAGAAGGAAAGAAAGAATGAAGAAAGGGTGGACAAGAAGGAAAGCGGGGTGGAAGGAGGGGCGAAGAATAAGGAGGAGTGATGAGAGGGTGGGAGGTAGGGAGAAAAGAGGCATGGAAGGAAGCAAGAAAGCAATCAAGAAAAAACGAGAAAGGAGAGAAAGAGGGAAAAAAGAAAGAGAGAAAGAGAGGAAAGAAAAGAAGGAGGTAGGAAAGTAGCAAGAAAATAGAGAATGAAATAAAGAAAAAAAAAAAGAATGTTACATATTGTAAGGTCACTCTAATCGTATATTTAAGAGGCGATGTATGCAAGGAATTAGGTGCATTTAGTGAATTATTCTAACTTTTAAATCATTTTTCTGTAAATCTTGGGTCTATGGGAAAGAAAGCCAAAGCACGGGAATTTGTATTTTTACTCTACTTTCACTTCATTTGCATACTCTATCCAGAGCACGCATTCGAACTGACACATTCTCCACGGCACTTTCCAGCGATTTTAGGCTGCACTTTTCAAATCCTACACGCATTTCTTGCCTCAACTGTTCAATGAGATCTCGTACGCTCTCCATTGTCGAACTTCTTCCAGGTAGCTACGAGCAAGACACAAAACACGACCGTCCTCTTTCACACTCGGACTGCCGAAGAAAACTCGGGGCACATAGTGAAACGATAGAGTGCAAAATCAGAGCAGTTAAATATTGGATGAGAATCATTCACGGAAACCAATCTCTAATTAGGGCAGTCTGCTACCGTGAACAGTTGCGAATGGAAGGTAATTTGACGTGGGCATCAAAATTAAAGAAAGGGCTGGAAACCATTGGGATGGGAGACATTTGGATGGCTGGGCAGGAAAACAGGCAAAGTATTTGGAGAAAAATTAAGAAACGTCTCTGTGATATTGACAGACAGCAAATAATTGCGCAATGCACAGAGAAGGTATCATTAGAAGTACAGTCTGGGCTGAAATCGGAGTGGGGTATGAAGCAATACATCAAAACAGGTACCAAACTCATTAGAGAGGGGCTCGCATGGATTAGACTAGGAGCATGGAGGAGCACGAAAATGTCTGACGAGAATGGTACGAGAATCTGTCCCATTTGCGAGGAGTAAGAGTCGTGGACTCACATCTTGGCAAGATGTAGGGGTACGGAGGAATGGCGGGAAACATATTTGCCGCGATTTTTTACCACTGCGAATGTAGGGCTAGAAGCATGTTGGACGTTACTGGCAGGCACGGAAAACATGGATGTGTTTGGTAAATTTATACTTAAGGCAAGACAGTGAGATCTGAGGAGGCTGTCAATAGAGAAGGGGGGGAATAAGATCAACTAAACAAAAGTGACTACAATGTTCTACATGCATATATATTATGTCATACTTAGGTCACTGTTGTGCTATGGTTTTATATATGGTGTATATATTATGTGTATATATGTCTTTTAAGTGTAATTATCTATTATAAGACGGTGCATTTATGAAGGTGTACTCTGTGCTGTAAATTTAAGTTGCTATATTTGAATATCTTTGTATTTTTATTTTCGGATTCACTCTTAATTCTTTATTGTTGTTTAATATTGCTCTTGACTGTGTATTTCCTTTGTCTTTTTATTTTCGTGTTTACTCTTTTAATTCTTTGTTGGTGTTGTTGTTTTAATATTGCTTGTAATGTGTATTACAAAAGCACGTACGGTCTGTGGACCCGTGCGACTGTTGAAATTCTATGTATGATATTGCTATGTTAATAAATACACTTATTCATTCATTCATTCATTCATTCATTCATTCATTCATTCATACTCTATCCAACAGCAGGTATAAACCGTTAGAATACACAAGATATCAACGGGTTTTACCAAATACGTATGGTGAGAATAAAAGTGAACAATCTTCAGTACCACTGATCAAATGGAATCTTAAAAGAGTTGCCAATTAATATTTTCTACAGTACTGTAATATTTTTATGTTGTCATTGATATGAACAGAAGGTAGAACATAGTTTTTCTACGTCATACCATAGTTACATACCTATTTTTATTTTCTCGATCTTTGGTTTATCAGCTATTCCTTCCTTGTTCTCCCTAGGTTGGCTCAGTATAGGAGTGGTTGTAGCCGTTAAAACAGATTCAAAACTCAGCTCTTCTTCGTCTGAATCTTCCTGACGGTTGAAAGAGGTATTTGCAAAGCAATGAACCGCCGCAATAATGACTTGGAATGGTCCACATGCTTTCCCTAGGGGGGTCAAAACAAAGCAATAGGATTTGACTATACAGATACCCAACATATTAGTCAACAATCTTCACTACCGCTAATCTAATTTAATCCTAAAGATGTTAATTTTTCTTGTTTATTCTAAGTTCAATTGCCAAAAGAAATGACTTTACAGAAGGCCCAGAAACTCCGGTACTTATCATTGGGATTTGTCGACGAGGTGCTTTCCCTAATTATGCAAAACAAGGTAATAGGCTTTCATAGTATACGTAAGAAAAAATTAGAGAACATTCTGCAACGCTATTAACGTCATTTAATCTTCAAGAATTGCCAACGACTACTTTAGTATTCTTCAGCTCTGTAATAGTTTTTATGTTTTATAATAATAAAGTTTCGTTATACTTTACCAAATATCTCTATGTTTTATATATGGTTATAGAGCCCTTTATTGTTCTTTAGTTATTTATTACTACCAACTATGATAAAAGAAACCAAATGTGAAGTGTAACCTTAAATGTATAATTTGAAACTTAAAATTGAATGTGCTGTAGCAATTCATTATTAATGGATAGGCTTGTGTATTATAAATCTCGAGCTCATATTCGGAAATGTTCTTAGGAAGTGAAAAAGTACGGGCAAGAGAAACGTACACGAAATAAGTGTATTTAGAATGTGGTGATGAATCACAACCGTCTATTAGAGAAGAAGCAGAAAATATCGCTCAGCGACTTAAATGAATAGCAGAAGAAAGGCCAGAAATTCCTCCTTCAAGAACGTTGCATACAGAGTTGCTAAATGTTCCGCCAGGATTAGTAAGCCTCTTGCTAGAGGGAGAAAATTTGAAGAACAAGATCAGGCGAGAATGAAGACTCTACAGAAACAGGAAGGTGCCAGCGGCTTCAAACGGGTGATCTGTTTCTCACCCATGACTATTTAATGGGGAAGGGTAACGCAATGTAAAAAGCTTAGTTATATTGTTTGGCACTAAAAGAATCTTTATGGCATGATGGCTTAGTACTCAAATTTTACCGCATAGGCTTTCCTCAATATATGATCACTACAATTTGCAGTTTTCTATCAGAACGTACCTTTGTTGTTCGCATTGGCGGTACTCAGTCATCTCGGCGCTGACAAAAACTTCCACAGGACTCAATACTCGCTCCGGTCTTCCCGACATGGTCCCCGCTTCCATAGTTTTATACGCCAATGATACTGTATTATTCTACTCACACACAGACCTCTCTAAAGCTATTCACACACTTCAAACTTCTCTTAATCGTCTTGCGGAGTGGTTTCGCGCTTGATGAATACTTCTTAACACAGAAAAAACAGAAGCTATGTTTTTTTTTTCATTACGACGTATCACTAACCCCTCTTCCCTGAATATTTATAATACACAAATCATCTGGTTAACTTCTACCACACCTGTCAAGTATCTTGGAGTAATGCTGGACACCAAACTCACTCGGCGTGCCCATATCGATCGCCTTATTTCATTGACATCCGGAAGACTTTCTAAACTCTATCCACTATTTCATAAACAAGCAACTCTTGGCCTTGAATGCTTCCTTCTTCTTTATAAATCTCTTGTTCGACCTATCCTTACATTTGTTTCTCAAGTCTGGAGCACTGCTAAAAACGCCGTTTACAGGTACTCCAAAACAGATTCCTGAGAATCGCTACCTAATGCTCCTTGGTTTGTCAGGATCCAGCAATTACATCAAGAATTCGGTCTCCTTCCAGTTCACAAGTTTATGCGCAAGGTCCCTCTCACTTCTTCTTACACTTGCCGGACGTTCCAGGAGCAGTGACGCACATCGGCGAACGCACCCGCCAGCCCACGACTACCACAGGATCTGCTACTCAGTAACTCCGATGATTCCGATCACTAACTACAGTTTACTCTCACAATATCACTTTTAGTCACTATACAGTTCTTTATCCATATTTCATAGTTAAAAGGAACCTCTTAGGTTTTCCTTAAATGTATTATATTCTAAAATTCATAAAGTTCTGTAAAGCATATAATGGTGATCGATCATTAATAGAATTAAAAAAAAAAATTTGGAATTATTATCAAACTTTCCACGTAATAGATGAATGGGACGTTTGGTAAAGCCTTTTTCAGAATCATTGAACTTCAAGTAAATTTGGAATAAATCTAAGTGGAGGACGATATACAGGTGACCCTTCATTACTGCACTACTCTGATCAAAGCAAGAAGCTCACCAAACACCAAATTCGTTCATGCAGTTTTAAGGGACACAGGGAGTGAAATTTCAAATTTATTTCTTTGTCTTTGTAGATTTTCTGAAAACTGTTCTGTAATGACATTGCTGCTATGTCAATATAAATACAAATTTCATTCAAATAAGGTAAATACCTGAAATATTTACATTATATCATAAATGTGATTATGCAATGTATTGCATATCAAAATGGTCTAAGCACCTTAAACTTTGAGGAAGTTGGTTGGAATTCATTAACCAGAGCTTTGAAGCACACTCGCAACCATTGCACGGTGATATTTCAATAACTGTCATTAAATAATTATGATAATTTTTTAAAATTTTATATACTCGAGAATCTAAAAGTATTCACGTTTCCATAAACATTAATTTTGAAAAATTACTATTCGTGTTACGATAATTCCATAGCTTGTAAGCTGTAATATATACTTCTGCACATTCTTTAAAATTTTAGCTCTATTTAAATAAAAATTGAAACTCGTGGAACATATTGAAGGTGTGGAAATTCAGTTTTGATAAATACTCAGTTTTGTAAATCAGTATGTTAAGAAATACGTGCATTGTGCTTTGAATGGCTGTAGAGCCCAAAGCAAAGGAGACAGCTAAATGTTGATTCCCTATGGATGGACAAAAGTACCAATAATTGTTGCTATAAAAGAGGGATTTTCAATTTTTTGACCGATTTTAGTCAACATTTCACTGCCAGTGTCCCTTATCCCCTTATGGCCCGAATTATTTTGCTACATATGCCGAACTTCCTATAATTTTTAAACCGGCTTCCCTCTCTATTCCGAAGTTACCACTACCGAAGAGGTTCAAACAGCCATGAGCGTTAAGCAGATTGTTATTTACCACTGACTTCGTAAGTTTGAGCTTTCCTGCACACTTTTCACCATATTCCTTCCAACATCGCCTTCAATTTGCCGAGGCTGCAGTTAGATTTCATGGCGGTAGCCTAGAAACAACCTTTCACCCAGTCCCGCACAATGTGCGACAACATCCTACCTCTCACGTGACACCGCAAGTTCTCTGCAAGACCGCACACAAGCTGCTGCAGCAACACTATAGGTACAGTATTTTCAGCACATAGCCATCTGCCAAAGGCTTAAAAGTTTGGGACTAGGAGTTGTACGGTTGGAAACCAACCCTTGCTGTTGCCAAATCTTCTACTCGCTGGTCCCTTAACCGAGGCGTGAATATCGACTTGCAAGAACAGTCTTCAGAGTCTCCAGGAAACAGTGATTTTACTAAGTTGCCTCTCGCCCATAGCGCAGGGTCGTCTTTTGTTTGGTAATGTTACTGCCCAGGGGCAGCAGGGAGCGGTCCCGTTTGAAGGCCACCATGTTTTGGAGAACACTATAAAGCATGGACGTGTTATTACGTAAACGGGTTTTTACTTTGTCTAGCACAAGTGTACAACGTACAAAGTAGATTGAGAACGTATTGTATTCTACACAAAAACTCGACACCGAGATTTCAACGGAAATAGGTACATGTTTTAAGACCCCCTGAATAAAAAGAGAATTTTTAGAAAAAGGTCAGTGTGTGTCTTAGGACAGCAAACTCTAAAACGAAAAGACCGCTAAGTACCAAATTTGGTATTGAAGTTTAGTATCTCCCAAGAATGCGACACGAGGATTTTCAAGAAATTTTTTACTACCAGAGAAATCCAAACTACCTTTATAATGGAAAATGTTTTGAAAATGTTGATTTTCTCAAAATATGCTTTAACGTTTTAATTAAAATGCCGTATATTAAGATGTTTACTTGACAAATAAAGTTTATAGGTATTTTTAATTTCCTGGGAATAGCCCGTGAAGCCCGCTTTATTCTGGATGATTTTTGATGAATTTTACATAACTGGTAAACCGTAAGAAATGGACAAGACATATTACACAAAAACTTTAGATCTCATTAAAACACATTAATTTATGTCATATACGTTTTTCTTATCGATTTGACCGTTTTCGAGACATTTCTTGTTGTGGGTTTCAATTTTAAACAAGTAACTTTTCTCAAACAGGAAGACAACTTTCGTTTCTTCTCTCTTATTTTACTGCTGACCATGCTAAGCGAACCGAATTTCAATTGTTTCACACAGCTACCAGCTTTTAAAATATCTGATTATCGCTTTAGCCTAGTTTATATCCTTATTTCTCTTCTACTTACAAAGAAGCAAGTAATAAGATGAATTCCGCTAATGTTTATCTCGATTAGCATGACGTAGATAAAGAAAAATCTTTTAAGAATATTTTATACGTGTAACAGCTAGAGAAAGCCATGTGAATGGAACACTTTAGATTTTTTGTGAGTATGCCGCAACCGCGTGGCAGCCATTGCACTTCGGTTGGGATGCAGTAATGCATCTTTCTCTCCACGGTAAAAAAAATGAAAGAAAAAAAAAGAGATAGTCAAAGGACTGTCCGTCTATTCAAAGCTAAAGCTCACGTGTTCCCAGCAACTACAATTAAAGGTCTCTGTGCCAAAGCATTGTGTTTACAATTTAAACCGTCTTAATAACAAATTTTATGGTTGAAGGTTAGTTTAATATGAAGTTATTCCTATAGTACAAGCCCTAATTCTACAGGGTGGGCCATGGGAACCTGACGGTTTTTAAAATAAAAGAAATTGAAATTGAAAGATTCAAATTTAAACTTTAAGACTAACATTGCAATAGGGTATTGAATTCCATGGAAGACATGACCTTATTTTCTAAATAGGACATCTCTTAAATGGCCTCCACCTCTTAGTATAGAGTGTTGAAGTCTGTAGGGCACATTCTGTATCGCTGATTGCAGCATGTCGTTTGTTATAGCCGTTATTTCCTTCTGTATATCCTCCTTGAGCTCATTAATGTTCCTTGGTCTTCTAATGTACACTTGAGATCTGAGGTAGCCTCAAAGGAAGCAGTTGCATACTGACAGATCAGGAGGACGTGCGGGCCACGGAATGTCTCCTGTTCTTGAAATCACTTTGTTTGGAAGCATTTCTTTAGCCATTGCAATGCACACGTTGTTAATATGGGCTGTAGCCCCATATTGTTGAAATTAGATGGTGTTGAGATCAATTCCACGATAATGTAACTTAGGAGTAAGGAAGTCCCCTAAAATCTCTACGTGTCAATCAGAGGTCGCTGTTACAGCTCTACCATTTTCCTAAAAAAAAATAAGGACCTATGATTCCAAAACTCGCAAAGCTACATCAGACTGTTACACGTGGACTATGAAGAGGGCGCATAAATAGCTGTTGTGGATTTGAATTACTCCAATAGCAAAAATTTTGTTTGTTCACCATACCATTTAAATGAAAATGAGCCTCATCACTCATTAACAGAACCATATCATCATTAAAGTGGTTCACAAAGTTTTCACAGATGTAATTCGATTAGTTTTATCACAATCTTTTAACTTTAAACAGTGTGTACAGAACCTGGTGGTTTCTTCTTCGCTGCAGAAGCTGTTGCTCGGATATTCTGTATCCATAACTTGATAGTGTTCCTGCTAGGAACGTTGCCTTGACGTGGGACATTAAAATGAAACGAAATAATCCTTGTGTAATGACAACCGAGTCATCATTTTTAAAAAAAGTGTCCACCGCAATAGTACGATTTTTAGGATTCCATTGCACTATTTCACAACAATGGCACACATTGGTCTTGCTCGTGATGTCTCGCGCATTCATTTATTTGTCATATTTACCAACTTATTCACACTTTAAAATCGTAAGGTTACATGACCCACGCTGTATAATAGCGTTTAAATCAAGTGGAACATATTAAGTCCTGATAGACTATCAAGGGTTAAATAAATATAAAACTTTTAGCTTCAATGGGACATAGCTGCAACCAGTTTTTGGAAAGAATAGCAACTCTTAATAGGGCGACTCTGTTCTGTCTAAGAATTTAGAAAAGAAAAGGGTTCGTTCATTTGGAAAATCTCTTTATAAAAGGATAGATACACGATACATGCCTGTAAACAGCTTATATCTTACAATCAGGACAATACACACATACCTGTTATCACAGGCATTCGTCCCAGTACAAGATGTACAAGAATATATTGAAGAATTGGAATAAATTACTGAGGGTAACTTGATGTATGTTTTCGATTATTTTGGGTCAACATATGTTTGTGTTAGAAGGAAAGAAGGAGAGTAGACCACGTTAGACTAGATAGGAATTCGTTCTGTGGCTCATGATGGCTTACCAGGCGTTGAACATAGAACATGTCAAACCATACAAAACTAAATACACCAGGTATACAACATTTAAAGGTCTCGCATAATAATTAATAGTAAATATCAAGTGCATTGAAATTTAAGATAAGTATTAAACATTAAAAAGTATATCACTTGGCTTCTACAGCCTGTGTCACTATACAGTGTTGCATCCATATATACAGATGTGTCCAAATTTAATGTTAAGATCGTTCTCAAGATATTAAATATGTAAATAAAAATTGTCAATGTCATTCCTAATTGTTAGTTATTACCTACTCTAAGAGCTACATATTACAGGTGTAAGTGTCAAATTACAGTCTAAAATGCATGCAATAAATATTACGTTTCTAGTCCATTTGATGCAACACTTACTAAATATAAACATCCTCACTTGAGGTTTAGTCTGCACCATATCACTTACTGTTTATATTCTTACTTCTATGTAATGAATGTCAAAATTGGGTATTAAAATATACCTATATTTTAACAATTAAAAGACAGTTAATGTTTACAGCCTTATTTATATGCAAAGAGCGTCAAAATGCGATATTGAGATAGGTATACGCTCTAAAAATATTAAGCAGAATGCCTGTTAAACATATTCATGTTATCCTAAACCTGTATGAAATTTATATTTATAACCACAATACATAATGAGTATAGGACAAATAACCTACATTTGCTTCCCAATTGCTGTAGATAAACGTCACTTTATCTGTATTCATCGCTTTCAGAGCTTGAAAAAGAGCAATCAGACGAAGAAATAGTTCTAGCAGAAATGGCTTTGGCTAAATCTGTGAGAACTAATCAGGGATAAAGCAATGAATTTTAACACAGTATTGCTTACTCTCAATAACTATGAATTACGAAAACTACAAAAGTTAGTAAAGACATCTGGAATATCATAGAACATTGGCTTATAACATCCGGGTCTAGATTCATTCCTAATAATATTAGGAAGTATTATTGGTAGGAAACAGATATTAGGAATTTATATTGTGCAAACATATTTTAGAAGAAACACATTTTTTGAACACAAACAATTCGGAAACCAAAATTAAAAACAAGAATAAAAAATATAATTTCAGGAACGCTTTTCTAGGAAAAATTTGGGGAACGAGTTCAGCGCATTCCTGTGTAAGAATTCTATAACCTTATGCAAACATTTTGTTTACAGAACTAAAGAGATGTAAATCCTGGTACGCTATGTGGATTGCTCTTAAATATATGGATAGCAATTTAGTAAGCGATTATAACCTTGAACCAATTTTTAAAATATATAACGGATACCAGCGTTGCGTTATAAACACAGGTACAACGAGCGCCAAAGAAAATCTCACTGCACCTCGCGTCTATGTCACATTATTTATCATTGTATGTACGTGGTCTTGCGAAGCAATGGCTGATTGCTTTAAGCCATAGTGTAAGGGTGCGCCACTCCTTCTAAATACCTGCATCAATAATCACAACAAGGATTACAAAATGGTGTAGAAACGAAATAGGTTAATGTTTACGCTTACGATCGTATTGCCTAAAATAGAAGAAGGTAGAGTGAGCGCATTTACAGTGCCTTTCATTCTTATTGGCAGCCATAGAGTACTGCTATCCTTTTTGCCAAAAGGCTTGTCAGTTATGTTAAAACACATACATTCTGCTTACGGTATGTGTGCTATTTATATGGTTCTATTGCGGCTGAATAAATGAATTTTAGGTTTTGTAATATCGGAAATACTTGATGATAAATCAGCTGGGTCAGTATCCATTTCCCATTTTGAATTGTACATGTATTTGCCGATTTCAGAGGCCTGCATATTGCTAAAGGCATGTTGGGTATTGTGCTTATGGATGTATAAATAGGCCCAAAAGGGCCTTATAATAAACTATTTAAAAGAAACTGTACCGTGTGCTCTTGGGTATTAAAACTGTTAGGTGTTGAATATTTAAAGGGCCCTGAGAGGAAAAGAATTGTATGTACAAAGAGTGCCAAAGAAAAGCTCACTGCACCTGGCGTCTACGTCACATTATTTATTGTTGTACGTGGCCTTACGAAGCTATGTTTGATTGCTTTAGGCCAAGATGCAAAGGTGCGCTACTCCTGCTATACAGTTACACCAATAACTACAAAAAGGGTTACAAAATGGCGTAGAAACATAATATACTTTTATGCTCTCGATCGTATTCAGTAAAATAGAAATAGGTAGCATGAGTGCATTCAGTTTACCATATAGACAGATTGGTAGCCATATTTTATCGGCTAGTGTGGACCATGCCTCAAAAGACCCCAGAAAACGACACAAAAATTATTGAAGATTTTCTTTGGCGCTTAGTGTACATTCGCGTGCACAAAATGTAACCTATAATAAAGCGATGCTGTTTATGTTGGCAATGGTAAATTTTATTCCACCCTCTGCCAGAGCGAGCTGTTCTAGTCCTTAAAAATAATTCTAGCCATTGTATTGCTTAAGGCACTTTACCTGTCCTAAAATATGATCGAAATGCTGAATGTTAATATTGCATCTTAAATTTTGTATTTGCATGCTACAAGTACTGTTTTCTTATATCGGTTTTTGTTATTCCCTATCTGTGAGGGCAATAACCTTTGTCCACATGTCGCAGTTGTTGTCCACTTTAATGAGACAAGCAAATAATCCTTCCACCGTTCCCCTAGAATTCATAATAATGTTTTTATTGGTTTAACATTTCCGTTTATTAATTCTTCCGTTTATATCCCACCTTTAATCACATTGGTAAAATAGGCTTTTTTCTTTGGGAAATTTTATTGTGTTTCGGCAATAGTGTTAACTCGTGTACAATTGTTATTGAATTTCATTTCTTTGAGTTCTTGTACTTTGTATCACACAGTCATACTTCCATACGCTAGGGAGGATAAAGAATGGTATTGGCCAGAGAACAATTCTCACCCCAGCTGGTAATCAAACCCCAGATCCTTCGCACAGAATTCAAGTGCACTATCGACGGGGCCGTCCAGCCTAACCCTGTGTAACAATCCCAGCGATATTCTTTCATAGAGACGGTATGTGACTCACGCGTACATTTTACAATGATTATAACATCGTTTATGGGTTAATTGTTACGTCTGTTTCTTCAAATCAAACACATTGAGAACTTACAACGGCTGGGAGAAGTTACGGTTTGGTTACCTGAAGGAGGAAAACATTGTCATAATCTAAGGGAATGGGCCACATTTTGTGCACGCGAGTATACGCACCCAATTCAAGCCAAGACCTCAAAGAACCTTTGGACTTAAGAACTAATTTACTAATTGTTTGAGAAATATTACCAAATTTCAACTATAATACCTTTAAGGAAATAAGTGAGAAGGCGTGCCCTTTTCCTTGGCTTGTCTGCTGCGGTGTGCAACCTGCATCAGCGCAACACAGCAGCCTGTGTTTGGGTCTACTAATAATTCACATTCACGTGGAGTTTCAGAAACAGATGCAATAGAGAAGTTTATTTATTATAGCTCTAGTTTAGCCAGACTAGCACATAAAAGCCACAGCTTTGTGTATCCTAATCTTGTATTCTAGTACATCGGATGCTTACCTGATGTTTTGTTGGTGTGACCAGCAGCTGTCACAGCAGGTAAGTTTTGTCCGTTGGCCCCAACATTTTCCTCTTCTTTCAGAAACAGAAAGAATAAAGAAGTTTAGTTGTTATTTTTCATCTAGTTTAGTCAGATTAGCCCATAGGTACAAATACAAGCTACAACTTTGTGTATCCTAATCTTGTATTGTAGTACCTCGGATGCTTACCTGATGTTTTCTTGATCTCACCAGCCGCTGTCACGAGAGTTAGGTTTTGTCCGTTGGCCCCAACATTTTCCTCTTCTTTCAGAAACAGAAAGAATAAAGAAGTTTAGTTGTTATTTTTCATCTAGTTTAGTCAGATTAGCACATAGGTACAAATACAAGCTACAACTTTGTGTATCCTAATCTTGTATTGTAGTACCTCGGATGCTTACCTGATGTTTTCTTGATCTCACCAGCCACTGTCACGAGAGTTAGGTTTTGTCCGTTGGCCCCAACATTTTCCTCTTCTTTCAGAAACAGAAAGAATAAAGAAGTTTAGTTGTTATTTTTCATCTAGTTTAGTCAGATTAGCACATAGGTACAAATACAAGCTACAACTTTGTGTATCCTAATCTTGTATTCTAGTACATCGGATGCTAACCTGGTGTTTTCTCAATGTCTCCGGTAGCTGTCCCAAGAGGTAGGGTTTGTCCTTCGGCCCCTACATTTTCCTCTTGAAGTTCAGATGCTGTTTCAAGGATTGGATTCAATGTTGACTGAAAGGACTTAACGGACTTCCTTCGTTTTGCGGAATGTCGAAGAAACCGTCTCAATGCCTTGAGAAAGGGTAATGACTTAAGGATACGTGGGAGGTCCTCTGGGTTGTACTGCATATGAAGAAACTGTGCAGAAGAAAACAGCTATATAAGTATATAGTTCCATTATTATTTAGCATTCCTAAGGTCTATACTGACATGCATAAATGCTGACCCATAATGGAAAGCACTGTTCATTTTGGTATTGACAAATCTAGCCCCAATCTCTGAGATTTTGTCCTCCTCCTGTTCTTCGAATATAATTTTAGTCACAGAATTGAAAGGTTACTTTGCCTCCTTCAAAATACAGTGGTATTCTGGAGTAGAATGTAAGGCAACTCAGTTGCCTTATATTATAGAGGTGTACAGTTTTCGTCCTTCTTCTGCGTACGCATGCTTGCTAAGCAATACTGTAACAGATGGTTTTATGTAATCAAAGGTTGTTACAAACAAAATTTCTAATTCACTGCTGCAAATAATTCATTCGAGCTTTCGACGCATAGACAGTGTACCTGCAGCTGCACGCCGTCCATGAGTCGCGCAACTCTGCACGGTATACTCCAGTCACTCGTGACTTAGTACAATTCACAACACTGACTTCTACCTCGTTGTATAACCAGAAAATGACGTTACAGAACCTTCTAGAAATTTGTCAAAGATAATGAACAGTTCTAGACGAATCTCGAGTGTGCCGAAGTATACTGTTTTTTTATATCTGTTGTATAACGCCCGGCAATACAAACCAAGGCAATAATAGAGGGGTGCTACTAATTTTTGCCATTAGTACACAAGGCACAGAAAGAAACCGGCACTGTCTTGTTCCGTACACCTTACCGTTTGTAGCGTATTTTATTACTTCATGTTTTTATTTTACTGGCTGATACTGTCACCTTGCAGGTGAGTGTTCTATATGGAACCAATAGAGCATACCTATGCTGGGATTGTCAACTCATTCGCTAATAGGAATAGCCACCTCCCTCAACTGAAGCGAGCTTAGGTAACGTGTACTACAACAGTAAGCAACAACCCCTCCAACTTTCCCAATTACAGTGGCAGAGGGGCCAGCGGATATCAGAAGATATTCCCTACAGACAATCAGAAATTCGATGACTAATACTATTTGTGCTCTGTGTACCTATTGGACAGTTATTATCTCATCTGATGGATTAATTTCTTTTTCATGTTTTGTCTTTCGTTGTGGCTTATTCTGTGTTGCAAGGTGCTGATAAAATTGTATTTAAAGTTAATAATATTACGTTTTCTGGATACTATAAATTGAAAATTAGTTTAGTAAACGTAATTGTAATTCTTACTTTGCAATAAATTAAGCAAAAATATTAGTACGAGTCCAACCAAAGTTGCACTTTTACAAAAGATGTGTGACGTTCCTCAAAGCTATTATTTTTAAAACCTTAATTCTGTAGAGGCACTAATCAGCACGCGCTTAAATTTAATTAGTTATGCAGCTTGTGCTTCTATTTCCCTTTGATTAGTTTAGTATGCTTTAAACGAATAGCTCGATTAGACGATGAAGGAAACTTTTGAATTAATGTGAAGCTCTAAAGCTGCCTAATTTTAACTTAATGACACGAAAAACTTAAAATGCAGTCTAGCAGGCCACTTAATTTAATGGAGATTCCAACCTTCCTCGCAGTGTAAGACGCAGTAACCGTATACATTTTAGAAGTCTGAAACACGCTCTTTGTTATTGTTCCCAGGAAACGACCACAGAATACTCCAAATTAATGCAGTGCACGAATTATAATGCAGCACTGATATAGCTTCTTAAAACTGTTAAATTTGAAGATATTTCTATATAGCATTTCAGCACGGAAATACTATGCTGAAAATGTGTGATATTGTAACTGTTGTTGTTTCAAAAGCCCACTTCACCTATGGAAGGCGCTTAAGAGCCAAATATCAGGGGCCTGTCACCAGTTGTCATTCTTGCGTGAAAATGCTACGCATATGCAGACATACACACTTACACAACACACATATATCTTTAGTTTTTCATTCCAAACCCAAAATGTCCAGAATTAGAATGTTTTTCTATTAAACTTTTAATGCAAGTAGGTACTGATTTGGTGCTCATGTGCTCATTCTGATATAGCACGGAGAGATGCTAAACATTAACAAAAGCATTTTCAATATTTTCTATAAGCAAAATACTTAATATACGGGGCGGCGCCGTGGTTGAGTGGCTAGACCGCTCGCCTCCCATCTAGGCGGCTCGGCTTCGATTCCAAGGACCCGCATGTGGTATTTGTGGTGGAAGAAGCTGCGCCCGGAAGGGTTTTCTACAGGTCCTCCGGTTTTCCCCGTCACTCAGTTCACCAATTGCGCCATCATCACCTTTCCAAACATCAATTTCACTTACATTTCATATTATCACTTCCCCATGTTCCTACCTGGCTATGGGAGACCCCTCGTAACCGGTTCTTCATTCTGTGATTTCGTGCCCTTGGCTCTCCGACAGTCTTCTGACCACTAGGCATTGACTTGTAAGTCCTAATATACGAATGCAGGATTTTATACTTCATAGAATTACTGTCTCCTCAATACGAATTAATAATTTCGTTTATTGCAGCTCCGATATTCATTCACATTAGCATTAGGTAGTTAGTTATTAATTCTAAAGAAAAAATCTCTATTATGCATTTAATACATGTAAGTAGTGATTTGTGTGCTCATGCACTACTTCTGATCCATCCATCCATCCCTCCCTCCCTCCCCCTCCCTCCCTCCGTCTGTCCGTCCGTCCATCCATCCTGAATGACAATTTGAGTTAAATTCTACTTGAAATAAACAACACTGATAAGCAGCGCACTTACTATTCGAAGTTTGTTGAACCTGGTTATACTTCACATAGTCACGGAAATAGAAGTTGTGCACTCGGTGAGAAATACAAAGACCATGTTTCAAAGGTATGATCACACTGACATAAACTTAAGAAAGAAAATTTCGAATATGATATTACCAATTGTGACGCACTGCTTCAACGCTTCCCTTAGACATCGAATTATTTTGCGCAATGGAAACAGGCATATGTAACACATCTGCCTAAACCTGAAGCAGCCGAATTCCCTAATGCTCTCAGATCTCTTAGCATTCTCCCAGCACTTGGACGTACCGTACGCTGCCAGACTACTTTAGCAAAGTTAACGTTTTGACCCCTAATAATCCGGTTTCATACCAAGCCATGGTATCTACCAGAATGGCACTATTAAATATTGTTGAAGGTATACCTGAAGCTGCGAGGAAAAGAAACCGACTTACCTTTGGAGTTTATGAAAAATTCAATCTCCGTAGATAAAGTCATATTACTCGCTAAGCTTAAGACACTTAAATTTGTCTCATAAGACTACATGTGATTTAACTCTATCAGTGCAGAAGGCAAAAGTGTGTCGTTTCTGGGATTCTGTCCTCAACATAGCATTTCGTATAACCAGTATTTGTACTGAATGGTGTCTTGGATCCCTATTATTTTCATTTTATGTAATCGATACTTCTCAATCTATTTGCTACAGGAGCACCTTTACACTGATGCCCTAAAATACACATACAATCACTGTGTATCTGTCGCACTGTGACTCAGAACATTCACAGTGTTGTGTTCAAAATTCGTCACATAGACTCAGTTTACTCATGGACATGTGGTTTAGGCTTGGCATGAGTCCCTAAAGCACAAGCATTGCCGTTGTAACATCAACGGTTATTAAGAACCATAGACTTGTGCCGTATTCCATTTAATAAAATTAATAATTTAGTTATCCCTTTCATGTAACCCACGAAATATTTTGCGTTGTTGCTGGCATTAAACTTAGGGACAATAATATTAGGAATATTTGCAATAAAGAATATACGAGGTGCCTCCAGTAAGCTCCGTTTGGTAATAAAATTAAATTGTGTACAGATACAGAATAATTATTTATTGCACAAAATTCTACAACTCTTAAACTACTTTTCCACATAACTGCCGAAATTTTGCAGGCATTTGTCATAGCGTGGCAGAAGTTTTTGTATACCTTCTTCATAGAAGTTTGCCGCCTGTGTCTTTAAAAGGTTGGAAACATTTTCTTTCAGCTCTTCGTCATTGTTGAAGTGTTGACCGCCAAGGAAAGACTTGGGATGTAAGAACAGATGAAAGTCGCTAGGAGCGAGGTCAGAGCTGTACGGAGGATGGTCAAACAAGTCCCAGCCAAATCCCTGTAGGAGGTTTTTCGTCATATTTGCAGTGTGTGGTCGTGCGTTGTCGTGAAGAAAAACAACACCTTTTGACAGCAATCCTCGGTGCTTATTCTGTATTGCGCGGCGCAATTTCCTAAGTGTCTCGCAATAAATCTGCTTTGATTGTTTGACCACGCAGTAAAAAATCAATGAGTAAGATGCCTTTCCAGTCCCAGAACACTGTGCACATCATTTTTCGAGGTATCAAGATTTGTTTCGGCTTAACCTTTGCTAGGGATGAAGTGTGTCTCCATTCCATTGATTGCCGCTTACTTTCAGGGGTGTCGTAAGAAACCCAAGTCTCATCTCCTGTGACTATCTGTGTCAGAAATTCTTCGCCGTCTTCATCATAACGGATTAAAAACTGAAGTGCAATACCCATCCGGTTTGTTTTGTGTTGCTCAGTAAGAATCTTTGGTACCCAACGTGAACAAAGTTTACGAAATTTCAGTTTTTTGGTAACAATTTCATGAATTAGTGATCGTGAGCTTTGGGGAAATTCCATAGCGAGAGCACTTATTTGTAAACTTGCGGTTTTCCTGGATCTTGTCATCAATCGCGTGAAACAGTTCTTCTGTAACCAAAGATGGACGCCCACTTCATTCTTCATCGTGCACTTCACTACGTCCTTCATTGAACTGTCGGACCCATCGTCTCACCATTGAATCACTCGTCGCATTTTGTCCGTAAACTTCGCAAATTTGCCGATAAATTTCAATTGGTTTCACTTTCCTAGCATTCAGAAAATGAATCACATATCTGATTTCACAAGCGGCGGGATTTTCAATCAACACCAACATTGTAAACAAGCACAACAAAGCGTATGTGGCTGACAGCGATCTCAAAATGGCGCACGTTTCTTCTCCTTGATACAGAGCGTCTACCGCGCATGTGCGGAACTGCGATCGCAGCGCTGCAGCGGAGATAAATTGAAACGGAACTTACTTTCTGGACGTACCTCGTATTTTCATCCATAATCTTAAGGGTATAATTACAACCATCCTAGAAATTTAAAACATAGTGATGCTCTATTTTGAAAGCGTTCACCGAGCTTTTTATACACATCATTTTTCGCTGTGAACGTTGCTAGGCTCGAATTAAGTGCCACAGGATGTCTGAAGCTGCCAAACTTTAAATACCTTTTGTCGTAAATTGCAAATTTTAGTTAAATAAAATTGTTAATTTAGAGGTAATATCCCCACGAAGTTCAATAGATATATCTACACAGTACATACACACTTTATGATGCTTATTACTCTTAATTTAGCTTCTTCTTATTGTCAATTAATACTTATGCTATTTATATTACCGTTCATTTACATGTATTTAACCTGCATTATTGTTATGTTGAGGAAGTTATATTTCGGATTTTTCTAGTTTGTTAAGTGAAAGAGAAGGCCAAATCGTCTTAGCTCTGACAAAACAAATACACGAATAAAACTAATGTAATAATCAGACCTCGGTTATGGGTCACAGCAACAGCTGACAGTACTTAAAAGCTCACGTTATTATTAGGTATGATTAAATAAACTTCTAATCATGTAAGTGCCTGTAAAGTATTGAGGAATATATAATGCAGCAGTAAAAGTATCCAAATCGGTGTAAATCAAAGAAGTTGCTGTGTACCATATAAGTAAAGGATGATATGCAAAGGATGCTGTATGACAGAAACGTGTAATAAAAATTTTCTGGATGGCGTTTTCATAAACATGGCATAATTGTTAGGAAACAACCAAAATTAACTAGTTTATAAAGAGGGAATGAAATATTAAACTAATCATGGTTAGGAATTAAATTATCTTATCATTATGTAATGTTAGTCAATTTTTATTACAACATTTTTTACCATCAAAGGGAGAGCAAGCTAGAATCGTGTTGATTAAATACTGGTGGCTCATGCAATAACAGTAATGATTAAGCGTGCGTTCAATATTGCACTATTTCAAAAGCGTGCTTTGTTGTAACATTCATTGTTTCTGAACTAGTTGTCCCCATGTAGCTGTATTCCAATGGCTACTTCGGCTATTGACCTTATTTGGTAATGTCCCCATAGAATCCCTTCGTGGTCTTTACTACAAATTTAGCATAATTCAACATTAGTAATATATTTGCCGTTTTCCTGGATCCAAGAACATGACGAAAAGCGCCTCGATTAGAAACATCTTGTGGCCCAGTGTTCTCCTGATTTGGCTCTTTATTGGTATCAGTCTCAAAATGAAAACACCCGAACATCAGCACAATGTTGAGTAGGTATTTAAATAAATCTCTAGTAAGAAGGAAATATGCTGGATAGTGAAAGATTTTCAGTATTTTAGCACCTCCCAATAGTCATTAGGTTTTTAAGTGGAATAAAAAGCACAGGTTCACTTGGCTCAGATAAACGTTTTTCTTATAGCTACCCTATTGATGGCACTGCTAAGGAGCGTTTCATGAAGTATAAAGTACGAATGAATAATTAAACCAATCGTGGTTATGAATTAACTATTCTTGTTACTATGTAATGTTAGTTAATATTTTTGTTAACTTTGCATTCCTGTAGGCAAGTGGAGAGTAGGCTAGAACGTGATGATTAAATCTCCTGTGCGTTCATGATATAAAAGTGTTAGTTAAACAAGCGTTCAATGATGAATTACTTCACAAGCGTGCTTTTGTTCTAACATTCATTGTGTCCGAACAAGATGTCTCCATGCAACTGCTATAGCTACGTTTACTACCCTTATTATGTAATGTCCCCATAAAATCCGCTCCATTTTCTTGACCATAAATTCAATATAACTGAACATTAATTATATATTTACCACTCTCTTGGACACAGCTATGCAACACAGAGCGCACCGATTAGAACAATCTGGTGGCATACTGTTCCCTTGGTTCGTTTGCTCATTGGAATAAATCTGAAAATGTAAACACCGGAACATCACCATAACGTTGGGTAGGTATTTAAATAAATCTCTAATAAGGCGGAAATATGCTGGATAATACTTTCAGTATGTTAGCTAACCCCAACCGTCATTAGGATCTTAGCTGGAATAGAAAGACACACATTCACTTGGCTCAGATAAACATGTTTCTTATAGTTACCCTATATGCTGTTTCTGCCCAGGAGCGTTTTATGAAATATAAAGTACGAATGAAAAATTAAACTAATCGTGGGTTATGAATTCTTCTTGACAGTATGTAATGTTAGTTAATTCTTATAGCTAACTTTGCATTCCCGTAAACAAATAGGGAGTAAGCTCGAATCGTGACAACCAAATCTCCTGTTCGTTTATGATATAATAGTAATCATTAAACAACCTTCAATAATGAATTATTTTAAAAGCGTGCTTCTATTGCAGCATAAAATGTGTCTGATCAAAATGTCTCCATGCAGTTGTATTCAAACGGCTGCTACAGTTACGTTTACTGGCGTTATTTGGTAATGTCTCCATAGAATCAGCTCCGCTGTCTTTACTATAGATTCAGTACAATTCTACATTAATTATATATTTATTAATTATATATTTACCGCGTTTCGGGGTGAAACTCTGGGACGAATAGCGCCTTGAATAGAAACCACTGGTAGCCCAATGTTTTGTTGAATTGGCGTCTTATTTGATTGAGTCTGAAAATGTAAACACCAGAACATTAGCTCAATGTTGGGTAGGTATTTCAATAGTTGTTTAATAAGACGGAGATCTGTCGGTTATTGAAACAAGTTGGTCACTATACTGCTAGGCAAAATGAAAAGACAGAGTCTCACTAGGCTCAGATAATCTTTTTGCTTATAGCCTATCCCATGTAATGATACTGCCAAAAAGCTTTTAATAAAGTAAAAGATATGAATGAAAAATTAAACTTATCGTGGTTATGAATTAAATTTCTTGTCACTATGTAATGTTAGGTAATTTCTATTGCTAATTTTACACTCTTGTAAACAAGTGGTGAGTAAGCTAGAATTATGAAGACTAAATCTCCAGTTTGTTCATACTATAATACTGGTGATTAAAATGCGTTCAATAATGAATTATTTCAAGATGTTTCCATGTGACTGTATACAAACTGCTGATACATTTTCGTTTACTTGCTTTAATAGTATTGTCCACATAGAATCAACTCCATTGTCGTTACTATACATTCAATATAATTCAACATTAATTAGATACGTACCGCTTGCCTGGATTCAAGAATGCGATGAAGAGCACCTCGATTAGAAACCTCTGGTGGTCCAGTGTTTGACTGTTTTGTCTCTTTATTTGAATGAGTCTGAAAAAGTAAGCACCGGAACATTAGCACAATTTTGAGTAAGTCTTTCAATAGCTATCTAATAAGAGGCAGATCTGCCGGAAAATAAAAAAGTTGCAGTAGTTTAGCATATCCCAACAGGCATTAGAGTGTTAGGTGGAATAAAAAGACAGATTCATTTGTTTCACATAAGCATTTTTCTTATAGCTACCCTATGAGATGGTACTGACAAGGAGCGTTTTATTAGGTAAAACCCTACGATAAAAGCTAAACTAATCGTGGTTTTGAATTAAATGTTCTTCTCACTATGTAATATTAATTAATGCTATTGCTAACTTTGCATTCTTGTACACAAGTGCAAAGTAAGCTAGAATCGTGATTAAATCTCCTGTTCGTTCATGCTATAATAGTGATGATTAAACATGCGTTCAAGCATGACTTATTTCGAAAGTGTGCTTTTGTTGCAATATTCAATGTGTCTGAACTAGATGTCTTTATGCAGCTGTATACAATCAGCTGCTAAGACTATGTGCACTTTAGGCGTTTGGTAATGTACCCGCAGGATCCGCTCCATTGTCTTTACCTAAATACAATAAAATTCAACTTTAATTATATAATCACCTCTTTACTGAATTCAACAGTCCAACAGGCAGCACCTTGATAATAATCATCTGGTAGCCCTTTGGCTTCCCGAATTGCCTCATCTTTTGTATCAGTCTGAAAATATAAGCACCGGAGCATCAGCGCAATATTTGGTAGGTATTTCAATACTTTTCTAATAGGGGAGGGACATGCTGAAAAATAACAGAATATGCAGTATTTTTGCATATCCCAATGGTCATTAAGCTGTTAGGTATGATAAAAGGACACAAATTCACTTGGCCCATATAAACCTGTTGCTCATAGCTAACCTATGTGATGGTACTTCCGAGGAGCATTTTATCAAGTAAAAAGCTACGAATGAAAAATTAAACTAATTGTGGTAGCCATTAAACTTTCTTGTCACAATGTAACGTTAGATAATTTCTATTGCTAACTTTGCATTCTTGTAAACAAGTGGAGAGTAAGTTAGAACCGTGATGATTAAATCTCCTGTTCGTTAATGCTCTAATAAATATTATAAAGTATGTGCTCAATGATGAATTATTTCAAAAGCGCGCCACATTCAATGTTTCTGAACTAGATATCTTTATGCAACCGGTTGCTACGCATTCGTATACTGGCCTTATTTGGTGATGTACCCGTAGGATCCGCTCCGTTTGCTTTACTCTAATTTCAATATAATTATACACTAATTATGTATTTACCGCTTCTCCGGATCCAACAATGTGAGAGTAACGCCTTGATTATGAATATTTGGTGACCTAATGTTTGCTTGATTTGGCTCATCACATATATCTGCCTGAAAATGTAAATGTCGGAACATCAGTGCAATTTTGTGTAGGTAATTCAATAATTTTTAATAAGAGGGAGATTTGCTGTAATGATAGAATAAACAGCATTTTAGCACATCCCGAAGATCATTAGCTTCTTAGGTGTAATCTAAAGACACAGATTTCCTTGGTTGAAATAAACATTTTTCTTTTAGCCACCCTATGTGATGCAACTGCCAAGAAGCGTCCTAGAAAGTATAAAGCGAGAAGGAAGCATTATACAATCCTGGTTATAGATAAAATTTCCTTGTCACAATATTAATTCATTTTTATTGCTATCTTTGCATTATTGTAAAAAAGTGGTGAATAAACCAGAACCGTGAAGATTAAATTTCTTGTTTGCTCATGCTATAATAGAGATGACTAAGTATGTGCTCAATAATGAATGATTTCTAAAGCGAGTTTATGTTACAACATTCAATGTTTCCGAACTAGATTTCTTTATGCAGTTGTATACAAACGGTTGCCCACCTTTGTTTATTGGCCTTATTTGGTAGTGTCCCTATAGGATCCGTTCCATTTTCTTTACTATAAAATCAATATAATTATACATTAATTATATATTTACTGCTTCGGCAGATCTAACAATCAGCACCTTGATTATAATCATCTGATGGCCTAATGTTTGCGAGGTTTGGCTCATCATTTGTACCAGTCTGAAAATGTAAACATCGGAACTTCAGCGCTATATTGGGTAGGTATTTCAATATTTTATAATAAGAGGGAGATGTGCTGGAATATGACAAAAAGAACAGTACTTTAACACATCCCAATAGCCATTAGTTTCTTAGATGGAATAGAAAGACACAGATTACCTTGGCTCAAATAAACATGTTTCTTATAGTTACCCTATGTGCTGTTTCTGCCAAGGAGCGTTTTATGAAGAATAAGGTACGAATGAAAAATTAAACTAATCGTGAGTTATGAATTTTTCTTTACAGCATGCAATGTTAGTTAATTCTTATAGCTAACTTTACATTACTGTAAGCAAATAGAGAGTAAGCTGATATCGTGATGACCAAATTTCCTGTTCGTTTATAATATAATAGTAATCATTAAACAGCGTTCAATAGTGCATTATTTTAAAGCGTGATTTTATTGCAGCATAAAATGTGTCTGATCGAGCTGTCTTCATGCAGCTGTATTCAAACGGCTACTACAGTTACGTTTACTGGCCTTATTTGGTAATGTCCCCATAGAATCAGCTCCGCCGTCTTTACTATAGATTCAGTACAATTCCACATTAATTATATATTTACCGCTGTTTTGGGTAGAACTCTGCGAGGAATAGCGCTTCGATTAGAAGCCTCTGGTAGTCGAATGTTTTGTTGATTTGGCCCTTTATTTGAATAAGTCTGAAAATGTAAACAACAGAACATTAGCTCAATGTTTTTTTTTGTTTTTTTGTTTTTTTTTATTCCTGTATGATTACTGTTCCTTTACATGAACATATACACATTGCACAAACATATAACACTCATGCCCAAGGCGGGACTCGAACCCACAATCCCCTGCCCACGAAGCACCAAAGCTAGACGCCTTAGCGAGCGTGGCCATGAGGACCGGCAAGGTTGGGTAGGTATTTGAATAGTTGTTTAATAAGATGAAGATCTGTCGGTTATTGAAGAATTTCCTGCATTTTGGCAAAACTCACTGCTAAGCGAAATGAAAATACAGAGTTTCACTAGGCTCAGAAAAAATGTTTGCTTATAGCCTTTCCCATGTGATGATACTGCCAAAAAGCGTTAAATAAAGTAAAAGATACGAATGAAAAATTAAACTAATCGAGGCTATGAATTAAATTTCTTGTCACTATGTAATGTTAGTTCATTTCTTTTGCTAGCTTTACACTCTTGAAAACAAGTAGTGGGTAAGCTAGAATTATGAAGATTAAATCTCCAGTTTGCTCATGCTATAATACTGATGGTTAAAATGTGTTCAATAATGAATTATTTCAAGATGTCTCCATGTGGCTGTATACAAACGGCTGATACATTTTCGTTTACTGGCTTTAATATGTAATGTCCATAATAAACTCCATTATCGTTACTATACATTCAATGTAATTCAAATTTAATTAGATACGTACCGCTTTCCTGGATTCAAGAATGCGATGAAGAGCGCCTCGACTGGAAACCTCTGGTGGTCCAGTGTTTGACTGTTTTGTCTCTTCATTTGAATGAGTCTGAAAAAGTAAGCACCGGAACATGAGCACAATTTTGAGTAAGTCTTTAAATAGCTATCTAATAAGAGGCAGATCTGCCGGAAAATAAACGAAATTGCAGTATTTTAGCATATCCCACCAGTCATTAGAGTTACGTGGAATAAAAAGACAGATTCATTTGTTTCACATAAGCATTTTTCTTATAGCTACCCTATGAGATGGTATTGACAAGGAGCGTTTTATTAGATAAAATCGTACAATGAAAAATAAACAAATTTTGGTTTTGAATTAAATGTTCTTGTCACTATGTAATGATAGTTAATGTTATTGCTAACTTTGCATTCTTGTAAACAAGTGGAGAATAAGCTAGAATCGTGATGATTAAATCTCCTGTACGTTCACGCTATAATAGTGATGATTAAACATGCGTTCAAGCTTGAATTATTTCAAAAGTTTGCTCTTGTTGCAATTTTCAATGTGTCTGAACCTAGAAGTCTTTATGCAGCTGTATGCAATCAGCTGCTACGGCTACGTGTACTTGTGTCGTTTGGTAATGTATCCTCAGGATCCGCTCCATTGTATTTACTTAAATTCATTATAATGTCACTGTAATTATATAATCACCTCTTTCCTGGAATCAACAGTGCAATAGGCAGCGCCTTGATAGTAATCATCTGGTAGCCATTTGGCTTCCCGAATTGTCTCATCTGTTGTATCAGTCTGAAAATATAAACACCGGAGCATCAGCGCAATATTTGGTAGATATTTCAATACTCTTCTACTAAGAGAAAATAATAGAATATGCAGTATTTTTGCATATCCCAATGGTCATTAGGTTGTTAGGTACGATAAAGGGACACAAATTCACTTGCCCCATATAAGTCTGTTGCTTACAGCTACCCTATGTGATGGTACTGTCAGGGGGCGTTTAATCAAGTGAAAACCTACGAATGAAAAATTAAACTTTTTGTGGTAGTCATTTTTCTTGTCACAATGTTATGTTAGTTAATTTCTATTGCTAACGTTGCATTGTTGTAAACAAGTGGAGAATACGCTAGAGTCGTGATGATTAAAACTCCTGTTCGTTAATGCTCTAATAATTATTATAAAATATACGTTCAATAATGAATTATTTCAAACGCGTGCTGTTGACACAACATGCAACGTTTCTGAACTAGATATCTTTATGCAACTGTATGAAAGTGGTTGCTACACATTCGTTTATTGGCCTTATTTGGTAATGTCCCCGTAGGACCCGCTCCGTTTTCTGTACTATAAATTCAATATAAATATCTATGTATTTACGCTTCTCCGGATCCAACAATGCGAGAGTAGCGCCTTGATTATGATTATTTGGTGACCTAATGCTTGTGTGATTTGCGTCATCACATATATCTGTCTGAAAATGTAAATTTTGGAACATCAGCTCAATTTTGGGTAGGTAATTCAATATTTTATAATAAGAGGGAAATTTGCTGGAAAATGATAGAATAAATAATATTTTAGCAAATCCCAAAGATCATTAGTTTCTTAGGTGGAATAAAAAGCCACAAATTTTCTTGGCTCACATAAACATTTTCTTTATAGCAACCCTATGTGATGGAACTGCCAAGAAGCGTCTTAGAAAGTATAAAGCAGGAATGAAACATTAAACAATCCTGGTTATGGATAAAATTTCCTTGTCACAATATTAATTCATTTTTATTGCTAACTTTGCATTATTGTAAACAACTGGAGAGTAAGCTAGTATCGTGATGATTAAATCTCCTGTTCGCTCATGCTATAATAGTGATGATTAAGTATGCGCTCATTAATGAATGATTTCTAAAGCGTGTTTTTGTTACAGCATTCAATGTTTCCAAACTAGATTTCTTTATGCAGCTGTATGCAAACGGTTGCTACGGCTTCGTTTATTGGCCTTATTTGGTACTGTCCCTATAAGATCCGTTCCGTTTTCTTCACTATAAATTCAATATAATTATACATTAATTATATATTTACTGCTTCTCCAGATCTAACAATCTGCGCCTTGATTATAATCATCTGATAGCGTAACGTTTGCGAGATTTGGCTCATCATTTGTATCAGTCTGAAAATGTAAATATCGGAACATCAGTGTTATATTGGGTAGGTATTTCAATATTTATAATAAGAGCGAGATGTGCTGGAATATGATGGAAAAAAAGTATTTTTAACTCATCGCAATGGCCATTAGTTTCTTAGATGAAATAGAAAGACACAGATTTCCTTGTTTCAGATAAATATTTTGATTGCAGCTACTTTATATGATGGTACTGCAAAGAAATGGAAATGGCCTGTTATTTATGGACGCTCTTTAACTGCTTTGGTTCTCAGCGTCCCATTCTATATTGGGCGTGAAAGATCGCTTAATTTTGCTCAGAGGCCTCTCTTATCAGGCTTGAGGTTCTTTTACGTGCCGTAAATCTACGACACGGGACCCACAGCTTTACTTCCCTTCCGAAGGAAGCCATGCTAAGGATTTTTACGCCCGAAAAAATCCATGGTCCTCCGCCGGGTTTGAACCCGCGACCTTGGGTATATGAAGTTAGCATGGTAACCATTACACCACTAAGGGCGACTACTGCAAAGAAGCTTCTTATAAAATACGAATGAAAAATTAAACTAATCGTGGTTATGAATTAACTTTTCTTGTCCTTATGTAATGCTAGTTTATTTTCATTGCTAGCATTGCATTCTTGTAAACAGGTGGAGAGTAAGCTAGAATCGCGATGTATAAATCTCCTGTTCGTTTATGCTATTATAAAGATGATTCTCGTACATGGGTTAAGTAACGAATTATTTTAAAGCAAGCTTTTGTTTCAACATACAACGTGTCTGAACTAGATTTTTCCATGTAGCTGTGCTCAAACGGCTGCTACATCTGCGTTTACTGGCCTTATGTGGTAATGTGCCCATAGAATTAGCTCCGCACTCTTTACTATAAATGTAGCATAATTCAACATTAATTATATATTTACCTCTGTCATGGTTCCAACAGTGCGACGGGCAGCGCCTTTATTATAATCCTTTGCTGGCTCATTCTTTTCCTGTTTTCGCTGATTATTTTTGTCAGTCTGAAAATGTAAACACCGGGACATCAGCTGAATATTGGGTAGGTATTTCAATAGTTCTTTAATAAGAGAGTGATCTACTGGAAAATGAAAGATTTTGCAGTATTTGTGCATATCCCAATGGTCAATAGGTTAATAGGTGGAATAAAAAGACAGAGCTTCACTTGGATTATACAAACCTGTTGCTTACAGCTACCCTATGTGATGGTACTGCCATGGCGGGTTGTATAAAGCAAAAACCTAGGACTGAAGAATTTAACTAATCGTGGTTGTGATTTAAACTTTCTTGTCACTATGTAATGTTAGTTAATTACTATTGCTAACTTTGCATTTTTGTAAACAAGTGGACAGTAAGCTAGAATCCTGATGATTAAATCTCCTTTTCGTTTATGATATGATGATCAAACATGACTTCACTAATGATTTATTTCAAATGTGTGCTTTTGTTATAAAGTTGAATGTTTCTGATCTATATGCTTTTATGCAGCTGTAAACAAACGGCTGCTACAGCTTTGTTTACTATTATTTTGCAATGTCACCATAGGATTCGCTACGTTTTTTTACTATAAATTCAATATAATTCAACATCGGAGCATTACCGCAATAGTGAGTAGCTAACTATTTCAATAGTACTCTAAAAAGAGGGTGATCTGCTGGAAAGGGAAAGAATTTGCACTTTTTTTGCATATCCCAATGGGCATTAGGTTGTTAGGTGGAATAAAAAGACGCAGCTTCACTTGGCTCATATAAACCTGTTGCTTACCGCTACCCAAACGCTACTGCCAAGGAGCGTTTTGTAACGTAAAAACCTACGGCTGTAAAACTAAAAATCGTGGTTATGAATTAACTTTTCTTGTCTCTATGTAATGATACTTAATTTTCATTGCTAATCTTGCATTCTTGTAAACAAGTGGAGACTAAGCTAGAATCGTGATGTATAAATCGTTCGTTCCTGCTATAATAGTGATGATTAAACATGTTTTCAGTAATGAATTATTTTAAAGTAAGCTTTTGTTGCAACATTCAATGTGTCTGAACTAGATGTCCCCATGCAGCTGTATTCAAACGGCTGCTACAGCTTCGTTTGTTGGCCTTATTTGTTAATGTCTCTATAGAAACCGGTCCGCTTTTCTATAAATTCAACATAATTCCACATTAATTATATATTTACCGCTACCATGAATCCAACAGTGCGACGAACAGCGCCTTGATTATAATCCTCTTCTGGCCCACTCTTTTTCTGTTTTGGCTCATCCTTTTTGTCAGTCTGAAAATGTAAACAGCGGAACATCAGCTCAATATTGGATGGGTATTTCAACAGTTCTCTATTAAGAGGGTGGTCTGCTGCAAAATGAAAGAATTTGCAGTGTTTGTGCATATCCCAATGGTGAATAGGTTGATAGGTGGAATTAACTCACAGAGCTTTACTTGGCCCATATAAAGCTGTTGCTTACAGTTACCCTATGTGCGTTTTATCAGGTAATAGCCTACCATTGAAAAACTAAACTAATTATGGTTATGAATTATATTTTCTTGTTACTATGTAATGCTAGTCAATTTTTATTGCTGGCTTTGCATTCTAATAAACAAGTGGAAAGTAAGCTAGAATTGTGATGACTAAATCTCTTGTTCGTTCATGGTATAATAGTGATAAATAAACATGCGTCCAATAATGAATTATTTTAAGAGTGTGCTTGTTACAACATTCAATGTTTCTGAACTATATGTTTCCATGAAGGTATTAAAACAGCTGCTACAGCTACGTTTACTGGCTTTATTTGGTAATGTCCCCATAGATCCGCTGAGTTGTCTTTACTATAAATTCAGCATATTTCACATTAAGCATATATTTACCATTTTCCTGGAACCAACACTGCGATGAGCAGCGAAATGACTATAATAGTCTGGTGGCTGATTCATTTTTTGTTCTGGTTTATCGTTTGCATCAGTCTGAAAATGTAAACACCGGAAAATCAGCTCAATATTGTGTAGGTATTGTAAGAATTTGCAGTATTTTTGCATATTCCAATGGTCAATAGGTTGATGTTTGGAACAAAATGACAGAGCTTTACATGGCTCATATAAACCTGTTGCTTACAGCTACCCTATGTGCGTTTTATCAAGTAAAAGCCTATGATTGAAAAATTAAACTAATCATTGTTATGAATTACATTTTCTTGTTACTATGTAATGCCAGTTTATTTCTATTTCTAGCTTTGCATTCTTGTAAACAAGTCTAGAGTGGGCTGGAATTGTGATGATTAAATCTCTTATTCGTTCATGCTATAATAGAGATGATTAAACATGTGTTCCATAATGAACTATTTTAAAAGTGTGCTGTTATTGCAATACTCAGACTGTCTGAACTAGATGTCTCCATGCAGCTGTATTAAAACAGCTGCTACAGCTACGTTTACTGGCTTTATTTGGTAATGTCCCCATAGATCCGCTGAGTTGTCTTTACTATAAATTCAGCATATTTCACATTAATTATATATTTACCATTTTCCTGGAACCAACACTGCGATGAGCAGCGCAATGACTATAATAGTCTGGTGGCTGATTCATTTTTTGTTCTGGTTTATCGTTTGCATCAGTCTGAAAATGTAAACACCGGAAAATCAGCTCAATATTGTGTAGGTATTGTAAGAATTTGCAGTATTTTTGCATATTCCAATGGTCAATAGATTGATAGATGAAATAAAAGACAGAGCTTCACTAGGATTGTATAAACCTGTTGCTTACAGCTACCCTATGTGATGATACTGCCAAGGAGCGTTTTATAAAATAAAAACCTACGACTGAAAAATTAAACTAATCATGGTTATAAATTACATTTCCTTGTTTCTATATAATGTTATTTTTATTGCTAAGTTTGCATGCTTGTAAAGAATTTTATAGTAAAGTGGCATCGTGATGATTAAATCTCCTATTCGTCCATGCTATAATAGAGATGATTAAACATGTGTTCCATAATGAACTATTTTAAAAGTGTGCTGTTATTGCAATACTCAGACTGTCTGAACTAGATGTCTCCATGCAGCTGTATTAAAACAGCTGCTACAGCTACGTTTATTGGCTTTATTTGGTAATGTCCCCATAGATCCGCTGAGTTGTCTTTACTATAAATTCAGTATATTTCACATTAATTATATATTTACCATTTTCCTGGAACCAACACTGCGATGAGCAGCGCAATGACTATAATAGTCTGGTGGCTGATTCATTTTTTGTTCTGGTTTATCGTTTGCATCAGTCTGAAAATGTAAACACCGGAAAATCAGCTCAATATTGTGTAGGTATTGTAAGAATTTGCAGTATTTTTGCATATTCCAATGGTCAATAGATTGATAGATGAAATAAAATACAGAGCTTCACTAGGATTGTATAAACCTGTTGCTTACAGCTACCCTATGTGATGATACTGCCAAGGAGCGTTTTATAAAATAAAAACCTACGACTGAAAAATTAAACTAATCATGGTTATAAATTACATTTCCTTGTCTCTATATAATGTTATTTTTATTGCTAAGTTTGCATGCTTGTAAAGAATTTTATAGTAAAGTGGCATCGTGATGATTAAATCTCCTATTCGTCCGTGCTATAAAAATGATTGAACATGCACTCAAAAATGAATTATTTCAAAAACGTGTTTTTGTTACAAAATTCAATGTTTCTGAGCGAGATACTTTTATACAGCTGTATAATACGGTGCTGCAACTTCGTTTACTGTCCTTATTTTTTAATGTCCCCATAGGGTCCTCTCCGCTGTCCTTTCATAAATTGAATATAATCACCCATTAATAATATATTTACCGCTTTCCTGGATCCAACAGGGCGACGTTCAACACCTTGGTTATAATCCTCTGGTGGTTCATTCGTTTTCTCCTTTGGCTGATCGTCTGTGTCAGTCTGAAAATGTAAACAGCTCAGCATTGGGTAGACATTTCAACAGTTCTTTAATAAGAGAGTGATCTACTGCAAAATGAAAGAATTTGCAGTATTTGTGCCTATCCCAATGGTCAATAGGTTGATGTTTGGAACAAAATGACAGAGCTTTACATGGCTCATATAAACCTGTTGCTTACAGCTACCCTATGTGCGTTTTATCAAGTAAAAGCCTATGATTGAAAAATTAAACTAATCGTTGTTATGAATTACATTTTCTTGTTACTATGTAATGCCAGTTTATTTCTATTGCTAGTTTTGCATTCTTGTAAACAAGTCTAGAGTGGGCTGGAATTGTGATGCTTAAATCTCTTATTCGTTCATGCTATAATAGAGATGATTAAACATGTGTTCCATAATGAACTATTTTAAAAGTGTGCTGTTATTGCAATACTCAGACTGTCTGAACTAGATGTCTCCATGCAGCTGTATTCAAACTGCTGCTACAGCTTCGTTTGCTGCCTTTATTTGGTAAAGTCCCTATAGAATCCGCTCAGTTGTTTTTACTATACATTTAACATATTTCAACTTTAATTATGTATTTACCTCTCTCCTGGATCCAACACTGCAATGAAGAGCGCCTCGATTAGAAACCTCTGGTGGCCCATTCGGTTCCTGATTTGGCTCATTGATATCGGTCTGAAAATGTAAACATCTGATTATCAGCGCAATTTTGGGTAGGTATTTGAATATTTTTCTAATAACAGGGTGATATGTTGGAAAATGACAGAATTTGCAGTATTTTAGCACATCCCAATGACCATTAGGTTGTTAGGTGGAATAAAAAGATAGACATTCACTTGTTCAGATAAACATGTTGCTTACAGCTACCCTACGTGTCGTGATTATGAATTACATTTTCTTGTCACTATGTGATGTTAGTTAATTTTTATTGTTAACTTTGCATTCTTGTAAACAAGTGCAGAGTGATGATTAAAGCTCCTTTTCGTTCACTCTTGCGGCGGTAAAAGGAGTTCCGGCTTCGTGGCCCGAGTGCAGGTTTTGGCTTGGAATGGTGTAGATATGTGGCGGCCCTAGCTCAGGAAACTCTTTTCAAGTGTAAGACGTAAGAGAGTTTCTTGAGTTCCATATTATTATCGAACTCATTTATTCATTTTGTTCGGCCTTTTCTACCGCCAAACACACACGCATTCCTCCTAAATTGTGTACTCTTAAGTTACGCTTTAATCGACCGCGCCTATTACTTATTACTTTTGACAGTTTTTTTGTTTCATTTATATAGCCCCCTTTAACATCTAAGGTCATATCGGGGGTTTCGAACTAGAAACAACTCGTTGTCTGTAGGTTTACGTTGGGTTTAATCCATTTTATTTCCTCAAACATGCACACATTCACATACATGCTTCCAGACTCTGTGGGGGACAGGGAATAATTCTGGTTAAAGACAAATTCCCCGCCCCAGCAGGGAATCGAACCCGGGACCTCCGGGTGAGAAGTCAGCTCGCTGACCACTCGACCACGGAGGCACTTTTGACAGAGTTTTGGCACAGTGCTTTCTTCCGCATTCTGATTAAATTAACACTATTTCCGTCACAACGGAATTGGGGTCCGTTCGGCTTCATCACGGACCCTTAATATCACATGTTTGCTCTGCGCATGTCCCGCGCCAAGTACAAAATATGTCGCTCGACCAGCAAGAGAACTGTTTTTCTTGGTTTATTTTGTCCACCCTTGGGCAGTGTAACCTCGCCCCTTTAGTTCAATGTCCTTCCTTTAACGGTACTATCCTACCTGGGTGGCTCGTCAGCTCGTGACACCTGTCTGTCCTCGGCTACTTAGACGTGTTTAAAGTATTTCTTTGCGGGCCATTTTCAATGCACATTTGTCCCTCTTAGTATAATTTATATTGTATTGGCTATAATTTATATCTCCCTTTTAAATAACTTTTAACCACGTGACACAACATGTACTGTCTCACGCTGTAATAATGACGATTAAACATGCGCTCAATAATGAATTATTTAAAAAGCGTGCTTTTGTTGTCACATTCAAAGTTTCTGAACCAGATGTCTCTATGCAGTTGTATGCAAAAGGTTGCTATAGCTACATTTATTTGCCTTATTTTTTAACATCCCCAAAGGATTTTTTTTTTTTTTTTGTGACATTTAACGCCCGCTTATACTTCTTGTGTCACTGCAGGCGACTCTGCGTTTTCTTTTCTATATATTCTATATATTCAGTAATCAATAAGGTTTTTGCCACACAAGTAAAAATATGCCTGTTAAATCAAGATTTATGAGTAATTAAGTAATTAATGAACATGAGCCTAAACATGTTCTGTCATCTATCATTTTGTTGTAGGTCATTGAAGTATAGGTATATATTTCAATATTGTAAACATTGTTAAAAACCCAAATAAGTAAATCATCGTCCTATAAACGCTGTAGAAATCCTCTAAACCAGTTTCGCAAATGTTTCCAATATTTAGGATTCATACTTAATAACATCAGCCTAGTTTACGGTATGTTTGGCTTGATAAGGGGAGAAGGATGAGCGATTTATTGCTTTAGTGTTCCCTGCGCCAGAGCAGTATAACATGGCAAGCATCATGTTTTAGATTCAGTTCAAATTTTGTCTGAATTGGTTTTTGTCGTGTGTAATTTCATTTTCTGTGCAATGAAGCAACCTCGTCGTGCTTGAGTAAATTCGCCGAACAGTTTCTGTTACTTGACGGGCAATTAGTACAAGTATAAAAAGTCAGCATCGATCTTTGACAGAATCATTGAAACGAGTCTCAAAACATTGTTGCTGCACAACAAAAATGCTAAACCATCAATGCCAGTGGCACATTCAATAGAAAGGAGGAAACCTATGAATGTGTGGCCATTCTGTTAGATGCAATTAATTACAGAAGGTAGAGCTGGCATATATGTAGAAATTTGAAGGTCATTGTAATGTTATTGTAACTACAAGGAGGATTTACAAAGTCCTGTTGCTTTCTAAGCTTGTGGGATAGTAGGGACACTGTGAAAGAGTGGCCTCTAAGAGAAAATTTTGCCCCCGGACAGCACAATGTCAAGTATGTTCCATTAGTAAATCCAAATAAAGTATTAATACCTCCTCCCCATAAAATTAAAACTGGTCTAATGAAGAACTTCGTTAAGGCTATGGACAAAATGGAGACACCTTTGCAAAGCTTAGAAACCAGTTTCCAAAACTCAGTGATGCAAAAGTAAAACAGGGAATATTCGCTGGTCCCCAAATTAGGAAGATTTTGAAAGATGAAAACTTTGAAAGAAAGTTAAGTGCTAAGGAACTAGCTGCATCGAAAGCCTTTCCGGAAGTGCTGAAAGGATTCCTTGGAAACAATAAAGCAGAAAATTACCAACAGATCAAAAACTCATGGACAGTTATCAAAAGAAGGATGCAGGTTGTTCCTCAAAATTGACTTTCTCCATTCACATTTGGATGCCCCCCCCCCGAGAACTTGGAAGCTGCGAATGACGAAAACGGTGAAAGATTCCATCGGGATATTCAGAAGAGGAGCACATGTACCAGGGTAGATGGGCTCCCAGCATGATGAGCGACTACTGCTGGTGTATAATTAGAGAAAGTGTCAGCCAATAAATGGAGGAAGTAAAGCTGTAAACGTAAAAAATAATTCTCTTATTTAAAGTATATTTTATTATAGCTGCAGGTTTCAGCGACTTTCTGTTAATATATTTGTTTTTGTTTAATTCTGATTCTATTTTTCTTTGTTTTTGGACCCCTTTTCAAGTTTCTTTTTTAAGTAAAACAAGTTCTTAAGATTAAGTAAAAATTAAAAATTTTATTTTAAAAAATGGAGATGTACTCCAGTTGTGAAAGTGGTGTTAATTTATTTTAATGTGTGTTATCTTCTATGTAAAATTAAAGCATATTACAAACAGGATGGGTAGTTTTCAAAGAATATTCATCACATTAATAGAATCATGCGCTAACAGAAGGTAATATTTTTACCTTTTGTAAGAACCTGCCTCAGCTTTGTCACACAAAAACATTACGTGTTGCGTAACTTTTACAGCCATTTTCATATTTAGAAGGTTCGATTCAGTTGAAGTGACCTATTTTTGTTCATGTATAATAATTATATGTTATATAAACACCGGAACATTAGCATAATATTTTGTAGGTAGTTCAATAGTTCTCTAACAAGAGGGAGATCTGCTGGTAAATGATAGACTTTGCAGTATTATAGCACATTCCAATGGCCATTAGGTTGTTAGGTGGAATAAAAGATGCAGATTCTCTTGGCTCAGGTCAAAATGTTTTTCTTATAGATAACGCATGAGGTATTACTGCCAATGAGAATTTTGGTCGATAGAATAACATACAGAGTATTTCCGGAAAGAAAGATCCATCATAATCTTGCATATTCATTGTCAATTATAAAACCTGCTTTCCGTATATGGGTACCTTGATGAATATTGTTACATTGTGGCTAACTTTATGGGCAATTAACATTATTTTAGATCCAAAGAGGGTGGCTGTCTTTATTTAGATCAATGACGAATATCTCGGTGTTTACAGAGTTTGCATATGTCCTCCCGCCATTTTTTGCTTTAAGGGATATATTTTCATCAATTATAGAGCAACCTGTTAGCTTTTACAGAAATAGACGTAAATTCAAGCAATTTAAGGCAATTGTAGATATTCTGGCAAGCTTACAGTCTTTGCATCATTTATGTTTATATTTAGTACTCTGAACAACTCTCAGTCTACTTTAACAACAATTGCAAACTTTTAAATGTATTTACAAGCCAACACAAGATTTAAAACAATTTAAGGTAGCTTTCTGATAGAGACATTTTACAAAGGCACGCACGCCACGATACGGAAACATCACATCACTATGGAACAGACAGACGTTTCTGATCTGTATTTACCCTAACCTCAGTACCCTAGTGTGAAAAAAGGCATAATATCCTAAACCCTCCGATTATTATCAACATATCTTAACATAAGCTACCCTAGCCTAACCTAACGTAGCTTATCCTATGCATTACACAAACCTCACCCTTCTATACTAATGAAGGCGGGTGTTGTTATGTTTACCTACCAGATAATTCATTCCATTAATTACGTTGATTACATTAATTACATATCATGCCACACACTCCACATGATCAGCGTTCCTAGAGTACCATCCTAGCCTAACCTTGCATAACCTCCCTAAACTATCCTTGCCTACCTTAACTTAGACATCGAGAGGACATCCTGCATCATACATCGGCCCAAGTGTCAATAATCTCTGAATACTGGCTTAATGTAATTTGATGTATCTTTACATCTGACCGTAACCACTATGTAACAAGCACGTAATCACGATGTAACCAGAATGTAACATCTATGAAAGCAAAGGTAAGGAGCACCTATGCAACCACATATAACCAGTATGTAACCACCGTGTTAACACATACAAAATGTCCCAGAAATGACCACATAACTTGGCAGGATTGTAGAGGAGTCCTAGATAAAGAGTTTGAGATAGTGAACCTATTGCCTTTTTGCCAAATGTCAAAATTATGGCATTTTTTCTGTTTCGCACATCAATGGCCGTAAATTAAAAGAATGTGCCCTATTTTGGTTCAGAATGCCTCATTTGTATATTAGTAGTCGAAGAAATGCAGTATTGGTGCACAATCAATACGATATTTAAAGTTATTGGACTTGTAAATTTGGCAAAATTGTTATTTCTTTCAGGGCATGCACACCTCTGCTTACAGTTCGGATGATTTCAGATCATACGAGGGCTGTAAATAAAGTAGTGGCAACATTGATAGAACACAATATTTATTGAACTCACAAGTACAATTGCATCACATTCCTTCAATGTAGTCACTCGCAAAGTCCCTGACCTTTTGCCAAATATAGGACAGCCGTTCGGGACCGTTGGCAAGGCGATCTCTGTTGATGACTGCGACGGAGCGTCCTTCTACGCGGACTACAGCTGCCACGTCAGGAAATCGGTGGTCTCTGAGGAGTTCCTTCAACTTCGGAAACGGTCGAAGTCACAAGGACTCATATCTGGTAAGTACGGAGGATGTTCCAAAACCTGCCAACGTGCGTTGTCATGCAACATTATGGGGTGATAGTCTCGCAATAAATGTGGACGTTTGCGCCACATAGCCGGACGAAGATGTCGCTCCAGAAATCGGCAATAGTAGTCACTGTGGACGGTTTGTCCCTCAGGCGTAAGAATAACCCCCTCGTAGTCGTGTGCCACAATCAGCATCAGCTTCACCCGACTGGGTTCCTGTCGAACTTTCTGTGAACGTTGTGAACCTGGGTGACGCCATTCATTCGACTGACGCTTCAATTCCGGCTCATAGGCTCGTGCCAACGTCTCATCAATGGCGACAATACGCTGCAGAAATGCGTCTCCTTTGTTGCGGATCTGTCCAGGTGGATGCCAGCCAGTGCATACCGGTGCCATTTCTGTACCTCAGTGAATCGTTGTGGAACCCAGCGGGACGCAATTTTCCTCAGGTGAAGACATTTCGTCAGGATATTCCACACAGTTTGATGACTGAGACCAACCTCTACGGATAACTCCCGAACAGTCCATCGATGGTCCATGGCAACGAGAACGCTCACGATGTCAATCTGATCTTGCAGAATGGACGGCCGACCTGTGCGGTCAAATCCGCAGTCTCAGTCCGACCTGTACGAAACGCCTTGACCCATCGTGCAACCGTCCTGAATGGCAATGCATTCCCGCCACAGGCTTCACGTAATCCCCGATAACATGCTGATGCATTTTTGCCACGGGCAACCTCGATTTTAATCCACGAATGCTGATCGCCTTTGGTAAACATGCTAAAGCACTTGACACTGTTCACTTGAACGCTACACAGCAGCAACACACTCTCAACTGGCAGCCCGACCAATACACACCACACATCGACACTAGTCACCTGATCGCTCCCATATCCTATTGGCTCATACCCGCTCTCCTGTGAATGTGGGGACCATGATGCCACTACTTTCTTTACAGCCCTCATATGTAGTTAGCTAGAACTCTCCTCCAGAACGTACTGGTGGGTAAGTCGGTAAATCGCTAGTTACGGAATTCCCCAAAACAAAGATCGCACCACTCTCTGAAGTTTCCATTTTTTAGTTCTTTACTTTTCTTGTTTTTCTCAAAAAGTACACCATTAGAACGGACTAATACACTTGGTTAACATTTCTGAAGCCAAAATGATAAACCCTCCAGTATAAATACTTCCAATAGACTGTGAATGATACCCACGTAGCGTCAGTGTTAAATGCAGTAATTGTCAAGGAACTTGCTCATATTAACGCAATAAAACAATAGTTTTGTTGAAAATATTTGTGTAATGTGTCTCTTGAAACGTAGTAACTGAACTATGATTTTAGAGTTGGAATAAAAAATTCTGGGTTCTTGCCAGGATTGGAACTGCGGTGCTTCGATTTTATTCGTATGTACACAGTTATTATGCCTTTTTAACCACTTGAGCTCCTGTGATTCTGTGCGACCATCCTTCTGAAAATCTTGTCTAATGCCTACACGTGACTGCTGCAAGAACCATGAATTGCCAAACATTGTGATCATAGATATTTTAAAAGCACCTATACACTTATGAGTAAGAAAATAAACTGTTTCAACGAGGTCTGAAGCGGAGAGCACACAGATTAACATCCTGAGCTGCAAACTTTAGCGATCTTCAGAGCTTATGTGCATTTTGCTGCCACGTGTTACTACCGCGCATGCTTAGGAGCCTCGCTTACCAGTTTTCCGATGAATCACATGAGTAGTTATTGACGCGAGCTTTGGCTTCTTGTGGTGAGGATCACAATAATCTTGGAATTTTTGACAGGGTGCGAGGTTCATTTCTTCGTAGGTGCAATCTCTGCAGGAATGTTGCAGGTCGTCACATCGTAAAGTTCCTCTGGTGACCTTTTGTTGTTTTTTTAACGCCCGCTTTTACTACAAATGCCACCGATTGTATATGGAATGAAGATGGAGCACCGGTGAAATGAGATGGCGGGGGAAACCGGAGAACCCGTTGAAAACCCGCCCCTCCTCCGCTTTGTCCACCAAAAATCCCATATGTGGTCGCTTGGGATCGAGCCCGGGCCGTCTAGGTGAGAGGCGAGTGGTCTAACCACCCGGCCACGGTGCGACCTGACCTTTTGTATATTGTACTTTGGATATTGCATTATTTCTCGAAGTCTCTATTTGTCTTTCATGCAGAGTTGAAAAGGTAGAATTCACGTTCCTGACTACTACTTAGTTCTTAATTCGTTTTATGTAAGCACTTGTTTTACTACAAAGATAGCTGTCCATTTTTTCATTTGAAGTTCATTTGACAACTGATAATATTGTTTCGTTAACTGTAAACTGTGCCTACAATTGTGATGTACGTAACACATCAATGTGTGGTACACTGTATTTTAGTAACTCCTTCGAGGGATACGGAGAAGTGTACCCCCGTCGGGTGTTAAATGCAATTGCTATTAAAACGTTCTCCGTTGCACCTACAAGCAACGTAGCATCTACATACTAATCGTATAGTGCATTTATTTTATTGGTCAGTACGAATAAATCATATTGAGTAATGCAGCAAAATACCATCGGATCATTATATGGCGCAAAAAAGGAGACAACATAAAAATAGATGCATCTATCGAGACTTGAACCTTCAGCTACCTCTACATCTATAACCCTATGCCCACACACTAACCATAGTGGTAAATAATGCCACTATATCTGGTCTTTCTAAAATTAAAGTGCTCAAACCACGCTCCACTGCGGTTTGGTCAGTGGCGTGCTAACTCTTAATACATGTTATGCTGTAGGGAATAATTAAGAACCCAGAGCCCATAGGTTCCCTATCTCAAATTGTTTATTTTGGATCCCTCTACAATCCTGCCAATTTGTGCGGTCGAATTCTAGGGCAGTATGTGTGTAACAACTATTTGACCAGCACGTATGCATATGAATATCATTTAACTAATATGTAACCAAAATGTAACAATTATATAGCTCAGGCATGTCCAAATTGAAGCAGCAGAGGGGAAGGCGCAGTGACTCATTCCACTTCGTGTGAAGCATTGGCCCAGTCCACTACACGCCGTAATGAAATATTTGTTAACACAAAACCTTCCTCATCTGCATCAAGTGTTGTTGTCTTGAAAGAAAAAAGAGAAAGAAATAAAGAAAGGACAAATAACTTCGGCTTCTTATTTGAGAAAGGTATACGTATTAGAAACTTAAAAAAATAACAGAGAATTCTCGAATATGGTTAACTACACAAAAACGTGTATTGGGATCAAACTGAATATTTAAGAGGAATCTACATGTTTTTGTATAGCAACAGTTTGTCAGTGTCTTGCAAATTACTAATTTTGCAAGTCATCCTGAATGAGGCGGGCTTCATAGGCTATTCTCAGAGATTTCACGACATACCTACATGTTATTTGTTATGAAATTATTTTTAACCTATGGTATTTTAATCAAAATCGTTGGATCCACTTTTGAGAAAATCAACATTTTCGAGAGAAAAAAAGCCATGTAAAGGATATCTTGAGGGTAAGAAGAGCAGTTTTGTGTCACATCCTTGAAATATGTTGTACTTAAGAGTACATACATTCCTGGTGACTCCAGTCAGAAAAATACACTCGTGCAGTATCTCTGAGATACGGGCTTTATTTTTTGTGAGTAAATGAATAAACTAACTACTTATGCCTTGGGATGAAATAAGTTGCTGTATAAGCATTTTAGAATAATTTATAAAATGACAAGTGTACAAATTCAATAAATGAATTAATCCCTGTGTTTTGAAAATGCCAGTTTTTAGTTCCTAGTAATCTTTAAAAATCTACAAATTTGGAAATTTTCATTTCAATACTCTTTTCTTCAGTTTCAAGGCTTTGCGATTCACATTCACCAGGGCAAACAAATGCACAATTCTGCAAGCATATACGTATATTGGCCACATTTTTTGCAAGAGTATCTCGTCAACCTGTTTTTCTACTTTTCAGACATGACAACTCGCTTCCGAGGCGCACCCTCTGTACCATGGGGATTAGTGTTGTTTTCTGTGTTACGGAGTTCAAACTTAGAAAGTTCTTTGATTCGGTATGCAGACAGCCGGTTGCAGACACTGGCAGGTTCCAGTACACCTGTTATGGTATTGCTTTTCTTGTTACACCTATCAGCTTGATGATCAAACTGTGCTTTTCAGTTTCTCTTTGGGTAGAGAGTTTTCTTCCATATACAAGATTTAATAATCTTGTTTCCCTTCTTTTAAAGGGAAACCTGGAAGTTTAGCCCATCTTCGCCATCAGTGCTTAAATCCGTTTCAGTTTGTGTTGGAATCGTCTCATCGTTCTTCAATTTTCAGAAACGTTCGTATTACAATCTTCATTCTCGATATCAAAGGCTGTAGACACCTGTTGACAATCCTTGGTGCTTAGAGGGTTATCTTCGTTGTCAGAGCTTTCACTAATTTCAGTTACTGCAGCTTCGAAAAATATGTTATATATTTATGTTGTATCTTCCTCTTTTTTCATGTTGAAAAACTCCTTGGAAGTACTCAGCTCGCGCGGAATTTCCGAGATATCCTGGTGCATATGCACTTTGAATCTTATATAGTCAGATATATGTATATATTGTTATATTATACAAGGAAATATAACAACAAAGATTAACTACTGTATAACACAGTAAACATTTAAAAAACTAACAATTTAGTTTGTAACATATACAATACCTATAGAAGCAGTCGCGCTGTATCCCACAGATATCAATGCGTATTTCCTTAGAATTGCATAACGTTACTACTAATCTCTCCAGTAGGTTAGGAAGATAGGAGGCGAGTTGCCTCAGCTCTGCGCACATTCTGGTGATTCACAAACATGTCAACGCCGTATCTCTCAGACATGGGACGAGCAACGGAGTGTTAAGGGGATGCATCACCCACAATCCTAAAAAATTCCTAAAAAAATATTTTTGCCTAATTAAATAATTGAATGTTTGTAGTTCAATTTCCTGTTATTTTTATTACCATGCGGCGCTTTAAACCATATCATGTGACGATTTAAAAGTGTCACTGTAAGTGGGTGTGATGCTTTAACCTTTTCACTATGATGAAAAATTGGTAAAAATCCGAAATTTGGTTTTCACCAGTAACATTTGGCCTTAAACGTGTCTATTTCAACTTGAAAGTACAATAATATGCACTAATACTAAAAAAAGTGAGTATAGTAATATGTTTCAAAATTTACAAAACAGCTACGTGTCTCGTCATCATCCAAGCATGCCATACCACCGATTATTTAACCTGGGCCCTCCCCATTCCTAAACCACAGGTGAGATAGAGCACCCGGCAGGCCTCCCCATACCCCACGAACAGCATTTTTCCGGCCGTGAAATAGAGACCGTTTTGGCGGCAGAGTGTAGCTTGACTCGGACCAAATGACTTGAAGTTTTTCTTATGTTATTTGTTTAAACATTTCTGCAGGAGATTATGACATTCTAAGACTTGCCGTGTCAAATTGTATATTAAACATTAAAGCCTGTTTTCTCTTGTTTTGTTTTTCAGCGTTTTCAAAAATGTAAACTGTTCCACACGATGCAGGTTTTATTCAAGCGCTCCTAAATTTTTAGGATAGGTTTGTAACAAGCCATATGATTTTTTAAAAGTCCAAATATTGTTTTAGATATTGAATTTTAGTCGGTTTCTTGCCTTAATTTTTTTACCACTAAAATTGGTTGTAGTATAATAAATTCATATGACAGTTCTGTTCCTGATACTTAAATGCATATTTTGAAAAATAAATAAATAATTTTTTCATCATTTTCATCGTATGGGCTGATGTGAATTTCACGCCAGTTTTTTAATTTAAAAATTAATAAGTCAAAAACTACTGATTATACATAAACTAAAATTTAAAGCATGTAACTATTGTACAAAGTAAATGAATGTAAAATGTTCAGTCTGATTAGTTGAAAACTGTTGCATTTAGGATTTTGGGTGATGCATCCCCTTAAATAGTAACTTTGGTATATAAAGAAATTTCCGATTTTGAGTTATGCTATTCACAGACGCGCGCACGCACACAAACACGCACACACCCGCACACACACCAACACATACACGAACACAGATACGCAGGTTCTTATACTTTTTCTTTCTCTACACGTACTATGCACAAGGTGTATAGAGAAAGTATTGTAATGCACCCAAGAATTGGATTCCGAGATTTCACCGGAAATACATGTTTTGGGTCCTCCTGAATCCAAAAAATGCATTTTTTGAAAAAGTCCGTGTGTCTGTCTATCTGTCTGTCTGTGTGTCTTTGGACAGCATAGCTCAAAAACGAAAAGACCGTTGAATACCAAACCGTTTAGGTTTGGTATCTTCCAAGGATGCCACACGAAGATTTTCAAGAACATCCCCCCTCCCAAACTACCCTTTACAAGGAACTTTTTTAAAAAAAAAATTGATTCTCTCAGAAATGGTTCTAACGATTTTTATTAAAATATCGCAAATTAGAATTTTTTTTTGATAGTGTTTAACGCCCGCTTTAACTACTAATGGCATCGCAGGCGGTATTAGAGAAATGTCAAATAAAATGTATATTTTGAGTTTTCTGGGAATAGCCTCTTTAGACTTCTTTATTTTGGATGAATTTTAGAGAATTTTCAATAGCTGCTAAACCGTATGAGATGGACAAAAAATTACCATACAAAAATGTATAGCACGTTAAAACACAATTAATGTTACATACATTTTTTTCGTAGAGTTGATCGTTTTTGAGATATTCCTTGTTTTTGTTTTCAGCTTTGACCTATGGTATACCCTTATTTCCCTTCTACTTACAAGGAGGCGAGTAATAACTCTATTTCTCTTCAACTCTTTTTAGTATGAAGTAAAGAAGCATGAGCTTCTTAACAATAATCTGTTGCAGAGATGTAGAGATGTTCCAAGGAAATCAAAAAAATATATTTCCGGTGAAATTTCGATATCCAAATTTGGGTGGAATACAACACCATTTCTACATACTATGTACACAGTGCGTAGTAGAGAAAGTGAAAACAAAATTTGATGTCTTGCACTCACATGACTTTTTTTTCTCACTCTCCGGAAAACTACTTCTAAGATGGGTATAATTGTACTGTGCCTTGTTAATAGAATGGACATTCAGAACGAAGAGACGTTTAGAAGCTATTCCCAGAAAATTCAAAATATTGTAACAAATGTCTTTATTGACTAAATGATTTAGTTCAGTAAACCAGTTTATAGTGTATGGCAGCAGGCCGTCCGTGGCTCGCGCTCCAAAGCGCGATAACACTGCAGTCACTCACGACTCAGTTCAAACCACAACACACGCGCATTGCGCTTCCTCCTCCTTTTTATAAGGGTAAAATGACGACACAGAAATTCCTGGGAGCTTCTAGAAGCCGCCCATTCGAGAAGGACCGAGAGTTGCGTTCCAGAAGGTTTTACTTACAGCCGCAGCTCACTTCCTGGTCTTCTTTACGCAAGGTATCCAACTGCGATGTCACACACTCCACTCCGCTGCAGCAAATCTGAGAGCGGTCACGTACGGACGGCATTGTCACACTGCTTCCTCCTTAGGCTGGTCGTCCCGACCAGCGCCAATGTAGCAGGTTAGACAATCCAAATGGACTAGCAGTTTCTTCCCTGGGGGTAGCCTCTGGACGCGGAGGACGACACCATTCACTACAAGGTAACGGACCTTGCCATGGATGTTGAAGCTAGGATCAGCGTCTCTTGATTCGGAGCTTCTTCTTCGACTCTTGAGGATGGCTAAGAAGAGACAGCGCAGACTCGCCGCCGCTAAGGCAGCACCCGACGCCTCTTCCTGGCAGCCGCCGAAGAGGTAGGATCTCCGAAGCCACCGGTGGGGGGAAGCCCTGCTTCGCCGCCGGTCGCCACCGCAGTCTCGCCGCAACGGCAGTTGCCGCCATCACCGCCGTCACCGATGTCTCCACCCAGCTCCACGACGCCGCCGCCCCGGTTCAGTGCTGTGGTACGGGGGGTCCCTAGTGACCTTTCCATCCGGCATCTGCTCACCGCCGTGCAGTCGTGGTGGCCTTCTTGCTTGAGGGCCACCCGCATATACTGCGACCGGGGGCCAACGCCGCTAGTTCGCTTGGAGTTGCAGGACCAGGCTGACTTGGAAGCTGCCTTGGCGTCAGGGTTGCCCTTATTAGGGCGACTTCTGGTTGTCGAGGTAAGCCGACAAGAACACCACCGGCCTTGCCGAAGATGCTGTGCCTACGGACATTCAGCTGCCGTCTGTTCCTCGCCGCCGCGGTCCCACTATTATGGTAACAACTCCACCACCGCTGAGTGCACTGGGCACGATCTCCGCCGTCGCCGCCGGTTCTGTGCCACCTGTCGTGGCACAGGACACTTCACCGGGCAAGCCCAGTGCCCACTCTACCCAAGGAGCAGACACAACCAGCCCTGAACCCACCACAGCAGCCTACCTTCAACGACGCCGCACCACCTGTGCCCTCAAAGGACTCAGCGACGCCGAACGCCAATCAGGACCTACAAGAGCTTCAAGCATCTATCACCGCAGCTATCACCACTCTTCAATCTACAGCTGCTGACTTGTCAGCAAAAGTAGACGCCATCTCACAGCAGCTGAAGCGGGTCATCCTGCAGCAGGCTGCATTCTCCGCAGAGCTCTTCCGTGTTAAGAGCCAACCCAACGCCGCTACTCCTCCAACTCAAGCAGAGGGGAATGCATTTTCCACGGATCCACGGGACCCTCGGGTCCAACGACGACCTACAGCCGGAGTAAGCAAGTCAGCCTACGTCCAAGAGCTCCTGAGTCGACGCTGAATTAAGTTAACCTTTCCTGCACTACCTACACCTTCATTCCTCTCTACTACCACCATTGACTCCCCTAGGCTGCAGTCAGGTTTCATGGCTAGAAACTACCTACACCCGCTCCCGCACATTGTGCGGCAGCATTCCAGAATCCACTTACTACCGCGGGTGCAACAGCGGGACCGCGCAAAGCTTCATGCACGAATTAACTCAGCAAACTACGTGTTATAACGTGGAGGTTTCATTTAGTGGGTATGCCGCAGCAGGGCGGAGAGTCCCACATATCCTCCCAGCCATTGCACCTCGGCTGGGGGTTGAATGCGTAATGCATTTTTACCCTCCATGGTAAAAAAAAAAAAAAAAAAAAGAGTCTCTTGGATCCAGTAGAGCGATACAGCCAAACCAGATCACTCTGAAGAAAGCCTTGGCTTTTTGCCTCCCGGTCATAGCGCGTCTTCATCCGATCGCTCGTTACCTGAATGTTTTGGCGGACCATCTCATGCATGTCATGAAGTCGGTCCACGAGATGCTCAATGTGGTCGACTGCTGGCTGTTCTGACCCAGGAGGACTCCCGAACATCAGCTCGCGTGATATGATAGTCGCAGCTTTCTGCCAAAGACCAAGCTGGCCATGTCAAAACGGTGGTGTCGTGGGTTCAAGACGGTAGGCCAGCAAAAAAAAAAAAAGGTACCCTCACATACACTCTTTGATGATTGGCCACAACCTTCCTCAAACGTTCGTCTAGGGTCATAATGTGCCATTCAACCGTAGGTGAAAAACTGTTGTGCGCGTATTGTGTACTCCCAGTCGCTCCAATGTTTCCGTCATGAGGCTGGACTCAAAATTAGTGCCCTGATCACTGTGTAGCTTCATTGGTACCCCAAAGCTACAAAACATTTCTTACATGAGGCACTTCACGACGATCTTAGCCTGTACATCTCCGGCCACTTGGTGAGGTACTTCATGGCTACCAGCAGACAACTGTTACCCCTGCCGGACACCGGAAATGTACCAGCTATGTCGATGGCCATGTGTTAGAAGGTGCTGCCGCGTTATACTTTTGCATGCGACCCCGACCCCTGAGCTGCGGGCAGCAAACTGCCGCACACACACATGGCATTGATGGCATCATCTCTCAGCATCTGCCCGTAGTCTGAAGCAGTAGTGCCGTTGTCGGAGCTTGTAGATTGTTCGGTTGGATCCCAAGTGTTTTCCGAAGTCCCCTCTAGCACTTCGCGACATTACTCCAAGGGAGGATCAGCTGCTCATTCTCACTCTCTCTCTCTCTCTCTCTCTCTCTCTCTATCTATCTATCTGTCTATCTATCTGGGTCTTTGTATCAGGTGACTCCCATACTCTGAACAGTACCCCGTCCTTGATCTTCAATGTGTTCCATTGGGGCCAGTATGATTTGTACATAGTACTTCTTGGTGCGATGTCCTCTCAGCTCAGCCTATTCCCTACCTTCAATTTTCCCAGAAGTGGCCCCAAGTTGGTGTCCGCCAGGTGATCGCACCTCAGCCCTGGGCTACTCCATCCTGCTGCAGGCACCGCTGAAATAACATAGCTTTGGCACGCGCCTTCTGTTCAAATTTAGTCCAGTGACACGAACTCCTCTGGCCAGGGTCGTCTGGACATGGCATCTGCATATTTCGATGCTCTGATAAAAAGTTGTCCTCTTGCAGTTGTCCCTCCAGGCTCTTGAAACTTAAAAGCCAGGTGTGGGCGGAGTGGTCAGTTCTCAGGTGGGATGGCTGACCATACAGGTACTTGTGGAAGAGCTCCAGCGTCTTGACTACTAGGTGTTATATGCGTGTAACGCAATAGCTTCTTTCTGTTTTGGAGAGCTTCATGTGAGCGTCTCGAGATGTGCTTCGAAGTTACTACCCACGACGATGATGTCATCCAAATAGAGGAGGTAGCGTTATAGGTCCACCCTCCTATCACCGATTCCATGAGACGCTGGGGGGTACCTGGCGCACTGCAGAGCCCAAAAGGCATAGCTGTAATTCCCCAAAGCCTTTGACCAGTCGAAAATGCTGTCTTCTCCTTGTTTCTAACTCTAAGGTTACTTGCCAGTATCCCGACCTCAGATCCAAAGTTGAGAACCACTGGGTTCTGGAAAGTATGTCCAGAATGTTGTTATTCCGCGGAAGGGAAACAGTCTTTTTAGTGAGGGCATTCAGCTTCCTCCACGCAGAAGTGTAACCCACAGTTCTTCTTCTTCACCAAGGCTACAGGGGAGCACCAAGAGCTGTCAGACTCTTCAATGATTCCCTTACACTTCATGTCTCGTGCTTCTGCTTGCTTTGCCAGGGAAATACATCTTGTTGGTTGCCTTTAGGTCTCGCGACTATAGCGTCGATGTTGTGGAATACTGCCGGCCTCTTCATCAAATGTTTCAGCTGGGGCCCTAGGACCATCGATGGTGCTGGCTGTTCGAATTTGTCACACGGTGTTTGACTAACAGCTGGCTCGTACTTCCCTAACTCCGTTCCGGCCTGTATGTCCTGGTCGGTGTCCTTCAGGTTCAGCAGCTTCACGGGTATTTCTTCTCGGCTGGACAACAATGCTCGGGAAACACATAGTCCCTGTATTGATGTCCCTTGGTCCAGCACCGTGTTCCTTGAACTTTGGCCCTCCAATTGCATCTTCACCACCTCCTCGCTTTCTGTGGGCACAATTACATGTCCTTAAGATTCATTCTGCGGATCCCTGGATGTTTTTGTGGTTTCCGGAACAACACCTCATCTCGGCCGAGTCGCAAAACCCTCCGGCGGACGTCGACAATCGCCTCGTGGCTCCTGAGGGTATCTAAACCCAGTATCACATCCTGAGTCACCCTTGTGAGGAACACCCACAAGCTCACAGAGCTCGGTCCAAGTGTCAACTCCAGCAGGGTCTCTTCCACAGTTAAGATGCCGCCCGACGCCATATATATATAAAACATGCGTACACACATACCGAAACAGATAGACATTAATTCATGCTTTTCATTCATAAACCACTGCACCCATTCAATCATACTAACATGCACTCTGATATAAAAATATGAAAAATAAAAATAAAAGTATGAATATAAGTATATCCTTGTGTATACTTATTCATGTGTTTGTGTGTAAGTGGGTATGTGGTTTAGTTTGACTGTACAAGGGAGTTCCTTAGGAGGGTCGCGAGTTCGTCTCCGGGATAGGGATATTTTTATATCAGAGTGCATGTTAGTATGATTGAATGGGTGCAGTGGTTTATGAATGAGAAGCATGAGTTAATGTCTATCTGTTTCCGTATGTGTGTACGCATGTTCCGAATTCCCGAGTTCAATTCCTCGCTAGGAGGTGCTGTGTTCATCGTATCACACTTGTCATGTATTTGAATTTGAGATATTAATGAATGTATGACTCATCGTCATGTTATGCCCAAAGTATTTGATGAATATCAAAACAAGTCTCTTTCCCTCCCCTCCGCCGCTGGAATGAAATAAAACAAATAAAGAATTCGTTTTTCTGCTCCCTGAATCATTTATTTTCCCTTGTTAGTTATAAGTTGCATTAAGACCCTCAACGATTATTATATGCGAAGATTCTTCCCACCATCCGTTCTACCATTTTGTGTTTCTGGTGGTTTGTAAGCGCATTTCGCTAAATAAATCGCCTAAATTTTGACATTTTTATTTTTAAATAACAGTATAGTATATTTCAAACTTGTTCACATACAAACAGGTAATGTATCTTCTGATCGTATGGCTTGAAATGGCTAGTCTTGCTACATTAAATTAATCATATCAAATCGTGTATTGTATCACGTTTTTTACTGTGCAACGATAGGTTAATTCTGATGATACAATTGCTAAAATAACTAAAATTTAAATTAAATGTAGGTAATTAATATATTTATTTACCACAGAATCCAAATAAAAATATAATTTCAACTATATGCAATATATACTAATAAAGTAACATCTCCTACTCGATTTGATAAAGTAGTTAATATTCCAGCATTAAAATACTTAACCGTTTGATAATAAATACCTTTCCAAACAATAAGCCACTAATCCTAAACCAACTCAACATAATAAAATTCTAGTTAAATTAGGACTAATAGATGAAACATTTTGACACTACAAATATTACAACTAAAAGAATAATAAAAGGTAAATCTGTTTTTAATGAATGATTTAAAAGGTAATCAGTGCAATACTAATAATAAATAACCACGACAATAACCTCTTACTCTTCTATAAATTCAAGTATAATAAATTCATTGTTAACTGTAAGATAAGGAGCTCTAAAGACTGAAATCATTACAAGAAATAATATTAGTATTCACATTCAACCAGCTTTTCTATTGAATAAAACAGTTCTTCCTAATAAATGTAAAGAGGAGGTGCTGCTATATTAAAACAAGATAATAAAAATCACCATTATGCTATTCTTTGTATTAAATTTATCAACAAGTTGTTAGTTAATAAACTTCTTCTCCCCAAACGCTCATAAACAGTACTTATTTACCAAACAGAATATACCTCAAAAACATAAGCAAGCAGCATTTATTAAAATATTTAATGCCATTAATTTCTCAACTACTAATCATGTCTGAGTACAGATGATTAAGCAATTAAGGCCTTTCTATCAACTTGACGTAAAATATTAATCGAACTAAAAACTCCTATTAATCTAATAGGTAATCAAAATAAATTAATACACCAATTCCTATTGAATAGTCGAATACCCATAATATTCCATATTATTTTAATTTAAGTAGATATCCCTGCCTGAATTATTGAACCAAATATAGGAGCTTCAACGTTGAAAATAGGTAATCATAAATGCAGTAAATATATTGGCATTTTAATGAGGAAAGCTAAAGTTATTTTAATTTATAAATAAAAGCCCATAACATAATTTATCTGAAATAAAGAAGAAACAAACATTTCATATTACTATATAATAATAACAATAATAATAAACAGGAACTACATAAGAAGATATATTAAACAGAGAGCTCTTCAGAAACAAAGCTCATAAATGGCAAGTTGACCACGAGGACAGATCGAAGAAAAAAACTGGAGCAATGTGGACAGACGAGAGAAAAGAAGTCCACAACCAAAGAATGAAGGAAATATGGGTTCAAAGGAAAACAAAGAGACGTTTCTAGGTACTTTGCGTAGTCCTTCATGGGCTCATTCGTGAAAAAAAAAAATTAATAATAATAATAATAATGATAATAATAATAGGACAGAAGTGAATAAAGTGTAACATAATAAATAATATCCGCCTGTAAACGCTCTGGTTGGTATACCCATCCAAAAATGAAAAATAAAGTAGGGATTAGACTTAGATACTTAAAAAATCAATAAAATAAAAATAAGTTGTATTCAGTCTACAAAAAGTAAACATAATATAATGAATAATATTAAAATTATAAATAAGAATAGTATACTATAAAATTTATAACAAATAACAGAATAGTTCCCTAAAATTATCAAAACACATATTCAAAATATTAATATTATTAATCTATATGACAAATAATCATAAGGAAACACATATCTTAAACCCCGTACACAAAAAACCTACATTCATTACAAATCCTGATGACAAAGAATAATTAAATTATGTATATATTAACCTCATTTATAAAATATAACGGGACTGTAAAAAGTATACATAAAATGTATCTTAACATTGAAGTAAACCAAATTAATTAAAATAATAATCTCCATGAGTTCGAATTATTGATACCTACTCATATTGATAAAACTAAACCCCTTCACATATCGTAAAACATATAAAGAATATCGCTAGAGATATATAATTCTCCACTTATTATTACAAATAATAATACAAATTAATAAATGAAATGAAATGAAAACAATAAATTATCATCTTAATAAGGTCATTAGTAAATGTTTACGTATAGAAGATGTCCATATATCACAAAAATATAAAACAAAACATTGTTAACATGTTTAATAGTTAAAAAATAAAACATCGGTTTTTAATATTCACTAGCTATATATAATGCAGTTCCTAACAGTATACATATATATTCTTATTTCTAAACATTTCTTTATCTATAGGCTTTATTTTATTCCTTCACATAATTTGCGTATGTTTAATTAGAGGTTATATATCTTTAAGATTTTGTTTTGTTATGTTTCACTCTTATTTTATTTCTACTTCTGTAGATGTCTTTTTCAGTTGGCCTGGCTTTGTCTGTGTTTTGAAGAGGTTACAGATAGAATGAGGTGCTTAATCAAAGGTTTCCCAGGAATTGTTAAACACAAATTAAAAGATAAATACTATCATAGTCAAGCAACAGGGAGAAAAGTGTTGGTTTTTTAAATTATAGCAAAATCATGATAACAAGCATGCTGTTGAAGCTTAGAACACTCAAGGGTGCATTTATAAAGCACGTAAAGGGTGAATAATATCAAAACGTACCAAGATTCATTTAGCTGTGAGTGGGTCCATATAGGGAAAAGTTCCCTTAAAAACATTGGCAGGGAACCTCTTAGAATCCCAAATCTCATAACAGGATAGGATAGTAAGATAGAGCCAGCATTAAAATTATAATATATAAAGGCCAGGGCGACACGTGACAGCAAGAGTGAGGTTATTAACCCTTTTTAGGCTTATACAAATCCTGCGGCCTGCTTCGTTTTCTACCAGTGATCCATGAAAAATGCCGCGCCTAGGAAAAGATCAATTAGCTAAGCGATGACAGAAACGTTTGACGCTGAGACAACTCAGAAACCAATCACAACAAGTCAACTACCAGTGCCAGGCGTCTACAATCCTGAAATAGGAAAGGTAAGTCAGATAAAAATACATGAGAATCATGTACAAGAAATGTGTGCTTGATTAGCAATAACCGCATCATTTGAATAATAAATGAGAAGGCCCCTCCTCCCAAAAAATAACTGGGTCAGTGAGTCCCTTCCGGCAGAATCGAATCGGGTACCTCCAGAATGCAAGGTCAGACGCTACTGCGAAATTCTCTACGGAATTTAGTCTAAAACATTTTTATTGAATATGATGTATTCATCTAAATTATAATACTCAGGTAATAAAGAAATGCTATGCATCGCATAAGAAAATTGTAGGGTCAAAGGATCTCTCTAGATGTCTGGTCACCGGACTACAAAGTATGTAGCATGGGGGAGAAGTTTATGTAAGGGTAGTCTGTATTGAATTATAGCAATTTACATTGTTCATTATAGCTCCAGTTTTGTATAAAGGCTAGATAACTTACTTACTAAATTTTAATATGCCAGCTTGCACAAGAACATTTCTCTTTATCAAATACTTATCTCAAGACATTTGAAAATATGCCTTTTGAATTCAGGCAATGCATTATAGGTTATAGTGATTTCAATATTTCCTTTATGATAGTGACATATCAAGACATTTCTTCAATTTATTTTGCAGCATAACATCCCTGCTGGTGAATACTATACCACTCACAGGGAGGTTACAGGGAAAATAGGTTTAATTACTCAGGAATAACCTCTCCCTGAGGTGCAAGAAATTTCATTAACTAACTCTCCAAGTTACTATAGGTAATATAAACGAACATAATAAGAGCATCCGGTTAAATTGTTTCTCAGATTGACTATACCCATCTGTAATTTACACAGCTTAATTGTCAAATTGTAATTGTAATGATGCAAAATTCAAGGCTTGAATGCAAATGGTTCACTACATACAGAAACAATGATAAAGAATCATTAAAGTCAGGAGCCAATTTAAATTAAGCAAAATTCTTTTGTGATTGCCACATCTTAAATTATAAAATTGTAATGAGGGGAAATTCAAAGCCTGAATGTAAATGGCTAACCACACACAGCAGCAATAACGAAAAAACAGTAAAGTCAGTGACTGCATTAAATTAAGCAACATCCTTGTAAAATTGTCGCAGCTAGATTTCCCATTGTAATTGTAATTAAGCACAATTCAAAGACTGAATGTAAAATGTTTACTACTCATAGCAACAATCATGAAAAATCTTCAGTCAGTAGCTGCATTAGATTAAGCAAAGACCTTTTGTAATTACCACACTTTAATTATCAAATCATAATCATAATTGTAATAGTAAGTGCTAAATTATAATGAACAAATTATTCAAGGTGTGACTCTAATCTGATAAATATATGCGCACCGCTACAGTTATGAAAATCCTTAAAACTCAGTGTCCGTATTATCTCAAGTAAAATTCTTTTTGTAATTGCCACAGCTCAAATACTACATTGTAATGGTAATTGCCAAATTGTAATAAAGCAGTCATTCAGAGCGTCACTCCAAACTGTTAACTATATTTACACCACTATAGTTATGAAAAATATTTAAAATCAGCGTCCCTATTAAATTTAGTAAAACCCTTTTTATAATTGCCACAACTCAAATGCCACATTGCAATTGGTAATTGTCAAACTGTAATTAACAACCTTTAAAGGCTTGACTGGAATCGGTTGAGTATACACTGCTACAGTTACGAAAAATCTTTAAAATCAGCGTCATTAGTTGTAATGAATCAATCATTCAAGGCGTGACTGCAGTCTGTTAACTATGCCAGGCGAGTCAGACGCCTCTTTTTTTGGAAGATAGGCCACCCGTCAAACGGCATGTGCGCCGTAGTCTAGTTTTGCGCATACTTAAACGTATTGTTTGACGCTCTTAGATACAAGAATGCGCAAAATTCACAAAACAGTGGTTTAATGGACAGAACATACTCCACGCTAAAGTACACCTCAAAAACATGCAACTCGTTTACTGAGAGCGAATTCCGGTTTCCTTTTTATTAGAGTATACATAGCAACGTACTTCATCAAACGCCTCGGGAAAAATTGACCTATCATATCAGTACACTATCAAGTCAGTTAAAAAGAAAATGACAAAATCTTGTACTCAGAGCAGGGGTTGGCTGTCAAAAATTAGGAAAACTTTAGGGACACGTCTCATCTACTCGTAAAGTCAAAACGGACATATTATTAAACAACGGTTTTATTTTTTAAGTTAAATTTTTGCGTGAACTACGTCTCCTGCATCTCAAATAACATGCATAATAGTTTTTGCCATTTAAGTAATGTTATTAAAACGCCCAGCAAAGAATTAAAACGGTCTTGAAAGGCTAAATCACGCACAAAAACTCGCGAAGTGGCAATGGCATACATAACGCCTGGCTACATGTACTATTAAACGCGGATGGTGCGTTTATCCAAGTATCGATACAGCTAAACATGATTATGAGGTGTCCAGTGCATCATCCCCAGTGACTTAGGTTCTAGTCTTAGCATTGTACATATTTTTTTTATTGCTTATCAAAACTTGGACCTTTTGTGAGTGGTTGCTAGAGCGATAGCAAAGATGTTTAATTCATATCCACGATCTTATTTTCTGACGAATCTACATTCCACAACAATGGAAGAGTAAATCGTCACAATATGCACTAGTGGAGTGTTGATAATTCTCATTGGGTAAGGGAGACAGCATTCCAAGAGCCGTGGGGAATGAATGTCTGGTGTGGAATTTTGGGACAATGTGCCCCTGCAGGAGCGAATGACGATGTGGTTTCACCACGATGGCACTCCTCCGCATCGGTCGAGAATCGTCTGCAATCATTTGAATGCTACACATCCTGGTCATTGGATAGGAAGCCGAGGACCAGTCTCCTGGACCACCAGATCACCTGATCTGACACCCCTTGACTTCTTCCTCTGGGATTATTATAAAGAACGCGTTTATGCAGAGGAGCTAGACAATTCAGCAACCCTTCGCCAGCATATTACAGTGGCCTGTGGATCTGTTTAACCAGCCATGCTACACCGACATGATGTACTTTTAAAAAATTGTGCAACTATAAATGCTGTCCTTTTCTGGAAAGTCAATACTGCCAATAAAATATTAGAAATTGTATCTAATTTAAAACGTTCTAGAAGTGCTGATACCTATGATATGTCAAATTGATTTTTAAAGAGGATTATTGAAGTAATTCTTTACCCACGTACACGTCGCTTTAATCTTTGTTTGCAAGAAGGAATTTTTCCTGAATCCCCGAAAATTGCTAAAGTAATGCCTGTGTATAAAAAAGGAAGTGCATATGAAGCTGCAAATTATAGGTCAATATCTCTCATTCCTGTTTTTGGAAAAAATTTTGAGCACATTATGTGTGAGCAAATAAATACATTTTTCAAAAGCTTTGACTTGTTTAACAAACATCAATATGGTTTCTACTACTGCAGCAATACAAAGTTTGGTTGATATAATACATTTCTAATTTGAAAATTGTGGATATGTATTAGCTAATGTTTGTGACTTGAGTAAGGCTTTTGATTCCATTGGTCATAATATTTTATTAGAAAAGCTTTCCTATTATGGCATGCAAAATACTCAGTTGAATCTCATAAAATCCTGTTTATTTGGTAGAAAACAATTGGTTTATGAAAATTGTAAATGTTCATCTATGTCCCACAAAGCTAGTGGTGTCCCGCAGCGTTCTGTTTTGGTCCCTTTGTAGTTTTCAATTGCAGTAAATGACTTACCAAGTAATATACCTACAGATACCATAATGTTTGCAGACGACACTACCTTTGTATCAAGTGGAAGTGACCCAAATGAACTAAATAATCAATATAAAGCTATAATGGCTAAAGCTTCGGAATGGTTTGAAGCTAATAGTTTATTTTTAAATAAATCCAAGACTATCTCTGTTTTATTCACTTTAAAAAGGTTATCAGACGACTTAGCATTGCAGTATCAGACAAGTACTAAATTCTTAGGTGTATATATTGATAAACAATTATCGTGGACCACCCATATTGAATATTTAAAAAAGAGGCTGTCTGGCATTATATTTTTAATTCGTAATTTGAGAGACTTAAGAATATTGGTGTACAAGCTTATAATATAAACGTGAATGAATAAAATTGTTAATGTGCGATGAAAAAGATCCTTCTAAAAATGAGATTCATAAATGAGTGAAAGAGAACGAGCGAGAGAGAGAGATATGTTGGTGATGGTTTTTGCGGTGGTGATGCTGAATGTGGCTTCGGATTTAAGGGCTGATATTAAGATCTATATTCTGTTGAATGTAGTAATGAAGACAGCATCTGTGAATTTTGGAAAATAGTTTGGCAACTGAGGTGAACTTGGTAGGCATAGTGTCGATATGGTGATTGACATGGGAGATGACCGTTATACAGGTGACGGTGTTGATGTAGGAGGTGGTGGTGGAGTAGTGGACTAATACTGGTTAGACGTGATTATAAATGATGATATATGGAGGAAAAGAAACATCCAAAATTAATAAAATACATATAGAAACAATGCCGATGATAGTAAGGGTAGTTGAACCTCACTCAGAAACACTGCAAACTCATACTTGGCTCTGGCTTTCTTATGTTAACATCTGAACATTTAGAAGTATATTGAAGACTAGAATATGAGGTTAAGGCTTAGTAAAGTATAGAAAGAATATAGAAAATCATCATACAGGATACACACTACCATGTTCTGTAAAAAAATACCGCATAGACTAAACAATTCAATATCATGCAAAAACATATGTAAACACTATAAACCCATAAGAAGCTGTTTAAAAGCTAATGGACTTGAAAACATCTCATGCATCTATAAAATGACAAAAAATCATTGGAAAGCATGACAAGGTGTTACAAAGCATTAAAAATATCTGTTATAGCATTCTAAATACCTTCAAATGTGCTAACTGCCTTTAAAATCGCTACAAAATTCCTAATTTAAATTATAAATTAGCTTGAACATGCCCTAAATGGCAATGCTTCAAAAAGTCTTCTAAAACAACAACCTCTAAAAAGCTTTATAGTGTGCTGAAATACTGCTATAGATCGTTCAATCATTATCAGAATATATCCTCAATGGTCTAAAATGTTATCTAAACTTATTTAAAATAGCTTGAAATACCTGTCTCGAGGCTAAATAGATGGTAAAAGCTAGTGTTTCAATTACCTTTAAATTGCCTTAAAAGATCTCGAAAACGTTGTAAAAGGTTCTAAAATACCTGCTCCCCAGAAATTAGATACCTGTTATATAGAGCTTAAAATCCTTTAAAGGGCCTTAAAATGCTCTCGGAAAGGGTTTTAATCAGCCTGAATTACCTGCCTTCCGCTGGTAAAATAATTATTAAATAGAGCTTAAAATTTCTTCATAAATTCATTAAATGAGTACTAAAGGGTTTAAACGTGTAGTGAAATAATTATTCTAGAGACTGAGTACCTGTTAAGCATAGAGCTTAAAAAGCCCTTGAATGTATCCCAAAAGAACCTCAAAATCCTTGCAAACTAAATTGAAATCCTTCACCAAAAGCTCGAAATGCTCTGAAATATCTTTAAGTCAATCGAAAATACCCGATTCAGGGCCTGAAATACATTCAAAATAGCCTAATAAATGAAATAGCTGTGGTAAAACGTTAAAGAATTACAAACACGTCGAAATACCAGAAAATATTGGAATACACAGTAAAAGCCCTTAAAAAGGAACTGAAGGGGTAAAAAAATTGCAATGTCCCAAACTTAAGGGTGGCTAGATTATGTTAGGTGATAATAAAATAGAGTACATTGTAAGAGAGTATCTATCCTCTCTAGCTACACTAATACCATACTAATTAGCCTTAAACAAAAAAGACAAATAAAAAAAGATGAAATAACGACAAGTTAGATTATGTTCGATTCACAAGCTGAGAAAGACTGAAAACCGTGCAAACATATTCCCTTCGATTCACAAAATAGTATCTGAACGTATAGAAGTTTGCAAAAAAAGAGTACTATATGACTCTAAAATGATGGCAAAAATACTGACACAGAATGTAGAAATGTTCATAAAGGATCAAACTATGGACAAATATGGCATCTGTAAAAAGGGTTAGTCTATAAAAACCGATCAAAGCATCTGGGAACCTATGGAAATCCTATAAACTGTACAAGAAAAATTGTGAGAAAGAACGATACAAATACTGTAACGCAGACTGAAAGTTGGGGAAATGTAGAAAATTGTTGCTGAAACTGGTATAAAATATCAGCATAAGAAAAGGGCTTACAAGACAGCAAGAAAAGGTTATCAACTAAAATAGCTTAAAAATGCTTGCAAACTGAATTGGAATCCTTCACCAAAAAGCTTGAAATGCTCTGAAATGCCTTTACATCAATCGAAAGTACCTGATCCAGTGCCTGAAATGCATTCAAAATGGTCTTAAAATGTATGAAATAGCTGCAGGTAAAACGCTATAAAATTACAAATCCAGAAAATACTGGAATAGATAACAAAAGCTCTTAAAAAGAAACTGAAGAGGCAAAAATTTTAATGTTGCGATCTTAGGGCTAGTTAGATTGTGTTATGTGATAAGAAAATAAGATACATTGTTAGAGAATTTTTACTCTCTCTAGCTACAAAAATATCACACTAATTTGGGGCTGTTTAGATTATGATAAGCGATAAGAAAATATAATACATTGTATGAGAGCGTCTATCCTCTCTACCTGCAAAAATACCAAACTAATAAACTTTATATAAAAATCACACAATAAAAATAAAATACAAACAAAACATAAAGAAACTAAATGATTACTAAACAATAAACACTTCGTACACAAATGCTTAGACCATTCTTTCATTGAAAATACAGAGGCACATAAAACAAAAAGACAATAAAATATATGAAGCGAATTGCGAAGATAGTTTAGTTTAAGAAGAAGTTCTCTTTGCTATATTATTTGAACTGTATTTGGACATGAAAAAATGATGATGTAACTAACTGGCGCAATTAATTGACGTAATTAGGTGGCATAATTAATTAATCTAATAATCAATTGACTTAATAATGCTACAAAATAAAGTCGACTGGTCATGTTAGCAGTCATCTCTGTGGTTACGACTGCTGATTGTTAACCGTACACTGCACATCCACCTCGCTTCAAATGGTAGCATCGAATATGCAGCTTTACGTTTGGAAAAGTGCATACAATATCACTCTTAAACTACGTAAAAATACTGAATCAGAATACAGAAATATTCATAAAGGATTCAAACGAGGGAGAAATATGACAAAGCTGTAAAATACTGGATAGGTCATTAAAACGATCTAACCGTCTAGGAACATATTAAAAGTGCTAAAAAACGTAACAGATAATGTGAAAAACGTGGGAAATACTAAATCGATGACAGAAATTGCTGTAAAAACGTATAAAATTGTGGCATAAACCACATAAACTAGCATAAGATGCCACCAACTACTATCGAAGTTAAGAAAACGGGTCACAATACAGCAAAAACGTGTTAAAGTCTAAAATACACTTAAAATGTACTTAAATATCAATAGTGTACCTTGACCGCTGTTACCAACTCCTTCAGAGAGAACCCTACAAATACAATCATGGGAGTTGAAATGCCTATTGCCTGAGGGCTTAACACTGCTGTATAGTTCTGAACATCTTAAAAGACATAAATGATCTGAAGGATCTGTAAGCATATAGAAATCACTACAAAACTGCAAAATCGTCTCAAAATGACTGTAAAAATACAAAAACACTGGAAAATACTGTCAATATAAACAAAGCCTATAAAGAGGAGGAAAGTGCCTATAAACGTGTGAAAACATTAGAAAACAATGCAAAATAAGTGCTGAAAACGGCTGAAAAAGCCCAAAATATCTGCTTTAGATCCCTATATGCTCTTAAAATGACTTGAAAAGACTTTAGAGGAATACGAAAATAATACGCAGCACCCAAAATGGCACTAAGTTAGTGGAAAAAGAGCTAAACTGTCTGATGCATACCCTGAAAATCAGCTCTCTCAGAGAGCTGAATACCCTAGAAATAGCATGAAATTTTATTAAAAGCATTCTAAAACATCTGTGATAACGCTAAAATCGCCTTAAAATGCTCAGAAAGCACTACAAACGCTGAAAAATAGTCTCAATATGTACTAAAATGCATGCTAACGTGTTGAAAGCATTAGAAAACATTGCAAAATACTGTAAGATGTGAGCGAAAAATTGCAATAGGCAAAAAATACCTGTTTTAGAGTCCGAAATACCCTCCAAACGTCATGAAATGTTATTGTAAACATTCTAAAACAACTGTGAGAACGCTAAAATCATCTTAAGATCCTCAAAAATGTATGTGAAAGCACTGCAAACACCTAAAATAGACTGAAAATATACTAAAATGCTGGTGAAGGTGTTAAAGCATTAGAAAACGCTGCGAAATAATGTAAAATATTAGCAAAGTCGTCTGAAATGCCTGTTTTAGACCTCCAATACCTTCAAAATGGCTCGAAGCGAGTGGGAAAAGGGGCTAAAATTCCTTATGAATACCCTACAACTAGCTGTCTGAGAGTCCTAAATACCCTTCAAATGACATTAAAAGTGCTCAAAAATGCTTGGTGCCTAACTCAAAATGACTTGAAATTAATGGAAAAAATGTTAAAATGTCTCATGAATATTCTGAAACTATGTGTAGTAGAGGCCTATACATCCCTTCATATGGCATGGAATGTCTTAAAAAAAGATCTAAACAACTGCCACAACCCTAAAATCATCTTAAACTCCTTAAAATATATGTGAAAGCACTACAATCACTGAAAAATGAACTTAAAACGTACTTAAATGTCTGTAAAAAGAGATAAAAGACATTAAAACAATGCAAAAATAATGTAAAAGGTTTTCAAGTGTCACCCACTTTGCAAAAAAAAAATCGTTAAAATATATCAAAACTGTGGCAAGAGGATAAAAATTACTGTAGAACAAATTATATGAATTTCTGAGGACCATTAAGGGTTGAGAAAAACATCTAATACTCTGAGCCTAGGTTAGGGTCGCTCCTGCTAGCATGTCTCCTTGAATTCCCTATCTTTCCAATGATAGCCCTTGGTTCTGCTCTCTCGCTAGGGCCATCCTCCTTGAATTCCCGATCTTCCCCATGTATGCGCATTAGCCCCTGGCCCAGCCCTGTCCTATCTTAACTACTTTGGTCTACACGTAAATTTATATTTGAAGGTTTCTTAATGAAATTTTGTATTACTATAAGAGTGGCGGTAAATAATTTTATATTATATTAGCTTAGATTTCGTGAATGTTAGTAGGTTTGGTAAAGGCTGTACCAGCATCCACGGTTAGACAGCTAATTCGGATGAACATTATTACTTTTTAAGTAATACATACAGGCTGTTTCAAAACGACACCAAACGAAGACAGAAGTTGATTAGCTTATATTTTGACTTGTCCGAAACTTGATGTCGCAACTTCCAAACTATTCTATTTAAAGTTTTATGTGTGTTTAAAGAACACACACTTGGGATTAGACAGCGAAGGAACGACAGTTGTCATACGCCAAGAAAGCAACCTCAGCACGTGTTATATGAAACACATAACAAAACCCACATGCACCGTTTTTCCATTACTAAGGTAACCTGTGCCTCGCCGGCGTGTCTATCAAACCACGCGACTGGGACCTACGCTACCAACCGGCATCTCCCTTGGAGTGGGCCAGGCACGAGTCATTTGGTTATGTACGACTGCCTATCCCATGGTGATTTTATGGCAGTTTTTGTATGTGCCAAATTTAGAGCTGTAAAGTATATTCACTAATTACGTACGGTATGGCCAACAAGGTCCACATCTTCGTTTGATGTCGTTTTGAAACGTCCTGTATATCTTGCCCTATTACTTTTGGTGTAAACGTTTTAAACTGGAGTAGGTATTAGTAGTTATGATCTTTAAGCTTAAAGCATTTGGCGGTAGTCTTTAAAGGAGCATATTAAGTAATGGATAGTCCGCGTTGAACCTTACTTATGTTACTTCTTGTATACTGCTGTTTAAGAAGATAGTTTTAGGTAACTTTCTGGATATAAAATGAATTAACATTTCAAGTCAAGATGTAGTTATACATAAGTAGAATAATGAATACAATAAATATTATTTATTTTAAATTGTTGCTAAAATATAATTTGAAGGTGGATTTAATTTTAATTTTATAAAGATTGTTAAGATGATGATAGCTCTATAATGTGCACACATCTCGTTATTAAGATGAGGCAAGCCGTTACACAGTGTTAGTATGTACACACCTAGGACATGAATATGTTAAACTTAACGTTTAGGTTTTCATTTATTCTGAAAGTATTAATCGTGCAACTCGATGTAATCTGTAATTAATAATATTGTTTTAATTGAGTTTTATAAATTTATAAATTCAGTAAATTTAAGCGGTTGTAAGACAAATTTATAACATTATTTTTAAGGTACTATGAAGGGAATTTTAAAGAATTGTTATTATTGATTAAACGTAGTTTTATTTATTTGTGTGCCAAAGTATATCACAGTAATACAAATGTTTATTTATCCCGAATTGAAAAAAAATAATATAGTACTTCAGTTATTGTATCTTAAAAATTAAAAATACTCTAGTGATAGGTAAGGTAATGTTTATCGATTCTGAAGATATCTAATTTTTAATTTTTAATAAATGAATTTATTTCAGAGAGTCTACGTAATTTAATATATACTTATTAAATTATTTAATATTCCTAGTTTTAAAACCGATTAGCTTTTTAAAATAAGTACAAAAGGGTTTCAAATAAGAGGAGTTTATAAATTAAATGTTTGTATTTATTTAAGGATGTTAACATTTAATTCTTGTTTCTTTAATTTTTAATTGTAACATAATTTATATATTAAAATGTTAAATTGGATTTTAAAGATTTAAAAAAGTGTTTTACTTTGTAAAGTATACCAGGTGAGTCAGCCGTCTCTTAGAAGGTAGGCCACCTATCGAACGGCATGTTCGCCGTAGTCCGGTTTTGCGCATATTTAAACGTATTGCTTCGCGTTACTAGAGGGAGGAGTGCGCTAAATTCTGAGGAGCAGCGGTTTAGCGACAGAACGAACTCCTCGCTAAAGTACACCTCAAAAACATACGACTCGTTTACTGAGAGCGAATTCCGGTTTCCAGCCGATTTTACAAACTTTTTAGTAGAGTATACATAGCAACATAATTCAGTAAACGCCTCGGAAAAAATGGACCTATCATATCAGTACATTATCAGCGTCAGCTAAAAAGAAAATGACGGAATCTTATACTTAGAGCAGGGGTTGGCTGTCAAAAATTAGGAAAACATTAGGGACACGTCTCATCCACCAGTAGAGTCAAAACGGACATATTATTACACAACGTTTTATTTAAATTTTTGTGTGAACTACGTCTCCTGCATCTAAAATAACATCCAAAATAGATTTTGCCATTTGAGTGGTCATTTGTTAAAAGGGCAGATGCCATATTTTTTTAGTTTTTGATTTTTTTCACTGATTATTGTACTACTTAGGTAGATACATCATTCTATGTTGAAAAACCAGTATTATCATACCTGTAAGTACATTAAAAATGCAACTATTTTAACGATTATATGTTAAAAGGACAGATGTCCTGGACTTCTGCCTTTTTAACAAGTTTCTAGCATGGTTGAGTTGGCAATTCATGCGAACAATATTACACTAATCATTGTGATTGGAGGGAGTTGCATTGTTGTGGATTGTAAGTCTTGGAAAACATCATTAAGAATCATGAGTTCTTCAGCTGAAGGTAAATGTTCTCGTAGAAGAAATAGAAAAGCCAATCCTCAAACTTATAAGAGAAATGTCATAATACAAACCAGACAGTGAGGAGAAGCTTACACAAACTATTCTGGAAAGAAAATAAATACTAAAACAACTGGGGATGAATGCGGGTAATAATGTTTTTATAGTGTATTTAGAATAATAGGTGATTTGAAGTAATGCATTTATTTTTTTACTGTATTTAACTGGTTTAATTTCATTGTAAATATGAAATAGCTTTATTATTTTATTGTTACCTCCAAAGTAAACAATTGCTCATGTAAGGTTTGGTTTTATTGTAGATGCAGAATGAAGTGTAAACAGCGTGTTGATGATGATCACATGGAATCAAATATACGCCCTCAAAACAAAGGACGAACAAGATATGTTTTTTTAGGGTTTAATTGATGTAGAAGATATAGCACGTGCCGTTTACGACAAGAGGAAAGAAAATTAAGTAGAAGTCATAGTTTCAAGTATCACGTATTACAGGGTACTAAAGGCATCCAGGTATGTCTGACATCTTTGTTTTTCACTTTATGCTGTGAGTGCAAAGCGCGTTAGGTGCCTAAGAGATTTAAAGCTACATGGGAAGAGCCTAACTGATAAGAGAGGTAAAAATGTAAGTTCTTACTTGCCTGCAGAAACAAAAATAAACATCCATGAACACATAAACTCCTTTCCATTGAAAGAAACAGACTATACTGGACGAGTAGATCGTTATCTAAGTTCAGATTTGAATATCAAAATTATGTATAACTTATTCAAGCAAAAGTTCCCAGGTATGAAGGTCAGTTACAGTGGTTTCTGTAAAATTTTCAAGGATAACTTTGATTATAAATTCGGTCAGGCACAAGTAGATTGCTCTTGCACATGTGAAGAGTTAAAGATTAAAATCAAGCCACCACATATAAATGTTGCTGCTAAACGCTTTGCTGTAGCAGAGCTTGCTGTGCACAACAGAAGAAGTAAGAAGATCTATGCTGCACTCAAAGAAGAATTTCTGGGCGAACGAAGAGAGCTCAATAAGAATGTACTTTCCTTGTCATTCGATTACACGATGAACATTTCACTTCCAAAAGTTCCTATCCAAGAACTTTTTTATCTGAGGCAGCTAACTGTTAACGCATTCTGCATTCATGATATAAAGAAAAACAGAGCTGTGTATTATTTATATCACGAGGGACAAGCTAGGAAAGGTCCCAAAAAAGTGTGTTCTTTTTTGTGGGATTATTTACAAAAGTAAGTATCTGCTCATAACGAAGAAATCCATTTGTTCAACGACAAATTTACAGAACAAAATAAAAATCACCTCTTTCCACGCTCCTTCTAGCATTAACTGACCAAAACAATGTTTAAAAGATCCTGCACTTCTTTCCAATAAGGGGGAATAGTTTCTCCCTTGTGATCGTGATTTTAGTGTTATGAAGAGAAAGTTAAGGAGAACTGATAGAATTTACTATGTACATCAATCAACAGAACTTATTATTTGTAGTAGCACCACAAATAAATTTATAGTGAAAGAAGTAGATAGTTCCACTGAAATGTTTAATTTCAAAGATTGGTAGACCCAGTTCTATAAGAGATCAGCTGTCTCCATCGAAAGTTCATCAAAACCAAGAGATGAGAGAGTTCAGTTTGGTATCACATCTCTGTATCACTTCGTATATGGCTCAAGTGCACCTGGTTATGTTGTGGCAATGCCATTCATCAACAGTCTAGTGAAACATACACTCAATCTTAGCCTAAGAACCAATGTTGAACTACCTAAAAATAAGCTATTCTACTGGCAAGGTATCCTTAAAAAAGGAAAAAAATGGAGGATCTTCGCAAAATTATCCAGTATGTTGATGGCAGTCACAAGGAATTTTATATGGACATTCTCAGAGTCCTGTTCTCATCAACGAAGAGACAGCTGCTACAGAACTTGCTGTAAATTATGGGAGCTAAGGAAATTGTACATTTGTTATGGATATCTTTAGCTCATAAGTTTAATCTTTAAGCAATTAATAGTGATTTGATGTTGTATAGATAATATAACAACAATAAGTAAAATGAGAAATGTCTTTGATTTGCAATATTTTCCAACATTTGTTAAAGGGGTAGATGTATGGAGTTTTAAAATGCCAGTAAAATTTAAAATTGTTACATTTATGAGATTTTAAGTCACCAGACAATTTCAGAAAGAGGAATACTTTATTTTGAATTAGAAAAGAAAGCATAAACTCGTAACATATTCATAGAAGCAAGTTTTTATTACTACTGAAAAGTTTAATCAATTGGGCACCTGCCCCTTCAACAAATGACCATTCATTTAAGTAATAATATTAAAAAGCCCAGCAAGGGATTAAAACGGTCCTAAAAGGCTGTCAAGCAGGAAAACTCGCGAGGTGGCAATCGCATAGCGCCTGGGGTACATGCTGTACTATTGAACGCTGAGCGTCCGCTTAGTCAAATTTCAAAATATCTTAATAGGATTATGAGGTATCCTGTGCGTTAACCCTCCCGTGACGTAGGTTCGGGTCTCAGCATTGTACATATTTTTTTGTTGTTCGTCAAAACTTGCAAACCCAGTTTACAGTAAACTAGGTTTGAAGTTCGTATGAAGTTCAGGACATTATAATCGTTATTGGTTGACTGCAGTTTGCAATGGTAGAATACGTTTAGTGACGTCTGCCCCATTGGTCTGGCATGATGCTATTATGAATGCCGACCCCCTTCATTCTCCACACGTATGTTGTCGTAATATATTCTGAGTCAGTCTTTCATTATGTATTCGACAAACGAGTACGTAGATATGCTTTTGATCTACGGAGAAGCAAGAACAAATGCAAAGTAGATCAGCTACTATACCGGGAGATATGTCCGAATAGATGACAACCAACAGCAAACACCTTCCGGAATGTAGAAAGGCGTCTGCGTGTAACAGCGTCACTTGCGAGAATGCCTCCTGTTAAACACACACCGGGTGTTAATGCAGAAGCTGTTTTGAACGCCATTCAGGACAATCCGCATACTAGTGAACGGGCAGTTGCTCACAAGGTGAACATCAGCCAGTATTCTGTGGTGCGAATATTGAACACTAATAAGTTTCATCCTTATCGTTTGCAACTACACCAAGCACATCACGGCGGAGATTTCGAAGCTTGGGTGACCTTTATGAATGGTTGCTGGAGCGAGTTGCAAATGATGTGGGATTCGTATCCAGGATCCTGTTTTCTGACGAATCAAGGTTCCACAACAATGGAATCGTAAATCGCCACAATATGCACTGTTGGAGTGTTGAAAATTCTCATCGGGTAAGGGGGGCAGCATTCCAAGAGCACTGAGGAGTGAATGTCTGGTGTGGAATCTTGGGAGACCTCCTTGTTGGACCATTATACTTCAAGGGGCATCTAACAGGACCACGCTTCCTGGAATTCCTCTGAAATGAACTACCCCTATTATTAGAGAATGTGCCATTGCAGGAGAGAATGACGATGTGGTTTCAACACGATGGCGTTCCTCCGAATCTGTCGACGATCGTCTGTAATCATTTGAAAGCTGCACATCCTGGTCATTGGATAGGAAGCCGAGGACCAGTCTCCTGGCCTACCAGATCACCTGATCTCTCACATTCTTCCTCTGAGGTTATTTAAAAGAGAACGCGTTTATGCAGAGGAGCTAGACAATATAGAAACCCTTCGCCAGCATATTATAGTGGCCTGTAGATCTGTTCAACCCGCCATGCTACAACGAGTCAAAGGCTCCATTCAACACCGTGCATTACCCAAGAAAGTCACCAGTTCAAGCACTGCTTCTTTAGAGGAGCCGTGTTCCAGGAATACAAAAGAGGTCCTTCCAGTGCCACCAAACATACCAATATGAAACAATATCCTAAAGACAAAATAGTTCTATGTCTAAAAACTTGTGTTTAACTTCCATGTTAAATTCTGAGTATGTAATGTCCTTCTCTTCTGTGTTCAAATGTAAAAAAAAAATGTAAATGGCGTGTTATTTATGGACGCTCTTTAACTGCTGTGGTTCTCAGCGTCCCATTCTATATTGGGCGTGAAAGACCGCTTAATTTTGTTCAGAGGCCTCTCTATCAGGCTTGAGGTTCTTTTACGTGCCGTAAATCTACGACACGGACCCACGGCTTTACTTCCCTTCCGAAGGAAGCCATGCTAAGGATTTTTACGTCCTCCGCCGGGTTTTAACCCGCGACTTTGGGTGTATGAAGTCAGCAGGGTAACCATTACACCACGGAGGGTGACACTCTGTGTTCAAATGTGTACCTAGGTGTAAATGATCCTTGTTTCAATTGCACCTACCTAGGTATAGTTATGTTTAAACAACTACCTACTTGTAGTTCACCAATAAAGAAACATTAAACAGTACCATAAAACATAAATAAAATAATGAAATTGAAAATAATAAACGCTTTCAGGTAAATAATTATAATTTGTGAACATTACAGGTAAAATCAATTAGTACATACAGGGGATTCGAACCACCTTCACAGCAAACAGTGGTGCAAACGTCAGTTGTCTAATTATTAGTATATTAAAAGGCGATGTGATAACATCTATATTAGAACTAATTTCATCGATTGTTTAACATCCATGTTAAATACGTGGGTAAAACCTAGTAATGGGATTGATATTTTCAAGTTGGAATATATAATGTGGATTGCATAGTCTCGAGAATAAGGGGTAGCTGACTCACCTGGTATAATTTATATAAGTAAATTAAACTGATATGTGGACACAAGGAATTAAGAAGATATTTCGCTCACCTATTTATTAAAATCATGTTTTCTTTAAAATATTTAAGAGATTTAAACTGCCCAGTGAAAATTTATTTAAAGTGCCGCAGCGTTTTGACTGTGGGTATGTAGCATATCCATTAGTCTTTTAATTGAATGGTTGTACGAATGGTTGGCTGAGGTGTATTCTGCTTTATGTTTATTTTAGTTTAATCTAAGTTTTAAGTAAAAACTTGAATGTCGTTAACGGACGAGAATACTCTATAGAGGTTAATATAGGTAGTAATTGACCAGTTAAAAAGTAATTTTTTATTCTTGTAAAGTTTTATTTAATTGGGATGATTAAAAGTTATGTGAAACTATTATTAAAGTTTAATATTGTAATTAGTTTTATAATCCAAAAACAATTGTTAGAAGATTAAACTACCCGAGGGATAATAGCATAATTTATTTTAAAAGTTCATATCAAAAGAGAAGATTGTGACTTTGATGTTGGATTAAGATTAATTTTGAGTGTAGATGTTCATAAACTGGTTCTGTCCGACGTTTAAAATCTTACATGATGTGAGTTCAAACTGTCCTAAGCCAGGTTGGTTTCTATCTTTATTTTTTTAAATGTTGTAGTACGAGAGGACCAGGTATTTAAAATAATTGTGATATATTGAATTCTAGTAACTAATGAACTATTTTGTCAGAAGTGGGTGTAACGGATTTAGAATATGTAAGTATGATGAATAGCCATAGATATTATCTAAATGATATCAGAACTATCAATAATAATATTAGTAGATTTAAATTAAATATTTCTGTTATGGTGGGAGTGGCATTTTGTACCTTATTAGAAGGGAAAGCATTGCATTATATCCATCTGCGTAAAGGCGCTAATAAAGTTAGATTTGTAGGAATTCTACAGCTATATACTGATGCTGTGAATTTGCTTTGTAAATATATAACCCTTTTGGTATCTAATCATTCATAATATTAGATATGATTTTCCTGTTTTTTATTTATTTGTATTTTTAATTTTATGAATATTAATACCTTATATAAGAAGATTACATAGTAGCTTTAAATTCGGCTTTTAAAAATCTTTTTAGTATTTGCAAGTATGGGTGTTTATACACTAATGGCCACGCCGTGGCCGAGTGGTTACACGACTTGCCTCTCACCAAGGCAACCTATCCCAGGTGACCACATATAGGATTTGTAGTGAGCAAATTGGCGACGAGGGGTTGTCTCCGGGTTCTCCGGTTTCCCCAGCCATGTCATTCCACCGGTGCTCCAACTTCATTCCATGTATCATCAGTGTCATATACCAGGTGAGTCAGCTGCCCCTTATTCTCGAGTTCTATGCAATCGGCATTATATACTTCAGCATGAAAACATCGACCCCATTACTAGGTTCTGCCCACGTATTTAACATGGATGTTAAACACTCGATGAAATTACTACTAATATAGATGTTATCGCATCGCCTTTCAATATATTAGTAACTAGACAGCTGAGTTTGCACCACTGCAAAGGTTCACTGGGACCAACGAATACTACATGTTAAATGGAATGTTGATTTCTAAAGTAACTAGGTAGCTCAGTTGGAACGAGCGCAAGACTCCGAAGTGAACTGTTTGCTGTGAAAGTGGTTCGAATCCCCTGTATGTACAAATTGTTTTTACCCTGTAATATTCACAAATTACAATTATTAATCTGAAAGCGGTTATTGTTTTCATTTTAATTATTTTGTTTATATTTTATGGAATTGTTTGATGTTTCTTTATTGGTGAACTACAAGTAGGTAGTTGTTCAAACATAACTATACCTAGGTAGGTGCAATTGAAGTAAGGATCATTTACACCTAGGTACATAAGGAAATTACATACTCAGAGTTTAACATAGAAGTTAAACACAAGTTTGCAGACATAGAATTATTTTGTGATTAGAGATATCGTTTCATATTGGTATGTTTAGTGGCACTGGAAGGACCCTTTTTGTATTCCTGGAACACGACTCCTCTAAAGAAGTAAGTGCTCGAACTGGTGACATAGGGTAACGTACGCCTGGGCACGGTGTTGAATGGAGCCCCTGACACGGTGTAGCTTGGCGGGTTGAACAGATCTACAGGTCTCTGTAATATCCTGGTGAAGGGTTTCTGGATTTTCTAGTTCCTCTGCACAAACGCGTTCTTTTAAATAGCCCCAGAGGAAGAATTCAAGCGGTGTGAGATCAGGTGATTTGGCAGGCCAGGAGACTGGTCCTATTCAATGACCAGGATGTTCAGCACTCAAACGCGATAACATCCATATTAATACTAATTTCATCGAGTGCTGCGAATTGCATAAAACTCGAGAATGAGGGGCAGCTGTTTCACCTGAGAGGCAGCTGTTTCACCTGATATAATTATGCTTTATTAGGGGGATTATGCCCAGTGAATCAAATAATTTCTTATGGAGTTAATTTGACATTCATTTTATGATCTTTTACTTTTTTAATTAGAAGTTATTCTTGATTGTTTTTTTTAATAATAAGGAGTAATTCGTGTTTGTTTCAATGTTTGCATTATATACGGTATGATTTTTTTCATTTCTTGCTGAAACTAATGACAGTCCTAAGGGGAATCTAGGTTGTTTTCAGTATTTAATTTTGAGTATGCATTATTTTTAAGTGAATATTTTAGTTGCTAATTTGTGCTAATACCTACTAATATTTGTAATTTTCTTTGGTTCCAATTTAAATTCGTATATATTTTATACAAAATTAATTTTAATTGACTTTTTATGTTTGAGTATGGGGTACATTATCTCAATATCAATATGATAAATTATTATACCTATCTGGCATGAAGGAGATTGTTTCCTTTATCTTAAAATTTTAATTTTATTTTTCTCTAAGATTAAAATTTTTCTTTTAAGTTTTTTTTTATTTGGGATTTTTTTTTCCTGTTAAGGATTTAGTTAAGTAAATAAAACCCCTTTGATTATGATTTCAATAACGATTATAACTTGGAGTATCCGGTGATCTCTTTGATTTTCAGGTCTGCCACATATATAGATAACCGATACCGGCTGAGAGGAGTCAAAGTTCGTTTTGGAGAGAAAAATCATGTTTTGATGCAATCTAGAGGCATGGGCTACTTTTTGTGCGCGCGAGTGCACGTCGCGTTGGGTAATAAAATAATATGTAAGTATGGAATATTCGACTAACACATATCGAATTACACGCCCAGCCCAATCCCGTTCATTAAGGTTAGTTTCATACCGAAATATTATTTAACATTTGCGAAAACAACTGAATAATACAGAATTTGTTATTATCAATGTGATACCTAATATTTTTATTCCCTATTACGATCTTATCTTCCAATCAACGATTTAGTGTTCAACCTATAGGAGATACTAATGTAATCAGATCTGCAGGTCAAAATAAAATAGTGCACGGCCTGAAGAATACGAACTGATCGAGGCGTGTTGGCCCCGTCGCTCAGTCGGTAGAGCACTGCCTGCTACGCGAAGCGGCCTGGGTTCAATTCTCGGCTGGAAGGTGGAAATTTTTCTCCAGCCAAGATTATTCCCTATCCCCTTCAGAGTCTAAAAGAATGAATGAGCGTATGGAATCTAAAGAAAATTGCAACCCAATGACAGCAGTATAAAAGTTATCATCATTGACGAAAACCAATATGTTCCAGAGGGAAATACCGCCGATATGACCATGCAGTTAAAATGGCATATTATTTTGGGTAAAAAAAGACAAAGCGAATACCTGCCATGTTAAGGGACAGTGTAACATTCTTAATTTGAAAGTTATTTAATTGAAAATTAGCACATTTAAAATGAGTTGAGGAAATTGTGCAAATGTGGAATCCTGTGGGTTAAGTGGACGCACAAACTATAGCATTCGGTAAATGCAGCAAACTAGTGGAAATCACTGAAAACTCTTGTCTTTGTACTTAATTGTTTGGTGCAACCGTAACAGTCTGCTGTATTGTGTCTTGTAAGCCGACCATCATGCAACATTTTCCCAGGATTTTAAAACACTTCAAAGGTAAGCTTTAAACTTTAAACTAAAACAGCATTTTATGGTTATCGAACTAAACACTATACAGTTTTGATTAAGGACAGCTTTTAACTATTCTTTGCTATATTAAATTACTCATAAACCTTCACCTCTTAAGTTAAAACGACTAGATCCCAATATGATTAGTTGGTGTTGATATGGAAGCATATTAGTATGGGTACTTGGAAGCGTTCCCGGTTTACCCGTAATCAAAGCTCTTTGCCATCACATCAGCTGAGCGAGGATCTCTGTGACTATCACATGCTGCAAGAGCATCGCTGATACCTTTATACGCTCAACTATGATTTTCCCCAAGAAAAACTGGACCAAAACTATGAAGAAAGAAACAACGCTTGCAGCAATCTACAGGTGCCACACTTCCGGCTGGATTTAAACCAAGTGGTTTGTTATTTTCTATATAAGGCAAATCCAAACAAGGAACCTCCAGTATTTTAATTCTAGGTGACCATAACAATCATGCAACAAACCTGGAGATAATACAACATACAGTTCGATGCCGGTAGTACCCATGGTGTGTTTCTTTATATAATGCTGGCGGAACCGTTTCAATATTCTATTGGTTTGTATTCAAGTCCGACAAATAAGCAGTGTCCGATTAACAAAGGGCGTGGCCAAGATGATTATTTCAAGGAATGGTTAAGGAAACATCTTAAAGTGATGCATCTGTAAAATTTAACCAAAAATTATGAAACATTAAAAAAGTATTTTGCTTAATAATGAAATTATATGAACAATAAAGTTTACGAAACCACATTTCCTACTTAGCACACTTTAACTACCAATTAACTGAAGCTATAAATGGACAGGCAAGTGCTTATTTATTGGCATTCCCAAGTTTAAACCTAATTTTCTCGCAAACATTTTTTTAAACGCTTTTCCATACCTAAAATGTTCCACATGTTGCAATTTTGCGCTAACGAGTTTCAAACGTTTTATACTACCTCTCAAAAGCACACTGTAGAAAATAGTCACATTACTTTTTCGAAACAATGCTCCAATTTTTACAAATAAATTACCAAATTTTGGAAAATAAGTAAAACTAATAATTTTTCGCCACTAAATAGGGCTAATATCAAACAATATAATACAAGAGATCTATTTGAACTTATTAACTGTAAAACTTAATTTTTTATGAGAATAGTTTCAAAAACGCATCGCGAGGCTAATTTTTATTTGAACAATGAATTTACACAATAAAAATTAGTATTTAAATAACTATGCAAGATAGAATTTTGATACACGGCTACGATATCATTGTGTATAATAACTGAATTAAATGTCGCGAAGATAGTTTACATACTGTGTGTAGTTTCCAAATTTCACAGTTGCATCACTTTAATCCGAGTAGCATTGTCAACACCACTTCCTGCAGAATGGGTGCTGTTATAAGGAACAGGGGCTCGTGGATTATGGGGACAGGGTAGTCTGAACATATGGAAAGTTAACTTAAGTGAGTTGAAAAACCAATACTCTTAAAGTATTCAATTGTTTTTCCAGAAATTTGTATAAATTATTCTACAAATCATGACAATTATTTCAAGTGGTTGTTTGCATTAATAGCTTATGTGGTTGAGTCTATAAAAAGTATTTCATTCATGCTCCTTTTTTTTCTGATACTGCTTGCAATACATAATCACACTTTTGCATGCTTGTTCTTATTATAATTAGCTAGCTATCTTCTGAATCTCAATTATTTAGCTATGATACAATTTCAGTAGAAATTAAAAAAAAAAGTATTTGCAAATTCAAAAAAGTAAAAACATGGACAATTTTAAATGTTGTTGCTTTCTTAATATGATCAATATATACTATAACATCACTATTGTGGTTCAGAAAGTTCAACTGCGTATTGTGGTGAAAATTTCAGCTTTCCAGCTCTTATAGTTTCTGAGAAAAAGGTACATAAGGATCTATCCAAAAATGCTGTTTTGAGAAAACTGGATTTAAAGATACAAATGTTCTAAAAAACGGCATTGCATAACAGCTTTAAAGAAATGTAGACTAGCATTTAAATTATCTTTAAAATCCTCTTAACCTCCAAAGGTATACGTTTTCTGAAACGAGAAATAATAGAGGTTTTATTAGTGTCTAAAGCAAAAATTTGTTTTTTTTTACCATTTCACAGTACCTTGTCCCCTTAATTACTAAAACATTAGCTTACTTTAGTGCCATGATCGTCTTTGGGTTTGCCCTCATAAGTTTTTCTGCTTAACGAAAACATGCTTTACGAATGCTTTTGTATGTTCAGGACATGTTTTGTGTATTGAGAGCTTTAGTTAACAGCAACTTATTTTGTAATGAAATGGCATGATTTTAAATAAATATGTGTAATGCGGAGTTTTTAATATATATGTAGAGAGAGAGAGTAATTCCGGATAGAGATAGCGCACCTTTTGTATTTATTTGTCAAAAGTTTTCTTTGGCGATAAAATTAGATATTTCGTCGATAACAATTCCTGAAACGGTGACTTATCATAATATTAATGCGTCACTGTTAGGGCATTTAATGATTTAATATAAGCCGTGATTTTTAAAATGTAACAATGCGCCAGCTCTCCCTCACTGCCTGGGAGAGATGGGGCATTGTATTGGACAGTTGAAGCATGGAGCTTAATTCATTTGAATACTTATTAGACTTCACTACTTTATTCAGAAAACAAAACAACTAAGGAACCAGATATCAATTTTAATTTTCTAAGCAAATTGTCTTATTTTGATTTGTTCACCATGATCTTATCCGCTACTATACCTTTCCCACTTATGTTAGACCCATGCTTTCCTACATTGTATAGTTTTATACACTTTACACATTTCATCCAGTCAACTCTCTTTATTATAGTAAAATAATTTTCCCCGTGTCCAATATAATTATTTGTATTCAGTTAGAGGAACCACTTTATTTTCTCTTGGTTTGTCAGAATTTATTAGCTCTCTTGTATTGGTTTTCTTTTGCATTAGTGTATCTTTACTCAGCTCTCTTTTCTTGTTTTTTCTTCTTTTCTTCTCTTTCAATCCCCTTAAGGTTACACTGCTTTTTTCTTCAGGTTTTTACGTGATTTCAGTACCAATCAATGTGAAAACCACATGATTTCATCGTGGTACCAATTCAATTTGTTTCCTGATCTTCAATTTTTGGCCGACAGCTTTGGAAGAAGAATCCATTTTATTAAGGATTTTAGTTAGAGTAAAACTTTTAAAAGAAGTCCAAGGTAAATCAGTGTTTTTGAGGAGTTTAGGTGCAGACGCTATATGTGAAAGTGATGATAATCTGGAATGGCAATGTAAAACTTGGTGTCAGATATTGGATTCAGGGTAGATGTCAAATTCCCTGAAGCTGCTCGTATTGACTACTTTGACTACGAAAACAGACTTCTTCCACGTATTGCCAAAGAATTCCCCTGTCTTGGTCGGGTCAGACCATGCTTTCTTACGCCTTACATTGCAATTTATGTCTCTTGATTTAAATAATACTGTTTTACTGGACTGAAGAAAGTTTTGCATGATGGTTGTAAAATAGCAGGAGTACGGCTGGTTAAACAAATAGAAAAAAAAACCACACACACACAAAAAAAACAAAAAACACCATTTTGATTAGAAACATCAAATCGTTTTAAATGCGTACACCCGTGGACTCAAAAAAATGAGTCATTCTTAGATTCTATGTGTCGATCGAAGAGCTTCGTATCTTTGTAAAAGCTGTGTTCACAATGCACACGAAAAAACTGTACAATGACCTGTGACCGACAGCGTAATGCTTAGCTTGTGAGTACAGAAAATAGGACACAAAATAACGTTCCGGTGGAAGAGGCTAAGACCTTGTTTCCATCCATAGGTTCCAAGATTCAAATCTTGCTGCTTGTAATATTTATTTATGTTTGTTAATTTTATGACGGGATATGTAACACATATTATTGCATTAGTATAACTTTGACATTTGAAGTTGTGGGCCTATCTATGCACACAAAAACATAATTCTCTTAACACTCGTGCTAAATAATTAAAAAAATATGTATAAATGAACTATTATCTTCTAAAACTAAAATTCAAAATATAAACACAATTAATATCGGGTGTAGGAACTCTCAGCCTGTATTACTGCGGTCAATCCTCAGGGCATATACAAAACTAAATGCCTGCAGTACTGTGGACGAGAAGCTACAAGAGCCCAGACTTCTTGAATTTGTGCCTAGAAGCCATCTTTTGTAATTCACCCATCTACAGGTAAATCGGAGCGCAGCTACCTTTTTACCTCAATCCACACATTCTCACATTCTGCCACTCTTATATCTTGCCTCTCTAAAAAAAAAATTGAAACCTTTCGAGATATGCGGATAGGATGACTATCCTGTACAAATTCAATAATTCCATTAAGATATCTCATCCTCTCAGAGGGAATCAAAATATTATCATTACCGTGTACTACACACCGTTCAGTGTATCGTCAAGCTGCCACAGAACACATAGAACGTCCCATGATATCCAGCCCCAATACGATACCGATACGCGACCGTGATGGAATATTGTGAAGCTAAGTATTCTGCATCGTATCGGGACCCCTTTGGACGATAGATAAGTCACCTTTCCCTGACGTGTGGAAGAAAATGTTGCCTTGTCTGAGAATATTATGTTATCCCAATTGCGATTGGCGTTTTCCTTTTGCATCGGTTTATGAGGGCTGTATTGAGTATTATTATTAAAAAAACAAAAAGTTCATACCTCCCAAAAAATCAAATTTGCCCAAAATTGGATCCCTCAGAACATTGGTTTTCTTAACAATACTTTTAATATTATTCATACCATATAGATTCCATTTTTTTTTCATTGAGAGAGAAGTGCTTATGCCTGATGCGTTTGCGCACCACATGCTTTCGTGTGCAGCATTTGCTGTTTGGTAGAATAAATCCTTAAAGGAGCATCATAATTACTATCATATTATTAACTGTACAGAATGTCGTGTATGAAATAGGTATGTCTAAATAAGCAGCCGCTATGTGTTGATTCAACATTATTAAGAGAGGGACAAAAATGTTTGATACACGAGAGAAGCGAACCTGTGACCCTCAGCAGAGGAGTAACCTACGTTTTGTCCTAGTGCTCCAGTGAACACGCATGGAAGGTGGCGGGTTTAGTAATGCCGTAGGTACAATGCAAACTGTATCATGTTTTGTGTTGTTGATATGTTTAGTTAATATTGATAGTTTGTTGCTGAAGATGCTTAAGTTATGTGTTTAATTACGAGTATTGATCATATGGGTTAGCAATACTTGACTTGTGACAATTTGTTGGTGCCGCTACAAAACTGTATCGTGAATGGTGAACACAAGGCGTTGTGTTGTGTAGAACTTAGATGAACTTGGTGTTCCAAACATGGCTTTTTTTTTTTTTTTGCGCGACGGATGTACCTACAATCGAAACCACAATTACATTTGACTGCTTGAAGACGCGCACATTTTCTCCAGGTTGCTTTGCGCCATGTATTTCTACTTAAAGGGAAGATGACGCACACGTCTACCATTCGCATAGGCTAATCAACATGACGTGAAGAGCACACGATATGCTCGATGAAATCCTTCGTCATACAAACATATGAAATTGGTTTTACTTTAGTCACTAAGAGTATAAACTATGAGCGGAACAAGTTTTCACTACATGCGCAATATACTTACATTGAATATCTAGTTGTATCTGCTAGAAATATAAGGAGAACTCAATGTCTTTGTTCACAATATCCTTGTGCTACTGAACACATCACCTACAGTGCCTCTATATACTACAGTGTGACCAAGCTATACTCCCGCCGCTGAATCCTTGCACTTGACAGTTTGGGGTTAAGTTGGTACACAAGGTACAGAAAGAAACAAGGCACTGTCTTGTTTCGTACACCGCATTCCTTACCGTTTGTAGGGTACTTTATTACGTTATGTTTTTAGTTTATTGGCGGATACTGTCACCCTGCAGGTGAGTGTTCTATATGGAACCAATATCGCATACCTATGCTGGGTTTGTCAACTCATTTCCTAAAAGGTAATAACCACCTCTCTCAACTGGAAGTGAGATTAGGTAACGTGTACTACAACAGTAAGTTACAACCCCTCCTCCTTCCCCAATTAGAGTGACGGAGGACACAGCGGATATCAGAAGACACACCCTATAAATTCTCTACACACAATCAGAAATTCAATGTTAATACTATTTGTGCCCTGTGTAGATCCTGAGACCGTTAAGTAGCTTCTCTACAAAAACTCTTGATAGTTATTAGTTATTTAGCAGTGTATATTTAAAGAGAACAAATGCTTATTAGCTTATGTATTTAGCAGAGTAAATTGAGCTTGGAGGAACGCAAATAGAAAGCTGACGCCAAGATAGGAGTGTGGTGTGAGAGGCTCTTTGTTAACAAGGTTTCTTTTGTCCAGTCACGTACCAATGGCTCACGCCGCGGGTTAACTTTAAAATTCGGGAAACAGTAATTTTCCATTGTATAACACGTGCCACGTGCGTGTTGCGGTGCACCCTGGGTTGAGAACAGTTGATTTTGGGTAATATTTACGACAATTGCGCGGCCTTTCCGTCCAATCAGAAAGAGGCCGCCATGACGGTATGTTTAGTATATAAAGAGCTCAGGAAGGCACATCTGGGCTGTATGTTTCTCGTCTGATGCTGCTGTCATGCTGTCGGTTGTCATGCTGAACGTCACTTCTTCGCACAAAGTGAAACATTGTAAATCATAACGACACTTAGTAATTGAAAGCACTCTAAGTCAAGTGTTATCAAAGTCAGTGACGCGCATTAAATTATATCGTGTAAAGCAGAATCAAAGAAGAAGAAGTAAGTATAATTACATGTGAATAACCAAGTATTAAAGCTCCTACCAAGTGTTTAAGTTAACATAATTGTGAAGCAAAGTGTTTATATCGCACCTCCTAGTTAAAATAAACTCAAGGAATGTTACGTACGTCTACATTATTATAAGATCACTCCCTCAACTACCCCCATTAGCTGTACCACCCCGAGAGAGTCAACTATCGTGCAGACTGAGCAACCCCGAGGCATATCAACGGTAGTAGATTCACCTCAACAGGTACTGGGTCTACTCATTGGTAGTAGAATGAGTCTTAGAGCATCGCCAACTTCACCAATCTGGGCACGAAGCCGAGAACGTAACATCTGGTGCTTCGAACGTGGTGATTAGGAGAATATACGCCACAACAATAAGGCCACTGCATATGGCGCCCAACAAAAAGGCCACCGCATCCCTCAGAAATCAGATGAAAAGCTTTAACCGTTTGACTTTCTGAACCAATCACAAAGCAGCATTCCGGTCGGTCGGTCGGTCGGTCAGAAAACGGAAATGAATCTAGACGCCGCACCGTTGCAATATCTGGCTATTTCCAACCGTGTGCTCAGTTTGTGAACTCCTAACACATGCGCTGAGCTGTCCTAAACAAGCTACGTATTATTCGTTGTTATTTATATTTATTGTTGTTGTTTGTAGGAAACATAAGACTTTCACAATTATAGAGGTGGATAGACGTTTGCGGAAGGTGTGGGGAGGGTGGACGTGGCTTCATGGAAGAAGAAAGTGAATCATGTGCACAAAATAATACGAAAATCACAGGAATTAGACAGAATCATCAGTGAATGCGAACCGCTAATGGTATGTCTTGGTGACGACAATGTTGATGATGATAATGATGATGGTACTTTCGATAATGATGACGACGGAGACCTTGATGGAATTGAAAATTTCTAAACCGGTGAAAATCACTTTGTTATACCTTTCTCTCATTGTAACAAGCTATTTTGCATTTTTTTCAATATCGTCGCAAATATATATGTATGCTATATGCGCTATACTAATACTGTTTATTTTAATTAACATAAATAATAACGAATTATTTTCATTATTCATAGATTTCATTTACTATGCACACTGTTTATGTTCGTCTGCATACACGAGACATTTGTAATCAGCTGTTGTTGTTTACTAGTTACCCTGGCAACGCCGCAAAGGCATAGCCAACCTTACGCGAAACCACCCAAACTGTCAGGTGCATGGATTCAGCGGCGGGGGTATAAGTGAAGGGCGGGACGGCCGCCAAAGTTCTTGCTGTCTCAACCAGCTGTGATAAAGGGTTGGGGTCAGTGTTCGAATAAAGAGATTTCAATGCTTCACAATGTTATGTATTATAGAAAGCATAAATTGCAATTTACAGTGTTTTACAACATATGAGTAACACGCAAAACCTAACTTCCCACATTCTTTACAATTTTTAACTGTGTTTTATGTTGTACGAAATTATGCATGAAAACGGATGACCTTTAATCTACAATCCTTCAATAGTTTTTCCAAAAACAGTCATTTTCATAACAAGTATCTATAATGGGTACGGTTTACTGTCTTATAAAAACACTCCTTTGGTGAATATAAAACCTACTATGGATTTTTAGTTCCTTCAAAGTGACTTAATTTTACGCTTTGCAAAAAAACAAATTCTGAAGCGTTCCATGCATATAACTTTCTCTGCTTGCTCTGCAAGCAAACTTCTTACGAGATTCTTCTTCTTTGTAATCCATGATAGTCAAAAAATTAACCTTATCAGAAATAGTCTAATTGCTTGGTTATATAGAAGGGAAGTAGGAGAATACACAAGGCTAAAGCGACAGTTAAGTTTTTTAAAGCTGCCATTATGCGACAGACTTTAAAATTCGATTCTCTTTGGATGGCCAGGAGTAAAACATATGAAAACGTTTCCTGTGTTTGAACAGCGTAACCAAACACAAAAAGTCACTTAAGTGCCATACTTTGTATTTAAGATCAGTATCTTCCAAATATGTGACACGTACATTTTCAGGAAATTCCCCACATTCGCCCTTTACGTGAAACCATTTTAGAAACGTTCGATTTTGTCAAAAATAGCTCTAACGATTTTGATTGAACTCATATACACCTTCTAAAGATACCTATGCACATGTAAATTAAATGTATATTTAGAATTTTCTGGGAATAGCCTTTGAAGTCCTCTTTATTCTGCAATAGCTTTTCATATCTGGTAAATTTTATAAAATCTTACTTTACAACAATTAATGTGGATCTCGTTAAAATACACGATTTAAGTCAAGTTTTGTTGTTTTTTGTTTTGCTTTGGGAGTTAAACATATCCGAGATATTCCTCGTTTTTGGGTTCAATTTCCCAATGCGTTTATACTTTTCTCATACGAGAAGCCGTCATTCGTGTTTTTTCCAACCTGGTTATGCAAATAAAACGGAATTTCAGGGTCATTACATAACAACCAGCTTTTGAAATATTTGTAATACTACACTATATTTTAGCCTAGTGTATTCTCTTAGTCCCCTTGAACCCACAAGAAAACACGTAATAAAAACATTTCTGCTAATGTCTATCTCGAAGTAGATAAAAGAATAAGCTTTCATACGAATAGTTTATGCAGAATAGGTGGAGAGTCATGTGAACGCAATATTACATGTTTTATATAGCCTCGTTAATTTAACCCCCTAAAACTGCATGTTTTACTCATATCCGTAGCTTTCACTCCATTCCATTGGTTAGGCTTTTACTTTCTCTACTGCTTAGCTACTACCTAAAGTATCTAAGAGGAAATACCTACCTACAGCATACCACCCAAAAATTCAATAATTTTAATTCACTGGAAATAATCATTTTGAGGTTCGCTTGAGGCATTTGCATTAAAAAGATCCATGCGTGTGTGCCTGTGAGCAGCATAAATCAAAAACCCCAAAAGCATTTAAATACCAACTTGGTATTTAATGATAAGCTGAATAAACAGAAAATTTGTATTTACATGGTGCATTTTCCAAGGATATGCCACAAAGATTTTCTTACTACTAGGCACATTCATGAACATTTTTTTTCGAAAATTGTTCTTCATACTTTCTCATAAAGCTGTTCCAAAGATTTTAATTAAAATGCCGTATATTTAAGATACTTTCATAACAACTTGTATGCCATGAATGTTCTGGGTAATGGTCCTCTTTATTCTGAATGACCTTTACAAAACAGATAAGCAGTAAGAGACAGAATCTTACTACACATAAATTGTAAATTTCATTGAAGTTCAGAGTTTATTTCATATAATTGGTTTCTGGAAGAAATATTTCTAAGATATTCGTTGTTATTGGTTTGAATTTTCAAATACTTTTATATTTTATCAACATTAAATTTATTTTATTCCTGGTGGTCATTAAAATAACATGGAATTTTAAAGCCACCACAGGCACTATCATATAGCAAAATGTGAAGATATGAAGTTAAAATTCACTTGTATTAACTAGAAAGTTAAACTTCATTTGCATTCTTGCAAGGATAGCTTGAAGAAGAATGTATAGAGAAAGTAGTGTGAATACAACGGATCTGTTCTTCTCGTGATGAAGAATACAGTATGGAGGTTTAAAGCTTCCAGGTAGCCACCAATTCTTAAAAGATTTGATAATGCATAAGCCTACTATACACCTATTGCATATACAGGGACATAGGTATTAAAATAATTTCTGAAAACATCTATGTGGACTAATATTGAGTGGATTGGATAATTAGCTTTTGAAACATTTGAATCATTAGAAACAGTCATGTGAATGTCAAACCATATGGTTAAATTTTTAATACACACCTCTTTATTGTATCTCCTGCACATGTGTCATAATACATTAGATAGTTTTAAATCTAGGTGTAAAATTTTCTTTCAGATTCTTTCATGCAATACTTAAACATTTCAGTGCTATATTTGAAAAAAAATAAATGACCACGATAATAATAACAATAATAATAATAGTTATTATAATAATAAAAGTTATAATAATAACAATAATAATAGTAATAATAATAATAATAAAACTGTTTACTTTAAATGGGTATAAGTATGAAATCTATGGAAGAAAGTTTAATACATGAACACAATATGTAAGTACTTATACTACAAAACAAATATATTCCCAAAGTATGTTTATAACGTATGTAGGTATGTTTTATTCTTTACATATAGGTGAGATTCCTTCTTAGTAATGCAGCAGTTCAATTACTACATACTAAAATTGACACACACATGTATATACGAATACATATCGTACGCGCTCTGTACAAGTTCAATTACTACATACTAAAATTGACACACACATGTATATACGAATACATATCGTACGCACTCTGTACAGAAAGATAAGCAATATTAATAGAAATAAGAAAAACCTGATGTATTCCATTCATGTGACTTTCTCTATGTTTCGCTTAGAAATGATTATACTTTTATGTACCTTATGTACATCATGCTAATCAAGATAAACACTGGCAGAATTGCTCTATTACTTGCTTCTTTGTAAATAGAAGGGAAATGTGGGACTATACTAGGCTAAAGTGATAACCAAATCTTTTAAAAACTGGTCGCTATGTGAAACAATAGAAGTCGATTTGCTGTGCATGGCCAACAATAAAACAAGAAAGAGGAAACGAAAGATGCCTTGAGAAGAGTTAGCGTGGTTAAAATTGAAACCAATAACAAGGAATATCTCGAAAACAGTCAACTCTACAACTAAAACGTACAGGGCATAAATTATGTGTTTTAATGAGATCTATATTTTTTGTGGTAAGTTTTTGTCTATCTCTTACGGGCTGTCAGTTACGCAAAGTTGAGAAAAAATTATCCAGAATAGAGATCTTGAGAGGTATTCTCAGAGAATTCAAGATATACATCCTATTTGTGATGTAAATATCTTAAATATAGGGTATTTTAATATTTTTGGTAGTGCTTAACGCCCGCTTTTACTACCATGGCACCGTAGGCGATGACACTGGTGATACATGGAATGAAGTGGGAGCACCGTTGGAATGTGATGGGGGGTCCGGAAAACCCGCTTCTGCTCCGCTTTGTCCACCACAAACCTCACATGCAGTCGCTTGGGATCGAACCCGTGCCATCTAGGTAAGAGGCGAATGGTCCAGCCATTCGGCCGGTATTTTAATCAAAATCGTTAGAGTCATTTTTGAGAAAAACAAAACTGTCAGAAATGTTTCATGTAAAGGGTAGTTTGGGTTGGGAAGATTTTCTTGAAAGTCTTCCTGACGCATCCTTGGTAGATACTAAATATAAATAACAAATTTGGTATTTAACGGTCTTATCGTTTTAGAGTTATGCTGTCCTCAGACACACACAAACGGACCTTTTTCTGAAAATGCACTTTTGGTGGGAGATCAGGGGACCTCAAAACATATATTGCCGGTGAAATCTCGACCTAAAATTTTTGCATGGAATACAATACCCTCTCTAGCTGAATGTACACTGTATGTACATACGTGCTAGAGAAAGTAAAAAACAATTGATCAGGTGAAGAAGGAAGGGAAACTTCATTTCCTCACCCACATCAAATCACTGAAATATGCTATGCAAGCTTTAGACATAAGAATAAGTCACAGAAAAATATACATCTGGCAATTGTTCCAAAAATATGAAATAAGAATTTATATTATTAATTACAGCTTTATTGCATGTAAGTACTAGCAATACGTACACATTATCTTTATACATAATACTTCAGTAATCGTACATATCACAAACACTATTCAAATTAAACAGGAGTCTGCTGCTAGAGATTTGCTGCTAAAAACACTTTCGCTTTTCTTTGTTTTCAGGTGATTTTTAACCTCAAAGCAATGTGCCTGCTCAACAAAGTTTTTTGTAAGTCATGTCAGTCAGGAAAATGGCATACCTTAATTTAATTTCTAACTTTATTTCCCAAATACTGTGCTAAGTTTACATTTTGAAGATTTCACAACATCTAGGTATATAATTAGAAGATATTTCTTCTACTTGAAAAAAATTTAAACTGCGCTCATCAGCAATCACTACGTATTATGTTTGAAGCATTTAGTTTAGTCAGTCTCTCATTGGGTAGCCCACAGGGCGTCAAACTACCTAAACTCATAGCACACATCCTGCAGTGTTTGTGGTTTGCATTTAGGTATATTTCTAATAAAAGTAGTCAATTGGGAATAAAGGCTATTCAGTTCACTTGAAGTCATTGTTAACTTCTTAAACTCAAAGTCCTGTGGAATCACTGGCTCATTTATTTCTTGGAAGCGGACGGCATGTTCTGCATATTCAAGAAAAACTGTCATTGTTTCCCTGCCATCCTCACTGTGGTTTCCTTTACTTACATTTTTCATGTACTAGGAGAGCATAATAAGCTTTAAATTTTGTGTAAATAGTAATGCAGTTGGAACCTTCTGCTTCGCCCTCACAAGATAGAACAAGTTTTCCAAGGAATCTTGGGTAAGTCAGGTTAAAATAAACTTATAGTTCAAATCATTCAGCAACATATTCTGCAGTTCTAATATTGATTTTGTGCATATTTTAACACCGGTTTAAACTGGTTTCCAAAAACTATTCCTCCCTATTTTAACTGTGGGAAAGGTATCAGCAAATCTTTCCAAAAATAGTATACTCTCCTGGTATATATTAGGCTTTTGCTTACCTACTTAAAACCATGGTTGGGCTGCGGGAGGTCAAGATGGCAAATCATTTTACTATCAGGTCTATAAGCCATGCAGTTGTTAAATATTCAGGCCCATTTTCTTCCTCTGCTAGAAATTTCAAGCTGCTGCAAACCGCATGGCTAATTACATTGATATAGACTCTTTCATTTTTTGGTAATGCATAACATTCGAGTCATCCACATTTGGTTTTGGGGCTTACTTAAATGTATATACTTTTCATGTGTTTCAACATACTCACTATGGGAGAACTGTATGCGATTAAAAGATAAACCAAACTTGTTTACAATAGAGTCAGCTATTATAATTACCTAATTGTTTACAAGCAATGATTTGAACAATGAATGCTTTTAAACAACTACATCCGGAACTATATCGATATTGCCATTATTTTGCACAGGGTGAGGAAATGTATTTGTGGTTTGACTATAACACCCACATTCCTCCAAAATCCCTGATAAAGACCAAAGCGTGACTGCTTGGTCAGCATGATATAATAAAGTGATGTCCCCTCTGAATTCTTTGATTAAGACATAAAATTCATTTTCTGGCACAATACTCATCTCATCGAGCAAGAGAACACATTGTCTTTCTTGGTTAGATCTAAACAAAACAGTTTTCAATTTTAAACATTTAAAGACAACGTATAAAATTCCTGATTGGAAAGGAAGATTTTGGATCAACATTCCAAGAGTTCTTAAACGTAGCAGCGAATAATTTTGCTATATTAACTCCTAGCCGGTACTTCCAAAGGAAGTCGCCCTCCGTGGTGTAATGGTTACCATGCTAACTTCATATACCCAAAATCGTGGGTTTAAACCCGGAGGACGGTGGATCTTTTCGGGCGTAAAAATCCTTAGCATGGTTTCCTTAGAAAGGGAAGTAAAGCCGTTGGTCCTGTCGTAGATTTATGGCACGTAAAAGAACCTCAAGCCTGATAAAAGAGACCTTTAAACAAAATTAAGCGGTGTTCCACGCCCAATATAGAATTGGACGCTGAGAACCACAGCAGTTATAGAGCGTCCATAAATAAAACTCCATTTATTTCCACAGGAAGACTTCAATTTTGAATTACTCTGAATTGTTGTGTTCAACCAAGTTTACCTGTTAAAAGTGAACTTGATCACCGCTAAAGTTCGTTTTGGATACTTCTTGTTCTGTATTTTGTGTATATCATTATACTTATTACATCTTTTTAAAGCAACAACAGTTTGTCATTCTTGTTTTATACACTTCCAATTTGTCTATCAGCTGTTTCACCTTGAACCTATTATCACATAAATCCCCATCAGAAGTGGTTGGTTCAGATTTGCCCAGCCCAGGTAAAGAGCAAATTTTATTGAAATCATTTTACATGTTCACAAAGTGTTTTTTGGACTGAAAGGTTTGGGGTGTTTCGGAGGCTTCCTTTGCCCTTGGTTGTCAGCGAGAAATAGTTGATGGAATTGCATTGCATTTCAGGGCTCGCATCCCATCTTCTCTGGTTTTCTTCCAGACATCTGCTTCAAAGTGAGCCTATAAAAGACAAAATAAGTTGTACACAGTGGTATGAACACCTGATTTTTCTTAAATACTCATATTTCCATAGTTAACACAGGTCAAGGCTAAATCAGAAAAATTAAACTGGTATTATATATTTTAAATTGTTGGGTATTTTAAAAAATGCAACATATGATATTAGGTTAAATGTGATAATATCAAGCTGGTGCATTATTATCTGTTTGACATTCATTAAGTCTATAAACAATCAAAGACACAGAATTACATCAAATAAGGCTTCACTGAATAATAATCACGTTTGTTTCGTTTCTGTGCTAATAATTATCATATGGTTTGTGTTTTCCACAGCAGTGACACATTGTAATTCTAAATTAGATAAACGAGTTCACTATTCACAAAACAACCCTCTCAAATCAATACATCACAGTTAATTTTTTCTCTTCACGTGTACAGTTTGAGTAGGTATATTTTAATGCTAAAGTAAGGTCAAAATCAGAAAATGTCTTAAATGTACAAATACTTCCTTCTCAGCAAAACCTGGTGATTTTTTATACTCACTAAGCCAGCTTTTGGAGAGATATGAGTGATCTGGCATGCGATATTCTAGGTATATCATAAATTTTTATTATTTTAACAAACAATTGCTTATGTGAAAGACGTTGTAACTAGGAAATAAACTTATGAAGTCAAATTGCATTCACAGTTCAGTGCAATGCATTACAAAATCACTGATAACTCTCATCGAATACACATTCTTTTGACAATTTTATATTAAATATAAAGGAACAAATTAAGGAATTTTAGCTCCATAATTCTGATATGCTTAAGTAAGATCTTAATTTGCATATCCTCAAAACATGCTGCTGAAACATTAATAGAAATTTAATTTTTATTAATATAAATACATGTCTGTTACAAAACAAATACTGTGAATTTTTGTATAAGTTATTGCATAACTATACTCTTTCTTAAAGAAAAATTATGTTGATTTAAAGCTGAAATATTTGTTACAGTTTATTTGCTGAAAAACTTTATCCGTGTTGTATGTACGTTATGGTGAAACGATACAATTGAGTTAAAAATGTTTGGTGCAACTGCTTGACAGTCAAAGTCACTACCTTTCCATCGCAATATGGACGGAATTAGGTGTGTTCCAAAAAGACCACTAGACTTTGAGCCAAAATGATTGATTTTTCAAAAATTACAGTTCCCTTATGCGAGTGAAGCATACACACATGACTTTTTACAAAAATCTGTTTTCAAATAGTTTGGCAGCCACTTTTAAAATGTTTAAAAACCCACATATAGCTTTGTAACTCCCACTTCTTGTTCTGAGGGGATGATTTTCCATACTGTTGTGCTAGAGTATTCAAATCTTGTATGCTGCGAGTAATATCTCTAAATATAAGGTGTATAAATACCATACAAATTAAATAATTAGTTCTTAGATATTAAGAAATAATACCTACTTTTAAGGACTATGATTCATGCAAGGCTTGAAATATTTGAAAGTGATTGTAGAATGCTTTTTAAAATTGATGCAGTGAAACAATGATTTAAAATGATAATATTGCAACCCTGCACTACTGATGTGGAAATAACAAAGCAGCAAGGAAAAAGCCTTGTAGATATTTTAGAAGAAGATATAAAGGTCATGCAGAGAAAAAAATCCGCTAGAAAGAGGCAAAGGGACCAGAAAGTGTAAGAAAAGGACGAAGAACAGCTATAGCGCTATTGAGTTTTGAGGGTTAATGTAGAATAAAATTTAAGTTATGTATGATTTGTTACTAAAAATGTAAATATGTTTTTTTTCATAGCATTTTAGCCTATGAAATATCCCATAATCATATTTTTGTCTAATCTACAAGATGATCTCTTCAAATTCTCTAAAAACTGATGGAAATAATTTTAAGGAGTTTTAAAAATCTTGCTACAGTAAAGTAATTACTATTAAAATGTGTGCAGTAATATATTGGTTTTAAAACATGCATTACTTTTAACATTTAAAAATGCTTGTTTTAAATCTTTTAAAATGAATTGACTCCTTAAGAATATGCATGTTAGGCATCTTAAGAAAAATTATTCAATGGACATGAGATTTATAAAAATGGTAATTCGACATTTGCATAGTAGCATATAAAGTTTGAAGATTTTAGCACCAAAATTGTGGAAAATCATTTTATCTGATCTAGGTACCTACCTCTCTACCCTTAATCCTTTCTTTATGAGTGAGACTAGGATGTAGGGGATAAATATATTATTAATATTCTAATTAATTTTCCTAGCCACAACATGTAAGATTAGTGCAATGATTAGTGTTCAAATGCTTATTATTAGTATTCATTTTCAATACTATAACTGAGCCTAGGATTTATGTTTATGTGTCATATTATATGCTTGTGAGAAAACATTGTGTGCGTTAATATTTGATTTTAAGTCTGCATGATCCCATTATTAACATATAATATTAACAGCTGAATGTAATTCCTACACAATGCATTTAACCTAATTTTAAGACATTTCTAGCCAAATATTTATTGCATTTTATTATAATGGTAAAAGCAGCATCTAATACATAGACAGTGCACTTCTGTAAGGGGGAAGCCTGCATTTTCATTTTAATAACAACATGCAGTATAACTAAACACATGACAAAAGTTTAAATGCACACACATACATATAGAAATTGTAGTATACAGTGATATTTACTAATGTATCTGTAATCCAATGGGTGATCACGAAATAACTATTTCTAAAGGGTTTGAAGCCCCAATGCTCAATATAATGCATATATAGTATAATTATGAGTTTAACTTGATCAGTTTTAAACTTTTTCATAAAAATTACGAAATCTAGTACATATTTGATATTTACCTCGCATAAATGGGATGAATAAAATTGGTAGGATTCCAGCCTTCTGTTCCAACCATAGCAGCCATTTTTCCTTCGGTATAGATCTTTAGAGAAAGCTTTCATTATAAAGCCCTTTTCGGGTCTGCTTGAGCCTCTATAAGCACAACAACCCTGCATGTTATCAACAATAATCAGGTCTCTGAAATAGGGAAATGTACAAATTTCAATAACAGTAATAGACAATAACCCGACTTATTTACTATTAAGTATTATCGGTACCTATATCGCTATATAAATAACGTACTTACCTTACGCAGAATACACGTGTTTCTACACAGCTGACAGCCTCTTTCCTTGTAGTACATAGAGGCGCTGTAACATTATCTGCTTTGATTGCGCATTCTGGTGGGGTAATTGTTGAATTAGAAAGATTACAGCAACTCTCAAGTGCGCCAACTCTCCCGGATTTACTCTAGTCAGATAAATTTGCTTCATCTCTCCGAAAACTTAGCATTTTCATTATTCGAAAAGGCTTGGCAATCTGGCTTTTGCCCCTTTCCTCAACAACCGCTGATAATATAATCAAATTAAGATAAGGCGCATTATGAACTATATGTTTCAATGTGTCTAAAACTGTTCCGTATTCAAAGGATGGCATAGCGGGATGCAGCACAATGAAAGAAAAGGGTAATTCTGCCACGACCAGTGAAAGTCAAGCTACACCTGTCCACACCTCTCATTATCCAAGGATATCTACGTCCAATGAAAATCAACCACTAGATAACATTATTCCAAGTGAAGTGGACTTACCTACGTGAAAATACATGAAAAAGCGACAAAAAATGCAAAAAGTTCTTAAAATATATTATTTAGTTATATATCTACAAAGATGTGTCATTTCTGTCTTTCTTTTGTGAAAACTATCACATTTGCACAATGTTTTTAAGTTTCCCCATTACCACACCTTTTACTTTCTCTACGCTACTATGTAGGTGCATAGTGTATAGAGGTGTTGTATGTTACCAAACCTTGATACCGAGATTTCACCGAAAATACATGTTTTGAGACCCCTAAATACAGTAGAAACATTTTTAGAAAAAAAAAACCATGTGTGTGTCTGTGGGCAGTATAGCTGAAAAATAAAAAAAGTCCATTAAATACCAAACCTGGTATTTAAATTCAGTATCTTCTAAGGATGCGATACAAACTTTCAAGCAAATTTCTCCACTCCCAACTACGCTTTGCATGAAAAAAAAATCGAAAATGTTACTTTTCTTAAAAAATGGTGCTGACAATTTTGAAAAAATACCCTATATTAAAGATATTTATATGGCAAATAAAAAGTGTATCTTAAATTTTCTGGGCATAGCCTCTAAAGATCTCTTCATACTGGACTATTTGTGCATAACTGGTAAACCGAAAGAGTTAGAAAAAAATCACTGTACAAAAAATGTATATCTCGTTAAAACACACGATTTATGACATTGCCTATTTTTCGGGGAACTGACCATTTCCGAGATATTCCTTACTATTGGATATAGCTGTAAAATACTAAAAATGTTCTTATTCGGGAACTTGTCATTTCTTGGCCATGCAAAGAAACGTGTTTCAGTCCTATAGCAACCAGCTTTAGCCTAGCGTATTTCCTTAATCCCTTCTACTTCAAAGTAAGAACATTTTTAAAAAAATGTAGATTTCTAAAAAATGACTTTAACGGTTTTGATTAAAATATGATGAGAAATTAAATGCAAATATAAGAAGGTCTATAGAATTTTCTGAGAATATTGGAGCCCTCTTTATTTTGTTTGATTTTTGGATAACTGGTAAGCCGTAATAGAAAGACAAAATCAAACCGCATAAAAACTGTAGATTTCGTTAAACTCTAAATTTATGTCAAATACATATTTTATGGCGTTAAACACTTCCAACACTTGCCTTGTTGTTGGTTTAACTTTCATATTTTTATACTTTTGCTTTTATTTTCATTATTCTGGTCTTGTAAGAATACAAATTTCAAGGCCATCACACGGCGATCAGTTTTTAAAAAATTCACTTTCACTTTAGCCTCGTTTATTCCTCTTTTATGTAAAACGAATTGCTAATAAATACTTTTCTGTTAATGTTTATATTGATTATCATAAGTAGAAAAAGAGTGCGCTGTTGTAAGAATAGTTTGTTGCAGAATGTGTAGAGAAAGTGTTGTGGAAGTAACAAATCAATTTTTTTGAAAAACCCCCAGTGTATATGCGTGTCTGTGAACAGCATAACTCAGATATATTACGTTGTTTCGTCGATTAGAAAATTCAGCTTCATTTGTCCTCCATGTTTCATTACTGCTTAAATCGGATATTGCACGTTTATGCTTTTATCACGTGACTTTGATATTGGTTTCGCACCTCAGCTAGAGAGAGATCGGGTAAATCGGTCTATATCCACATACATTTTCAGAGGTACCTCAGATATACCTGTTATATTGTGTTCTGGCAGTTATTCATTGCTTCCACTTAGATTCAACATCAATGCAAAAGAGCTGCCCTTATTTATTACTATTTATTAGGCATTTAATTTCAGAATTATTTAAAAAGCTTGAGATATATCATTTAACTCTCCAGCTGAAATTTCTAAATTTTTCAGTTTGTTTAATGTGTTCGTAATTCCGTCACATAGTGCTCTACCGCAGTTCATACACAACCAGAATATTTTTTATTTGCGTACACAATTTTACGTTCTGTTCCTAACCAGTTAATTTTTTAATGTAAGATTGAAGATTTTCTTTAAAGGTTTGGTTAAGTAGTATTAAGTTAATAGGGACATTATCAGAAATTCTAATTAAGCTGTAGATTTTATATAGAGTTTTATTTATTGATTTATGTAATATAAGTGTGTTTCAAATCTGATGTGAATATATTTAAGAGATATCGAGAAAGGGATAGTTTATTTCACTTTTATTGCAATAATTACCGCCAATTACCGATTAATTATTATCGCACGATGTAGAAATGGCAATTTTAAAAGAAAAAAATACTACTAAATTATTTAAATAATAGATACACAAAATGGAAAACTGGCACTCGTCTGATTGTTTCAGAAAAAAAAGTAGTAATTTTCGTAACATCTCCATTGGTCGAATTAATTGTGTTATATTTCAAGTGAAGCCAAAACAATATCCCAGTTTCTTAAGCTACCTCTCTAAGTTACCTCCAAAAATTTGAACAAGGTCGGTTAAAAACTGCATCATATACAGCATTTTGAAAGTCAGAAGAGTATTCTTTTTTGTTAGCGTTTAACGCCCGCTTTAACTACTTATGACACTGCAGGCGGTGACACTGATGATACATGAATGATGATGGAGCACCGGTGGAATGCGATGGCGGGGGAAACCGGAGTACTCGGAGAACACACGCCCAGCGCCGCTTTGTCCACCACAAATCTCACATGCGGTCGCTTGGGATCGAACCCCGGACGTCTAGGTGAGAGGCGAGTGGTCTAACCACTCAACCACGGCGCGTCCGTAAAGGTGTTGTATGCTACCCAACCTCGATACGGAGATTTCGCCGAAAATACATGTTTTGAGACCCCTAAATACAGTAGAAGCATTTTTAGAAAAACAAATCCATTTGTGTGTCTGTGGGCAGGATAGCTCAAAAATAAAAAAGTCCATTAAACACCAAACTTGGTATTTAAGTTCAGTATGTTCTAAGGATGCGATACAAACTTTCAAGAAAATTTATTTGTGCATAACTGGTAAACCGTAAGAGTTAGACAAAAAATTACTGCACAAAAAAAGTATGTCTCGTTAAAACACACGATTTGTGTCATGTACTTTTTTTCGTGGAACTGACCATTTCCGAGATATTCCTTATTATTGGATATAGTTGTAAAATACAAAAAACCTTCGCATTCGGAAACTAATCATTTCCTGGCCATGCATAGAAAAGGATTTTAGTTCTATAGCAACCAGCTTTAGCCTAGCGTTTTTCCTTAATCCCTTCTACTTCAAAGTAAGCAAGCAATAATACCGTTTCTGCTAATAGTTATCTTGATTAGAATTAAATAGAGAGAAGATTAAGCTTTTTAACAAATTTTACAGAAAAGTCATGTGAATGGAAATCATAAGATTTTTGTTATTAAAACTGAGAGTTGCATAGTTTTGATTTTGCATTAATTATCAACGTCTACACATAATATTTTATGATCCTTAGCATGATTGTTGAATAAAGACATATTCAGTTATCTAACTCCTAATTTTCTCTGGATTCCAGCCAGGTAAGTTCATGAATTGACCTCAAAGTTCCGAATAAAGTAATATGTCGAGGTTATACGCCTAGTATTTTTTAACTTGGACACGATCGTGTTAGAAATCATCTTATAGCGCACACGCATTATGCACAGTTTGTTGTATAAGGGTGGCATGAAGCTTTCAAGAGTCTTGGGAGACAACAGGGTGGAAATTAGGTGTTAAGACTCTTTATCAGGTTCTTAGTTTTAGGGTTGAATCGCGATTTAGATTTTTTGCTTCAGATAAGATGACTAAGACCTCTTTTATTCTTCTTTACCAGTAGCTTGAACACTTCGCCACTATCCTGATTTCGGTAGAATTGACTCTGGCTTTTCTCAATATAATGTTCAGTCAGTCCAGATTTTTCGGGTTACATAAGACTGGTGGTTCTTTGGTATTCACAATACTAAAAAAAACTTTTTTTTAAAAAAAAAAAAAAAAAAAAGGTCCATGTATCTCTTTGAGTGTGTGTGCGTAAGTTGTGTGTATGTATGTGAGTGTGTGTCTCCATAAGAACAGAACAACTCAAAAATAAAACTTGGTTAAATACCAATTTTGGTATATATTAAGATCAGTGCCTTCCAAAGAAGCCAGACAATGATTTTCAAGAAGATCCCCCACTCAAATATAATCTTTACAAGATGCATTTTCGAAATTTTCGATTTTGTTTCAAGAATGGATCCTACGTAAAATAACATATATCAAAAATATTTAGCTATAGGTTAGAATATCAAATAAAATATTCACCTACCTTGAATTTGCTGGGAATAGAAATTTATTCGAAGGGAATTTTATCTAATCTTGTGACTGGTAAATACTTGGCGATAGAAGGAAACTAAACACAAAATTGATTTTAAATCAGTTTTTTTCCATCAGCCGTTTCCGAGATATTCTCGTGGTTGCATGGAAAGAGTATCTATGGTATTTTAAGGCCAGAAGGAATAACGTCCATTTCATAAACATTTGACTATTTATATTTCCTTTGTACGTATAAGAAATAATGTAATGCAGCTGTCTTCGCAGAGTTTTAGCTAGATTAAAATTAAGTAGATGGAAATTAAGTAGATAAAAAAGTAAGCTTGGTAAGAATATTTGCTAAATTCATTAATCATTTACACAGGATAGCGAATGTCATATTAGTGTAACGCACCAGAGTTTTAGAAAAAGGTCCGTGTGTCCATTATGTTATGAACAATATAACTTTAATACTAAGAGTCTTATTTACCAAACTTGATATTAAAGTTCAGCATACTTCAATGTTGCGACATGAACATTTTCAAGAACCCCCCCCCCACGCAAACTATCCCTTACACAGAACATTTTTAAAAAAATGTAGATTTCTAAAAAATGAATTTAACGGTTTTGATTAAAATATCATGAGAAATTACATGCAAATATAAGAAGGTCTATAGAATTTTCTGAGCATAGTGGAACCCTCTTTATTTTGTTTGATTTTTGGATAACTGGTAAGCCGTAATAGAAAGACAAAATCAAACCGCATAAAAACTGTAGATTTCGTTAAACTCTAAATTTATGTCAAATACATATTTTATGGCGTTATCACACTTCCAACACTTGCCTTGTTGTTGGTTTAACTTTCATATTTTTATACTTTTACTTTTATTTTCATTATTCTGGGCTTGTAAGAATACAAATTTCAAGGCCATCACACAGCGATCAGTTTTTAAAAAATTCACTTTCACTTTAGCTTCGTTTATTCCTCTTTTATGTAAAACGAATTGCTAATAAATACTTTTCTGTTAATGTTTATATTGATTATCATAAGTAGAAAAAGAGTGCGCTGTTGTAAGAATAGTTTGTTGCAGAATGTGTAGAGAAAGTGTTGTGGAAGTAACAAATCAATTTTTTTGAAAAACCCCAGTGTATATGCGTGTCTGTGAACAGCATAACTCAGATATATTACGTTGTTTCGTCGATTAGAAAATTCAGCTTCATTTGTCCTCCATGTTTCATTACTGCTTAAATCGGATATTGCACGTTTATGCTTTTATCACGTGACTTTGATATTGGTTTCGCACCTCAGCTAGAGAGAGATCGGGTAAATCGGTCTATATCCACATACATTTTCAGAGGTACCTCAGATATACTTGTTATATTGTGTTCTGGCAGGTATTCATTGCTTCCACTTGTATTCAACATCAATGCAAAAGAGCTGCCCTTATTTATTACTATTTATTAGGCATTTAATTTCAGATTTATTTAAATATCTTGAGATATATCATTTAACTCTCCAGCTAAAATTTCTAAATTTTTCAGTCTGTTTAATGTGTTCGTAATTCCGTCACATAGTGCTCTACCGCAGTTCATACACAACCAGAATATTTTTTATTTGCGTACACAATTTTACGTTCTGTTCCTAACCAGTTAATTTTTTAATGTAAGATTGAAGATTTTCTTTAAAGGTTTGGTTAAGTAGTATTAAGTTAATAGGGACATTATCAGAAATTCTAATTAAGCTGTAGATTTTATTAGAGTTTTATTTATTGATTTATGTAATATAAGTGTGTTTCAAATCTGATGTGAATATATTTAATAGATATCGAGAAAGGGATAGTTTATTTCACTTTTATTGCAATAATTACCGCCAAGTGCAATACTCGATTAATTATTATCGCACGATGAACAAATGGCAATTTTGAAAGAAAAAAATACTACTAAATTATTTGAATAATAGATACACAAAATAGAAAACTGGCACTCGTCTGATTGTTTCAGAAAAAAAGTAGTAATTTTCGTAACATCTCCATTGGTCGAATTATATGTGTTATATTTCAAGTGAAGCCAAAACAATATCCCAGTTTCTTAAGCTACCTCTCTAAGTTACCTCCAAAAATTTGAACAAGGTCGGTTGAAAACTGCATCATATACAGCATTTTGAAAGTGAGAAGAGTATTCTTTTTTGTTAGCGTTTAACGCCCGCTTTAACTACTTATGGCACTGCAGGCGGTGACACTGATGATACATGAATGATGATGGAGCACCGGTGGAATGCGATGGCGGGGGAAACCGGAGTACCCGGAGAACACACGCCCAGCGCCGCTTTGTCCACCACAAATCTCACATGCGGTCGCTTGGGATCGAAACCCGGACTTCTAGGTGAGAGTCGAGTGGTCTAACCACTCAACCACGGCGCGTCCTTAAAGGTGTTGTATGCTACCCAACCTCGATACGGAGATTTCGCCGAAAATACATGTTTTGAGACCCCTAAATACAGTAGAAGCATTTTTAGAAAAACAAATCCATTTGTGTGTCTGTGGGCAGGATAGCTCAAAAATAAAAAAAGTCCATTAAACACCAAACTTGGTATTTAAGTTCAGTATGTTCTAAGGATGCGATACAAACTTTCAAGAAAATTTATTTGTGCATAACTGGTAAACCGTAAGAGTTAGACAAAAAATTACTGCACAAAAAAAGTATGTCTCGTTAAAACTCACGATTTGTGTCATGTACTTTTTTTCGTGGAACTGACCATTTCCGAGATATTCCTTATTATTGGATATAGTTGTAAAATACAAAAAATTTTCGCATTCGGAAACTAATTCTTTCCTGGCCATGCAAAGAAAAGGATTTCAGTTCTATAGCAACCAGCTTTAGCCTAGCGTTTTGCCTTAATCCCTTCTACTTCAAAGTAAGCAAGCAATAATACCGTTTCTGCTAATAGTTATCTTGATTAGAATTAAATAGAGAGAAGATTAAGCTTTTTAACAAATTTTACAGAAAAGTCATGTGAATGGAACACATAAGATTTTTGTTATTAAAACTGGGAGTTGCATAGTTTTGATTTTGAATTAATTATCAACGGCTACACATAATATTTTATGATCCTTAGCATGATTGTTGAATAAAGACATATTCAGTTATCTAACTCCTAATTTTCTCTGGATTCCAGCCAGGTAAGTTCATGAATTGACCTCAACGTTTCGAATAAAGTAATATGTAGAGGTTATACGCCTAGTATTTTTTAACTTGGGCACGATCGTTTTAGAAAACATCTTATAGCGCACACGCTTTATGCACAGTTTGTTGTATAAGGGTGGCATGAAGCTTTCAAGAGTCTTGGGAGACAACAGGGTGGAAGTTAGGTGCTAAGACGCTTTATCAGGTTCTTAGTTTTAGGGTTGAATCGCGATTTAGATTTTTTGCTTCTGATGAGATGACTAAGACCTCTTTTATTCTTCTTTACCAGTAGCTTGAACACTTCGCCACTATCCTGATTTCGGTAGAATTGACTCTGGCTTTTCTCAATATAATGTTCAGTCAGTCCAGATTTTTCGGGTTGCATAAGACTGGCGGTTATTTGGTATTCACAATACTAAAAAAACCTTTTTTTTAAGAAAAAAAAAAAAAGGTTCATGTATCTCTTTGGGTGTGTGTGCCTAAGTCGTGTGTATGTATGTGAGTGTGTGTCTCCATATGAACAGAACAACTCAAAAATAAAACTTGGTTAAATACCAATTTTGGTATATATTAAGTTCAGTGCCTTCCAAAGAAGCCAGATAATGATTTTCAAGAAAATCCCCCACTCAAATATAATCTTTACAAGATGCATTTTCGAAATTTTCGATTTTGTTTCAAGAATGGATCCTACGTAAAATAACATATATCACAAATATTTAGCTATAGGTTAGAATATCAAATAAAAATTCACCTACCTTGAATTTGCTGGCAATAGACATTTATTCGAAATGAATTTTATCTGATCTTGTGACTGGTAAATACTTGGCGATAGAAGGAAACGAAACACAAAATTGATTTTAAATCAGTCTTTTTCCATCAGCCGTTTCCGAGATATTTTCGTGGTTGCATGGAAAGAGCATTTTTGGTATTTTAAGGCCAGAAGGAATAACGTCCATTTCATAAACATTTGACTATTTATATTTCCTTTGTACGTATAAGAAATAATGTAATGCAGCTGTCTTCGCAGAGTTTTAGCTAGATTAAAATTAAGTAGATGAAAATTAAGTAGATAAAAAAGTAAGCTTGCTAAGAATATATGCTAAATACATTAATCATTTATACAGGATGGAGAATGTCATATGAGTGTAACGCACCAGAGTTTTAGAAAAAGGTCCGTGTGTCCATTATGTTTATGAACAATAAAACTTTAATACTAAGAGTCGTTATTTACCCAACTTGATATTAAAGTTCAGCATACTTCAATGTTGCGACATGAACATTTTCAAGAACCCCACCCACGCAAACTATCCCTTACACAGAACATTTTTAAAAAAAATGTAGATTTCTAAAAAATGAATTTAACGGTTTTGATTAAAATATCATGAGAAATTACATGCAAATATAAGAAGGTCTATAGAATTTTCTGAGCATAGTGGAACCCTCTTTATTTTGTTTGATTTTTGGATAACTGGTAAGCCGTAATAGAAAGACAAAATCAAACCGCATAAAAACTGTAGATTTCGTTAAACTCTAAATTTATGTCAAATACATATTTTATGGCGTTAAACACTTCCAACACTTGCCTTTTTGTTGGTTTAACTTTCATATCTTTATACTTTTACTTTTATTTTCATTATTCTGGTCTTGTAAGAATACAAATTTCAAGGCCATCACACAGCGATCAGTTTTTAAAAAATTCACTTTCACTTTAGCCTCGTTTATTCCTCTTTTATGTAAAACGAATTGCTAATAAATACTTTTCTGTTAATGTTTATATTGATTATCATAAGTAGAAAAAGAGTGCGCTGTTGTAAGAATAGTTTGTTGCAGAATGTGTAGAGAAAGTGTTGTGGAAGTAACAAATCAATTTTTTTGAAAAACCCCAGTGTATATGCGTGTCTGTGAACAGCATAACTCAGATATATTACGTTGTTTCGTCGATTAGAAAATTAAGCTTCATTTGTCCTCCATGTTTCATTACTGCTTAAATCGGATATTGCACGTTTATGCTTTTATCACGTGACTTTGATATTGGTTTCGCACCTCAGCTAGAGAGAGATCGGGTAAATCGGTCTATATCCACATACATTTTCAGAGGTACCTCAGATATACTTGTTATATTGTGTTCTGGCAGTTATTCATTGCTTCCACTTGTATTCAACATCAATGCAAAAGAGCTGCCCTTATTTATTACTATTTATTAGGCATTTAATTTCAGATTTATTTAAATATCTTGAGATATATCATTTAACTCTCCAGCTAAAATTTCTAAATTTTTCAGTCTGTTTAATGTGTTCGTAATTCCGTCACATAGTGCTCTACCGCAGTTCATACACAACCAGAATATTTTTTATTTGCGTACACAATTTTACGTTCTGTTCCTAACCAGTTAATTTTTTAATGTAAGATTGAAGATTTTCTTTAAAGGTTTGGTTAAGTAGTATTAAGTTAATAGGGACATTATCAGACATTCTAATTAAGCTGTAGATTTTATTAGAGTTTTATTTATTGATTTATGTTATATAAGTGTGTTTCAAATCTGATGTGGATATATTTAATAGATATCGAGAAAGGGATAGTTTATTTCACTTTTATTGCAATAATTACCGCCAAGTGCAATACTCGATTAATTATTATCGCACGATGAACAAATGGCAATTTTGAAAGAAAAAAATACTACTAAATTATTTGAATAATAGATACACAAAATAGAAAACTGGCACTCGTCTGATTGTTTCAGAAAAAAAGTAGTAATTTTCGTAACATCTCCATTGGTCGAATTATATGTGTTATATTTCAAGTGAAGCCAAAACAATATCCCAGTTTCTTAAGCTACCTCTCTAAGTTACCTCCAAAAATTTGAACAAGGTCGGTTGAAAACTGCATCATATACAGCATTTTGAAAGTGAGAAGAGTATTCTTTTTTGTTAGCGTTTAACGCCCGCTTTAACTACTTATGGCACTGCAGGCGGTGACACTGATGATACATGAATGATGATGGAGCACCGGTGGAATGCGATGGCGGGGGAAACCGGAGTACCCGGAGAACACACGCCCAGCGCCGCTTTGTCCACCACAAATCTCACATGCGGTCGCTTGGGATCGAAACCCGGACTTCTAGGTGAGAGTCGAGTGGTCTAACCACTCAACCACGGCGCGTCCTTAAAGGTGTTGTATGCTACCCAACCTCGATACGGAGATTTCGCCGAAAATACATGTTTTGAGACCCCCAAATACAGTAGAAGCATTTTTAGAAAAACAAATCCATTTGTGTGTCTGTGGGCAGGATAGCTCAAAAATAAAAAAAGTCCATTAAACACCAAACTTGGTATTTAAGTTCAGTATGTTCTAAGGATGCGATACAAACTTTCAAGAAAATTTATTTGTGCATAACTGGTAAACCGTAAGAGTTAGACAAAAAATTACTGCACAAAAAAAGTATGTCTCGTTAAAACTCACGATTTGTGTCATGTACTTTTTTTCGTGGAACTGACCATTTCCGAGATATTCCTTATTATTGGATATAGTTGTAAAATACAAAAAATTTTCGCATTCGGAAACTAATTCTTTCCTGGCCATGCAAAGAAAAGGATTTCAGTTCTATAGCAACCAGCTTTAGCCTAGCGTTTTGCCTTAATCCCTTCTACTTCAAAGTAAGCAAGCAATAATACCGTTTCTGCTAATAGTTATCTTGATTAGAATTAAATAGAGAGAAGATTAAGCTTTTTAACAAATTTTACAGAAAAGTCATGTGAATGGAACACATAAGATTTTTGTTATTAAAACTGGGAGTTGCATAGTTTTGATTTTGAATTAATTATCAACGGCTACACATAATATTTTATGATCCTTAGCATGATTGTTGAATAAAGACATATTCAGTTATCTAACTCCTAATTTTCTCTGGATTCCAGCCAGGTAAGTTCATGAATTGACCTCAACGTTTCGAATAAAGTAATATGTAGAGGTTATACGCCTAGTATTTTTTAACTTGGGCACGATCGTTTTAGAAAACATCTTATAGCGCACACGCTTTATGCACAGTTTGTTGTATAAGGGTGGCATGAAGCTTTCAAGAGTCTTGGGAGACAACAGGGTGGAAATTAGGTGCTAAGACGCTTTATCAGGTTCTTAGTTTTAGGGTTGAATCGCGATTTAGATTTTTTGCTTCTGATTAGATGACTAAGACCTCTTTTATTCTTCTTTACCAGTAGCTTGAACACTTCGCCACTATCCTGATTTCGGTAGAATTGACTCTGGCTTTTCTCAATATAATGTTCAGTCAGTCCAGATTTTTCGGGTTGCATAAGACTGGCGGTTATTTGGTATTCACAATACTAAAAAAACCTTTTTCTTAAAAAAAAAAAAAAAAAAAAAGGTTCATGTATCTCTTTGGGTGTGTGTGCCTAAGTCGTGTGTATGTATGTGAGTGTGTGTCTCCATATGAACAGAACAACTCAAAAATAAAACTTGGTTAAATACCAATTTTGGTATATATTAAGTTCAGTAACTTCCAAAGAAGCCAGATAATGATTTTCAAGAAAATCCCCCACTCAAATATAATCTTTACAAGATGCATTTTCGAAATTTTCGATTTTGTTTCAAGAATGGATCCTACGTAAAATAACATATATCACAAATGTTTAGCTATAGGTTAGAATATCAAATAAAATATTCACCTACCTTGAATTTGCTGGGCATAGACATTTACTCGAAAGGAATTTTATCTAATCTTGTGACTGGTAAATACTTGGCGATAGAAGGAAACGAAACACAAAATTGATTTTAAATCAGTTTTTTTCCATCAGCCGTTTCCGAGATATTCTCGTGGTTGCATGGAAAGAGTATCTATGGTATTTTAAGGCCAGAAGGAATAACGTCCATTTCATAAACATTTGACTATTTATATTTCCTTTGTACGTATAAGAAATAATGTAATGCAGCTCTCTTCGCAGAGTTTTAGCTAGATTAAAATTAAGTAGATGGAAATTAAGTAGATAAAAAAGTAAGCTTGGTAAGAATATTTGCTAAATTCATTAATCATTTACACAGGATAGCGAATGTCATATTAGTGTAACGCACCAGAGTTTTAGAAAAAGGTCCGTGTGTCCATTATGTTATGAACAATATAACTTTAATACTAAGAGTCTTATTTACCAAACTTGATATTAAAGTTCAGCATACTTCAATGTTGCGACATGAACATTTTCAAGAACCCCCCCCCCCCACGCAAACTATCCCTTACACAGAACATTTTTAAAAAAATGTAGATTTCTAAAAAATGAATTTAACGGTTTTGATTAAAATATCATGAGAAATTACATGCAAATTTAAGAAGGTCTATAGAATTTTCTGAGCATAGTGGAACCCTCTTTATTTTGTTTGATTTTTGGATAACTGGTAAGCCGTAATAGAAAGACAAAATCAAACCGCATAAAAACTGTAGATTTCGTTAAACTCTAAATTTATGTCAAATACATATTTTATGGCGTTAAACACTTCCAACACTTGCCTTTTTGTTGGTTTAACTTTCATATCTTTATACTTTTACTTTTATTTTCATTATTCTGGTCTTGTAAGAATACAAATTTCAAGGCCATCACACAGCGATCAGTTTTTAAAAAATTCACTTTCACTTTAGCCTCGTTTATTCCTCTTTTATGTAAAACGAATTGCTAATAAATACTTTTCTGTTAATGTTTATATTGATTATCATAAGTAGAAAAAGAGTGCGCTGTTGTAAGAATAGTTTGTTGCAGAATGTGTAGAGAAAGTGTTGTGGAAGTAACAAATCAATTTTTTTGAAAAACCCCCAGTGTATATGCGTGTCTGTGAACAGCATAACTCAGATATATTACGTTGTTTCGTCGATTCGAAAATTCAGCTTCATTTGTCCTCCATGTTTCATTACTGCTTAAATCGGATATTGCACGTTTATGCTTTTATCACGTGACTTTGATATTGGTTTCGCACCTCAGCTAGAGAGAGATCGGGTAAATCGGTCTATATCCACATACATTTTCAGAGGTACCTCAGATATACTTGTTATATTGTGTTCTGGCAGTTATTCATTGTTTCCACTTGTATTCAACATCAATGCAAAAGAGCTGCCCTTATTTATTACTATTTATTAGGCATTTAATTTCAGATTTATTTAAAAATCTTGAGATATATCATTTAACTCTCCAGCTGAAATTTCTAAATTTTTCAGTTTGTTTAATGTGTTCGTAATTCCGTCACATAGTGCTCTACCGCAGTTCATACACAACCAGAATATTTTTTATTTGCGTACACAATTTTACGTTCTGTTCCTAACCAGTTAATTTTTTAATGTAAGATTGAAGATTTTCTTTAAAGGTTCGGTTAAGTAGTATTAAGTTAATAGGGACATTATCAGAAATTCTAATTAAGCTGTAGATTTTATATAGAGTTTTATTTATTGATTTATGTAATATAAGTGTGTTTCAAATCTGATGTGAATATATTTAAGAGATATCGAGAAAGGGATAGTTTATTTCACTTTTATTGCAATAATTACCGCCAAGTGCAATACTCGATTGATTATTATCGCACGATGTAGAAGTGGCAATTTTAAAAGAAAAAAATACTACTAAATTATTTAAATAATAGATACACAAAATAGAAAACTGGCACTCGTCTGATTGTTTCAGAAAAAAAAGTAGTAATTTTCGTAACATCTCCATTGGTCGAATTAATTGTGTTATATTTCAAGTGAAGCCAAAACAATATCCCAGTTTCTTAAGCTACCTCTCTAAGTTACCTCCAAAAATTTGAACAAGGTCGGTTAAAAACTGCATCATATACAGCATTTTGAAAGTGAGAAGAGTATTCTTTTTTGTTAGCGTTTAACGCCCGCTTTAACTACTTATGGCACTGCAGGCGGTGACACTGATGATACATGAATGATGATGGAGCACCGGTGGAATGCGATGGCGGGGGAAACCGGAGCACCCGGAGAACACACGCCCCGCGCCGCTTTGTCCACCACAAATCTCACATGCGGTCGCTTGGGATCGAACCCCGGACGTCTAGGTGAGAGGCGAGTGGTCTAACCACTCAACCACGGCGCGTCCTTAAAGGTGTTGTATGCTACCCAACCTCTATACGGAGATTTCGCCGAAAATACATGTTTTGAGACCCCTAAATACAGTAGAAGCATTTTTAGAAAAACAAATCCATTTGTGTGTCTGTGGGCAGGATAGCTCAAAAATAAAAAAGTCCATTAAACACCAAACTTGGTATTTAAGTTCAGTATGTTCTAAGGATGCGATACAAACTTTCAAGAAAATTTATTTGTGCATAACTGGTAAACCGTAAGAGTTAGACAAAAAATTACTGCACAAAAAAAGTATGTCTCGTTAAAACACACGATTTGTGTTATGTACTTTTTTTCGTGGAACTGACCATTTCCGAGATATTCCTTATTATTGGATATAGTTGTAAAATACAAAAAACCTTCGCATTCGGAAACTAATCATTTCCTGGCCATGCATAGAAAAGGATTTTAGTTCTATAGCAACCAGCTTTAGCCTAGCGTTTTGCCTTAATCCCTTCTACTTCAAAGTAAGCAAGCAATTATGCCGTTTCTGCTAATAGTTATCTTGATTAGAATTAAATAGAGAGAAGATTAAGCTTTTTAACAAATTTTACAGAAAAGTCATGTGAATGGAACACATAAGATTTTTGTTATTAAAACTGGGAGTTGCATAGTTTTGATTTTGCATTAATTATCAACGTCTACACATAATATTTATTGATCCTTAGCATGATTGTTTAATAAAGACATATTCAGTTATCTAACTCCTAATTTTCTCTGGATTCCAGCCAGGTAAGTTCATGAATTGACCTCAAAGTTCCGAATAAAGTAATATGTCGAGGTTATACGCCTAGTATTTTTTAACTTGGACACGATCGTGTTAGAAATCATCTTATAGCGCACACGCATTATGCACAGTTTGTTGTATAAGGGTGGCATGAAGCATTCAAGAGTCTTGGGAGACAACAGGGTGGAAATTAGGTGTTAAGACTCTTTATCAGGTTCTTAGTTTTAGGGTTGAATCGCGATTTAGATTTTTTGCTTCAGATGAGATGACTAAGACCTCTTTTATTCTTCTTTACCAGTAGCTTGAACACTTCGCCACTATCCTGATTTCGGTAGAATTGACTCTGGCTTTTCTCAATATAATGTTCAGTCAGTCCAGAATTTTCGGGTTGCATAAGACTGGTGGTTCTTTGGTATTCACAATACTAAAAAAAACTTTTTTTTTAAAAAAAAAAAAAAAAAAAGGTCCATGTATCTCTTTGAGTGTGTGTGCGTAAGTTGTGTGTATGTATGTGAGTGTGTGTCTCCATAAGAACAGAACAACTCAAAAATAAAACTTGGTTAAATACCAATTTTGGTATATATTAAGTTCAGTGCCTTCCAAAGAAGCCAGACAATGATTTTCAAGAAGATCCCCCACTCAAATATAATCTTTACAAGATGCATTTTCGAAATTTTCGATTTTGTTTCAAGAATGGATCCTACGTAAAATAACATATATCAAAAATATTTAGCTATAGGTTAGAATATCAAATAAAATATTCACCTACCTTGAATTTGCTGGGAATAGAAATTTATTCGAAAGGAATTTTATCTAATCTTGTGACTGGTAAATACTTGGCGATAGAAGGAAACTAAACATAAAATTGATTTTAAATCAGTTTTTTTCCATCAGCCGTTTCCGAGATATTCTCGTGGTTGCATGGAAAGAGTATCTATGGTATTTTAAGGCCAGAAGGAATAACGTCCATTTCATAAACATTTGACTATTTATATTTCCTTTGTACGTATAAGAAATAATGTAATGCAGCTGTCTTCGCAGAGTTTTAGCTAGATTAAAATTAAGTAGATGAAAATTAAGTAGATAAAAAAGTAAGCTTGCTAAGAATATATGCTAAATTCATTAATCATTTATACAGGATGGAGAATGTCATACGAGTGTAACGCACCAGAGTTTTAGAAAAAGGTCCGTGTGTCCATTATGTTTATGAACAATAAAACTTTAATACTAAGAGTCGTTATTTACCCAACTTGATATTAAAGTTCAGCATACTTCAATGTTGCGACATGAACATTTTCAAGAACCCCACCCACGCAAACTATCCCTTACACAGAACATTTTTAAAAAAATGTAGATTTCTAAAAAATGAATTTAACGGTTTTGATTAAAATATCATGAGAAATTACATGCAAATATAAGAAGGTCTATAGAATTTTCTGAGCATAGTGGAACCCTCTTTATTTTGTTTGATTTTTGGATAACTGGTAAGCCGTAATAGAAAGACAAAATCAAACCGCATAAAAACTGTAGATTTCGTTAAACTCTAAATTTATGTCAAATACATATTTTATGGCGTTAAACACTTCCAACACTTGCCTTGTTGTTGGTTTAACTTTCATATTTTTATACTTTTACTTTTATTTTCATTATTCTGGGCTTGTAAGAATACAAATTTCAAGGCCATCACACGGCGATCAGTTTTTAAAAAATTCACTTTCACTTTAGCCTCGTTTATTCCTCTTTTATGTAAAACGAATTGCTAATAAATACTTTTCTGTTAATGTTTATATTGATTATCATAAGTAGAAAAAGAGTGCGCTGTTGTAAGAATAGTTTGTTGCAGAATGTGTACTGAAAGTGTTGTGGAAGTAACAAATCAATTTTTTTGAAAAACCCCAGTGTATATGCGTGTCTGTGAACAGCATAACTCAGATATATTACGTTGTTTCGTCGATTAGAAAATTCAGCTTCATTTGTCCTCCATGTTTCATTACTGCTTAAATCGGATATTGCACGTTTATGCTTTTATCACGTGACTTTGATATTGGTTTCGCACCTCAGCTAGAGAGAGATCGGGTAAATCGGTCTATATCCACATACATTTTCAGAGGTACCTCAGATATACTTGTTATATTGTGTTCTGGCAGTTATTCATTGCTTCCACTTGTATTCAACATCAATGCAAAAGAGCTGCCCTTATTTATTACTATTTATTAGGCATTTAATTTCAGATTTATTTAAATATCTTGAGATATATCATTTAACTCTCCAGCTAAAATTTCTAAATTTTTCAGTCTGTTTAATGTGTTCGTAATTCCGTCACATAGTGCTCTACCGCAGTTCATACACAACCAGAATATTTTTTATTTGCGTACACAATTTTACGTTCTGTTCCTAACCAGTTAATTTTTTAATGTAAGATTGAAGATTTTCTTTAAAGGTTTGGTTAAGTAGTATTAAGTTAATAGGGACATTATCAGAAATTCTAATTAAGCTGTAGATTTTATTAGAGTTTTATTTATTGATTTATGTAATATAAGTGTGTTTCAAATCTGATGTGAATATATTTAATAGATATCGAGAAAGGGATAGTTTATTTCACTTTTATTGCAATAATTACCGCCAAGTGCAATACTCGATTAATTATTATCGCACGATGAACAAATGGCAATTTTGAAAGAAAAAAATACTACTAAATTATTTGAATAATAGATACACAAAATAGAAAACTGGCACTCGTCTGATTGTTTCAGAAAAAAAGTAGTAATTTTCGTAACATCTCCATTGGTCGAATTATATGTGTTATATTTCAAGTGAAGCCAAAACAATATCCCAGTTTCTTAAGCTACCTCTCTAAGTTACCTCCAAAAATTTGAACAAGGTCGGTTGAAAACTGCATCATATACAGCATTTTGAAAGTGAGAAGAGTATTCTTTTTTGTTAGCGTTTAACGCCCGCTTTAACTACTTATGGCACTGCAGGCGGTGACACTGATGATACATGAATGATGATGGAGCACCGGTGGAATGCGATGGCGGGGGAAACCGGAGTACCCGGAGAACACACGCCCAGCGCCGCTTTGTCCACCACAAATCTCACATGCGGTCGCTTGGGATCGAAACCCGGACTTCTAGGTGAGAGTCGAGTGGTCTAACCACTCAACCACGGCGCGTCCTTAAAGGTGTTGTATGCTACCCAACCTCGATACGGAGATTTCGCCGAAAATACATGTTTTGAGACCCCTAAATACAGTAGAAGCATTTTTAGAAAAACAAATCCATTTGTGTGTCTGTGGGCAGGATAGCTCAAAAATAAAAAAAGTCCATTAAACACCAAACTTGGTATTTAAGTTCAGTATGTTCTAAGGATGCGATACAAACTTTCAAGAAAATTTATTTGTGCATAACTGGTAAACCGTAAGAGTTAGACAAAAAATTACTGCACAAAAAAAGTATGTCTCGTTAAAACTCACGATTTGTGTCATGTACTTTTTTTCGTGGAACTGACCATTTCCGAGATATTCCTTATTATTGGATATAGTTGTAAAATACAAAAAATTTTCGCATTCGGAAACTAATTCTTTCCTGGCCATGCAAAGAAAAGGATTTCAGTTCTATAGCAACCAGCTTTAGCCTAGCGTTTTGCCTTAATCCCTTCTACTTCAAAGTAAGCAAGCAATAATACCGTTTCTGCTAATAGTTATCTTGATTAGAATTAAATAGAGAGAAGATTAAGCTTTTTAACAAATTTTACAGAAAAGTCATGTGAATGGAACACATAAGATTTTTGTTATTAAAACTGGGAGTTGCATAGTTTTGATTTTGAATTAATTATCAACGGCTACACATAATATTTTATGATCCTTAGCATGATTGTTGAATAAAGACATATTCAGTTATCTAACTCCTAATTTTCTCTGGATTCCAGCCAGGTAAGTTCATGAATTGACCTCAACGTTTCGAATAAAGTAATATGTAGAGGTTATACGCCTAGTATTTTTTAACTTGGGCACGATCGTTTTAGAAAACATCTTATAGCGCACACGCTTTATGCACAGTTTGTTGTATAAGGGTGGCATGAAGCTTTCAAGAGTCTTGGGAGACAACAGGGTGGAAATTAGGTGCTAAGACGCTTTATCAGGTTCTTAGTTTTAGGGTTGAATCGCGATTTAGATTTTTTGCTTCAGATGAGATGACTAAGACCTCTTTTATTCTTCTTTACCAGTAGCTTGAACACTTCGCCACTATCCTGATTTCGGTAGAATTGACTCTGGCTTTTCTCAATATAATGTTCAGTCAGTCCAGATTTTTCGGGTTGCATAAGACTGGCGGTTATTTGGTATTCACAATACTAAAAAAACCTTTTTTTTAAAAAAAAAAAAAAAAAAAAAAAGGTTCATGTATCTCTTTGGGTGTGTGTGCCTAAGTCGTGTGTATGTATGTGAGTGTGTGTCTCCATATGAACAGAACAACTCAAAAATAAAACTTGGTTAAATACCAATTTTGGTATATATTAAGTTCAGTGCCTTCCAAAGAAGCCAGATAATGATTTTCAAGAAAATCCCCCGCTCAAATATAATCTTTACAAGATGCATTTTCGAAATTTTCGATTTTGTTTCAAAAGTGGATCCTACGTAAAATAACATATATCACAAATATTTAGCTATAGGTTAGAATATCAAATAAAATATTCACCTACCTTGAATTTGCTGGGAATAGACATTTATTCGAAATGAATTTTATCTGATCTTGTGACTGGTAAATACTTGGCGATAGAAGGAAACGAAACACAAAATTGATTTTAAATCAGTTTTTTTCCATCAGCCGTTTCCGAGATATTCTCGTGGTTGCATGGAAAGAGTATCTATGGTATTTTAAGGCCAGAAGGAATAACGTCCATTTCATAAACATTTGACTATTTATATTTCCTTTGTACGTATAAGAAATAATGTAATGCAGCTCTCTTCGCAGAGTTTTAGCTAGATTAAAATTAAGTAGATGGAAATTAAGTAGATAAAAAAGTAAGCTTGGTAAGAATATTTGCTAAATTCATTAATCATTTACACAGGATAGCGAATGTCATATTAGTGTAACGCACCAGAGTTTTAGAAAAAGGTCCGTGTGTCCATTATGTTATGAACAATATAACTTTAATACTAAGAGTCTTATTTACCAAACTTGATATTAAAGTTCAGCATACTTCAATGTTGCGACATGAACATTTTCAAGAACCCCACCCACGCAAACTATCCCTTACACAGAACATTTTTAAAAAAATGTAGATTTCTAAAAAATGAATTTAACGGTTTTGATTAAAATATCATGAGAAATTACATGCAAATATAAGAAGGTCTATAGAATTTTCTGAGCATAGTGGAACCCTCTTTATTTTGTTTGATTTTTGGATAACTGGTAAGCCGTAATAGAAAGACAAAATCAAACCGCATAAAAACTGTAGATTTCGTTAAACTCTAAATTTATGTCAAATACATATTTTATGGCGTTAAACACTTCCAACACTTGCCTTTTTGTTGGTTTAACTTTCATATCTTTATACTTTTACTTTTATTTTCATTATTCTGGTCTTGTAAGAATACAAATTTCAAGTCCATCACACAGCGATCAGTTTTTAAAAAATTCACTTTCACTTTAGCCTCGTTTATTCCTCTTTTATGTAAAACGAATTGCTAATAAATACTTTTCTGTTAATGTTTATATTGATTATCATAAGTAGAAAAAGAGTGCGCTGTTGTAAGAATAGTTTGTTGCAGAATGTGTAGAGAAAGTGTTGTGGAAGTAACAAATCAATTTTTTTGAAAAACCCCCAGTGTATATGCGTGTCTGTGAACAGCATAACTCAGATATATTACGTTGTTTCGTCGATTCGAAAATTCAGCTTCATTTGTCCTCCATGTTTCATTACTGCTTAAATCGGATATTGCACGTTTATGCTTTTATCACGTGACTTTGATATTGGTTTCGCACCTCAGCTAGAGAGAGATCGGGTAAATCGGTCTATATCCACATACATTTTCAGAGGTACCTCAGATATACTTGTTATATTGTGTTCTGGCAGTTATTCATTGTTTCCACTTGTATTCAACATCAATGCAAAAGAGCTGCCCTTATTTATTACTATTTATTAGGCATTTAATTTCAGATTTATTTAAAAATCTTGAGATATATCATTTAACTCTCCAGCTGAAATTTATAAATTTTTCAGTTTGTTTAATGTGTTCGTAATTCCGTCACATAGTGCTCTACCGCAGTTCATACACAACCAGAATATTTTTTATTTGCGTACACAATTTTACGTTCTGTTCCTAACCAGTTAATTTTTTAATGTAAGATTGAAGATTTTCTTTAAAGGTTTGGTTAAGTAGTATTAAGTTAATAGGGACATTATCAGAAATTCTAATTAAGCTGTAGATTTTATATAGAGTTTTATTTATTGATTTATGTAATATAAGTGTGTTTCAAATCTGATGTGAATATATTTAAGAGATATCGAGAAAGGGATAGTTTATTTCACTTTTATTGCAATAATTACCGCCAAGTGCAATACTCGATTGATTATTATCGCACGATGTAGAAATGGCAATTTTAAAAGAAAAAAATACTACTAAACTATTTAAATAATAGATACACAAAATAGAAAACTGGCACTCGTCTGATTGTTTCAGAAAAAAAAGTAGTAATTTTCGTAACATCTCCATTGGTCGAATTAATTGTGTTATATTTCAAGTGAAGCCAAAACAATATCCCAGTTTCTTAAGCTACCTCTCTAAGTTACCTCCAAAAATTTGAACAAGGTCGGTTAAAAACTGCATCATATACAGCATTTTGAAAGTGAGAAGAGTATTCTTTTTTGTTAGCGTTTAACGCCCGCTTTAACTACTTATGGCACTGCAGGCGGTGACACTGATGATACATGAATGATGATGGAGCACCGGTGGAATGCGATGGCGGGGGAAACCGGAGCACCCGGAGAACACACGCCCCGCGCCGCTTTGTCCACCACAAATCTCACATGCGGACGCTTGGGATCGAACCCGGACGTCTAGGTGAGAGGCGAGTGGTCTAACCACTCAACCACGGCGCGTCCTTAAAGGTGTTGTATGCTACCCAACCTCGATACGGAGATTTCGCCGAAAATACATGTTTTGAGACCCCTAAATACAGTAGAAGCATTTTTAGAAAAACAAATCCATTTGTGTGTCTGTGGGCAGGATAGCTCAAAAATAAAAAAGTCCATTAAACACCAAACTTGGTATTTAAGTTCAGTATGTTCTAAGGATGCGATACAAACTTTCAAGAAAATTTATTTGTGCATAACTGGTAAACCGTAAGAGTTAGACAAAAAATTACTGCACAAAAAAAGTATGTCTCGTTAAAACACACGATTTGTGTTATGTACTTTTTTTCGTGGAACTGACCATTTCCGAGATATTCCTTATTATTGGATATAGTTGTAAAATACAAAAAACCTTCGCATTCGGAAACTAATCATTTCCTGGCCATGCATAGAAAAGGATTTTAGTTCTATAGCAACCAGCTTTAGCCTAGCGTTTTGCCTTAATCCCTTCTACTTCAAAGTAAGCAAGCAATTATGCCGTTTCTGCTAATAGTTATCTTGATTAGAATTAAATAGAGAGAAGATTAAGCTTTTTAACAAATTTTACAGAAAAGTCATGTGAATGGAACACATAAGATTTTTGTTATTAAAACTGGGAGTTGCATAGTTTTGATTTTGCATTAATTATCAACGTCTACACATAATATTTATTGATCCTTAGCATGATTGTTTAATAAAGACATATTCAGTTATCTAACTCCTAATTTTCTCTGGATTCCAGCCAGGTAAGTTCATGAATTGACCTCAAAGTTCCGAATAAAGTAATATGTCGAGTTTATACGCCTAGTGTTTTTTAACTTGGACACGATCGTGTTAGAAATCATCTTATAGCGCACACGCATTATGCACAGTTTGTTGTATAAGGGTGGCATGAAGCTTTCAAGAGTCTTGGGAGACAACAGGGTGGAAATTAGGTGTTAAGACTCTTTATCAGGTTCTTAGTTTTAGGGTTGAATCGCGATTTAGATTTTTTGCTTCAGATGAGATGACTAAGACCTCTTTTATTCTTCTTTACCAGTAGCTTGAACACTTCGCCACTATCCTGATTTCGGTAGAATTGACTCTGGCTTTTCTCAATATAATGTTCAGTCAGTCCAGATTTTTCGGGTTGCATAAGACTGGTGGTTCTTTGGTATTCACAATACTAAAAAAAACTTTTTTTTAAAAAAAAAAAAAAAAAGGTCCATGTATCTCTTTGAGTGTGTGTGCGTAAGTTGTGTGTATGTATGTGAGTGTGTGTCTCCATAAGAACAGAACAACTCAAAAATAAAACTTGGTTAAATACCAATTTTGGTATATATTAAGTTCAGTGCCTTCCAAAGAAGCCAGACAATGATTTTCAAGAAGATCATCCACTCAAATATAATCTTTACAAGATGCATTTTCGAAATTTTCGATTTTGTTTCAAGAATGGATCCTACGTAAAATAACATATATCAAAAATATTTAGCTATAGGTTAGAATATCAAATAAAATATTCACCTACCTTGAATTTGCTGGGAATAGAAATTTATTCGAAAGGAATTTTATCTAATCCTGTGACTGGTAAATACTTGGCGATAGAAGGAAACTAAACATAAAATTGATTTTAAATCAGTTTTTTTCCATCAGCCGTTTCCGAGATATTCTCGTGGTTGCATGGAAAGAGTATCTATGGTATTTTAAGGCCAGAAGGAATAACGTCCATTTCATAAACATTTGACTATTTATATTTCCTTTGTACGTATAAGAAATAATGTAATGCAGCTGTCTTCGCAGAGTTTTAGCTAGATTAAAATTAAGTAGATGAAAATTAAGTAGATAAAAAAGTAAGCTTGCTAAGAATATATGCTAAATTCATTAATCATTTATACAGGATGGAGAATGTCATACGAGTGTAACGCACCAGAGTTTTAGAAAAAGGTCCGTGTGTCCATTATGTTTATGAACAATAAAACTTTAATACTAAGAGTCTTATTTACCCAACTTGATATTAAAGTTCAGCATACTTCAATGTTGCGACATGAAAACCTTCAAGAACCCCCCCCCCCACTTCAAACTATCCCTTACACAGAACATTTTTAAAAAAATGTAGATTTCTAAAAAATGAATTTAACGGTTTTGATTAAAATATCATGAGAAATTACATGCAAATATAAGAAGGTCTATAGAATTTTCTGAGCATAGTGGAACCCTCTTTATTTTGTTTGATTTTTGGATAACTGGTAAGCCGTAATATAAAGACAAAATCAAACCGCATAAAAACTGTAGATTTCGTTAAACTCTAAATTTATGTCAAATACATATTTTATGGCGTTAAACACTTCCAACACTTGCCTTGTTGTTGGTTTAACTTTCATATTTTTATACTTTTACTTTTATTTTCATTATTCTGGGCTTGTAAGAATACAAATTTCAAGGCCATCACACGGCGATCAGTTTTTAAAAAATTCACTTTCACTTTAGCCTCGTTTATTCCTCTTTTATGTAAAACGAATTGCTAATAAATACTTTTCTGTTAATGTTTATATTGATTATCATAAGTAGAAAAAGAGTGCGCTGTTGTAAGAATAGTTTGTTGCAGAATGTGTAGAGAAAGTGTTGTGGAAGTAACAAATCAATTTTTTTGAAAAACCCCAGTGTATATGCGTGTCTGTGAACAGCATAACTCAGATATATTACGTTGTTTCGTCGATTAGAAAATTCAGCTTCATTTGTCCTCCATGTTTCATTACTGCTTAAATCGGATATTGCACGTTTATGCTTTTATCACGTGACTTTGATATTGGTTTCGCACCTCAGCTAGAGAGAGATCGGGTAAATCGGTCTATATCCACATACATTTTCAGAGGTACCTCAGATATACTTGTTATATTGTGTTCTGGCAGTTATTCATTGCTTCCACTTGTATTCAACATCAATGCAAAAGAGCTGCCCTTATTTATTACTATTTATTAGGCATTTAATTTCAGATTTATTTAAATATCTTGAGATATATCATTTAACTCTCCAGCTAAAATTTCTAAATTTTTCAGTCTGTTTAATGTGTTCGTAATTCCGTCACATAGTGCTCTACCGCAGTTCATACACAACCAGAATATTTTTTATTTGCGTACACAATTTTACGTTCTGTTCCTAACCAGTTAATTTTTTAATGTAAGATTGAAGATTTTCTTTAAAGGTTTGGTTAAGTAGTATTAAGTTAATAGGGACATTATCAGAAATTCTAATTAAGCTGTAGATTTTATTAGAGTTTTATTTATTGATTTATGTAATATAAGTGTGTTTCAAATCTGATGTGAATATATTTAATAGATATCGAGAAAGGGATAGTTTATTTCACTTTTATTGCAATAATTACCGTCAAGTGCAATACTCGATTAATTATTATCGCACGATGAACAAATGGCAATTTTGAAAGAAAAAAATACTACTAAATTATTTGAATAATAGATACACAAAATAGAAAACTGGCACTCGTCTGATTGTTTCAGAAAAAAAGTAGTAATTTTCGTAACATCTCCATTGGTCGAATTATATGTGTTATATTTCAAGTGAAGCCAAAACAATATCCCAGTTTCTTAAGCTACCTCTCTAAGTTACCTCCAAAAATTTGAACAAGGTCGGTTGAAAACTGCATCATATACAGCATTTTGAAAGTGAGAAGAGTATTCTTTTTTGTTAGCGTTTAACGCCCGCTTTAACTACTTATGGCACTGCAGGCGGTGACACTGATGATACATGAATGATGATGGAGCACCGGTGGAATGCGATGGCGGGGGAAACCGGAGTACCCGGAGAACACACGCCCGGCGCCGCTTTGTCCACCACAAATCTCACATGCGGTCGCTTGGGATCGAAACCCGGACTTCTAGGTGAGAGTCGAGTGGTCTAACCACTCAACCACGGCGCGTCCTTAAAGGTGTTGTATGCTACCCAACCTCGATACGGAGATTTCGCCGAAAATACATGTTTTGAGACCCCTAAATACAGTAGAAGCATTTTTAGAAAAACAAATCCATTTGTGTGTCTGTGGGCAGGATAGCTCAAAAATAAAAAAAGTCCATTAAACACCAAACTTGGTATTTAAGTTCAGTATGTTCTAAGGATGCGATACAAACTTTCAAGAAAATTTATTTGTGCATAACTGGTAAACCGTAAGAGTTAGACAAAAAATTACTGCACAAAAAAAGTATGTCTCGTTAAAACTCACGATTTGTGTCATGTACTTTTTTTCGTGGAACTGACCATTTCCGAGATATTCCTTATTATTGGATATAGTTGTAAAATACAAAAAATTTTCGCATTCGGAAACTAATTCTTTCCTGGCCATGCAAAGAAAAGGATTTCAGTTCTATAGCAACCAGCTTTAGCCTAGCGTTTTGCCTTAATCCCTTCTACTTCAAAGTAAGCAAGCAATAATACCGTTTCTGCTAATAGTTATCTTGATTAGAATTAAATAGAGAGAAGATTAAGCTTTTTAACAAATTTTACAGAAAAGTCATGTGAATGGAACACATAAGATTTTTGTTATTAAAACTGGGAGTTGCATAGTTTTGATTTTGAATTAATTATCAACGGCTACACATAATATTTTATGATCCTTAGCATGATTGTTGAATAAAGACATATTCAGTTATCTAACTCCTAATTTTCTCTGGATTCCAGCCAGGTAAGTTCATGAATTGACCTCAACGTTTCGAATAAAGTAATATGTAGAGGTTATACGCCTAGTATTTTTTAACTTGGGCACGATCGTTTTAGAAAACATCTTATAGCGCACACGCTTTATGCACAGTTTGTTGTATAAGGGTGGCATGAAGCTTTCAAGAGTCTTGGGAGACATCAGGGTGGAAATTAGGTGCTAAGACGCTTTATCAGGTTCTTAGTTTTAGGGTTGAATCGCGATTTAGATTTTTTGCTTCTGATGAGATGACTAAGACCTCTTTTATTCTTCTTTACCAGTAGCTTGAACACTTCGCCACTATCCTGATTTCGGTAGAATTGACTCTGGCTTTTCTCAATATAATGTTCAGTCAGTCCAGATTTTTCGGGTTGCATAAGACTGGCGGTTATTTGGTATTCACAATACTAAAAAAACCTTTTTTAAAAAAAAAAAAAAAAAAAAAGGTTCATGTATCTCTTTGGGTGTGTGTGCCTAAGTCGTGTGTATGTATGTGAGTGTGTGTCTCCATATGAACAGAACAACTCAAAAATAAAACTTGGTTAAATACCAATTTTGGTATATATTAAGTTCAGTGCCTTCCAAAGAAGCCAGATAATGATTTTCAAGAAAATCCCCCACTCAAATATAATCTTTACAAGATGCATTTTCGAAATTTTCGATTTTGTTTCAAAAGTGGATCCTACGTAAAATAACATATATCACAAATATTTAGCTATAGGTTAGAATATCAAATAAAATATTCACCTACCTTGAATTTGCTGGGAATAGACATTTATTCGAAATGAATTTTATCTGATCTTGTGACTGGTAAATACTTGGCGATAGAAGGAAACGAAACACAAAATTGATTTTAAATCAGTCTTTTTCCATCAGCCGTTTCCGAGATATTCTCGTGGTTGCATGGAAAGAATATTTTTGGTATTTTAAGGCCAGAAGGAATAATGTCCATTTCATAAACATTTGACTATTTATATTTCCTTTGTACGTATAAGAAATAATGTAATGCAGCTGTCTTCGCAGAGTTTTAGCTAGATTAAAATTAAGTAGATGAAAATTAAGCAGATAAAAAAGTAAGCTTGGTAAGAATATTTGCTAAATTCATTAATCATTTACACAGGATAGCGAATGTCATATTAGTGTAACGCACCAGAGTTTTAGAAAAAGGTCCGTGTATCCATTATGTTATGAACAATATAACTTTAATACTAAGAGTCGTTATTTACCAAACTTGATATTAAAGTTCAGCATACTTCAATGTTGCGACATGAACATTTTCAAGAACCCCACCCACGCAAACTATCCCTTACACAGAACATTTTTAAAAAAATGTAGATTTCTAAAAAATGAATTTAACGGTTTTGATTAAAATATCATGAGAAATTACATGCAAATATAAGAAGGTCTATAGAATTTTCTGAGCATAGTGGAACCCTCTTTATTTTGTTTGATTTTTGGATAACTGGTAAGCCGTAATAGAAGGACAAAATCAAACCGCATAAAAACTGTAGATTTCGTTAAACTCTAAATTTATGTCAAATACATATTTTATGGCGTTAAACACTTCCAACACTTGCCTTGTTGTTGGTTTAACTTTCATATTTTTATACTTGTACTTTTATTTTCATTATTCTGGTCTTGTAAGAATACAAATTTCAAGGCCATCACACAGCGATCAGCGTTTAAAAAATTCACTTTCACTTTAGCCTCGTTTATTCCTCTTTTATGTAAAACGAATTGCTAATAAATACTTTTCTGTTAATGTTTATATTGATTATCATAAGTAGAAAAAGAGTGCGCTGTTGTAAGAATAGTTTGTTGCAGAATGTGTAGACAAAGTAACCCCCGGTGTATTTGTGTGTCTCTGAACAGCATAACTCAGATATATTACGTTGTTTCGTCGATTAGAAAATTCAGCTTCATTTGTCCTCCATGTTTCATAACTGCTTAAATCGGATATTGCACGTTTATGCTTTTATCACGTGACTTTGATATTGGTTTCGCACCTCAGCTAGAGAGAGATCGGGTAAATCGGTCTATATCCACATACATTTTCAGAGGTACCTCAGATATACTTGTTATATTGTGTTCTGGCAGTTATTCATTGCTTCCACTTGTATTCAACATCAATGCAAAAGAGCTGCCCTTATTTATTACTATTTATTAGGCATTTAATTTCAGAATTATTTTAAAAGCTTGAGATAAATCATTTAACTCTACAGCTGAAATTTCTAAATTTTTCAGTTTGTTTAATGTGTTCGCAATTCCGTCACATAGTGCTCTACCGCAGTTCATACACAACCAGAGTATTTTTTATTTGCGTACACAATTTTACGTTGTGTTCCTTACCAGTTAATTGTTTAATGTAAGATTGAAGATTTTCTTTAAAGGTTCGGTTAAGTAGTATTAAGTTAATAGGGACATTATCAGAAATTCTAATTAAGCTGTGGATTTTATATAGTTTTATTTATTGATTTATGTAATATAAGTGTGTTCCAAATCTGATGTGAATATATTTAATAGATATGGAGAAAGGGATAGTTTATTTCACTTTTATTGCAATAATTACCGCCAAGTGCAATACTCGATTAATTATTATCGCACGCTGTAGAAATGGCAATTTTAAAATAAAAAAAAATACTACTAAATTATTTAAATAATAGATACACAAAATAGAAAACTGGCACTCGTCTGATTGTTTCAGAAAAAAAGTAGTAATTTTCTTAACATCTCCATTGGTCGAGTTAATTGTGTTATACTTCAAGTGAAGCCAAAACAATATCCCAGTTTCTTAAGCTACTTCTCTCTAAGTTACCTCCAAAAATTTGAACAAGGTCGGTTAAAAACTGCACCTTATACAGCATTTTTAAAGTCAGAAGAGTATTATTTTTTGTTAGCGTTTAACGCCCGCTTTAACTACTTATGGCACTGCAGGCGGTGACACTGATGAAACATGAATGATGATGGAGCACCGGTGGAATGCGATGGCGGGGAAAACCGGAGTACCCGGAGAACACACGCCCAGCGCCGCTTGGTCCACCACAAATCTCACATGCGGTCGCTTGGGATCGAACCCCGGACTTCTAGGTGAGACGCGAGTGGTCTAACCACTCAACCACGGCGCGTCCTTAAAGGTGTTGTATGCTACCCAACCTCGATACGGAGATTTCGCCGAAAATACATGTTTTGAGACCCCTAAATACAGTAGAATCATTTTTAGAAAAACAAATCCTTTTGTGTGTCTGTGGGCAGGATAGCTCAAAAATAAAAAAGTCCATTGAACACCAAACTTGGTATTTAAGTTCAGTATGTTCTAAGGATGCGATACAAACTTTCAAGAAAATTTATTTGTGCATAACTGGTAAACCGTAAGAGTTAGACATAAAATTACTGCACAAAAAAGTATGTCTCGTTAAAACACACGATTTGTGTCATGTACTTTTTTTCGTGGAACTGACCATTTCCGAGATATTCCTTATTATTGGATATAGTTGTAAAATACTAAAAATTTTCGCATTCGGAAACAAATCATTTCCTGGCCATGCAAAGAAACGGATTTCAGTTCTATAGCAACCAGCTTTAGCCTAGCGTTTTTCCTTAATCCCTTCTACTTCAAAGTAAGCAAGCAATAATACCGTTTCTGCTAATAGTTATCTTGATTAGAATTATATAGAGAGAAGATTAAGCTTTTTAACAAATTTTACAGAAAAGTCATGTGAATGGAACACATAAGATTTTTGTTATTAAAACTGAGGGTTGCATAGTTTTGATTTTGCATTAATTATCAACGTCTACACATAATATTTTATGATCCTTAGCATGATTGTTGAATAAAGACATATTCAGTTATCTAACTCCTAATTTTCTCTGGATTCCAGCCAGGTAAGTTCATGAATTGACCTCAATCGTTTCAGAAAAAAAGTGGTATTTTAAAAGTAATTTTCGTAACATCACCATTGGTGGAATTAATTGTGTTTAATTTCAAAGTGAAGCCAAAACAATATCCCAGTTTCTTAAGCTACTTCTCTCTAAGTTACCTCCAAAAATTTGAACAAGGTCGGTTAAAAACTGCATCAAATGGAGCACTTTTAATGTCAGATGAGTATTCTTTTTTGGTAGTGTTTAACGCCCGCTTTAACTACTTATGGCACTGCAGGCGGTGACACTGATGATACATGAATGATGATGGAGCACCGGTGGAATGCGATGGCGGGGGAAACCGGAGTACCCGGAGAATCCACGCCCAGCGCCGCTTTGTCCACCACAAATCGCACATGCCGTCGCTTGGGATCGAACCCCGGACAACTAGGTGAGAGGCGAGTGGTCTAACCACTCAGCCACAGCGCGACCGTAAAGGTGTTGAATGCCACCCAACCTCTATACCGAGATTTCGCCGAAAATACATGTTTTGAGACCCCTAAATACAGTAGAAACATTTTTAGAAATACAAATCCATGTGTGTGTCTGTGGGCAGGGTAGCCCAAATAAATAATAGATACACAAAATAGAAAACTGGAATATGATAACTTTTTACTCATCTGGTTGTTTCAGAAAAAAAGTAATATGTTAAAAGTAATTTTCGTAACAATCTCCATTGGTCGAACTAATTGTGTTATATTTCAAAGTGAAGCCAAAACAATATCCCACTTTATTAAGCTACTTCCCTCTAAGTTACCTCCAAAACTTTGAACAAGGTTTAAAACTGCATCGCATGGAGCATTTTTAAAGTCAGAAGTGTATTTTTTTGGTAGTGTTTAACGCCCGCTTTAACTACTTATGGCTCCGCAAGCGGTGATACTGATGATACATGAATGATGATGGAGCACCGATGGAATGCGATGGCGGCGGAAACCGGAGTACCCGGAGAAAACCCGCCCCGGCGCCGCTTTGTCCACCACAAATCTCACATGCGGTCGCTTGGGATCGAAATCGGGCCGCCTAGTTAGAAGTGTAAGAAAAATGAAAGTCGGGTTAAAAGGATTGAGAGCCTTAGGTGGTGTGCTAATAGACATATAGATGGTTAGGTCTGAAATGTTAAAAGAATCTGAGAACAAAAGCAATTAAAGCTAGGAGTTCAAAATATTTTGGACGTAACCCATTTTGTTAATGTTTTTTCAGTTGTTCCCCAGTAAGTTCATGAATTGACCTCAATCGTTTCAGAAAAAAAGTGGTATTTTAAAAGTAATTTTCGTAACATCACCATTGGTGGAATTAATTGTGTTTAATTTCAAAGTGAAGCCAAAACAATATCCCAGTTTCTTAAGCTACTTCTCTCTAAGTTACCTCCAAAAATTTGAACAAGGTCGGTTAAAAACTGCATCAAATGGAGCACTTTTAATGTCAGATGAGTATTCTTTTTTGGTAGTGTTTAACGCCCGCTTTAACTACTTATGGCACTGCAGGCGGTGACACTGATGATACATGAATGATGATGGAGCACCGGTGGAATGCGATGGCGGGGGAAACCGGAGTACCCGGAGAATCCACGCCCAGCGCCGCTTTGTCCACCACAAATCGCACATGCCGTCGCTTGGGATCGAACCCCGGACAACTAGGTGAGAGGCGAGTGGTCTAACCACTCAGCCACAGCGCGACCGTAAAGGTGTTGAATGCCACCCAACCTCTATACCGAGATTTCGCCGAAAATACATGTTTTGAGACCCCTAAATACAGTAGAAACATTTTTAGAAATACAAATCCATGTGTGTGTCTGTGGGCAGGGTAGCCCAAATAAATAATAGATACACAAAATAGAAAACTGGAATATGATAACTTTTTACTCATCTGGTTGTTTCAGAAAAAAAGTAATATGTTAAAAGTAATTTTCGTAACAATCTCCATTGGTCGAACTAATTGTGTTATATTTCAAAGTGAAGCCAAAACAATATCCCACTTTATTAAGCTACTTCCCTCTAAGTTACCTCCAAAACTTTGAACAAGGTTTAAAACTGCATCGCATGGAGCATTTTTAAAGTCAGAAGTGTATTTTTTTGGTAGTGTTTAACGCCCGCTTTAACTACTTATGGCTCCGCAAGCGGTGATACTGATGATACATGAATGATGATGGAGCACCGATGGAATGCGATGGCGGCGGAAACCGGAGTACCCGGAGAAAACCCGCCCCGGCGCCGCTTTGTCCACCACAAATCTCACATGCGGTCGCTTGGGATCGAAATCGGGCCGCCTAGTTAGAAGTGTAAGAAAAATGAAAGTCGGGTTAAAAGGATTGAGAGCCTTAGGTGGTGTGCTAATAGACATATAGATGGTTAGGTCTGAAATGTTAAAAGAATCTGAGAACAAAAGCAATTAAAGCTAGGAGTTCAAAATATTTTGGACGTAACCCATTTTGTTAATGTTTTTTCAGTTGTTCCCCAGTAGGTCGCAATGATTGGGGTGTTCCCTCCGTTGTATACCCTATGGCAGGTGTCACCATCCCGCTTGATCTTATGCCGAAGCAAGCAGGCTTGCTCTGTACATGCAGTCCGTAAACACATGACAGCAAAGATTGTCTTTCAAACAAGTAAAGTGTGTCGTGTGCCAGTTTATACAGTCCGGAACAGAAAGCAATCCAACATGTAAGTCATCGATTCCTACGTTTATGTCTGCCTAAGAAGAATCCTTCTTATTTATCAATAAATAGTGGCGGAATAAGTGTTTGGTTTTGGGCAAAGTTCTGCACTCAGAAAGTTAAATCTGCAGCTACATTACGCAACCCATGAAAGTGAGTACGACAGTTATCAAGGAGAAGAACATTTCTTTCAAATTGTGTTGAATCCCAATTGATTGCTAAGATGTCTGTTCATATTCACTGCTATAAATATGAATGCTTTTCATTACAAATTGATTCTCCTGTTGTTTGCGATACAATACGATTATAATGGTATTAACCAAGTTGAGGAGTTTGTTATTTTATTATGTTAATATTATAACTGTCATTGTTTTGCAATTACTTATGTTGCGACTACCAATTTCCACCAAACCTATGAAAATTATACATGTATGTTCATATCTGAAGTATAAGTACCAATTCAAGAGGCATAATAGAGCAATTATTCTATCAATCATGAATCTACAATTGGTGTATTAACTATGAAGTTAAATTCTGGTTTTCAAACGCAAAATGCTGCATACCAACACGGCAGTGAAGCAATTATCTATTCTTCCTTTCTGCGTAGCTGGTCATGCACTGCATAGAAAGCGATTTGCAGGAGCGTCAAGCAAATTTGCTTTACTCGAGGGCCAACCAGTTGGTGACCCTGCCCTATACTGTCGAATGTATATCAACCATAATACATATTATCCTATCTTCGTTCTGAAATTAGTGTTGATTAGGTACCTACTACTTATTCTCCTCATAAAATAAGAAGAATATTAAGATTTTAAAAAGGGTAATATAGGAATGAAGCCCACTACATGAAATGAGTGACATCACTATTTTGTTACATATCTCTATAGATATGGATACTTTTGTATACAGAATTAAACCAAAACACTATGGCATGAAATAAACATAGAAACTTTTGGCACTCAGAAGAGTGCGCATTTCTTTTGCAGAATTTAATAGTTCAGCCAAGTTTTTAAATTTTAACCTTATGCGTTTAACCCTGAATTAACAGCCATATTGAATTTTCAGTCCAGAGATACCTACCATAATTCCCGTATATGACGCCTTTGTATTAACTATGTCCGTATCACCAAAAAATAACTCCACTTTTCTTATGCAACAGCGCTGTGTAGATTATTATAGTATCACTTATTGCAAGTCTAACGCGCGCTGATCAAGAAGTTGGCATCAAGCGTGTGACCTCATCTGTATGCGTTCACTATAGTGCTCCAACATGTTCTGCAGGGAACGTTTATGATTTCACGCCCGGTGTATTGTTCTTCGCTCTAACCTGTCCGCCGTGTCTGGTTGCGAAGTTTCCTGCTCAGTTTATGATGTTAAGCTAATACATGATCCTCTTCCATTGTTTTCTAACTTTTAGTGAGCTGCATGCTGACTACTAACAATATGCACGACAAAAGATATGCTTTTACGTGCGTGTATAAATATAGAAAAAAAGGTTAACTGAGGTTAAACTCATCAAAAAGCACCGTCTAGCATTACAATTTATTTTGCTGCAATTTTTATAAATAACTCAATATGACCTCTGGTTCGGGTCCTTCCTACAAGTGGGCAGTTAACGAGTCAATGCAGCGTCAAAAGATCTTATATGAGAAAAGTAATGAGAATCCCGCTCTGATTGACTATTTTCTTATGTTGAAAAACGTGTGCCTTGCTAGTTTCTAAATGTACATTTAACTCAGCGTTTATTTTTAAATTTACGTGCTTTATTGTCAACGGTTACATTATAAGCTCGGGGAGATCCATAGTGATCCCCGACAGCCTGCGTGCTGTCTCAGCTGATAAGAGGTTGTATGCCTCTCTGCCAATAGACTCATGATACCCAAGCAATAATGTCATCCTTGATAACAAACATTCCTCAATGCAGTTTCAGTTGGCACCGAGCAGTCCTATGTAATCATAAATATAATGACGATGGCAGTGGCTTTACTTTAGAAGCAGCGATGAAGATGATTTAAAGCAAGAGCCACTGCCAAACGACTGAGAGGTTTGATGCTGTAGCCGTAGACGAGATGATTGGCAACATTGTGATGGAGCGGCCACGAGGAAAGGCAACTATGGATCTCTGAGAGTTGCCTTAACTCGTGGCCGCGCCGTTAAACTATTGCCACTTCGTCGTGCAGTATAATAAGTAATTTTCAAAAAAAAACATTAGCACATAGCATAACAGTACATTACAACACGTAGAAAAATATGTAGAAAATCGAAATAGCGCAGTATACTCTGCTATTGGCGGAGAGGCGCACACACACACACACACACACACACACACACACACACCTCTTATCAGCTGAGACAGTGCGCTTGGCTATCATGGATCACTATGGATCTCCCCGACTTTAGTTTTTAAGTTTCTTTATGCTTATTCTTAATTTCCATTGTGAATGGGGTCTTACATTTGCATTAAAATATTTGTTTCTACTAATTCATAAATTGACTCCAAATGTTTTTCGTACTTCTTGTAATGTTCTAAAAGAAAGTGAACACAAAAGCTAAAGAGACTAAACATTTTGCGTATTTTAATACTACTTTAAAGTAAGCAACTTACATCGTGTACAGGTTCATGAAGAGATGAACTAAGTACTATTTTCAATCTCAGCAAATCAAAAAAGGGCCTCAGAGTAGCATAATGGTTTCGTTCGCGGTTCTCGTGCTGAGATTCTAATGCACAGTGTGTTGTAATATCTTTCTAAGATACAAAATATGAAAGAGTCCATTATTCCTTAAATTTGCTGCCAACTATTTTCCTGCCACTGGCTGGAACACTGCTTGTTTGTGTGTTACAAACAGCAAACGTGATTTCGTGCGATGCAGGTTGCCTGACACACAGGGTCAAGAATGCTCTTGCCTGGCCGAGGTCAATGAAGCCACTCAGTTATCAGCATTTTAAAGTTTTAGCTAGGAACAATTGTATAATCGTAGTATTTTATTCTGTAAGTGAGTTTATTGATCATGTAGATAATTTTAACCAACTTTAGCTTTCCTAAACAGAAAACTACTATAAACAAAGCACTCTAAACAATCAAGTTCTAACAATTCATTACTGAAATTGTAAACAATACAAATAACTGTTAACAAACCTGGAACACTATAAAACACACTACCAGGAATGAACCATAATCTCCAAATACATACCTATGTGCAAGGGGTCCTTCTCAAATACACATATTTTATAAACTAGATTAGGTATGTACCATAAACATATTTTTTCAATACAGCTAGTGAAACTTTCATAACAATGACGCCCATTGCCTTTATAAAGCAATTGTTTAAGCTTTATTTTCTTCAAAATGATACCTACATTCATTTTGAACATGGAAAAACATCCCTGCCTCCAAGAAAGGCCATCAGTCACCTATTTTACGAAAATGAGTTTAATACTGGATTTGCGTATTTAGAGGTAGATGCAGCAGTCTACATAGAAAGGACATAAGTATGCCATTAAATACTGGGTTGGCTTGGCCATAAAAACGCCATAAGTCACTGACTGATACGTTTCTGCAGGGATCGATTTGAGCAATGTTTGAGTTTTACCGCACTAAAATTAAAGCAGAATGCTGAAGGCTGCTGTTCATTTGTTTTGCACGTGAAAGAGGGAGACAGAGGTACCTGAGTGGATCGTTTAATTTTTACTGTCGATTTCATTACCTATTGCCAAGTGTATCTTGATGCATATATCTACAACCTAGGTATTTGCATGTTTGAATCATTTCAGACAGTAGGTGAAGAAAACGGGGGAAAGAAAGAGAGCTAAAATGAAGATACGTACAAAAGAAACATCATAAGAAACTTCAAAGTCAAAGGGGTGGAACTGTTCCTTCGTGAAAAACTGGCTCAGATTGAAGGTAAGTGTTTTAAGATGGAATATGGAATTTTGTAATATAGGTATTATTGCGTCAAAGTAGTTATTTCAAACATCTGGTATTATAGTGTGATTTTATTATTTGCAGTTGCCAGAAACAAAAGAATATCATCGCCCATCTTAACAGTCTACGTGATAAAGACCAGCAAGATATCTTATCAAGGTCTCATCAAAACACAAGTGAAAAGCAGAAGGCCTAGAAAGGGCAACCCTAAGGCAAGGAACGTTAATTTCCCAAATTTTATTTTGGTAGGAAATAACAGAATAAATATCTGCAAAAGAGCATTTACCAGTCTACATGGTATAACAGAAAAAAGGGTATGTAGGTTGTGTGTACTACTGTCACTTGGGGAAAGTCCTCGAAATTTAAGAGACACAAATCCTAAAGCCAATGTAATATTGGGGGAAACATGCCAAAAGATCTACAATCATGTTAAGTCATTTCCAAAGAGGATAACTCACTACTCAGAAAGGGAAATACATTATTTGAATGATAGACTAGGTATATATTAAACAAATGCACCAAATGTTCTTAAAACAACATCCTGAAGAAAATGTATAGTATAAATTCTATTTAAAATATTTAAATGAGAACTTTAATTTGAGATTTGGAAGACCACAAGTTGATACTTGTTCAAAATGTGAAGAATTATCGGAAAAATACGTAGCCCACTTTTTTCGGAATCTGTCAAGCGAAGTGCTATTGAAGAACTAATAGTTAATCGTAGAAGGTCAAAGAAATCTTATGCCAAAGTAAAAGAAATGTCAGAACGTTGCAGCCGAGAAGAAAGTATGCTGGGTATAAGTTTTGACTGCATGCAAAAAATGCCCCTAGCGCACATCCCTGTTCAGGATATTTCCTATTTGCGTCAGCTCTGGGTTAATTAATGTATTCAGCATACGCAATCTTAAAACCGATATTTCACATTTTTATGTTTACCACGAGGGCGAGGCCAAAAGGGGGCAAATGTGTTGTGTTCCTTAATAAATCATTACTTTCACACCTATGTATCAGAAAATGTGTCCGAGTTGCATCTTTTTCTGACAGTTGTGCTGGTCAGAACAAGAACCACGCAATGATTCGTTTCAACCTAACTCTGGTTTTCACTAAGAACATCAAGAAAATAAAATATCAATTTTCTTTTGAGAGGGCACAGTTTTCTGCCAAATGACAGACTTCAGCCTTGTAAAGAAATTCATAAAACGCCCTGAGAGCATTCATTTCCCTGAAGAGCATACCCTTATAATAAAAAGAGCATCAGGTAAATTTAAAATATACTACAAACATAGTTAATGTTCAGATGATGGATTTCAAACATTGGTGGCCTGCTTACTACAAAACGACATGTCTTTCAACATCAAGCAGGGGGGAAATCCCCAAAGATATGTAGATTTCTTTCTCTCCTTCCAAGTGGATGACTTAGGAGCATAACACTCACCTGGCTCAGTGATGGCTAAATAAGGAGCATTTTCAACTTTTACATAACCTAAACATCAAACCCACACTACGTGCAACACTTGCATATCCACTGCGTAAAATACCGACCATGTGAAGAAAATGGAAGACATTATGAAAGTGAAAAGGTTCATTGTTCCAGAACACATTCAATTTTATGAAGATATTTTACATTGGCCAACTGAAGCTGCTAATGATGAATATGATAGAGAAGATTAAATTTAAATGCATGTAGTTTATACCTTTAGTTTAACAAAATGTTTATAAATAAAAATATTGAGTTTGTTTGTGAAGATCTGTAACGTCGTGGGAAAAAAGTAATGCATGATACAAAATTAATTTGTAAAACAGTTCAGAGTTTGTAAATGTGAGATGCAAGTTATAACATAACACCTACTTTTAAAAATAAATAAAAATATTATGTGGCATCTAAATGTAATAGTCCGTTCGTTGTAGAAAGGGCACGAGTTCAATTAATAAAAACTGAATTTTTGAAAGGGAAAGCCATTAAAATTAAAAGTTTTTGTTTGTTTTCCAATCCTGTATAGTTCTACTAGCAACGAAAATAAATTTATTTACCGTCTAATTAGTTTTTTCTATCTTCTGTAAAATTTGAATTTAGTGACTCATGACCTTTTTGCAATGACTAATTCATTAGTAAGCCAACAGCTCAGTTGAAATAAGATTTCATTTCTTTACTGTAAAGATTGTTTTATAATAGCTTTTGCAATCTTACAAGCGATATTATATTTAGTTCTTCAACTTTATAAGAAATATGAGACATTTTTATAGTTTCAAACTCTTATTCTAAGAATTGCACTGAATGAATTTTATGTGTTGTTATTAAATGCATACATTGCACTTTAATAACTGGTTAGAACGTTCGGCTCTCTGCAAGGCGGCCCAGTTCGATCACAGGGTACCGCATACGGGTTTTGTGGTGGACAAAGCGCCGTGTGGGGCGATTTTTTCTGGGTTCTATGGTTTTGCCTATCATTCACCCCACCACATACTCCATAATATTCTTTACTTTCACCCATTTCAGCCAAATTTCCTATCATCTTTCTCGGGCTGGTTACCCAATCTGGCTACTCTCTCTAATCCTCAGTCCAGCTGTTCCTCAATATCTGACATCTGAACCCAAGCTTTGGCCTGTAAGTTCCCCATGCGAGAAAGGTAAACACCGAAACTAGAAGGATAGGAAAAATAATGGAGTCTAAACCTTTCGTGGCACAAGTTGACAATTAAACTGCTATGTCATTCAAAAGGGCTCCGCAAATAAAAATGCTGGGAATGCGTGCAAAAGAATAAAATATTTGGATAGATTGGGGAAGGAGCAATAGGTTTTGTTGAACTCTGATTGACTGAGTTTTGAGGTTTATGTAATATATCCTGGAACTTTCGAAGTTTGCTGATCAAATTTGTCTCTGAAACAAAATTTGCTCCCAATGGCGGAGCCACTTAGGATTCATCGTTAAGGAGGGAGAGGGGAAATGCAAAGTAAAGAGAGGATAGTCCTTGGAATGAAATTTTTTTAAAAAATTACCTACAATATCTTGGTTTATTCTCAACTATCACAATTCACGTAATATTGTAGTACAAAATATGGTCATACGTAAAAGTTCAACCAAATCTCAGTCAAATCATTTGTTTCACAATAGATTTTATATTACCGGCAGGACAACAATAAGTCAAATATATAAACGCAGCCCCTTGTAATCACTGTAACCAATACAAATGAAATACATTATCGTCCATTACTCTTCGAAACGTTTATTAATTAGGGCTGTATCTAGCTAAGCTTTGTAGTCTGATTATTTCATATTACGATAGCTAGTAGCTAAATACGTAATCATTTGGGAGCTAATAAACGAAGGGAGCCACATGGTTAGTTTGTAACACAAATACAAACCAGCCGATTTTCATATCCATTTCACTTCGCCCCCAACAAGCAGTAACAGCTGCTTACTTCCATTGGTCGTATAAATATGCCATCTAGCGCCACTGTGGTGGACAAAGCGGCGCTGTGGCGGGTTTTCTCCGGGTACTCCGGTTTCCCCTGCCATCGTATTCCACCGGTGCTCCATCATCATTCATGTATCACCAGTGTCACCGCCTGCTGTGCCATATGTAGTTAAAGTGGGCGTTAGATACTACCAAAAAAAATCTAGCCCCATGGAAGAGTTAATTCACAATGCATCTGAAACTGAGGTATAGTTGAATTGCTAAGCGTCGTCAGTTGGAGTAGAATGGAAATTTAACTTGGAAAATTTCTTAGTGTAATTTATAACTTCCTTAATTCCTCATTCCATCATTTGTTTCTTGTTATTAACTTAATTATTTTGTTTCATTTTATTTTCAATGAGACAACACGTAACTCTGGGAATTGCAACGTAGAGCAAAGGTAGAAAACTGCGTCCTATTGGCACTCGGATTTTTGTACCATTACCATCCCTTTTTCCAATTTCACAATTGACAGCCAAGCCCACCACGTGTATCGTTACTTGAGTATTTTATAACTCTTAAGGTCTTACGTACTTAATAAATAATCAATTGCAAAATTATCACGAGAAGAATTCCAATGTGTGGCATTTACAAGAATTAATAACTCTTCAACAAACTGTTTTGGCTTCCTCCGCCTGCTGACTTCTTACATAGAGGTTCCGAGTTCGATTACCGGCTTGGGCAGGGACTTTTTCTTTAACTACAATAATTACTTGGAAGTATCAATATGATAGTGAATGTGCGGTGTCTCAAGATAAAAATATTAAAAAAAAAAAAAAAAAAAATATACAGTTTTGCAAAACCTACAATCAAAGAGTTATTTTGTAAGCCAAGGCCTCCGCTAAGACCATAAATGTTAAAAGGGACTGAACAAACAAAATAATAAAAAATCGGTTGGTACCAGAACTCAGTATGTTGAACGCCTGAGTGCTATGCGCGGGGAGAAATATAAAATACCATAAGAAACTTATCTACGTCTTTAAAAATATCAGTATGGAAACTAGTGATTCAGTGCAAGGCGCTATCTCAATCGCTGCACCGTGTAAGGCACGTATTTATGATATGACCTCAAGAGATATGATTATCTCTCCAACACCTGCAGCAGCGAGTTTAATTTATGGTTGCATTCCCCCTATAAAATACAGTATCGATTTATTACTCCCAGCAAGTTGGAGTTCACTCTATATAATTATTATTATCATTATTATTATTATTAATAATAATAATCTCCCCTCTCTTTATGTAATTGCATATTATACAACGATGTAGAAGATTTTAAGTGAATTCTCCTCTTTGTTCTTTATAATTTTAATCTCATAGGTCCCGACTATTCAAACAATGGATGAAAATCACCTAACATTGACGCAAAAGAATGTGGAAGTGGCTATTTCATTTAATATAACCAAATTCACGGTTTTAGTTAAAAACTAATTCTGGATTTTCAAAATGTCAGAATTGCTCTGAGAATAAAACAGATGAGAGCATTTCCTTTTTAATCTGGAGGAGATTAAAAATAAAAGTAATGTTGCTCCAGATTAAGAGGGAGAAACATTCGAGCAAAAATTCAAAAGGCTTTGTCGAAGAACAATTTGAAGGCCTAGTGCGCAGCAGCAAATGCTTTTATAGACGAATGATTGCAGCATTCCTGTCCAAAATTCTTGTCACTTTTAGCCTGAAAATGTTAGAATGTTTACAGGAACAGTTTGAGCATTAAAGTTGTCCAAATTGGTCTATGTTGTGCAACTGTAGGTATATATTGTGATTCTCTTTGTTTTAATGAAGTGTGATAATCTGTCAGCACTATTTATGTATTTTTAATTTATTCCTACCCCATACACAGTAGGAAAAAACTCCCCCGCAAAATTCAATACCGAGATTTCACCGCAAATATATTTTGATACCCCCGAGTCCATAAACTGTATTTTTATTAAAATTTCTTGTGTGTGACTTATGTTAGAATGTCTGTCAACTGCATGACCTAAAATGAAATAAACTTGGTGTTCAAGTTCAGTGTCTACCAAAAATGCGACACAAAACTTTTTGAGAAAATTCCCCCATCCCAAACTAACGCCTACGTTGACCATTTTTCGAAATGTTTAATTTTCTAAAAATAACTCTAGCAATTTAGATTAAAATACCAAGTATTGGAGATATTTACATAACAAATAAAACCTACCTATCTGTTGAATTTTCTGAGAATAGCCCATGAAGTCCTCTTCATTCGGAAGGAATTTTGTACAATTCTGTGTAATCGATACACCTGAGCGATAAAAGGAAAACGTACTACACAAAAAATTATAGACCTCTTTAAAATACACATTTTATTTAAAATTGCTTTTTGTAGCATAAGCCATTCCCGAGACATACGTTTTTAATCGTTCGATTTGTTCAATAATTTGTCATTCTTTTAATTCCTGTGGATTTTCAGCTGTTTCTCGCGGTTTCCTTGAGAAAGTTTGGAATTTTAAGTTAAGCTTATAGCGACCAGTTTTTTAAACATTTGACTATCGCTGCACCGTTTGCATATATAACGAAATGTGTAGCGTATTTATTTTTGCAAAGGTTTATCTCAATTACAATGAAATAGATTGAAAAATAAGTTTTTTTAGGAATCTGTTGTGTATCCACTAATAAATGATAGAGGTAGAGAAAACACACATCAGATTCCTTTTCTTTTCTATACAAGGAGAAGGAATTTCAATACTGACATAACTGACGGCCTCATTTACAATTCTTTACATATTGCATATTAACAATTTGCAAATAACAAGAATAAGCTTACAAATGTTTGTAAAACATTTAGTTGTCCAAATTTATAGACTACTTCCGTAGTCGAATGGTTAGCAGGCTGACTCCTCACCCGGAGGTCCCGGGTTTGATTCCCGGCCGGAGGGTAGCAAATTTTCTTTAATTATAATTATTCTCTACCCTACATAGCGTGAGAGTCAATGCGAGTGTGAAAAATCTTCTGTAAAATTTAAAAGAATAAATCACCAATGTTTCAGTAAAAAGCCACCGATATGACCATGGTAGTTAAAGGGGACTATAAAAACAAAACAAAAAACAAAACAAAAACAAAAACAAAACAAAAAATATCTCTAACGCATCCAATGAGTAGGTATTTTGTATTTCTTTAATCTGAAAGACATGATTAGTATGATCCCATTGTAGTATATTGACTAAATGTTTCTCATAGTTCAAAGTTTTAAAGAATAAGAAATAAAACCCAGAGTTATGAGAATAATTTGGAATTTATATAAGGATGAAACATAAACATGTAACTGTGGAAACAGCCATAAAATAGCTCATATATGGATAACGGTAAGACCAATATGTACTCTTCAAAGTGTATAGGGCAAAGGGCACTAAAAGAAGTTATTGAGAAAACAGTAGTGGATGTAAAAATATTGGATTTAAGATTAATATGCTCGATTTGCAGAACACATTGTCATTTCAATGCAAAATAAAAGAGATGCATAAGTATTTATTAATAATCACAGTAAGGAATAATCCTCACTTAAGTATCAATAAATCGAAACCAAACATTTTGACTGGTAGAGAAAAGCAATAATAAAAACACAAAGTAGATTAATCGTTAGATGAAGCTGAAGAATTTCAACACCTAGGTAGCAAAATAACATCTGATGGAAGAAACAAACAAATAAGTATTAATATAGTATTTCAAGCAAAACTGGCCATCCGTAATAAAAATAAATTATTTATACCCAATAATATTAGTTTTCAAAATGAGGAAGAATTTTTTGAAAACATATGTATGGAGCATCATGTTATATAGATGTGAAACTTAGATAACCTTAAAACTATAAAGAAGAAAAAAGGAAGCATCTGAAACATGGTGGTGTAGGAAAATGCTTAAAATTAGTTGAATTGGTAAAATTAAAACGCAGATGATTATGAGGAAACAAAACCAGAAATGTGAATTTCAAATCGAAAGACAAAAAGATGACTAAAATTCTTAGACAATTTATAAATACAAAACAAAACGATTTTGAAATTTATAGCGGAAGGTACTGCTGAATGCAAGAATAACAAAGGAAGAGCAAGCTATGTGGAACAAATTAAAAACGACATTAACAGCAGAACGAATGAAGAGCTAAAAAGGTAGGCAGAGAGAAGATCAGAATGGAGAACTGCTGCAAACCAATCCAAGGTTTGGTCACTAAAGAAGAAGAAGAGATATATTGGCTATGCTGATGACCTGTGATTTGATAAGCTGTTTTCTGAATGTGCCATATTACGTTGTACATTGTGTCCTTTTGTTTTAAGCGCGAACTCGGGATTTCCGCTTGCAACATGACGTCACTTAAAGACACAGACGGAAATAAAATTGTATTTTGAGACCAAATAAATGAACTAACAACTACGCTTTCATATGTCTCCTATTGCCTGTTCCAGCCATTGCAAAGATAACGCACAGCTGTCTTGGGGTTAATGCTCTATTGTGCCTGCTGCATTCAGAATGTGAATCCAGTATCTTGTAATATCAATTTCCTTGCTGAAGGGCTTAATCGAAACTTCTCGTTGTGTCGATAAACAGATGTGAAGTCATTCTTAACTCTAAGCCTAATATGGTTAGATATGTCTCCTCCTTTACTTTGCGTGAACACTAATTTAATAAATAAATAAATAAATAAATAGCACTTTTCAATGACATTTTACCGTCTATTTAATTATATATTGCGTACTATTTATCTGTCTCTCTTTTGGCTAAAAATTATTAAATCTATCTTCCTTTAAAACCCTGAAACCATGTCTCATATGCGGTCACCTGGGATTGAACCCGGGGCGTCTAGGTGAGAGACGAGTGGTCTAACCACTAGGCTTTTACAAATAAAATTTGCAAATTTAGATAGTATTTTCGATTGTGAAAAAGTACTAGTAAATTGTATAAACTTTTATTTGTAAAATTTTAAGCCTGTTTATATAATTAAACTTTACAAACTTCCATTGTGAAACAGATTTTATAAATTACAAACAAAGCTTACAATTTACAAGGATTTCAAAAACTGTTAAACAGCCTTTAGCTTGTAAGCAAGTATAACTAATTCAAAATCTTCTCGGGCTTCTAGCCAGGTAAAAACTTGGCTTGACACCAACGTTTCGAAGAAGTGCAAGCTCAAACCATCAGTTCACCCTGAAGACGAGGAAGATGCACTTCTTCGAAACGTTGGTGTCAAGCCAAGTTTTTACCTGGCTAGAAGCCCGAGAAGATTTTGAATTAACACGTCGCCAGGAAAGCTTTAGTTCTTATTTTAAGTATAACTAATGTTTATCTCAATTAGCATAAAGTATAGAGCAGAACAATTTTGTAAGAATAGTTTGTTGTAGAAAAGGTAGAGAAGGTCACGTTTTTGTAACCCATCAAAATTTTATATTTATGTGAATTTGCCATTGAAATTTTGTAAAAACTTCATAAAATGCACATTTGATTGAATGCTGGAATATGAATTTAACCTAATTTTGCAAAACTGATTCTCAGTTTTGATCTTGTAAAGGCATACTTTATAAGCAATATGAAATTAACCTGCACTGAAAGTATATGTTTTATTTTGAAATTATATATGTATTTTCTCACAAGCATTGTCTCAGCCCTCTCTTCGTTCAGAATGTCCTATACAATAATATGTCATCCAATTGTTATAAAATTCTCACAGATGTTCCAATAAATAGAAATCTCCCATAAAGAATGTTGCTTTAGAGTCGATGGCCTTCAAAGACATAACTAGCTTACTTAAACGTTATTAGAAGCACATTGACAAAATTTGGTTTTGATACTTACAATGGCATCGAGAAAGATGTGTCACTCACATTTTAAAGTATTTTAATTAAGGGAAATCAAATCGATATTTTCGAAAAAAATTATACTGCCTAATCTTTATCTTTTAAAATGTGTCACGAAAATTCCAGTTGTGGAATGTACAACAAATTGCAGCTTTCCTTTCATGACCGTTTAATGTACAAAACCGCAGACTTTAAGATAGATATGTGCACATGTGTGCAAGGAGGTGCAAAATTTCAAAATTTTCTTTTATTTTTACGAACTTTTAGATGCTTCTTGGGATGCAACACTTTATAAATTTCTTTCAGTTTTTAGCGTAAAACTTCTCAAGAAGGATGAAAAGATCTGACGAGGGTATTTATAAAACAGGTGTGGATTTGAATTTAGGAATTTACTAATTTAATACGTGGCTGACTTTTAGAACATTTAAAGCTTTAGAAATGTTAGTATTTTTTCGAGTAAAGCCATAATGTTACAGGACATATTATACCTATTTGTATATTATAAAGAACTATATTTGAAGAATGAGATTTAAATATAGACCTTTACAATTTTCTAATATTCATCAAGTGTTCATTCCATGAGGGACCCAACTTGCATTATTTTAAAATGATTTTGTTTGTTTTAAAGTTAGGTACATGTGATTCTCAGTAATATAATTCTATTGTAATAGTGTTTAACAAGGCCTTCTTAAAACCAGCAGGTAACTTGGTTGAAATTTGTAGAAGTTATTAATTTCAGTATCAAGTACCCTTAATGTGTGTGAGAAGTATATGTGAGTATTATAAGCTAACCCAAGAAACAAGGATATCTATGGGATAACTGAGAGATCAGTGCAAAAGATAACTGCGTTATTAGCATATAAACCTATATATCTCTTTAAATTTCACAATTGTCTACTTTTAGTCTGTCTGGTAAACATTCTTAAGGTTTAAAAAGTATTTTCTGGATAGAGGATAAAAGTTTAAAATCTGTAGTTCCTTTCTATCATAAACCAGTTGAAGCAGAGAGGTAAGATTTTTACAACATAGGTATGAAGAGGTTCTACCATAACTATCAAATAAGGATATTACACTACTACTAGTATTTCTGGATGTACGTTTATTTCTCTCTTGAAAGACATTGAATCAAAATTTACATCTTCCTTTTTTAACAAAATTCCTAATTTATGAAAGTGCATTATGTTTAAAAATGTAACTATTTCAGTGAAAATAATGGATTATTAAAAACAAGTATGCCTATTTTCAGAATTGAAACGTTTATAGTTCTTGAGAAAAAGGAAAATTTATTTGGGAAAATGCAGTTTTAGATAGGCAATAAGACGTTGAATAAGGCACAGAAAAAAATTAGCTATAAATAATGCTTTAAGGATGCTGTGAATGTTTTTTTTTTGAAGTTTATATTATAAACTTTTTAAAGTTTTCTTGAACTTTCTAGCCTAATCCAAATATTTAAGTATATTAGTATATTCAAAGTTAAATATTTAGTTTTCTTGATTATTTCTGATTTTGTGTAGAAAATGTTGGAAAAACAATATAAAATCTAACTAGTAGCATTCGCAAACAAGATACTCTTACAAAAGATTACTATTTTAACTGCATGATGCAAATCGAAATAAACATAAGCAGAAATTGTCTCGTTACTTGCTTCGTTATAAGCGGAAGGGAAACAAGGGAATACCTAGGCTAAAGTGATAGTTAAATCTTTTTAAAGCTGGTCACTATGCGTTGCAGTTTAATTTCGGTTCTCTTTGCATGGCCAGGAGTAAAACAAAAGACATATGAAAAGTATAAGGGTTTCTCGTTTGAGACAATTTTAAGCATTTTCACACTGAAAACAATTTACATATTCATTTTTGCTGTACCAGCTACAGGTTACCATTTAGACATGGAACACTAAAAACAAAACAATGATACAAAATAATAATTGATGATGACAAAACTGAAGATAACAATATACAAAACAAGTGGTAGCTAATTATAAAGATGAATAATATAATGATAGAATAGTTTAAAAGTTGTAGATGTGTAAAATTTGCAATGGAATGTTTGAAAGTGTTAATAGCAAGTTCATAAATATATTTTTACTAAACCCAAATTTCTTTCAAAAGTATATAAAAAACTGGAGGATGGTTCCTCGGAAACGATAATCAACCCGGTTATATCGATAGAATGAAGGTGAAGAAGTCTTCAGACCATTACCCAGAAAATTCAAGATCTACATTGTTATGAATTATGTACATTTCATTTGTTACAAGAATCTTAAACATATGCATGGCATCTTAATAGTAGAGCCATTTTTGAGAAAAAAAATAGAAAAACGTTCCACACGTAAAGGGTAGTTTGGAATGGGGAATTTTCCTGAAAAACTTCGTGCAGCAACCTTGGAAAACCCTGAATTTATGTATCAAGTTTGGTGTTTAACCGACCTTTCGTTTTTGAGTTATGTTGCTCACATACACACGCACACATCACATGTGAACACACGGACACAAGGACACATAGGACATGTTTCTAAAACTAACTTTTTTTATTCAGGGGGACCTCAAAAGATAGATATATTTCCCGTTAAATCTGGATATCGAAATTTTGGATGCAGTACAATAACTTCTGTACATACTATGCACATAGTACTCGTAGAGAACACATAGAAGTACTTTACATAGAAAGTTTAATGTAATTTTTCACTTTTTCAAAAACATCACTAACGACATTAGCTGAAGTTCTAAAAGATTATATTTAAGACATTTTCATAACAACTGCAATGTATATTTTAAATTTTTGGCAATAAGCTTTGAAGTTCTCTATATTCTGGATGACTTTTACATAGCTGGCAACATATAGAAATATATCTATGTATATCTCATAAGACATACAATTTATGCTAAATAAAACTTTTGTGAAGGTTTTCGGCATAATCCTTCTTACTTGTTTGAATTGAAATACTTATACTTTTCTCAAATGGAAAGTTAATTTTCTTTTTCCCGCGGTCATATAAGTGCACAGGATTTCAAAACCATCACACTGCGACATTCCATTTGAAAATATAACTATTGCATCACCTGACAACGGAATGTGTAAATGTGATCTCTATTAACAAGAAAAAAAAAAAGAACAATAAGTCGTTATAGGAAGAGATAGGAGGGAAGGTATGACATCACCTTCCCTTTATTCGCTGTGCAGCCCCCTCCACCGAAGTGAGAAATTCTGGCTCCAACATTATTCCAGCTAAATTTCCATATCGATGCTTGTGCCGAATACAATATCTACCTTAGGTATGCCGTAAGGAAAGTACGAAAAAGTAGGAAATATCTGAATCAAAAATTACTTTCTCTTAAAAATACAAATTTTAATGTATTTTATGTCAGGACATACCTATGGATATTCAACGTGGCGTCTCGGAGCAACACAAAAAGAGAAAATGCAATGCTTTCATAAACAAAAAATTAGAAATATTGAACTGTATGGCTACTAATCATTTACTCTCCAAGGAAGTTAATAACACAAGAAGCAGTTTGTAGACTATATCATCCCTATAAAATACACATAGAATTAAAGTTAACGAAATAACGATCGGCAATTTTCTGGAGTTTTCTAGTTGGATTATAACCTCTCTCTTTCTACCGAAATAAAATACCATTCCGAAATCCGAGTAGTTGTGAACTGCTTGAGAAATAAAACATTATGCTTGGAAAACTTGCATAAATTAAATTGAGTTTTGTTTTATAAAGACGCTAAGGTGCAGCATATTGTTCGTTATAATCAGAAGAAAGAATTTCGGTATTTATATACCAAGGTATTCGGAATAGTTCATAAAAGTATCAAATTATATTTCGAATTTGGAAATCTAAAAGATGAAATTACGAGACAGTAATATGGTAATCAATAAGACGGGAACCTTGTCTGGGACGAGAACCTAACACGTATTTATAAAATCCCTGCAAACCAACATAATTTTACTTATAATAATGCAATAAACATACTACATCATTTCAACATTCTATGCACAAATATTTTAACACAGAGGCAACAGAATGTAATGACAACGTGGCATTACAATTTAAAGATTAAAGTCGTGTCTGGGATGCGAACCCGAGTTATCTACTTGTTACGTCTAATATCTACACCGTGATCTCATTTTAAGAGTGTATGTTAAAAACCAAAGGGATATGTCATGTCGTGGGGCTTGAAGTTTGCATGCACCTTCTACACCACTACCCGATTTTGTAATTATATAACTGTATAACTTACCACCTTCATTCTCATGCTTGCTGTTGTCTTGTAGGGGTTATTGCCGGTAGCACACCACTGACAGTTCTGCACGACCTACTGGAATGAAACACTGCGCTAGACTGAGCCTGCGTCGCCTTGCATTGCCAACATGCTGGAGATAAATTTCAGCTTCATTCCATGCCAACCACCTCTATACACGTAAATTATCGCTGTGGCACTTTCTTTTTTTTTTTTGTTTTCGTTGTAACGCGAATGTTTCTTCTTCTTGTTTTCTTTAGCTTAGGGCGTTTTATTACCTTTTAAGGACATTTTCCAAGTTGATATCCACAAATCAGATACATAAACAGCGTTTTCACATACAAATACGCTACATAGATACAATTTACGTGCTGTACCTTCACATACAATTAAGGATTAGATATGATTAAATATATAAAATAAATACTCAAAACAAAGAAAAATCTTATGTGTTCCATTCACGTTATCTGTATTCTTACAAACTATTATTTTTTTATCTACGTCATATTAATCGAGATAAACATTAGCAGAAATGGTCGTATTACTCGCTTCCTGGAAAGTAGAAGGGTAATAAGGGGCTGCAATAGGCTAAAGCGATGGTACTATTTTTAAAAGCATTGTCGTTTTATCATACAATTTAAATTCGTATGTCTTTACATGGTCAGAAGTAAAACAAGAGATACATGAAAAGTGATTTCTCGTTTGTGAAAGTTTTTAAGTATTTTAAAACAGAAACTAATGACAGGGAATATCTTGGAAATGGTTAAATCTACAAAACACATTTATATGACAAATTGTATGTTTTCACGAGATCTTAATTTTTATGTAGTAAGCTTTTGTCTATCTCTTACGCTTTACCAGTTATACAAGTCATCCATGGTGAAAAAGTCTTCAGAGGCTCTTTCCAGAAAATTCAAGAAAATACACTTCATTTGCCATGAAAGTATCTTAAACACATGATATTTTAATCACGACCATTAGAACAATTTTAAGAAAATGAACTTTTTTGAAAATGATGGTGAATTTCCTGAAACCCTTCGTTTCGTGTCCTTAAAAGATGAACTTAAATACTAAATTCACTATTTAAATGACTTTTCGTTTTTGTGTTTTACTGTACACACACACACACACACACACACACACACACACACACACACACAAATGTTCGAACATACACGGATATTTTCTAAAAAGGCGTTTTTATTTGTCACCTCAGGTGAAGTTTTGAAATGTTGGTTTTAATCCAATACCTTCCTTAACCACTATGTGCATAGTACCTTGTAGAGAAAGTAAAAATTCATCGTTTTGATCACCTTGAATACAACAATATATAGGAGAAGTCAAATGTGATAAAAACTGTTTTCAAATTGTAGTTCATATATACACTATATTTAGAAATAGGAGGAGAGATTTTAAACAATTCATTTAAAATAGAAAAAAACATTAAGATAGAGACTTTAAAAAATACTCATGGTACAAAGCATAACCTGCTGTTTTAGAGAGTTTTATTAAATCTTCGTTGAAACACACATAAAGCAAAAATGAACTAAAATCATTGACATATACAAGAAAACTTTTTAAAATACGTTTATCTTGCACTCTTCGTATAATGCACATTGAAGAATTGCTCATTTTAATGGGCTCTTACACCCTAAATTTAGGCAGGGAAAGTTTTCTTTCTAAATAAATCCATTAAGAGCACCTCAAAATACGTATTTTCAGTGAGATCTTGATACCGAGGTTTTGGGTTGAATAGAAAGATTCCGTGGATTGCCGCTGTGTTCTGGTGGTTAATGTATTAACCGTCACATCTGAAATTCCAGGATTCGATTCCCGGCTGGTGCTGGAAATTTTGCTATACCCAGATAATTGTCAATCCTCCTTAAAGTCTAGCAACATAAAAGGGAGTCCGACTGTTTGTATGCGCGCGCGTATGTGTGTGTATGTGTGACGAGAGAACATACCATACGGCATTGAACGGAGGAAATAAAAAATACATTGTCTACCTACTAGATGGATCATAAAGAAAGTTAATGACACTATGGATCATTTTCTGCAACTTAAATCTTACTCGTGCAATGTTTCCTCACTCTGTGTAAATCAACCCTTAAAACCACAATACAGAACTCTATATCTGGAAACAGTACATTTTGAAGTACTCCTAAGTTATGATTTTAATGGCACACACAGCTCATAAAAAATATTAACTATTGGGAGCTTTCTGACACTTTTAATAATAATAATAATAATAATATATTTTAATTAACCAGATACTTTCAAATATCTACTGAAATACAGCAAAAATAAGTCAATTTAATGAATCTGCTTGACGTCATTTCTTCAAGTGAACCAAAGTGCTCTAATGACGCCAACATTTACAACAGGATAAAACACCCTTAGTAATTGTTTTTGATAGTGTTTAACGCCCACTTTTACTACCAAGGCACCACAGGTGATACTCCTAGTATTGATATAACTACCCCTCATTCATCTTTCTTTTGTAGTTTATATTTTGGTAAGGGGTTAAAACTCAATAATTTCTGTTGTTGTTAGGTTTACTTGACTCTGTATCTCCGAACATAATTTATTGGAGGTATATTGAGAAATGTTCCTCGCAAGCAGTGTCTGCCATAACGTCATGACTACTGTATCCTATTGACGAGCGAATGGATCGCATTCGGAAGGACCCGGATTGTGTTCCCGCCAGTTGTCTACTCTGACCATGGGTTTCTTCGCAGTTTCGGGTCGTAGGCTAATTCTAGGATGGCTTCTCATCAAGCACAATTTCTTAACTCCATCATTTCATGGAATGTTGATTAGGGTTGTAGGACCGCCGACGGCGTTTGGATGTTTTGTGGCTGAGGCTTGAAAAGATTTATCCCTGGCGTTGGTTGAATAATTGCTGACAGACCGCTTTCTGAGAGCAATTCTATGCCTTAGGGACCCTAAGGTTTACGGACAGAACTTGCTGGCGCCTCAATATGTTCTTTCTGGAACCGTTATGGATCCCGTCCATGCCTATGCACATCGTCATGCAGATCTATTTGACCTTCGGGTCCCCTTTCTTTCCTCCCAAAGGTAACCTCAGAAAAAAAAAGGGGCCATTTTGACAAACTTGCAAAGCTCTGTCCCGATTTCAGGGACCCCTCAGTGATATCTACTCCCACTTCTACTCTTTTCCATTGTAAAAAGATCGTTTGGTATTATTCGCTACCCGATGCAGTCAGATGGCGCAAACTAAACGAGTCTTTTGTTTGCTGTCAGCACAGAATAATAGTTGGTTTAAAAGTTTGGTTTATTTTTGTTCGCTGGAGAGGGTAAAACTGGCCTGTATTGCGACCGTTGGAGATCCATTGCGTATCTCCAATCTTCTCAACGATCCAGAAGTCTGACGTTCATCATGAATTGATTCAGGCTCTGGACCGTGATGGTTGAAAGCTCCTGCAATTTTGGAAATTGTCTCACAAAAATGAGAGTTCTTTGCTGAGCAAGTGCTGTCCCATCTGCCTGTTAACACCGCAGAATTCACTTGTTCTCCCATTCCTCTAAGGAAACAGTGTCCTGCAAAAAAAGGCCGGTTGCACATGAAAGGTTTTCTCTTCTTAATTTTAGCAGTTCTCGCGACCCTGTAGCTTTCTAATTTTTGTATGAGAGCTTCGAAGTGCCTGAAACTTTGGAATTTAGAATGAGTTCCAGTGTGTCTCTTGCTCTCTGATCTACCAGCCCTTGATAGCCAACTTGATATAAAAACAAACAACATCTGAACTTCTTACCTGAGATGTCTGAAAATAGCGTTTCTGTCTTCATCTAATCGCTTCAAATCCTGTAGAAAAATGCGTATGTCTCTTTGAATGGTGTTGGCTGGTAATGTTTTGCTTCTTACATTTCGCAAATACTAGTTATGTGCATTAAGGAAATAATGTGCCAATTATTGCCAAAACATATAAAGTGGGTTTTAGTCGTATAAACTTTGAAACTATATGATATAGCGATTTAAATATCTAACCTGGAAACCTAACTTTCTATAAAATGGCAGTAAAATGATAAACTTTCCCTACATTAACATCAAAAATACATTCAAGAGAGGCCTCAAGGGTTTAGAAATATTACATTAGCTTCAATGGAGAAGAAAAGAACGAAAGAGAGTATGAATATGCACTTTTTTTAAACATCATGAAGTAGAGAACAGTGTCTTTTAGCTCCATAATTTTAAATGCATAATAGTGAGTTTTAATTTGACTGCAGATTCACATTTTCATTTGTTCCACACTTCATTCTTTTCATTACAAATGAATAAGATTTTACAGACATCCTTATAAACAGGATAAAATAATAAAGATAATTTTTATTCACATTTTTGGTTCTGATTTCACCAAATAAGAATATTAGTGTTGTGTAACTTTTAAGCAAAAACTGAAGTTTCATAATTAATATTAATTACTTCTCCCAACTATAACGAGAACTAAAATTCAGGTCTATAATTTATTAATGTGTAATTAAAGAGTAAATAATTTTGGCTTGTGAGCAATCTTTTAGAACAGGACATAAATTAAAAAAAATTAATAGCTCTGGAAAAAGTTCAAAATATGCACAAAGTTTGATATACAACCCTGATTACAGTATACAAATTTCAGCTGAATCGAACTGAAATTAAGGATTTTAGAAACCCTGTAGATGGACATTCATAGTTGATTTCACTTCAAGGAGGTGTTCAGCGTTGCTGTTGCATGTCACATATGAAACTATTGTGTACATATAGTTTTCCGAAAATCCGTGGACGAGCAAAAGGACTTCGAGTAGAGTATATAAAGCTACAGCCTTCATTGTGAATTCTCATCATTGTTTCCAGCTAGACAGAATTTCTGCAATGACCTAATGAACTAGGATATCGGGGAGACACGCCAGCCATCAACGCTGCCTTTCACCTTTTCATAAGAGTCTAGGTAGTTAAACCCAGTTTACTGATATAGTTGCTTTTTATGTCGTTAAGCTCTTTGGCATCTTATAAAGGGCAATTAAATGTAACGCTCACCTGTTTACGACTTCACGGCAAGTGAACCCCACTTCCTTCTAATTATTCTAGATCACGTTCCCTGCAAAGGAGCTCTCCTTTGTTCCAGACAGAAAAGACAAGCCATTGTATTCTGAGTTAGTTATCAATAAGAGACGCTACAGATTTATTTATCTATTTCCTTGGAGGAGACAGGAATGTATGTGGTCTATCTGAAATCTAGTACGATGAAGAGATAATTTCTGCATGTGTCAAGTCGTCAAGGACTTTACCTTCAATAACTTCAAAACCATAATCCCAAAAATAATTTCGCACTGGAAGAACTCTTAAGGGAACCAATGGGTGAAAATTAGATAGAATCGTAAAAAATTACAGTCTAGACTTTTTAACTTATCAGTGAGTATGTTTTCATGTAAATGTTTGATATCGGATGGAAATGAGCAACTTTGGTGAATATGCAGATAACCTTGGTAGGCAGGCACGTAGCTAATGTGACCCTTTGCGCTTCCAGTGTGACCCCTGGGCGACAGGGATAAACAGAGAGACCCGAAGGGTGACCAGATTCGGGGTACGATATACGCTAGCGTGGACCGTGTCCCTAACGTTTCCAGACTGAACTTATCCTAGCCACTCGAGCCCATCCACAAACCCTTAGCCCCAGGGGTCACCTTAAGAGTAGTCTGTTCCGAGAGCACCCGGAGACAGTGGCACAACCCCAGCACCCCAGCATTCGCCTTTTCGGAGCTACCACACAAAACTCATGATCGGTGTGGGGGATCGCCCGGTAATTCCAGAATGCGAACCTCATACACAGTAAATAACCTTGAGGGGAGGAAACGGTATTTCATTGAAGGTTTTTTCCCCTTCATATTTCACAATTTTTCCAAGATTTCTGGCAGTTGTTTTTTTTTTTTTGGCAACATTTGGTGCACATATGTCGATCAGTTTCTAAATTATGTACTTAAATTAAAGTACACAAGAGTTTACAAAAACACATAAGCAGAATATCAGATTGGTTTATGTGGCCGAGTGGTTAGACCACTCGCCTCTCACCTAGGCGGCCGGGGTTCGATCCCAAGCGAGCGCATGTGAGATTTGTGGTGGAAAAAGCGGCGCTGGGGCGGGTTTTCCCCGGGTACTCCAGTTTCCCCCGCCATCGCATTCCACCGGTGCTCCATCATCATTCAGGTATCACGCTTGCGGTGCCATAAGAGTTAAAGCGGGCGTTAAACACTACCTGCTTGGTTTATATAAGCGAGTTTTCTTGTGCTCTTTTTCCGGTTGTAAAGTTTTAGACACTTTTAACTTTTAAAATTAATTTTTAAGTTATTAGAGTGAAAATTCGTAAATCGTTTACCCGTAACCTGCTGACAGGGTTAGGCAAATGTGTTACGCCACCAAGCTCACCCAATTTCGATGAAAATATATTTTTTGCAATAGGCGAAACTCACAATTGAACAAAACATACTTATTAAGAAACAATTAATTTAAAAGTATATTTCTTATCAAACGTGTTCTACAGCTAAGGAACATTTACTGCCTGAAACTTTATTTTAAATTATGAAGATGTCATTGTAAGGAACAGGTGTTTTATAAAACATGCTAAATATGTGTTTTATAGTGCACACTCCAAAAATGACTTCATATATACATAGATACGTGCTAAAATTTGTAACCCCACTTCTTGATACCGACATAAAATACGACAAAGGTTTCAAAAAGCTTAGGAGAGAAACCGACTTGGGTTTTGGAAAGTTTAGAGATCGGTCCCTTCACACGTATTGAATTTCAATGGGTCTGGCAAAAACGGGCTAATTATCAATTTGTTACAGCAGAGAAAAGTCAGCATTTGTAAAGCTATGAATCAAATCATCCATAGGTAGATTCTAGTATACCTACATAAGAATAAAATAGCAATACGGCCTTCAGCGCCAAGTGAGTCTAATTTTTCTAAATCTCGCGGAATTAAAGACGTTTGTTAAAGGTTTAATAAAATAAGCACGCGGGAGCTGAGGACCAAAACACTACCTGCTGGCACTTTTGAATTTGTGGATATCGACGCAAAGACCTCGGTTATGTGAGAAATAGCACATCATACAACCCATAAATCCAGTAAGCTGTTCTGAAAGTCACATTAAGAGCTTCTGGTAAAGCTAATGAAAAGCTTTCTGCAGTGATGTAGCAGTTACGCCAACCTTAAAGTAGGAAAAATCATACCACCTTAAAAAATTATGAATTTTAACTTACGTTATTGTACATCGAAAATAATTGTATTTCTAAAACTACTATAATACACACGCCTTGCAGATGTTGCTTGAAATTACAATCTTCCTCAGTGAACATAACACGCATGTTGACAAGACCACCAGTAAAATACTCATTCAAACTAAATACAATGCTAAAATTGACTCAACCGAAATGCATTACCGCAATTATGACTTAACTGTGGTGCATTTCAGGCAAACATAACGATCTGAAACTGATAACAAATACTCATCCTACCTAAGACGGTGTGCTTATTTAAACGTAGGTACCTACATACTTGTATGTATGCGCCATGAAGTATAGAATACGTACTTATCCTCTGGTTTGTATGTACTAACATATTAAAAGGGTAAAAGAAGAAAACTAAAACAAAATAACTAGGGGGGGGGGTTAAGCACCTCCTTCTAAAGATCTGGGCGGTACAAACTTTAAAGAGCTTCAGCCCTCATGTTCCGGAAACGCTGCTATGCTATTAATAAAGCAGGATGAATCCAGTACTCAGCAACTATTTTGCTAAGAGGTAATTAAAATAGTTAATCTCTACTCATTGGTTAAGTTAGGTGCGTTAAAATTAGAATGAACCCGTGAAGCATATGAAACTCGTGCAGTTTTTCAAGCTGGCAAATATCTTTACTTGTGAAAAACAGGAAAAGATGCTTTGCATAAAATGAACAACACAGTCTTTATTAGATGACTTGTCGCGAGCTTTACTTGTATTTGCATATTCGAAAATATGCGGAGTTTTGATTTTTGGCCTAATTTGGTCTGCTAAGTTGAGGTGAGATTAAAATCCCTATCCCGCTAATGTTTAGTCGCCCTCCGTGGCGTTGTGGTTATTGTGCTTGCAAATAGACGTGAACACTGTTAACATGATGCGCAGTGCCACGAACTGATGCTGGATTCGGCCGGCAATTTGCAAGCACATAACGAGCATCAGTCTGTCCTGCGCCATGTTAACGTGAGCATCACTCCTTATGACGCATAGCGGAGATAAAAATAGACTACACAATGCCACCAGTAAATTACAAGCAAAAGTCTTGCACAAGCAAGCATGAAAAGTGATTGCTAATGCATCGATTTATGATTGAGAGAGACTGCAGAGGGGACCCCTATTAAATTCAAGTCGGCACAGAAACGCAGAGACAGCCACCGTTTTTTCGTTCAGTTTGGTCCGTAGAATTAAATCTGAAATAGATCGTATTCAGTTAGGCGAATATGGGTCCTTATCAACACCTCGTAAAGAAATACCCAGCATATTCTTACAAAATATTAATTTATCTACATCAAGCTAATCGAGATGAATATTATATATATTTTAAAAGTTATCGCTATATGAAGCAATTGAAATTCGGTAATTTTAATTCTGATAGCAGTAAAACAAAAGAGGTATGAAACAAAAGATGACTTCTCATTTCAGAAAAGTTTAAACAGTTCAAAACTGTAACCAATAACAAGGAATATAGTGGAAACGGTTAACACTATATAAAAAATTGTGTGTGACATATACTGTGTGCTGTAACGAGATCTATATTTTTAAGTAGTAAGCTTTTGTCGATCTCTTATGATTTACCAGTTTATACAAAAGTCATCCAGAATGAAGAGGTATTCAGAGGCTATTTCTAGAAAACTCAACATAGAGTAAATTCCGTTTGTCATGAAAATATCTTAAATATGTGGTATTTTAATCAAAATCCTTAGAGAAATTTTTTACAAAAATCAAAATTTTCGAAAAATTTCACATGTAACGGGTAGTTAAAATCTTCGGGTAGTTAAAAATCTTAGAAAATCTTCGTGTCGTATCCTTGGGAGATACTGAACTTAAATTTCAAATTTACTAGTTTATGGACTTTTCGTTTTTGATCTGCCCTCCACACACACATACGGACAGTTTTCCAAAAATGTTTTTACTTGGATGTTTGCATTCAGGGAGCTACAAAACATGTATTTCTGGTGAAATATAGGTATCGATTTTTTTTGGGTGGAATACAGCCTTCTCCATCTATCTGCGAACATACTAGAGAAAATAATAACCATCTATAGAGTATATTATACGGTATTTTATAGCATAAATGCAGGCATGTATTGGATATTTTGTGCACACAAAACGACTACTACTAATAAATAATATGGATGTGTTTATTGTATCATCCCAGTTTTCCTATCGCTTCAAGTCTTCGCCTCTTTCCCCTACTCCTTGTACTGCGCAGCCTAGGTGCTCTCATCTATTTGCAAGGATAATGCCATGCTAGCTTCATAAGGTCGCTGGTTTAAACTCGGCGGAGGACTATGGATTTTTTCGGGCGTAAAACCCCTTACCATGGCTTCCTTCTGAAGGGAAGTAAAGCCGTTGGTCCCGTGTTGTAGATTTACGGCATGTAAAAGAACCTCAAACCTGATAAAGAGGCCTCTGAGCAAAATTAAGTAGTCTTTTATGCCATTACAGAATGGGACGCTGAAAACCACAGCAGTTAAAGAGTATCCATAAATAAAACTCAATTTCCATTTCGCTAATATTTACTTTACTAAATTCATAACATATTATTTATAAACCATTTAAAATAGATATCAAATTAAAGTTTTACAGCATGATCACATGCTTTTCAAGTTCACTCATCCACTTTTAAGCAAAAAGATTGTTAAGGAAGAAAGATTTATTTTCGCAATTACTATCTGTTGTGATCAAAATTTGCATTAAAAAATAACTAACCAAGTTACTTCCTCCAAATTAGATTACAAGAGCCTACAGAGACTGTTTTCTAACACTAACATTTAATTTAGCTCTCTCTATAGTTTTTGAGAAAAGGAGTCATTCATATAAAAAATATGTACTTCAAAATGTAGGAATTTGAAGAATAAGTATTCGGTAAAAATTTGTAAAATAAACAGTCCCAAATGACGGATGCTGCACTATTTTAAAATATGCACTTAGAATATACGTGCTGCCCATAAGATGATAAATATAACGCGGAAATTGCAGTAAATTAACCTGTGCAAAAACTATGAATCTCATTTTGGCAATTTCGACATTTAGTCTTCCATAGAAATTAAATAATATAATTATAGTACCTATAGTACCTATAAATATAGGTATAAATATAGCCTAACCATATATTATCCAGTCACTGGTCCTTTTGTTTAAGATCACATTGTATTTTGGCGCTACCACGATTTCTTTCATTATATAGGTAGAATATAGAATGCAAAACCCTTCAGCATTTGAAAACCGGGAAAATAAGGATTGAAATAAAGCACGCATATTTTTGGACTCTATAACGTAAAACGGGAAAGTTGCGTGCACTGTTTAAGAAAATGACATTTTTAATGTTAAAAGACTAAAGCGTGAGCTTACATCAAAAGTTACAAAAAAGTAATGTTGCGTTTTCCTCATTTTCTCTGAAGTCTCGCCTTGAAGCTGAGAGCTGTTCGGCCACAAGGTCAGAATAATAACAAAGGAAGGCACATTAACATCGCTACGGTAGAAATATCATACGTGCCGTCACCTGGCCTTTTCTTTGTGCCATGTAAAGCTGGATTTATTTCCAGTTTTATGTTACGGTCTAGGTCCATTACCAGAAAAAGTGCAAAACGAAGATAAATAATAACTACTAGTAATATGAGACAAGCTCAACTGTGCTTGGAAGGAAATGCTGTGACATGAGAGAGGTAGAAAGCTGACTACATCTCAGTCCTAACATGTGGCAACGGCCTCTGTGTCTTGTAGAAATAATTCTAGTCTATTATCATAGGTAGATACCATTATCATCATTATTAATACTACTATTACTATTATTATATTGTTATTATTATTGTTAATTACCTATAAGATATTAATTATTGTTATCTACTATTATTTATTTATGTATTATTATCATTAATATTATTA